>CM070597.1:58047426-58647426 GCA_036346395.1 Hsuehochloa calcarea | reverse complement strand
ACAAAACTTGACAAAGGGTTTCGTCATTTTTTTTCAAAGGGAGGTTCTAAACTCCAACACTCCAACTACTCCAAAAGAAATGAACAGAGTCAAAATTTCATCAATAAACTTTGTAAAAGATAATTCTCGTTCTCTAAAATACCAAACGGTTAACCAGGTCCCCTTAATCAACAAGAGAGATAGGACCCTCATAAAAAGAATGATCTTATCAATAATAACGTTTGCAAGTAGCAAAGAGAGCTCAGCAGTCAGAAAGACAAGAATTGTTTTGAAAACCATCTAGGGACCAATAGAAACCCGTCGCCAACCAATTGGTTTGATTACCATCTCCGATTTAATCACAACAAAGCACCAAAAAAGGGTTTTAACACCTTTCTTCAAAAAAAAAGATGCATTAAACTTCAACAAGCGGAATGATCCAAAGAATTACATGGAGCCAATGCTTTCTTGTGTTAACGAACTTGCAACAGGAACTCTCATTATACAAACTATCAAACGAGTAAATGAGTCACTCTTTTCTAATGAGAAGAAGGAACAACCATGGCAATATCAATGTTGCCAATTGACGAGGATCACTTGAAGTAATAGCAATTCAACACTCACAAAAAAACATTAATAGTTTTAAAGAACCATTAAAGATCCATTGAATCTCATCAACTACCAGGAACCATGAACCGAAGAGAAATTCATCAACCACCACCGGACAAGAATTCGCCAAATTCAGAAATCAAGGAAGAGAACAACTTTGGAAAGTAACCCCAAAAGAAATATGCAAGGTCAATGCACACTTAATAAAGAACTTGCAAAAGAAATCTCCCAATACCCGAAATTCCAAGCGAGCAAATGAGTTAAATTTTCCAATAGGGGTAAAACAGAACTTCCATGAAAAGATAAATCTTGCACTTTAACTACGCTCACGTGGAGCAGAAATATCACAATAATTGAAAGAACACCATTTGTTTCAAAGAATGATCAGAGACCTACTGGAGCTTGCCCACTTCATTATAACCCCCTATTCAAAAGAAATTCATGAACTGCAAGAAACTACAACCAGGAAACCAGATACAAGCTCGAGAAAGGCAACAAATTCATCAACGAGCTCATGCTCAACACAGAACTTATGGAACAGGGGTAAGAACTTCTCTACTTTCATATCACAAACAGTGGTGTAGCCCGCAAAACCTGTGGCAACAACCACGAATTCAATCGCCAACGCCACTACCGATACGCATAACTACTGAAATCAATTATGAATATATAGGATTATCTCATGACAATCATAGAATGATTCATGGATATAGGATACCACCTCATATCACAGATTAACAACAAGAGAGATAGTACAGAAGCTATTCCACACAGTACAACATAATGAACCAAATCACTAGAAATACGGATGCAATGGATTTCCCAAACCCCACCTACTGTGTACAGTGTGTCATGTTTATACTTAACTTACCACGGACCTAAAACCCGCTCTGATACCAACTGAAACACCCTGGCTCATCGGAAGCCAAGATGCTACCTAAAGATACAACATACCATCAAATTGCGGAATAAGGTTCAATATGCCTCTAATCAGACAACAATACCATGGTAACGAGGTGAAAATAACCAATTCATCAATGGTGAATACTCAAGGAACTAATCATGGAACGACATGACATGAAGTCTAAACATTACTTATTACAGTTCATCTCTCATCAAAGATTAACATAGTTGAATCCATTAATGAAAATATAATGTAATGAACTGTGTGGAACGTGCTGGTCTACTCCCTCCCACTAACATTATCATCAACAAGGTTCACCTAAATAAACACAGAAAACAAGGGTGAGTCGAAACTCAGCAAGTACAATAAACAATTCAACATACCAGGTTATGAACAAGTCAGTCACATTACGAATTAAGAATTAATCTCTGAAAACTTATGTACATGAATGGAATGAATGGATGCATTGAAAGGAATGGACTAACACATGCTCATACCGATATAGCGAGTGAGACACCCGTCGGTGTTCACTTAAGTCCGTACTTAACAAAGTCCGGGGACCAAATTACCGTATGAAGAACGTTTCATATGGGTATCCGAAACTGCCCACATTGGAATGGTGGGTCTTACATGCCCATACTGGAATTGATGGGTCTTTACAAATCCACTCCCGTGGAATGCATATGAACAACACATGAATTGAATGAACATATGCAATGAATTTTATCACTTTCTTCCTCATGGATTATCAAATAGGAACGGAATGTACATCATGGAATATGAACATGGATCATCAACTCATCTAAGACACCAACAATAAGTATGCTCCACGTAAATCAATATATATTAACACATTGGAATTGCATGTAATGGAATATGAATATTCATTAACATCTTTGATTGAAAACATGGATCATAGAAATATTAGCATGAACACAAACACACATCATTCATCAATGTAAAGAATTTCAATGTACTTGCCTTTCGCGTCGCGGCGCGTTAGCAAGCAACAAAGGTGTTCTCACACGTGATGCCTCGCCGCCTACACAAGTACATATTTGGAATAAGGATAACGTGGCACGACTTAGCTACATGAGACCTACACTAACCCTCCGACTAACCAACACAATTAACGGAGTTAAACTGATATTACACTATTCAGCCACCTGCCCATCCTACTGGACAGCAGTACAAGCAAAATCATAATTAATTATCTGGGACTCGAAACGATATGAAACCAGAGCCTAGTGAAACTTAACAGATAAAACTTCAAAACACTAGGAGACAAGATTTCCTAATTATGCGTGTACATAAGGCTAATCTGTAATTGAAAGTGCCTGACAGACATCAGACCAGACCACAGAACAGCGGCAAGGAAAAATGCCCTAACTTTCATTCTACAGATCCAATGGAGGTGATCTTTATCAACATGGAAAGATTATTTAAAGGTATACAATAACCTAGTTGGCTGGAAGTTCTGAATCTGAATCTAACTAGAACAAAACAGAGGAGCAAACCGACAGTCCCTAGATCTCAGACAGACAGAACAGCGCGCGGTTAAAAATTCATATCTCCTAAACCGTAAGACGGAATCTCGTGATATTGGTGTCAAAAGAAAGCTAACAACCTGAGGAACAAAACTCTAGGAGACAAAAACCCATGCTTCGGCCTCTAAAGAATCGAAACTGGCCTAACAAGACAATCTGCCAAATCACGTCAGCTCTCCTGGACAGTCGCGGTAAAACTACCATATCTCCTAAACCGTAACTCCAAATCAGATGATCTCGGTGCTTAAATAAAGCTAAGTCCAAGGGCTACAAATTTCTAAGAGGTGGATAGATCAGAAAATATATGGAACTTACCCAAATCTGATAAACAAATCTGGCACAGGGGGAAGAAGAAAGTGGCGCACGGCAGGGAGGAGGGTGGCGGCTCCAAGTGGGGGAAAGGGGGAATGGGGAAGGGGGTTTAGGGTTTTTGGGGGAAGGTCATCCCCCCTTTGGCTGGCCCCCTCTTGGTCCACATGGGCCGTGGCCCAAGACCCAGGTTGTCGGGAATTCGCGGAAACCCCCTTGTGATCACTGAAAATTGTAATCCCTGTTTAATTTTTTCTCCCGAATTCTCTCCTATTCGCCCGAATAAATTTCGGGGTATTACATTAGCCAAAATACAATGATGCCTTATAAGTGAGACTATGGTATTGTATTTACCATTGTAAATTTTAGAAAAATATTTTGACTTGAAAAACAAATAAAAGTGGTTTAGACTTGGGCGAAATAGACGGTTGGTGGGTGTAGGTTTATGCACAGGCTCAAGTCAGTGAATAATTGAGACCCAGGGATTATTTTAGAAGTCGCTCAGTCATATAAGGGCCTGTCTGCGAGCTGCAGATTGTTAAGCCAAACTCGTACCACAACAAGTCTGAAATGGGACAGACTTAGCCCACTAATCTATATTATTTCACTATGTTTATGTCCTTTAGAGGTGTGAGTGTCGTGAAGACCTACTATTAATACTCACATGGCGCAAGAGGGGGTTACCATTTGGTGCGAAGCCTATGGTAATGAAACCTTAGCAGGCATAATCACGTTGAAAATATTGTAGGGTAAAGGCCTCATAATAGTTTCTTAGTCACACGCCGATGGAACCGTGTCTTGGCCGACATATAAAGTAACTTATCTCTTGTGGGTAAAGTTGTACATACTCTATAGAGTATTAATCTATTCAAATAGCCGCGTCTGCGGTCATGGACATTATTTATTTGCTTTTTGTTGTATCTTTTTATTGGCCTTATGCCCAAAATGTAATAAACTCTGATTAATATTCAATAAAGACGTGATATAATTTTGCTATCACTTTTGTTTTACTATGTACACTAGCTATTCCTGGAGTAGTGCATGAAATACAGAGAATCTAAGATCCTTTGTTCTAGGGTTCGACACCCGGCTTGCTGCGGGCGAGGACCATGGGCTTGGAACCTCGTTAGTGGTGGTGCAGAAGGACATGTGTTCGATGGTTTCCAAACATGCGGTCTCGGCGTGCCACTGCTTAGTGATTTATGCGCTAGCCATTTGCTCTTGCGGCTCTACACAACTGTCTGAGTGCTATCTTCAACCCGAATGACCTTGTTAACCAAGGCCTGGAAGCTGGGGATGTCATGGGCAGCAAGTGACTATTTCATCTGGTCGTTGAGGCGCCCTTGGAAGAGAGCAACCTTCCTTCCCTCATCCGGTCCGCGGTCATGGACATTATTTATTTGCTTTTTGTTGTATCTTTTTATTGGCCTTATGCCCAAAATGTAATAAACTCTGATTAATATTCAATAAATACGTGATATAATTTTGCTATCACTTTTGTTTTACTATGTACACTAGCTATTCCTGGAGTAGTGCATGAAATACAGAGAATCTAAGATCCTTTGTTCCAGGGTTCGACACCCGGCTTGCTGCGGGCGAGGACCATGGGCTTGGAACCTCGTTAGTGGTGGTGCAGAAGGACATGCGTTCGATGGTTTCCAAACATGCGGTCTCGGCGTGCCACTGCTTACTGATTTATGCGCTAGCCATTTGCGCTTGCGGCTCTCCACAACTGTCCGAGTGCTGTCTTCAACCCAAATGACCTTGTTAACCAAGGCCTGGAAGCTAGGGATGTCTTGGGCAGCAAGTGACTATTTCATCTGGTCGTTGAGGCGCCCTTGGAAGAGAGCAACCTTCCTTCCCTCATCCGGTATTTTGGACGCAGCATAGCGGGCAAGATAGTTGAAGCGATGGAGGAACTCTATCACCATCATGTTTCCCTACCGGAGTTTATAGAACTCCCACTTCTTGATGTCCATGAGGCTCGCTAGAATGTGGGCTTCACGGAACGCATTCTTTAAGGTGGCCCAAGTGAGGGTCTACCCTTCTTGAAGGATGGCCTGATGGTTCTCCCACCAAGCAGTTGTGGCTCCTTACAGCTGGTAAGATGCATAAAGCACCTTCTCCTTATCATTGCACTAGACAATGATCAACTTGCTCTCGACCGTGTCAAGCCAATCGTCAGTGTCGAGAGGATCTACTACCGACGCGAAAGTCGGCGACTGAGTTCGCATGAACTAGCCCATCCTGGACTACGATTGATTCGTTGTAGTTCTACCTCCTCTGCAGTAGTGCTGAGGGCAACGGTGTTCTGCACCAGTTGTTGGAGCTGAAGAGTGTTTGTCTGCCACCCTTGTTTGATCATGGCAAGCACTTATGTCGTGGTGGGTGGTTGCGGCAGAACCTCGGGTTCTTCAGTAGCAGCTGGCTGAGACTACTCAACTTGCGGCAAGAATGTAGAAAGATGTAGTGGGATGGGTTGCGAAGGATTAGGAAACTCACCTCCCGGTTGCCGCAATTCGGATGTAGTTCTCATTGCCATGAGTTGGTTAACTGAGCGTGTTCCCAGCATCCTGCTCATACATAGTGCATTTTAATGAATCGTGCGCAAGATGAGGGGGAATAAGCACAAGTTGAGTGGGTCGGCAAGTAACATCGTCCCCTATTAAAATAACTCATCAAATCTGAAATATGCATATTTTTAAACCATAAGGGCAGCACACATGAATTTTTAACATACTAGTCAAATCTGACATGGTTCGCATGCTCGTTTCTTAAACATTACAAAAAAGTAACTAAACAACCATAAGTAGTAAATTATAATAATTATATAGCAGTATCTTACATAAATTTCAGCTTACAAAATACCCAAAAATGCACACACTAAAATTCTACAAGTGAGCTTTCAACAGTTAGTCTCCGTCTAGTTGTCATGATCGCGTGTGCAGGAGCTGAAGACTCCGGGGCAACGAAGGATAAAGGTCCAAGGTACTTGACCTCCTCATGCCCGTTGTGGAGAAGATGGTGTTGTTTCACCACTCACAAGGGCTCCTCCGTCTCTGAATAGATGGCCATCACACGACGGCGGTGGCCGATAGCCGACATGCGGAGACGTTGAGTACCTGATCAAATGCTGATGGTGGTCTCTGGCAGCTCCTCAGCAGGTGCTAGTATGGCATCCTCCCCGTATAGTAGCTCTCTTGAGAAGAGCCTCTATGCCACCATCAGTGCGACGCTATCCTCGATAGTGGAGATCCTTCGGCGGGCATCCAACAGCTTGCGGGTCACACAGAAGAGGTATCAATCGAGTGATCTCACGGGCCAACGAGGTGCAAGTGGGGTGTGAGTAACGGCCTTGCCTCCACCTTATAGATGTGCTCCTCCCTATCCACCGTCTGCACTGGGAAGCAGAAGACAGGTCCTCCAACTATGGTAGCTCATGTCGTAGGCGTACAATTGGGACATAGACCACATCGTAGAGCGACAGCAGGACACTAGAGCCCCCCTGTAGTAACGGAAAGTGGGGTCTCCAAAGTGACGCCCCTGGATGAGCACCTGGGTAAGGTACTTGGTGGACTGGAGGGAGTGCTGAAGACCGTGTACTGTGGTGTGTACGGCCAATCGATATGTTGTAGCATCACCCACAAAGTGTGTTGTAGCGTACCCTCTTCGAAGGCACTAGTGCGGTACTGCGGCTCTTAGTAGGTCAGCATCTATATTTTAGAAGAGGCAAGAGTTAGTAATTAAATATATGTCATGTGTAGAGACAAGGGTAAGAAATGGTGCTAAGACAAGGAAAATGCATAGCAATATGTAATCTTATGTTTTTGTCTCAATGTTCTTAGTTAAACTTCTAATGCTTTATTTTTCTAGTTATACTACCCCTTGGTCTTTATATATAAATAGACCTCTTAAATATCCAATCAATTTAACACCAAATGAGGGTAGGAGGGGTTTAAATAATAGTACATCACATCATTTTCAGAATATTACTAAGTTCTAAAATGTTTATAAAGATCCATCTAGGATGACATTTTTGCTAGTTTAAAAATGTGTTTTGAAAGATCCTTATGTAGGATGTTTTTAGGGACTTTTCCAAAACATTTTGGCTCGATTTCAATGCTTTAAAAATAGTTAAAACATTTGTTTTCAGAGAGAATATATTCTCCCAAAACTATGATTATTTAGAAATAGGACGAGAAGATATAACAAAAGAATGATTTAGATTAGAGGAGAATGCAAAGAGAGGTAAGATTAGCCGAAACTCCTAAATTTCAAAAATTACCTTTATGATTAAATAGGTTGCTTTTTGAATACCAAAATACTAATCTAGCGGTCATTCTAACTAGGGTTTGTCCTACAGTCAGTATGGAATACCTACGTTGTCAAACCTCGGGCTTTGAATACCCGAAGCCCTCGTGTGTGAATCGTACTAGTCTCATGATCAGTGGCTAGTACACACATCCGCAATATTGATAATCATATCTATGCAATTATACATACAAAATAAAATAAATATGGTACATAACTTAAAAGATTACAGAGTTTACGTCACAAGTGACAACAAACCAAATAAAAACACAAGTATAAGAAGTAATGACTGAAATAACGAAAGCATAATATGCATAAGGTCCAAAAGTCCAGCCGTATGCCCAATCGAGCCCACTGGCAACCAACTAGAGACAAGTCCTAGAAAGACTCTCACCGAACCCACCGGTTCCGGGTGCAAAGAAGACGTCGTCCAGTGTAGGATCATCCTCTAACTGAACAATAATTTAAGCAAGATTGAGTACATTGTGTACTCAACAGGACTTGTAGTGTATCAAAAAATTTGTATAAATGCAAGGCTAACAACACATGAGGCTCCATGTTACAAGTTGTTTTCAGCATTAAGTAAATTTTATTTGCAATAACAATGCGTAGTATTTTGCAACGAAAATTTAAAAAGAAGTTAAATAGATAAAGGACAACAAGTAAGTAATTGAATAAATAACAACTCGCAACCTACCTCAGCTGTGAGCAACATATTATTTTCAACCATAGACATGGCACCCAACTCAAATATAAACCAACAAATAATTTTCCACATTTTCCAACAATATTGTTTTTTATGAAAACCAAGACTATACCCATTAAGATTGCACGAAGCATGCTCATGACCGCGAGCACAGCTATTTAAATAAATTTATACTATGCAGAGGTGTACAACTTTACCTACAGCACATGAATTTTCTAGTTTGTTCGGCATTCGTCGATACCACCACCCGCTATCTTTGGTAAGCAGTCTAGAGTACGTATCGAAGTCTTTACATCACCTAGTCCTAACCTTGCACTAGCCTAGGCAATGAAAACCCTCACTTCACCCGGGTACACCCCCGTCTCAGTGAGGCATTCACCATTGTGTCGGCAAGCTTTATGCCCAACACTGTGGTGAAGGGAGCCCCATCGAACATACCTACACCGGTCATGCTTGCACTACCATGGCTTACCAACGTGCAAGGCTAGTTTTCAGTTACTTAATTAGCGAATGTCGTCCCATACCCGCATATGTGGTTGTACGTTTAGGCTTAGATAGGACTTACTGAAATTCGGTCCTTAATCGACCTGGGCGAGGATCTCCCCCAATCTACTTGTGAAATACACCTCTCATAATATAATATAACTCGTCCGTGTCGAAAACTAAGTTTTTATTTTTATTTTTATAAAAAATAACAGAGATAAACCCCTCTGAACAATCATTTCAAAAACTCTCAATTTCATGTTCATCATATCATCCTTTTAGCAAATTTTAGTAAAAATCAACTTGACTAAGCAATTGTGCGATACTCGCACTCAAAATTTCCAAATTGACATCATCTATTGTCTATACCATAACCTAATAGCTACAATAGTAAAGATATAAATATTTCAAGAAGTTTCATGCATCGAATAGGATTATGACTACTGTTGTCCCCAAATATAGCAATTTTAACCAAACATACATGCATGCATAATAGATTTTACAAAAAGAAGTATAATAATTAAAATAGTAGGATTAACATAGTCAAAGGGGTGCTTGCCTTGCTCTAGTTGCTCGAAATAAGAGGATAGAGAATCATTGTAAAATTCGGTTGAACAATCGACATCTAATCAAAAGAGCCGGAAGGAAATTAAATATAGCCAAATAATTTTAACAGAAAAAAATCCAAATATTTTTGTATATTTAGGTAGATCATGATTTTAGATGAATTTAGAAAAAAAGATTCATTTGATTTTGAGTTTGAATGTAAAAGTTATTAACGTTTTAATTTATTTCGGTTTGAAAATTCCAGAAAATAGAAAAGGGCTGACGTCGAAAGCGCATTTGTTGAGGTTTACGCTTTCCAACCGAGAAAGCGCATTTCCTCATAGTTCTAGTGAGATTTACGCTTTCTAGTATAAAAAGTGCATTCTCTTCTAACTGAAAGTGGCTTTTCTAAATTTTTTGATTTTTATTAACTTGCATGTGGAGCTTACTTGTGAGTGACTTGAAGTTTTATTCTTTGGATTTTATTTATAAAACAGTGGTGTTCCCACATGTCATAGACTCATTTACTAAACATGCTTAAAATCATATTTTTTATTATCTTCTCCACGGTCCCACCCGTCATTGACTTAATACGATTAACTACTGTCATTAAGCGCTAATTAACTTTTAAACATGTGGGTCCCACTGGCAGAGAGAGAAAGGAAGGAGCTAGGCACGCGCATGGCTGAGACGTGGAGGAGCTCGGCGACGGCGAGGCACACACGTAAAAGCTCGGGAGAGCCCAGAAATGGATAGAGGGAGTCCATGCGATGCGAGGGGATTCAAAAGTGTCCGGAGAGGTGAACGAAATCGACGGCGCGTTGGAGATGAGCGGTGGAGCCTCTTGAATCTATCATGCACTTTACGTAGGAGGTATTCCCTGAGCTAAAGGAGTGTCGCACTGGAATCAATGAGTCCAGGCGATGCTACTAGGCCGGGCACGGGGACCTAGGGTCACCGGAGGCGTGCCGACGACATGCAACTGTGGCAGCGCCATGAGTGGCTAAGGGAGAATTGCACTAGGGACTCGCACTTGGTGAATTGATGCACGCATGAGAATCAGTGACTCACCAAAACCATGAGGGTGTAGAAGATTAGGTTAGTGAGGCTCTGGAACAGCTTGTCTACGACGAGCAGCAGTGGCGCAGAGGAGGTCCACGACGGAAGCTCACCACAACAATGGAGGTGCTACAAGAAGTGTCGTGTTAGGTTACTGAGGTGTTGAGGATGGTGTAGATGCGGGGAATCAGCCGAGGCTCACTAGGTTTCGAAGAAGAACAGAAATGGCGGTGGCGACTGTGAATGGGGAAAATGTTGGACCGAAAAGGCGACTAGAGGGGGGTGAATAGGAGCACGCTCACTTTTTCACAAATTATGAATTCAACACAATCTCACTCCAATAGCTATGAGGAAGCTATGAAGATTAATATACCAGTACAGCGGAAGACTAGTATTGAATTCAATTTAATCCCCTAAGCAATATGACAAAAACATCAAAGATCAAAGCAACACGATTGCCTTTGGCGGTCGACGACTGGACTTGACCGGTCGGACCGATTTCTGGGCGGTCAGACCGCTGTTATACCGGCGGTCGGACCGCTGCCAAATCGGTCGAACCGATGGTGAGGGGCGGTCTGACCGGTAGACTCCAGAACATATCTGAAACAGTAAAAACAGCCCGATGACGAAGTTGCAATTAGGTCTAACTTTTGATTCTCAACTCCAAACTTCACGAAACTTTGCACACACCTTCTCTATGCTATTGAGGACCTATTCCAATCGAATATTATGATAATTCTTCGCTAGATTCTGAACATTTGTCAATTGAGTAAGAGAGGGTCTAAAATCGGGCAAGAACGAAAACTTGATCCTAATGTTTGATCGTGAGTGATTGATGATCAAGATGATTCTAGATAGGTTCACACATATCACAGCAAGCTAATTCACGTGAAAGAATCAATCAAAAACTCGTGGATCAAAGAAATCCCTAAAATCACGAAATTAAAAGCAAGAACGAAAAGAGACTTATCTCAAGCAAACCTTGCATAGATTAAATTCGTGATTGATGCTGGATTACACCCACTCCATCAAGGAACAGTGGTCAATCCAAGATCACGAAAATCACCTCAAACCATCAAGAGCCCTAGCCTCCACCTCAACTTCCCCTAAGCCAATTAGGGTTTTGAAACATCAAAGAGGCGAGTGAAGAGAGAGAGAGAGAGTGCGCGCAGCCACCACCTCCTCCTATTTATAGTGGAGGCCTAGAACTTCTAGGGTTTGACTCTATTGGGCTCCCGTTAAGGCCCACTAACAAACGGGTCACACACGCACGCTTCGCAAAGCGCGTCTTTAACCTTTTGACCTAAACAGCTTCACCTAGCGCCATCTTGCGCCTCGGATTTGTTAATAGGTCACTCTTGTCCATCTTGCGTCACGCTTGAGTCATTGACCTCACCCGGCATCGTCGATCGTTCTGGACCTCAACTCTCCAAGTCTAGTCTCGATCATCCTCGCCGTTGACCGTCGTTGACCACCAAGCAACCTGCACAACCATAGACAAGCAAACACGAATTCGAGAATAAGTTCTTAACAACTTGACCCATGTTAGTCAAAACATGCATCATGCAAACATATGCCATGATACCAATGAACTTGACCTAACAAAACAACATCACCACGGTTGGCCGACGCTCATAGTGGAATCGGTCCGACCGCTCCCTCGTGAGCCGGCCGGATCGCCTCCGCCGGTCGGACCGCTCCTCGTGAGCGGCCGGACCGCCACAGGACTTAGCCGAATTTCAAGCCCCAAATTCAAACCTTCAAAATTTAAAACGAATAGAACTTTTGCTTGAAGCTCCAAAATTATGAGACCAAGTGCATTGAGATCCTCACTTGCCTACACCTCTATTTTGGCCCACTTTGTTCGACCATTCTTTAGTCACTACGGTCGACCACCGCACATGGTCGGTCGGACCGATTTGGGACCGGTCGGACCGCCATGCCATGGCCGGTCGGACCGCCCCTGTCCAGAAAGCCTGAACTTTATCAAAAACCCTGTGAAACGATAAATCATATGTGTCATTGCCAATTGTCACATCATCCTGATCTGGAACATATCCCCATGATATCCACAGAAAATAAGAGTGAAGCTCGGATTTAGGATGAGATTACCTGCATTGAGTGGGGGATTAGCATCAATGGAGTGTAGAACACCTTATAACGCGATCAGTTTGGGCTCAAACTCACCAGAGAAACCGGAACACGTTGGCGAGCTCGAGTACGCACCGAAGCTGAGGACGAAGGCGAATACGATAGAGCTACAAGACTTCCGGGGCTACATTAAGCATAGAAGAGGAATGAGTGATGCATGAGGATCAAGATGGTGCGGGCGTCGTGGGTGAGGAAGCTCACTACAGTAGGAATGGTGCGGAGGCACGCTCACTGGTGTCGAGAACGACTCAAACATTTTTACAAAACCAAGGAGCTATGAAGCTCGGGTTTGTGTGAAATGGAATATGGGCGAGCTGAGGATTACAGTGTGTGCTCTAGAGCTTAAATAGCTAGGACAATCGCGTGAGAAAAATGGCGAGATGCCGGCGGTAGTGTGAGATACCCACTGTCTACCCTGGTCTCTTCGCTAGCGCGGGATATAATCGCCATGAATGGGGTAGCTAGCATGGACGGGGGCTGACGGAGGTGACATGGTAGCTGGGTGCAAAACGATGGGTGGTGATGGAAATCAGTGGGCGAGCGGTGGAGCTGGTGAGGAGCTATGGTGCGGTGACTAGCGAGGTGGAGGAAAGGTTGTGACGAGTGGGGCCCATACGTCAACGAGAAGGCAAGCGCGCTGGCGTGGGCTGGAGTTGGTGATGGGTTTTGGGCCTGCTCAGATGCAGCTCAAGAGTGTGGCGGGAATTCAAAAACTGTTTTTGAATTTCTAAAACTGACGGGGTCTTTGCCGAATTTTTGAACCTATCAAACAGGCTCCAAAATTTATGAAAATTTTGTGAAGGCTTATGACACAGTATGGTTTATTTTGTAAATTTTTCAAGAGTTTATATGCTCCGTGTTTTTCTCTAAAATTCATATTTCACTATTTGATTTATGCAAAAGCTCAAGAATTCATGCTAAAATAGTTTTCCACACAAAAACTTGTTCAGAATTATCCTCCCACTGATTTTCATTATACTTTCCCAAAATTGGGGTTTTTTGGGATGTGACACTAGCTTCATGGTATTCATGGTAGCTTGTGCCACTTGGAACATTAACCTTCAGTGATGCACTAAACGGATCCATTTAAACTAGCACTTAGATATTTACAGCAGATCTAAATTTTCTTGAAGAGTTAGAAATTTGCTCATTCTTCACAAGGCAGGTAATAGACTGGAACGGATGATTTGTGAGAAGAACCAAATTAACTTCATTTTAGTCTTAGAAAATATTAACTCCATTTTCGGGGTGGTTGCTATGTTGGGAAGACGTAGGAGAGGGTTAATTCTGATGGGCAGCATGACATCTTTATAGGTAGACGCTGACGACATCTGGGAGAGAATAACTCACATGGCATACTTACAATCACCATAATTGTTTGAATCACATTGTCATGGAACCTTTCAATTTAGTGTGATGATATTTCTTTTCTTCGAGGATTCATTAGACATGATTAATTCAGAATGAATGATTTGAGGTTTGATTTATTTATTCATCAGACTATTTATGGACTGTTTATTACCTATTAATTTATTATTCAATATTGTTATTTAGTATGTTGATTTTTTGCTTATTGTGTTGCATTTAATGTTTTTAGTGTGAGCCTGTGGGCATTTTGTTCGTTATGAACTGCCGTACGCGGGCAGACGATGTATTTGTGTACTGGGTTCAGGTAATGCGGTTCTGAGAGATTGCCAACGCGCCCAGCCGGGCAATGTTGGACGTTTGGCCCCTAAAGAATCAAAGTTCCTCGATACTTGGCCCCTAAAGTATCAAAGGTGGACAATATAAATTGGCAATTTCTGAATGGATCACTTACTAATGGTTGGTCTGGAAAAAACACTTTCGCCCATTCTGAAAGGGCTGCCTCACACACGAGAAACTGCGAATGTTTAGCACTTGAGGAGGAAGAAGTAACGAAGAGAAAAAAAATTGCTAGCCTACCAAGTGCAGCGCTCCAGACTCCTTCATTCTCGGCCCAAGTCACCGTCAATTCAAACAATGTTTCTAACTTGAAACTGAGATCAATATATTACTAAGCTCACATATAGTAATTCGAAAATCTCAAATCTTAACAATGACAAGCATGCAGCTTGCAAAATGTAACTCCTAAAAGTAATGCAATGGAAAACAAAAAAACACTACAATACTACACCGATCTCCTCAAACGCATCCATATTCTCAGAATGCTTCAGAACTGAAATAACAAGCAGGGATGATCAAGCCATTTCATTGACAATCCGAAATCATACATGCACGGTTTTGCACACACTCCTCCATGTACAAGGCACAACAAGTGTCAATCAACACAAACATGACCAGCACAAAATACCTTCCAAGCAAAACCATCGGATGACTATTTATTATCACACCACACAACACATCGTTCAGATACGCTTCAGCTGGCAAAGGTAGCAAGGAAAAACAACTCTAGGCCTTTCTGCAAACGTCTCCCTCGCACACATACCCAGCTGGGGCAGCCTCAGTGTCATCCCCCTTCTTTTCCTCCTCGCCCTTCTCCTCACCCAGTGCACACTTAGTGTGCAGATCGAAGTCGCATTCCGCACAGTTGTAGGACCATGAATTGCCCATCTCCCCACATCCATCACAGCCATATGTGCGGCGGCGTGTCAGCACAAGCTCATGCGCCTCATGCAGCTCGTGCTTCAACTTCTCAGGCCACCCCTTTGCCATCTCATCGATTTTCTTCTCCAGCTCCTGAAGCCTCTCCTCAGTGAACGGAAATGCATCGGCGCCGTGGACCATCAGTGGGGTTTTTGCATCTCTGGTGACTGTATTTCCATTGGGACCGATGGCGACGAGCGAAGGGATCCCACGGATTTTGAAGGTCTTACTCAAGTATGCCTTCCTTTCATCTCCCAGGGGAAGGGCAAGCCATGGCATGCCAGAGAAGAATTCATCAAAGGAGCTCTCATTCTTGTCGCTAGAGACGAAAATGATCTCAAAATCACTGTTCTTCTCCTTGATCTTGTTGTATTCCTTGACAAGTGTAGGCAGGAAGGCTCGGCATGGTCCACACCATTTAGCTGAGAAGTAAAGGATGACAGTCTTCCCAACAAGTTCTGCTACAGGAACCTGAGACAACACATAAAAAAGTAGATTTCGATCTTCACATACTAATATCAAATTTAGACAAGTAAAACACGTTGTAAGTGCAGGCAAATTCTTTGCAAGACAATCTCTACTAAGTGGTCAGTATAATCACCGGAACAGGTAAAACAGCCATCATATGTTCATTGCCAGTGACTTAAAATATTATACATTTGTAATCTCCCAGATAAATGGCTCTCTATCAACACCAGTAGTTCAGCCCTGCATTTTCCTTTGTTGCTGGGCACTAGTAGTAGAATATACATGAATATAGTAGTACTTCATAGAAAATAGCACGGGAGCTTGGTGATCACAATATGAAAAGTCTGCACCAACTTCACTAGCTCTAAACATAATTAAGATCAAGAATGATTATCGTGATGTCAAGCAACAAAAAATGGGATATTTCATATTCAATAAAATTGAGCACAAGGACAATATCTAGTTGAGCATGGCTAATAAACTCCAATGCAATAATAATTTGTTCCATAATACTTCATACAGGACTACCTATGATCCATCCTTCCCAATGATAAAAAGAGATTTTAATCTAAGAAATCAAGCACAAGTGACACATACCTTTGCTCCATCTTTCCCAATTACAAAGTCTAAATCACCAGTGACCAAAAGGGACTGCAAGGTCTGTGATGCTGCTTTAGCCTTTGCCTTCTCAGCCAAAATTTCCAGCTTCTCTGCATTGAAGGGGAACCCCTCCCATGCATCCATACCATGTTCTTCAATTATCTCCGCGACATTGTTGTTCAGTGTCTTCCCATCAGGACCAATCAGGACAAGCACAGGAAGATTGCTAAGCTCAAAGTAACGAACCAGCTTCTCACAAATCTTGTCACCCTGAGGAATGGCGAGCCAAGGCATGCTTGCAAAACTCTCATTAAATTCTGCCTCATCACTGTCCAAGGATACAGCTACAACTTCAAACTTCTGCCCCACTTCTTTGAGTTTATCATAAATCTTAGCAAGCACTGTGGTAAAGTCATCGACTGGACCATAGCCGTTCACCACAAAGCACACACCAACATACTTTCCCTCAAGGTCAGAGATTGGTACCTGGGTACAATAAGGACACCACAACAGGTAAGAACGTTTGCATCTGTAAAATCACGGATAGACGATAAATAACTGCAACCGATCATTTACCTTGTCTCCCTTGTTTGAAATTAAATAGTCACGATCAGGTGTACCAAGCACGCTATGAATAGTTTGATTATCTTTAGCTGCCTTTTCCTGTTCCTTCAATTCATTGATCCTCTCTGGTGTAAAAGGGTAAGCTTCTATACCATACTCACTCACATATTCAACTCCATCTTCAGTATAAACTTCACCAGTTTTTGCATTAAGGATGATGAGGTGCGGAATACCCCTGACCTTAAACCGGTCATCAAGGCCTTTACGACAGTCGGAGTCGGAGAAAGGGACTGCCAACCACGGCATCTTTGCGAAGTACGCATTGAATGCTTCGTCATCCTGATCGCCTGAAACAAAGACCACCTCAAAGCTCTTTCCCTGTGAGGCCAGCTCTTTGTATGCTTCAATAAGCTTCGGCGTGAACCTCCTGCATGGAGGGCACCATGAGGCCGAGAAGTAGAGGGCCACAGTGCTTGCCTCAATGCTGCTGATCTTCACCTGAAGGATGACAAAAGGGGAGAGCAGTTCTGATACTATTGTTGGGAAGAACAAGTTGGTTATACTTGTTTTCGTTCATAACCAGTATTATTTCTTCTTTTGCTTTTGTTTAAGACATCTACAGAATCTGATGCACAATTTGTGATAATTTAACTTCTTCACATGCATGAACTTGACAAAAGGTAATCTTTTTTATTCACTAAGTATGTTGTCTGAGGTAGTGGAACCAACCTTGGCCACTTTCCACCAGTGTGTGATGAACTCACTGCACTTTCCTCACATCTTTTCATAAAGAAAAGATCATAACAACTTGCCCTCTTTCTTTTTCACTAATGAAATTGTGGTACAGATTGCTAACTAATATGTACAAGACAAGATTGAACTATCCTATTCCCAGAAAAACATGATGTTACTTCTACACTAATTTATTTCCATGCAAAGAAAAAAAAACAGGAAAACATGTTGTTACTCATAAGTTATAAACAAACTTGGCTGTCTGGATTGGAAAAAAACGAACAGAGATCAGTTATAAAGAAAAAGAAATTAGAACACTCCTCGAATAAAAATCGGCCATACTGCGGCTGTTTCAAGTTAGGACATGCCCCCACATATCTCCGATATCAGGACAGCCAGTAAAATCTGATAATCATACTGACCGTGATCATGCCAAAGTTCTTAACTTTACTGTTTATTCGATACAATCCTCCATGGAAAAGAAACACCCATCATCTGATTTGCACCTTGCTGTTGACAACTAGACAGATCCAAGACTGGTACCAATCCAGACACAAGAACCAAGAGGGAAGAAAAAGACGCGCGACACGGACAGCATCGAGCCAAAGAGAAGCGCCTAATCGCACATCCGTACAAGCGTAGGGGTGGGAAAGAGGAAGGAAAGAAAGAAACCGACCTGCTCGCCGGAGTTACGGACGAGGAAATCCCTGTCGCCGGCGGCGAGGATGGTCCCGATTCCGCCGGCGGTAGTGGACGCCGCCGCCATCCGGTGCCTTGACTGGAGGGGAGGGGGAGGGGGAGTGGGAGTGGGTGGGCAAGTGGAGGAGCGGAAAGACGGTGCGGGTTGAGGAGACGGTGGCTTGTGCCGTTTGGTTTGGCAGAGAGATTGAGGCTGGGGTTAACGCCTCCATTTATATAGCCGCGCAAGCGGTGGTGGTCTCCGTCGGCTTGGCGTCATGGCCGGCGGTCAGATGCCAAAGTGCTAAAAATGCTTCCTTAGCATGCAAGATAACACAAAATGTACACGGCACCTCGAATATTTAGTTTGTTAGTTATAATGTTGGAGAGAAGACGGTATTACGAGATATTATCATCGATTTTGTTTTAAATGTCCGGCTTAATTAGTTGAAACTCGAGCTAAGGTTTATATATATATTTCTTGTCATGGATTCTAGGACGATGCATAAGGTGTTATTAGCCTTCTTTCTAATGACAACATGTTAATTCTACTCTGAGTTGTTTGATCAGTTTCGTGGGAAGGATCATTTCTCGTTTATTTTAACGAATTCCTTGTATCGCTGTCCTTAAGGATAAACATTGGGTGGTGAAAGTTAAGATAGTGACGGGACACGGTAAGGGATTCGAATTTCCATTGTAATACAGAGTATTACTATATAAACATTGATCCACGAGGGATGAGAATAGTATCTGCGGTAATATATAGAAAATATGTTAAAAACGGGAAACATTTGTTGTAGCATTTTGATATAGCAAATATTGTAACAACCAATTTGTACTTTTGATTTTGGATCGGATGAAGCTCGGTTTCTAATGATTAGTACTGTAGATCTGATCTGCAGAGCATCTAAATATGGTCGGTTGCTTGTCGTGTACCGAGTGTAGTGGTGCCAGTGTGACTGCAGTTTGGTTGCTTTTCTGGCCGGACGGCCACTTGGCTTATAAACGACGGAAGGAGAGAGCATATACCCTGGATTATCCTGTGCCTGTAAATGTGAGAGACCATGTGAGAGGTCCTCCACTCTGAGTGATGAGTATTTGACAAGTGTGTTGATTAGATTGAGAGTTGAGGTTTTCAGTTTGGACTATTTCGGTCGAAGTCGGAAATCGGAACTACCGCTGTGTATGGAGCGGAAGTTCCGATTAATCGGAACTACCGGTGTTGAAAAGGAACTTCCGATTTATCTGGGTATTGCTCTCGGCTGAAGGAAATCGGAACTTCCGCACAAGGGGTAGCGGAGTGTCCGATAATACTGACATTGAGTGTTCTCTGGGAATTTAAATCGGAATTAAATTTCTGGAAAGTCGGTTGTTCCGGATATCGGAAGTACCGCAGTGTTGAGCGCGGAACTTCCGATATTCCTGACAAGTGCGGATGTTCCGGAAATCGGAACTTCCGCTGTGGTAATTGCGGAACTTCCGATTGTGTCCAGAACTGTGCAGAGAAGATTATTTTGTGGATTTTGATCTTGTATGAGTTTGAGTCTTATACAAATGTTGATACTATGTTATTGTGCAATGCTATGTGATGTGTTTTTGTCTGTGTTGACTGCAGGGCATCAAGATGGAGTCGTGGCGAGACACGTGGACCGGACTAGGCGCAGGAGGCGTTGAGGTCAGAACGGTCGGGATGTGTCAAGACGGCGTGAATCTTGAAGCGGTTAAGTAGTCGTGCACAACAAGGTGTACGGAGGCTTCGGAAAGGTGCAAGGGGCTAAAGGGTCTTTTCGCAGCGGCAAAAGTGGAGGCGGTTCCGTTCGGGTGTAGCGGCTTAATGGGTTGGAGGCCCATTAGCCAAGGCTATAAATAGGGAGAACCCCGAGTTAGGGTTAGATTTTTGGGAGAAAAAAATTAGGGTTAGCCTTAGCAAAAGGTTTGTTTTGCTTTGAGAGTTTGTTGAGAGAGAATGAATCAAAATCTTGTAATCATTCCTCTGTGGTTCCTTGTAATCTTTTGATTTCTATTTAATGAATCTCCGAGGTTTTGATTACTTGCCTATGCCTTTCTATTCCCTTTCGCTCATGTTGAATATTTAAGGTTTTGATGTATCTTTTGATTCGACGTATGAAATAGCATGAAACTTGATATCTAGAGTCGCTTTGCTATTTCTAATGGATTCCCAAAGTCTCATGAACTAAGAATCGAGAATCGTGTCTATTTTGGGTTTTGGTCTTTCTTTCCCTTCTTCAAGAAATCCATATTTAGCTTGATTTTTGGATCTTTGTTTGCGATTCTTCTCCATAAGGTCAAGATGGTGTTTAGGATGATGTCCTCGTGAACCTTGACCTCGAAGAGCACTCAAGATTTCGCATTTTGGATTTTTGGGAAAACCCGCGCGATCGTTCTTCTTCCAGACAATCGAACTTCCGATTGTCCATGGTGGAACTACCGCAGCGGAACTTCAAGATCGAACCCCGGAACTTCCGAGTGCGGAACTATCACGGTAAAATCGAACGTCCGATTTCTCCGAACGATCCAAACTTCGCTTTTGTTCTCTCGATTTTGCTTCACTCTTCTTGAGATATCCAGAGGACTTTGTAGGTCTTATTTAATTACAGCAAAGGGAGTTATTAGTTTTAAAGCACCATTCACCCCCTCTGTTGCCATTTCGTCCTTCAATTGGTATCGAGCCTGTTAGCTCTTCTTTATAGATCTTAACCGGCCTTGAGCCATGGCAACGAACAAGTATTCCACCAAGCCTCCGGTCTTTGATGGTCCGATTACCCTTCCGAAGAGCCGAATGGAAACGTATATCCGTGCTCGTGGGTATGCCATCCGGAGAAAGGTGAAAGTCGTTTGTTGTTCTCGCCGATGAGAACATCAATGTGGGAAATATGGTCGATGTTGAGGCAAATGCTAAGGCAAGGAACATTATCATTCGTGGTTTGAGCGTATGAGTTTGATCGTATTTCTCATTTGATTTTCGCTATGACATCCGGGTGACCTCGATGCATACCATGAGGGCACCACTCAGATTAAGACGGTTCGACAAGACCGGTTCAAGCGAGAATATAGTAAATTTGAGATGCTTGTTGGTGAATCTCTTGACGAGTGCTTTTCGCTTTCATAAGATTTTGAGCAACCTCCGAGCGGTCGGTCTTACATACCCCGACTCGGATAACGCCGATGATGCTTTCTCGACTCGATCTTCGTGTTTGGGAGATGAAAGTGACTACCATCAAGGATAGCACGGACCTCTCGACCTCGACTCTTGATGCGCTTTACGCGCCTCAAGACTCACGAGATTGACATTGTCTCTCAAGGTCGAAGTCACATCGATGGCTTTAGTCACCGATCCCACTTCCGGATCTTCTTCGAAGTCGACACGTGGGTTCTCCCTAGTCTGCTCTCGTGACATAACCGATGATCGCTAGAGCATTTTGAGGATGAGCACTAGCCCTCCTAGCTCGAAAGTTTCTCATGCTTACAAGAGGAGGAGGGATGGTAAAAGAGGAGGTCCTGTGATTTGTTTCGAGTGTGGTGGCCCCAACCACATCCGAGCAACCGTCCCAAGCCGGGAAGGGCAAAGGTGACTATGGCGTTCGGGCATGAACGACTACATCGACAAGAACCGCAACACGAAGCCCTCAAAGACTGACCAAGGCAAGAAGAAGTTCCGCAACTTTGGGAAGGCAAAGAAGCTGTTCCATCGCGTCCTCACCGCCCTCGACGAGCTGGACACCAGCGAGGTGGAGGGATGGAGTGACGATGACGGAAAGGACGATCAAGATCCCAAGGACGACGGCAACTTCTCCCAGATGTGCTTCATGGCCAACGACATCGACATCACGACATGTGACTCAGACTCGACCGATGAGGTTAGTCCCACTTACGACCTTAATGATGCTTTTCTTAAGCTAGGTAGATTTCATGCTAAGTCTAGGGCTAAGTGTACTGAGTTGGAAAAAGAAGTAGTTAGACTATCACGGGAGCTTACCTCACTTACATCTGCTCCCTCCCGTGATGATTGTGACACTTGCTGTGCTTTGCTTGATGACATGGAAAAACTAAGGACCTTACATGATAGTGTGTCCTCTGAACTAGACATGATTAAGGTGGAAAACATTAGTCTTCTTGCTGAACTAGAGATGAGTAGGGTAGCACCTCCTTCGTCTACTACTGTTGAGACTTCTGTTTGCACCTCGTGTGAGGTTAAGGACAACTCATTTAGAGGTCTATATACCATGTTGCTTGATCTGCCCGAGACTTGTGAAAGCTGTAATAATTTGAAGATGAACTTAAAACGGGCAGACCATAAAATTACCGAACTACAAGCTTTCTTACTTGAGCCTATTGCTTCATGTGTTAACTGTCCCAAACTTACTGCTGAACTTGAATCTGTCTCCAAACAGTTTCAAGAACTAGTTGATGAAAATAACAAATTGGCCAAGTTTGCTTCTAAGGACCCTGTTAGCTTACCTTGCAAGCATTGTAATAAACTAAAATATGATTTGATTGCTTTGGATGAAAAATGTGTGAAGCTAACTAAGGACCTTCTAGAGACACAATCATCTGCTTGTATTGTGTGTGTTGGGAAGAAGTCTAAGGGTTTGGTAGAGACGCCTAGCATCGCGGAACCAATCGCTAGCGAGGGATCTGTCCCCCAAAGTCTACCGTGTGCGTGCACAAGCCAATCTTTCCTCTCGTTGTTGGTTCTTCTTCCGCTCCCTTACCTTCTGCTGCCTCTTCTTCCCCGCTCTTCTTGCACCTCTCTCTTTCGGAGTGTCAAGATCTTATGAACACTCTCGAGAGGTTTGTAGGAGGCAAGAAGAAGCTCAATCTCATTCTAGACAAATCAAAATTTGCGATTTAATCAAGGTCTAGGGTATGATATCCAGAGGATATGAGGAAGCATCCACTGTCGTGCTCAAAACCATAGCACTGTGTGATCAAAACTAAGCCAGGATCGAGAAAGTCAATTTTAATTCAGCGGGTTTTGTTCAAAGGATTTACGGAAGAAGGTGATTCCACTGCAGCTTCGCCCCTCGTAAGGCGAAGTATCATTGCACCTTCTCGCCGAAAGATGGACATTTAGTTGATCATTGCTTCAGCGCCAAGATCGCGCAGAGACCGTGTTGAGTCTCTTAGGCACATTCTGTGGTCACCCCGGATCTTGAGTGCACCTAAGACCAACACGAGGTCTAGGTTTGTTCCATCCGATGATTTTGGGCAAGATCGAGGACTTGGTTTTTCCGAAGTTTTCGAGTTTCGTCCTCATGCTCCCTTTGGTCGTAATCTCCGCCGCCCCGAGGGTAGATCTCATTTTCTCTTCGAGATAGCTACCATGGCGAGATCAAGATGTTATCGCACTTCGACTCGCTTCTCCCATAGCAATGGATCCAAAGAACAGTCGAGATCTTTTGACTTGTTGAGTGACAGAGAGCGTAGGGTAGATAGAGGTCATCCCGCTTGACTACTTCATCTGCTTGCCGTGTTACTCAAGATTGGGTGCCAAAATCATCATGATTCACCCCAAGATCGAGACTTTACTCTCTGACTCGTGGTCACGGCCGGGAAGGGAAAGGTCCGGATTGTAGACTCGGTTGTTCACGTCATATGACCGGTGAGTCTCGTTGGTTTTCTTCTCTAGCCCGCCTCTGTGTGATGAGACGATCACCTTCGAGATGCTTCATTTGGGCGCGCCATCGCTAAAGGTACTGTGAGCATTAATGATTCTTTTATTTTAAAAGATGTTGCCTTAGTAAGTAAGTCGCAAGATAATCGCTTTCGCCTCTCACCATCGATGACGGTTTCGAGGTGAGCTTTAAGAAAAACAATTGCAAAATTCTTGATTCTTCTGTAGTCTAGTTTTGGATTTCTCGTTATGGGAGGATCTTTCGTGCTGATTTTTCCGGATCTTCCGTGATCCTCTCCGATGTTTAATTGCTTCAATCCCGTGATTTGACTTTCTCGCATAGGAGACTTGGTCATATAGGATTTGATCATCGACCGAGTTAGCGCCACGATCTCATTCGTGGTTTGCCAAACTCAAAATGGTCAAGGATCTTGTTTGTGCTCCTTGCCGCACGGCAAAATGGTTGCCGCTTCACATCCTCCGCATAAAGGACTATGACAGATGCACTGTGTCAATCGCTCCATATGGACACATGAGGGACCGGCTAGAGTGCAACAAGAGGAGGGAAGTGGTACGACTTGTCGTGGTCGATGACTTCTCGAGGTATTCTTGGGTGTTTTCTTAGCCTCAAGGATGAGACGTTTACTCTTTTTCGTGGTCTTTTAGTAGGCTTCTGTTGAGCTCCTGTGCATTACGAGCAATTCGACCGATAATGGCACCGAGTTCAAGAATTCCTACTTTGAGAGTTTTGTGGTGAGACAGTGTAGAGCACCGTTCTCGTCTCCATACGCCCTCAACAAAATGGCGTTGTGGAGAGGAAGAACCGTACCTTGGTCGAGATGGCCGTGACGATGCTTGATGAGTACTCTACACCTAGGAAGTTTTAATGAGGGAATTGCTATCGCTTGTCATGTTTCTAATGAGTTTTTCTTCTGCACTCTTGCATCGCACTTCTTATGAGTTGAGATATGGGCGAAACCCAGCCTCGCATTTTCGTGTGTTTGGTTGCAAGTGTTTTATTCAAGTCCGGGAACCTAGATAAGTTCGAGTCACGATCTTGTGATGGGATCTTTAGGTTACTCGACTTCTTCTCGTGCCTATAGAGTCCAGAATGCGAGTCTAGTAAATTGTTAGAAACTCAGGAGGTGACCTTCGATGAGGCCACCCAGGACTAGGCCCGATATCTCGTGTTCCTTAGAGCGCCTCGAGTCCATCTTTGTGGACGATGAGGAGGATGGAGATGAGGGTTGTTTACCCGATCCAGTTCCTTCTCCTCCTCTTGAGGTGCCTTCTTCCACCGCACCTCGAGGAGATCAGCCCTTACCTTCGCTTCTTACAAGCTAGTGGCTCTGCTCCTATCTCATCTGCTAATGAGGTAGAGGCCACTTCTTCATCTCACCCCGACCTCCAAGACATATTCAAAAGGACCATCCTTGAGCGGATCATTGAGACCTCTTTGAGCGTGTCACACGTTCTAAGGCTGGTTTGTCTCTTTTCTGTCTCCATTCTGCCTTCGTCGCCTCATTTGAGCCTAAAGATGTTTGTCATGCTCTATCTGACGAGTCTTGGACAAACGCTATGCATGAGGAGTTGGAAAACTTTGAAAGAAACAAGGTCCGTCTCTTGTTGAGCCCCTCAAGGTCACAATATCATTGGGACCAAATGGGTGTTCAAAATAAGCAAAGTGAAGATGGGTTAGTCATTCAAACAAGGCTAGGTCGGTAGCTCAGTGGGTACTCTCAAGTTGAGGGTCTAGATTTCGAAGAGACCTTTGCCCCTGTAGCTAGACTTGAAGCCATTAGAATTCTGCTTGCCTTTGTAGCTTCTAAGGGTTTCAAGCTTTACCAGATGGATGTCAAGAGTGCCTTCCTCAATGGCCTTATTGAGGAAGAAGTCTATGTGAGACAGCCTCCTGGTTTCGAGAACCCCAAATACCCTAACCATGTCTACAGGCTTTCCAAAGCCTTGTATGGACTCAAGCAGGCTCCCAGAGCTTGGTATGAAAGGCTTAAGTCCTATCTGCTGAGTCATGGTTTTGAGATGGGTAAAATTGACAAGACCCTGTTCATTCACCGCCTTGGCACCGATCTTCCGCTCGTCAGATCTATGTGGATGACATTATCTTTGGCGGCTCCTCGCATGCTCGCTTCCGATTTTCCGATGTCATGAGCTCGGAGTTTGAAATGAGCATGATGGGCGAGTTGAGTTTTTCCTTGGCTTCCAAATCAAAGCAGACTGGGAGGTACCTTTCTTCATCAAGGCAAATACACTCGAGACCTCCAAGCGCTTCGACATGAATGATGGAAAGCCAAGATCAACTCCAATGGCATCTACAAATGCTCTCGATCCGGATGAAGACGGCGAACTGTTGACCAAAAGGATTTCAGAGCATGATTGGCTCTCTCTTGTACCTCACGGCCTCGAGACCGGACATACACTTTTTCGTGTGTCTTTGTGCTCGGTTTTGAGCTTCTCTCGCAGATCTCACCGTCAAAGCGGTGAAGCGCATCTTCGGTACCTTCGAGCTACCATTGACTATGGCATCCGTACTCTTCCTCTTCTTGTCTATCTCTTAGAGCTTTCTCCGTGCGCACTTTCGGGTCAGAGGATAGATAGGAAGAGCACTTCCGCACTTGCCAATTCATTGGCACTCTCTCGCCTCCCGGTCGCCGAGGAAGCAATCCGGTGTTGCGCGATCCACCGCAGAGGCCGAGTACGTTGTCGCAGCCGATTGTCGTAGCCAAGTGCTCTGGATGGTCTCGACCGCAGGATTTGGTCTATCTATCGATGCGCTCCACTCTTCTCGTGATAACACGCCTCGCGATTTGCATTGCCAAGAACCCAAAGGCAACATTCTCGGACCAAGCATATTGATATTAGATATCACTTTCTTCGAGACCATGTAGAGAAGGGCGACATTGTGCTCCGGTTTGCCAGGAGAGTGAGCACCAGCTGGCGGATATCTTCACTAAGCCTCTGGGCGGCTCTCGGTGCCAAACTCTGGGAGAGCTTGGGGTGGTTTGTCCTTATGGATCCTGTGAGAGGGAGCATTGTGCTACTACTGTATCATATTATATAATATTATATTATACTCTTACTCCTTTCTGGTTCCATTTCTTTTAATGTTTCAGTCAAAGTCCTTCCAAAGATAGGTTAGAGTATTTCTCTTGCCACATTGCTTTGATCTGCTACTTCTTGTCTTGTGCTTCTAGGATGTCGCTTATTAGTGTCTCTTCCTCTCTAAGTAGAGCTTACTCACTTCTTATAGGTTCTAGCAGGGTCGGGCCACCCTTGGGTAGACAGGGATGTTGTTTGCTCCTTAGTGTTGTGTAGATCACCTAATATTCCTAGAATCATATGGGGTAGATAAGAGTCTGTCTGAGCGATAGTTTTCTATATCTTTTCTATGCTCTAAAGGACCGCCTTTTCGGTTTACTTATCGATTCTCGCTTTTGTTCCTTTGGTTGTGGGGAGTTATTCTTGGTTATTCCATATTCTTAATTGTGTCATAACTCAACCTTGAATTAAAAGATGCATCTCATTCAAGGGAATCGATTTTTGTACTTTTCATCAAGCATTGCATGATAATCAAATGGAGCCTTGTTTATTATCCCTTATGATCTGTTTTCACTATTTTACATCTTGCCATGATTTTTGCTAAACTGCTAGATCTATCATGACTTTTTATGTGTAGTTTAGTCTTTGCCATGCTAAGGTAATTAAAAATGCTAAACTGGAATTAAAATTTTGTCATGATAGCTCTTGAGACTAGTCTGGTTGAAACTATCCTTTTATGATATTCGCCATGTCAAGTAGGCTGAGTTGAGTCCTGAATCTCTTTTGAACTTTTGAGTAAGCTATGTCAGTATGTTAAGAAACATGACTTATCTCTAATTCACTGGTCTAAAAACTTCAAAAGCAAAATGATCTCTTTTGTGTAAAAAACTGATCTCACCAAATCTTTCTCATGAGACAGCTTGCCATTGCACTAGGCATGAACTCAGGGGGAGCCTTGGATGACCTAAGATCATCTCCTTAAGTCTGTTGCTTGGAGTGGTCGCATAAGGCTTGGGATCTAGCACATGGCTATAAAAAAAATAAAAAATAAAAAAAAATTGGTTGAAGCTCAGGAGGCAGTTGTGGATGGCACCTATTCCAGAGCTTGCTTTACTGAGATAAAACCTTAAAAAGTCTTCAGAAAAAGAAAAATGTGCTAAAATTGCTTATTTTAAAAGAGACCAAGTTTTGGATAAAATGAGTCCTTCTTCAATGGTAGCACTCTAAACTGCTCAAGATCTGAGTCTTCTTGGTTCAACTTAGATTATTTGACATGGCTTGCATCATCCTTGGATATCTTTAGCTAGACTTCAATCTTGACTTATTTGACTGCTAAAGAATGGATCATTAATCGATTATGGACTTTCGGCCTTAGCTCTTCTATACATCGATTGTCATGATCTTGATAGCATTCTTACGTGTTATGGCTTGGTGTAATACTCTAATAGTCATTTTGGATAATCTACATGGCTCCTAATGCTTAAAATGAACATCATATAGTCTCTTCCTCCTTTTCTACATATTGATGATTTTATTGCCAAAGGGGAGAATGATTGTGAGAAAAGCCTTCAAGAAAAGCCTTGAGTTTTGTGCGAAATTTGCTCTTTCATCTCATCTCAAGTCTTTTCCTTTTTGTCAACTTGGTCTTGAGCTTAATTGCACTTATTTAGACCTTGGTTGACTGTAATCTCAAACTCATCTTATGCTTTTTCGGTAATTGTCAATATACTCATCAAGGGGGAGATTGAGAGACCATGTGAGAGGTCCTCCACTCTGAGTGATGAGTATTTGACAAGTGTGTTGATTAGATTGAGAGTTGAGGTTTTCAGTTTGGACTGTTTCTGGGCTGAGTCAGGGAAATCGGAACTACCGCTGTGTATGGAGCGGAAGTTCCGATTAATCGGAACTACCGGTGTTGAAAAGGAACTTCCGATTTATCTGGGTATTGCTCTCGGCTGAAGGAAATCGGAACTTCCGCACAAGGGGTAGCGGAGTGTCCGATAATACTGACATTGAGTGTTCTCTGGGAATTTAAATCGGAATTAAATTTCTGGAAAGTCGGTTGTTCCGGATATCGGAAGTACCGCAGTGTTGAGCGCGGAACTTCCGATATTCCTGACAAGTGCGGATGTTCCGGAAATCGGAACTTCCGCTGTGGTAATTGCGGAACTTCCGATTGTGTCCAGAACTGTGCAGAGAAGATTATTTTGTGGATTTTGATCTTGTATGAGTTTGAGTCTTATACAAATGTTGATACTATGTTATTGTGCAATGCTATGTGATGTGTTTTTGTCTGTGTTGACTGCAGGGCATCAAGATGGAGTCGTGGCGAGACACGTGGACCGGACTAGGCGCAGGAGGCGTTGAGGTCAGAACGGTCGGGATGTGTCGAAGACGGCGTGAATCTTGAAGCGGTTGCTAGTCGTGCACAACAAGGTGTACGGAGGCTTCGTAAGGTGCGCAAGGGGCGAAGGGTCTTTTCGCAGCGGCAAAAGTGGAGGCGGTTCCGTTCGGTGTAGCGGGCTTAATGGGTTGAGGCCCATTAGCCAAGGCTATAAATAGGGAGAACCACGGAGTTAGGGTTAGATTTTGGGAGAAAGAAAATTAGGGTTAGCCTTAGCAAAAGGTTTGTTTTGCTTTGAGAGTTTGTTGAGAGAGAATGAATCGAAAATCTTGTAATCATTCCTCCTGTGGTTCCTTGTAATCTTTTGATTTCTATTTAATGAATCTCGAGGTTTTGATTACTTGCCTATGCCTTTCTCTATTCCCTTTCTCGCTCATGTTGAATATTTAAGGTTTTGATGTATCTTTTGATTCGACGTATGAAATAGCATGAAACTTGATATCTAGAGTCGTTTTGTTATTTCTAATGGATTCCCAAAGTCTCATGAACTAAGAATCGAGAATCGTGTCTATTTTGGGTTTTGGTCTTTCTTTCCCTTCTTCAAGAAATCCATATTTAGCTTGATTTTTGGATCTTTGTTTGCGATTCTTCTCCATAAGGTCAAGATGGTGTTTAGGATGATGTCCTGTGAACCTTGACCTGAGAAGAGCACTCAAGATTTCGCATTTTGGATTTTTGGGAAAAACCCGAAAGATCGTTTCTTCTTCCAGACAATCGAACTTCCGATTGTCCATGGCGGAACTACCGCAGCGAACTTCCGATCGAACCCCGAACTTCCGAGTGGAACTATGCACGTAAAATCGAACGTCCGATTTCTCCGTAATCTCAAACTTCGCTTTTGTTCTCTGATTTTGCTTCACTCTTCTTGAGATATCCAGAGGACTTTGTAGGTCTTATTTAATTACAGCAAAGGGGAGTTATTAGTTTTAAAGCACCATTCACCCCCCTCTGTTGCCATTTCGGTCCTTCAAAATGTAATGTCTTACTTTTTAGCACAAGATAATATTGCTCTCATAAATAAAAAGTACTGGTATATATGCACTTAGCTAAATAGATACAAAGGATGCCGGAAAGCTACCCGAGCGTATGTATTATTTCAACGTAACTGCATAAGTCTAGTCTACGACTATCTAAAAAAAGAATGAAAAGAGAAACGGGGCGTTATAGATTGGCGTGAGTAGTCCCCCGATCTGGATCCTCTACATTTTAAATACGGAGGATACTGTACTAGCATTGTTTTCACAGTATATAAACAGCGCTTTGCTGTAACACTGTAGCAATAGGTAAGGAAATACAGTTGTGATTTCACTGTGTGTACGGAAACACTGTAGGAACCCTTCTAATTCACATGTACTGTAGTATATCTGCATTGAGACCACTGATACAGAGGATCTCATTCCGTCCTGCTTAGTGATATTAGCATTTTTTTCCCTCTAGTCTGGCCACCTCGATCTTACAAGTGGTATCAGAGCTTGGTCTCTCATTTATTAGACTCAACCGTCTAGAGAGTAAAGGATGGCAACTAGAGATTTAGTGCACCTAGGTGAAGCACCTATTTTTTATGGCACAAATTATGCCTATTGGAAAATCCGCATGATTTATTATTTTAAGGCCATGGGCATAAATATATGGCGGATTGTAGATGCGGGCTTTTCTCCTCCAAAGGATCCTCTTGCTCCAACCAATGAGGAAGAGAAATGCTCGCATCTCGATTCTCAAGCTACTAACGTTTTATTTAGTGCTTTGAGTATAGATATTTTTGATGCCATATGCAATCTCAAGAGCGCTCATGAGATGTGGACCAAAATTCAAGATAAATATGAATTGTCCACCTCTACTAGTGAAGATTGCACACAGGAATGGATGTCGGATGAAGAATGCTCAACTTCTAGCTCCGACAATGACGAGTCCTCAACTCCATCTTCATCAACTCAATGTTTTATGGCTAAAGGTAATAATGAGGTAAATGATAACGATGAGGCTTCATATGATGAGTTGATGGATATGCTAGAAGAGCTTAATGAATATTTAGGAAAGGAGAAATTAAAATTCAAAGTTTTGAAGAAAGAATATGTCTCTCTTCAAAATGATTATGATGTTCTAAAAGATGAACATGAAGCTCTCCTCCTAAATAATCTAAATAGCTCCAATGTGGATATAGGCATTGAATGTAATTTATTAGATGATTTGCCATGTATAGCTTCTACCTCATGCATTTCATCTAAGGTTAGTATATCCACCTCATGTGAGGATTTAATTGATATGCCTTGTTGCTCTAAAGTAGATGCTCCTATTTCCTCCATATCTTGTGATACTAATCTTGTAGAGGAAAATAATGAGCTCAAGGCCCAAGTCAAAAATTTGAAGAATGACTTGGAAAGAAGCATAAAAGGGAAGGCCACTCTTGACGAAATATTGAGCAAGCAAAAACGCTTGCAAAATAAGAGTGGAATCGGCTTCACTCCTAAGAAAAAGGAGAATAGCAAGACAGGGCACAATGCAAGACACACAAAGAATGTCAAGTGCCTTGGTTGCAACAAGAAGGGTCACTTTGCCTCGGTGTGCCCAAATCAAGTGGATGTCAAGACTAGACATTCAGAGAAGAGGCAAACCGGCAAGAAGCAAGTAAAGAAAGCAAAAGATGAACATCAATATCGAACTTGCTACAATTGCCGAGAAAAGGGACATCTTAGTAAGGATTGTCCCAAAGGTATCACTCCTAAGCCCATTATTTATAATGATCATTATTTGCTTAGGAAGGATATTAATGGCAATGTGTTTGCCAGGAATGTTAGTTCACCCAAAAATATTATGAGGGCCATTTGGGTGCCCAAATCTATTGTGACTAACATTCGTGGACCCAACCGCGGAGTGTCTTGAAGAATGGCAATGCCCGCTCCGCCGAGCGAGACAGGAACCTACTAAGTGCCGCAAGGCGGCCCGTGAGTTTCTGTACCTCGCGGGCCGTGTGGGGGGTGCCATCTCCTGGATAGCTTTGATCTTCTCCGGGTTTGCCTCTATGCCCCTTTGAGAGACCAGGAAGCCAAGCAGTTTTCCGGCTCGAAAGCCGAAGGCACACTTTTTCGGATTAACCATTATGCCCTTCTTTCTGAGGTTGGCGAATGTTTCTTGGAGGTCGGACACGTGGGAATTATGAAGCTTGCTCTTGACTACCACATCGTCAACATAGGCTTCAACATTCCGGCCGAGCTGGTCGGTCAGAACTTTGTTGACGAGTCGGCTAAACGTGGCTCCCGCGTTCTTCAGGCCGAAGGGCATGCGAGTGTAGCAGCATGTGCCGATGGGTGTGATGAAGGCTATCTTGAGTTCATCGTCCTTTGCCGTGAATACTTGGTGGTACCCAGAATAGGCGTCGAGGAAGCTCATTCATTCGCAGCCCGAGGTGGCGTCCACTAGTTGATCGATGCGGGGTAGGGGGAAATCATCTTTGGGTGTGGCCTTGTTGAGATCGGTGAAGTTGACGCACATACGCTAGTCTCCTTCCCCCTTCCGCAAAAGGACCGGGTTTGCTAACCAATCCGAGTGTTTGATCTCCCTGATTACCCCGGCCTTCAAGAGCCTGGCGACCTCCTTTTTTGCGACCTCCAGGCGCTCTACTGACATGCGACGTAACTTCTGTTTCTTGGGCACAGCGTTGCTTCGTAATGTCAATCAGTGCTCAGCAACTTCTCGTGGGACCCCCGGAATGTCCTCGGGGCCCCAAGCGAAGATATCCTTGTTGCGGTGGAGCACCGTAAGTATATCTTCGCACGCCTTGGTTGATAGCTCGGCGCCGAGGGCCGCCGTCTTGTCTGGTTCATCTTCAGTGATGGGCACCCGTAGAAGCTAGCCCTCGGGCTTGGCCTTTGGCGCCCATCTTGGCGGTGCCGCTGGGCTGCTGGCGTCTGTTCCACTTGTGTGGACATGGCGGGGATAGTGCCGTGCTCGCCCCGCCTTGCGGATCTTGATCTGCCCTCACCGTGACTACCCCTTCCAGAGCGGGGATCTTCATGCAAAGGAGTTGTGGTGTACTATGGCACCGAATGCATTTAGCGTGGCTCGTCCCAGAATAGCGTTGTACTGATACGGCATCTGGACCACATCAAACGTGATGACTTCCGTGCGGGTGGCGTAGCCGTCACCGAAGGTGACGGCCAAGTCGATCTGCCCGATCTTTATTCACGGCCCCCAGAAGCCTACGAGGGGGATGCCTGGCGGCGACAGTCGGTCCCTCGGGATCATCATCTTGTCGAACGCTTCCGCGAACAGTAGGTCCGTGGAACTTCCTCCATCCACCACGACGCGGCGCACCTCGAAGTCCGCGATGTTTGCCGAGATGACCAGGGGGTCTTGGTGAGGGAAGTACACACCCTTGGCGTCTTTGGGGCCGAAGGTGATGGGTACTTCGGCGTAGCGTGGCGTGCTAGAGGTTGCGCACGTCGCCACATGGTGTATTTGGCATGCGTAAGCCCGCCGTTGCCTTTTTGACGAGAGGCCTGATGATGAGCCGCCCGCAATCATGTTGATGATCCTCTGTCACTGCTCTGCGTGCAACCCTTCAATGCGAGGCCTGGGGGGCGGGGCGAGTACTTGGGTCCGTGGCCTCCCCCCATCATTTGGCCCCGCAGAGCGATCGCGGCCCATGTATTCTTGCATGGCAGTGATTGTGCGGCAGCGCTGGGTGGTGCGGGGCCTTCTCCGTGCAGGTCACAAACCAAGAGTGGCCTCTCCTGGCCGTCCCGGGGGGTTCGACATTGCAGCGTTGAGTGGGACCCTTCGCCGTGGAGGTCACAAAACAACCGTGCCTCGGTGTGTCTTCCGTCTTGTCTGCCGCGACCACTCCCGCCGCGCCCGCCCGGGTCACGCTCGGTCCTTCAACGTTGTACACGTTACGCCCCCTGGCATTCTTCGCCTGAGGGCTCCTTTGGGGGGGCTGATCTGACCATCGCGGCTTTCGGCGCAAGGCGGCCCGAGGTACCTCCCCGCCGTGTGTTGTCTTCCTCCGCCCTGGCATACTCTTCCATTTTGTCGAAGAGCTCCGCCACTGAGCGGACGAGTTTGCGGGTGAGGGCTGCGCCAAGGGCCCCTTCTGGAGCCCGCATGTTGCGGCATTGATCACGGTCGTCTCGTTGACCCCCCTTTACTTGGCATTTGACCTCCGCAAACCTTTTGAAGAAGCTGCGGAGGGGCTCGCCCGGGGTCTGCTTCATGGCGAATAAGTCTCCTGCGTCCTTTGGTTCGGCGTAGTTTCCTTGGAAGCTGTTGAGCACCATGTCCCACAGTTGCTCCCACGCATATACGGAACGTGGGGGGATGGTAAAGAACCATGTTAGCGCTATCCCCTTTAGAGCCAGGGTCAAGCTTTTTTGCTTTCGTGGTGTCATCCCCCCGGCGGCCTCTACGGCGGTTTCGTAGATACGGAGGAACTCCGACGGGTCCGTCGATCCTTCGAAGGCCGGACCTCCGGCATCTTGAAGCCCGGGGGCCAGCGGGCCGCCTCCAGCCCCGCGCTCAAGGGAGAGCTAGGATCTCCCCGAAGTATCGGCTCAAGAGCGGCGGAGGATCTTCTGAGGCCGTGTGGCGCTCGGATGGTAGGCCGCCCACCATTGTCGGCGCGCGCGTGTGGCGATGGTAGGGCTGCCCCACCATTGTCGGAGATCCAGTAGTTCCCGGTGGAGATCTGCCAGCTCTTGGTGTAGATCGCGAGCTTGCTGTGCTGCCCTCAGTGGGACTGGAGCGAGTGGTTGGCCGACCGCCCGGGTCTGGGGGCGCACCTCGCCAGCCACGGTGTCCTGCGTGGAGTGCTTGATCTCCTCTTCGTGATGAGCCACGGGCTCCGCGGCCTGGGAGGTCCTACCTCGCTTGGCTCTCGGGGCGCCGGGTGGCTCGGGTGCACGCCACGCCACAGGCGCCGCGGCGAGGAGCGGCTCTTCGAGGTGCCATTCTTGTATCTGGGTACGCGCTCGTCTTCGGGCCCCACGGACGGCGCCAATCGTAGTAGCAAAAACGAGCTATCAAGATAAGAGGGGGACCGGACAAGCCCAAGAGGGCTCCGGGGATCCTCAAGAGGGGACTAACCAGTGACAAGAACGAGATGGTTATTGCTAGGGAATTCGCGCTTGCTTTTTTTCTCACCCCCACAAGGGGGGTTGATCCCCTATTTATAGCCCCCTGTGAGGGTTTTGTATATTACCCTTCTGACCCTACCATGGTACAGTATCCATCGGGGTTGCAGGGACATTTCTCACCCCTACACCTAGGCTTTGGTCCATGGCACGTGTTCCTGGACTCGGTCTCACCCTAAGTAGAGTCTCGGGTTCTGAGGAGCCTCGTAGTAGAGGCCTCGGGTGCTGCCGCCGGGTGGCCGAGGGCCTTCTCACCGTGTCTCGTGGGGCTTCGGGGACCTTGGGGTGCTCGGCCCGCCGGGGTGGCAGAAGGTCTTGCTGCTCCGAGCCTCACGGGGCTTCGGGGGTTCTCGAGTGGCGAAGGTTCTCCGCCTCCACGAGGGCTTGGGGGTTCTCTGGGTGCGTTGTGTCCAATGAGGCCATCCCTACGACAACGTTACATCTGAATCTTATACCGACAGCCTATAATTCTAATCTTGTGTAAGGACGCGTGTATATTCTTTTGACGTGTATCCCGGTCATCAAACTGCCATTTAGGGCACAAATGAAGTCACACTTCTCTGCTTGCTACTCGCTAGTACAAATACTACTACTCAGTGCTCATCAAGCACAAGCCAAGCATCGACAAACTAATTGAACTCGGGTGGTTTAGCCTTAATTTGTGAAAATCATTCAATATATACTCCCCCCGCTTGCAAAAACACGTCGTTATAGCTTTCAAATTCTTTTTTTCTAATACGTATCATTCTACGATTTCAAGATAATATTTCCTTTGCATATCGTTCTCATTCATTGTCCATGGCTATTTCCAATGTTATTTACTACTAATGATTATAGTAGCACACATCGTCTAACAGTAACAAGTGAAATATTGAAAAAGGGTAATATGGACTTTTATATGCATCCATGGGTTGTTATGCATAATCATAGCATGACATCTATCGAGGAACTGGTGGAGTATTTATTGTTTACAACTTGTTGGAAATATTAATCTAATATATGTTTATTCCTTGGTGCAAAATAATTAAATTCAGATGTACTCCCATCAATCAAATGGTGGGCCCTCATCAGCCTCTGAATTGAGCGGCAAAGTGTCCTGATCAAGTCCAAAGGGAGGTCACGAATTCAAGCATGCACCCAGTTCAGGCTTTGTTCCTTACCTTGAATTTTGTCATCTCTTTCAAAATGTTTGTGTGTACTTAAAATAAAACAGGGTTCACTAAACCCACCTTGACCTCATCGCAGCTGCCCAGAGCTAAGATTTCGATCTCAAATTCAATCAATGGCATACAGAAAAAAAAAGTCCATCATTCGCCCATTTCGTACCCCCAGCACATGTCGATCGATTGACCGTCAAATTGGCCATCCAAACAAGAATGGGCACATGCAAGTGCCTGACCACCTCTGTTTCATATATAATTTGTATCTAATCAACAAGCTAAATATAATCTTATCATAAGTTATAAACACGTGTAATTTAATTATCGACAAAAGATCCTTCAAGTAACTTATGCATATATACACATCTATCAACAAAAAATTCTACCAACTCAAAAAATAGAACGAAAATGGGGTAGATAGCAGACTCCCCAACACTACTAAAACCTTCTTTTACAATAGGGTACAACTAGCTCCTGCACGTATGATGGAGAACTTCCTATCATACACTCGGGCGCAACATTCCGCGAAAACATATGATAATTTTTACCAATCTGTGTGCAACATTTTTCAGAAGTGTCACTACTACAGAAAATGACATCACAAACGGTTTAAAATCGTCATTACATATAGTTTTCTGAACCGTCTGACTTTATGTGTCTGTGATGAGGTCATCACAAACGGTTTTAACCGTTTGTGAAAAAAGCTATAACAGACGGTTCTTGTTTAGAACCGTCTGTGATAGCCTATTTTTACATACATTTCTGAACAAGAACCATCTGTGATAGTAATTATCACAGACGGTTCTTGTTCAGAACCGTCTGTGATAGTTTTTTCTATTGCAAAAAAATAGATTTTGAATGTTTCATAGTTGGTACCATTACAGTTCCTAATATAGAACTTGAACCTAGAAGATAAAATATAAGGTATCTTAGACTGAATAAGATACTAAATGTATATATGAGCTTTCCATCTTCATAGACTATTTAAAATACATGAAAAAAGCATCACTTCCATACAAAAACCTTCCTGACCTCCCCCTTGCGGCCTGTGAGTACCCCGATGCTGCCCATCTTGACCATGGCGTCGGCAAAGAGGGTGCTGAAAAGGTCCGAGTAGGAGTCGACGACGTTATAAGTTAATGGAGTGTTTTGGTGATTGATGATAAATCTATTTATGAGACTAACATTTTTATTATTATATCTAATGTGTAGTCTCATTTGGATATAAAGGTAAAATTCAATTAGGTGTGCATTCGACATCATATTTCTTATAAATTGTTGCATTCCTCGTATCCAAAATATAGATTGAACCCCACCATAAGTCTAACTTGAATATGTGCATATGTTCCTATTTACACATTTGTGTATGCACACATTTAGGGGGAGTTTACTCTATATTTTGTGATTTCATTAGTATTGATCTATATTTCGTTCTCCACATATATTTGGGATCTCTACTTTGAAACATATCTTTGAGTATATAAAACTTGTGTAGTTCATATATACTCATTCGTTCTCTCATTTATCCACATTCAATTTATGTGCAATTGAAGTGGTTATCATCAATTACCAAAGAGGGAAAGATTGAAGTATCTTGTCTCACCATTATGAGTTAATGGTTTGAAGTGGTAATTAATGATAATCATATCCCAAAGTAAAAGAGATCATCATGTGTTGATGATTATCAAAGTTAAGGGCCCGTACTTGAAGTGAAGATGTGTGTTTTCAAGCTTCAAAAAGTTTCTTAAGGCAAAGGTAGGACTAGCTAGGGCTAAGGATGTGTTTCTAGTCTTTTACCGGTATTGGTGTTTGGTTGGAAGACCGGATTGCCAGTATAGGTTGTCGTACTATTAAGAGGAGTCATGACTAGTAGCATGAGTTAGTCATGTGTTGATAGTTCATTGTGTTTGCTCTAGCTCTTCTATACATGGTTCTATTATCCACGAATGTGTTTTGCAAATAGCCGAGGCTCATACATTTAATCTTTGTAGCATGAAACTATAATTTGCAAATGTGTTTTGCAAATGGTTGAAGTTTATGCACCTTAACCTTGTAGCATGATATTATTATTTACGAATGTGTTTTGCAAATAGTTGATGCTCATGCATGACTCTTGTAACATGCGACTTGAGTTTGCAAATGTATTTTGCAAATGGTTTAAGTCCATGTATCTTATTCCTTGTGATGTGATTCTAAAAGTTGGCAAATGTGTTTTGCAGCTTGTTGAGAATCTTACCTTTAACTCTTGTTTGAATCGCAAGTCAATTGGCAAATGTGTTTTGCAAATTGAGCTTCTCTCAGGAATATCGGTAGTTCCAACGTTAAGACAGTGGAACTACCGCTGTGCGGTAGTACCGGTGTGTTGGGAGCGGAACAACCACAACCCGGATGGTCCGAAAATCTAGCGGTACATTTTTTTCCAGAGAGACACCTTTTAAGTTTGATTTGTTCTCTTGGAAATGCAGTAGTACCGCTGTAGTTTCCGCGGAACTACCGCAGCCTGGTGCAACAGGGAATTGAAGCGGTACGTATTTTCCAGAGAGACGTTTGGCTTTGATTTGCTCTCTTGGAAATGCGGTAATACCGGCGTGTTGGGAGCGAAACTACCATAGCTCGGTTATACCGGAAGATGGTGTGTTATGTCTTTTCCAGTAGGTGCCATGTGTTGGACCTAAGTGAAAGCGGTAGTACCGCCCTTCAAAAACGGAACAACCGAGTGTTGGTTGGTGGTAGTACCGTGCTGCACTTTTCAACGGCTAGTTTCTCGTCTGATATAGCCATTACTGTGCTTGTCGTGTAGGTATGGTAGTACCCGCCATTGAACGGTGGTAGTACCACTTGTGCTGATTTTTTCATCATTTTATTTCCAACAGCTAGTTTTTGTGTGTGGGCTATATATACTCATCTTGGCCGGTTGAGAAATGATCTTTGGCACCTCTATTCATTTCCTTGAGCAAAGAGCAAGCCTTTTCATCTCTTATGTGCATGTGTTGCACTTAGTGAGTTTGGAGAGCAAACCCTAAGTGCATGTGTTGCCTTAGGTAGTGGATTGTGTATCCATTGAGCTTAGACACTTGATTAGTTCAAGTGAGAATTGAGTCTTGTTACTCTTAGTGTTTGCCGACACCTAGACGGCGTGGAGGCATCGTGGGCCGATGATCTTCTCAAAAAGCATGTGAGAAAGCCCGGCGTGGTTATGAGTGGTTTGGTGCTCGCCATCTCCGGAGTGGAGGAAGAGCAACCCTGAGTGAATAGAGGTGTTGGTTCGTGTTGGAACCGGTCCAAGTGGTTGGACTTACCTCGGAGGTGTTGGCTTAATTTGTGGAGCCGGTCCAATTCATTTGGGCTTACCTCAACGTGGACTAGGGGAGACCAGCAAGTCTCCGAACACCACGGTAAAACATTATTGTGTCATCTTGGTTTGTTCTTGTGTTTTACCTTATGCAATTTACCTTCGTAGAATTCAATTGATTACTTGTATTTGGTTAATTATTTATATTCAATTGTATTCATATTGTTGGTGCACTTAGTCAAGCCTAATTGATTTAGATTTTAATTGTGCAAAACCAAAGTGTTATTAGCTTCCGCATTATAAATTGGTTTTAGCCAAAGAAAATTTTAAAACCGCCTATTCACCCCCTCTAGTCGGCCTACTCGATCTTACACCTGCGGCGGCGAACTTGGACCGGAGCACGTCGACGGAGTCGTGCACGTCCAGCAGTACATCGTCGTCCCGCAGTTCGACACCCTCCCCAGCACATCCCGCCTTGACTCGGCTATAATATATAAGGACAGTGCCAAAATATTTTACCTCCCGCGCACGTGTTCAAAAAATTTGAACTCCACGTTGTGAATCACAGACGATTTCATACAAAAACAGTCTATGATACTTCACATATGGTTTTTGATACGAGCTGTCAGTGATAAATATCTCATCACAGACGGTTTATATTAAAAACCGTATATGATAAGATACTTTTCACAGACAGTTCATATAGGAATCGTCTGTGATAAGTACAACACAGATAACCGTCTGGCGTCCAGTAACTAAATCCTTCTTTTACAATAGGGTACAACTAGCTCCTGCACGTACGATAGAGAACTTTCCATCGTATGCTCGGGCGCAACATTCCGCGAAAACATATGATAATATTTATCGATTTGTGTGCAACATTTTTCAAAAGTATGGAACAAACATCGAGACATTTATAATGTTCAGCAAAGTTCGAGTTGAGGTACAGACAATGTTGTTATATAACATGTATATGCTTCAAAGATAAGTGAAAAATTTCAAAAGCAATGGACCTTCTCTAGAAAATGATGATACAACACTGCAATGTCCTGAACTTGCAGATGCAACAAACGAGTACATATTTGCAACAAAGCTGAATTCTTACCGCAGCAACAAAAAAACTTTGTGCAATGAATTAAAATACCAACTGCAACAAATACCTTTTGCGAATTTTTTTGAGAAGACACGTTGTAATAAAATCATAAATCTCATACAAAATAAATAAAACTACTGCAACAATCCTTCGCCGTCGTGGAGCATCTCAAGAGAAGGGCTGGTAGCCTCAACCAGCTCGTGTAAAAATTGTAGAGAATTTGGGAGGATTCAGAATGTTCTCGTTACCGTGTGGAGTGAATAGTACAGTTGGAGGAAAACGTCCGACATTTTTTACATACATGGCATATAACTTAATCGTTTACGGTAATAAAGATTCTGGTTGGCCGGTATCCTCCCTCCCCAGTAGACTTGACTTGGCCAGGTCATCTAGATTTACTGTACTAATACTACTTAATCAAAAGGCCTCTGGACTCTGGATATTTCCAGGAGTTCTGTGATGTCATAGCACGTTACATCATCTGCCATCGCTTTTGCTTGTGTCATCATCTACGTCGCACGTCATTGACGTTTTTAATTTGAGGAACCAACTCGTCCAGCCGAAGCTGCGAGTGGCCTTCGTTTGTTCACGATAGGGATCTGGATCCTCCGCCTTACCACATAGGGACGCAGCGATGTGTGTCTACTGTCTAGGCAGAGGTTTGAAGTGAAATCACGCTGCGAAAGGATCCAGAGAAAATACGATAGTAAAAGCATTTTTCACTATTTTAATTGTACTGTGGCAATTAATCACATCCATCCACGTTTAGTCTAACAGCCAAAGAGAGTTAAGGTAGACAGCACTGTACATCTCTCCCGTTGCTAATTGCAACGACAAAGGTTCCCAATCCTCACGGTAGACACAAAAAAAAAGTTGAATAGCTCACCGTTGGCATTCTCAATTGAACAATGGAATCCAAACAACGGCGTCGAACGTATATATGAAATCTATTGTGATCTGTTGATCCTTAGTTTATACTCACTCTGTTCCACTATATATGTATAGTCTTGAGAGTATTCATTTCAATATATTTGAAATTTGATAAAATCTAAAGGGCAATTATTACAAATTTGTATCTATATTTTCTTACTTAAATGCCTTAGAAGAGGTTAAATGGTTTAGTATGTCATTTAATAGGGGTATATATGATTATTTCTCACTAAATATTTCTTATATTTAATGATTATTTGATCTATACACATAGTGGGTTGTGGACAAATGTTACAAAAGGGAGGAAGTATTATTGAGAAAGAAAATTTCATTCACGACCCTAAAGAAATTTTCATTCACGACCCTAGCCTCATTTGTACCGAAACTTTCCTGGTGATAAAGACGAATTTTTTCTTCCTATGAATAACCTTTGTAAGCATCCTTTGTCTACTTATGTTCTGTACTGTCTTTATCTTAATAAACTAAAAACAAAATAAAAAATACTTGTGTTATAACAATGACATGACAAAAATACTAGACACAATTGGCTACAGGACACCACTCAACTTTTCTGCCATTGGCTATTAGACATCTAAATTTTGTGTTTTTGCCAAAAGACACTAAAATTTTGTAGCACTTTGTTGTGGGATTCTGAGGCCATTAAAACAATGTATTTGGCTGATTAGGAGAGAGAAATCATGAAAAAAAAATACTTCTCTTCCCTCCTCCTCCTTCCTTGCGATGCAGCAGGGCAGCGAAGTTAAGACACGGCGACAGTAGTGCTCTAGTGGAGGAACAACGACGCGTTCCCGAAATGGGAAACCCATTTTTTGCAGCATGCGGTGACAGGGTGGACAATGACGGCCAAAATGGGTGGGGCAAGGGTGGCGGCCGCGGAGAAGAAGAAGGAGCATAGAGGGGGTAGCGGTACCGGCAACGACAGTGAGAAAGCAATGTAGAGAGCGTGTAGCGGTGGCACGAGGATATGCCGGTGGCAGCACTTGGAAAGGAGACAACGGGGTGAAGAGGGGAGGTGGGAACATTGCATGGAGAGGAGGCGACGGCGCGGGGAGGGTAGATGACTCCTTTTTCTCCCTTTGCCACCAAAGCTCACCGGCGGAGGCAGCGAGAAAGTGGCGCAGAGAGGGGGCAGTGGCGGCGGCTTCGTCTGGTCCTCCTCAACATCCAAGAGCCGACGCTGACCTCCTCCTCCAGTCCTCCTCCTCCCCAAGAGCCGAGAGCTGACACCGACGTCGACCTCCTCCTCCCGAACAGCCGACGACTAGTAGGTTAATCTACTTATCATCCTCTCTGAAATGGTGTTGGATTACTGGAAGATTGATCTGATGAAATGTCTTAGATACTTTTGTTGTTTGTATATGAGTTTAGATACATATCTAACTATCGGGTCTGAGCCCCAGTAACCCGATAGAGATGGAGAACAAAGTGAATATCACCCGAGTACAAAAACAGGGACGAAGACCGGGTTTTTTTCCCTTCTCTCAGCCCTAAGGCGGACCGATACTCTCGACACACAGTACTCCACCACTCAATCCACGCACACACTCGTAGGTGTTTCCTACACACGTCACAGATTTATCGAATGCATTTAAATCCATACGGATCACAAGCACGTGGTTTTTTTGTGTTTTTTTGATTGAATATGTACAGTACTATAAAATCGACGAATACTAGCGTCAAATCTACGAGACTACTAGCGTCAAATCTACGAGACTTGAAGCTAGATATTCAACTGCACGCCTAGCCATGTGACCCGTGTTGAGACCGATACATGTGTATGCACACTCAATAAAACATTTTTTTTTTTGCCAACCGACATAGCTCGTGGGCGTCGGTCCAAACATATCTGACACGGGACGTTAGCCGCCATCGGAGTCAAGTCTCGTTGCTAAGAAACCCGTGCGCTCTTCCAACCTTGTTCTTGCTTTCCCATTGGCCTTGTACTAAATAACTCTAATCTTGTGTGACGACGCGTGTATATTCTTTTGATGTGTTTCCCAGTAATCAAACATTTAGGGCACAAAATGAAGTCACACTTCTCTGCTTGCTAGTTGCTACTCGCTAGTACTAATACTACTACTCAATGCTCATCAAGCACAAGCCAAGCATTGACAAACTAATTGAACTCGGGTGGTTTAGCCTTAATTTGTGAAAATCATTCAACATATACTCCCTCCGCTTCCAAATACACGTTGTTCTAGCTTTTAATTGTTCTAGCTTTTAATTTTGTTCTCTAATACGTATCATCCTACAATTTCAAATTAAATTTGTACTCCTACAAAATTTTTTTCCTTTGCATACCGTTCTCATTCACTGTCCATAGCTATTTTCAATATCATTTACTACTAAGGATTATAGTGGCACACATCATCATCCAGAGTAATAAGTGACGCATTGAAGAAGGGTAATACGGTCTTTCCTATGCATTGCTCGGTTGTTGTGCAAAATCTTATAATAACATCTATTGAAGAACAGGTGGAGTATTGATTATTTACAACTCGTTGGAAATTCTAATATAATATATGTTTATTCCTTGGTGCAAAATAATTAAATTCAGGTGTACACCCATCAATCGAATGGAGCGACAAAGTGTCCTGATCAAGTCCAAAGGGGGACCACGAATTCACGCATGCACCCCCAGTTAATGCTTTGTTCCTTTCCTTGGAATTTTCCTAATAGTGTACAACTATCGTCTGAACGTACGATTGGAAATTTCCTATCATACGCTCGGGCACAGTATTCTGCGAAAACATATGTAATAATTTATTGATCTATGTGCAATATTTTTTTTAGAAACATGCGCAACAAGTGTCGAACAAACACCGAGACATTTATAATGTCCAGCAAAATTCGAGTTGAGTTTATAGACCACGTTGTTATACAACATGTATATGCTTCAAAAATACGTGAAAAATTCCAAAAGCAATGGACCTTCTCTAGAAAATAATGATACAACACTGCAACATTCCAAAGTGGCAGATGCAACATACGAGTACAAATTTGCAACAAAAATGAATCATTACCGCAACAAAAAAAAAACTTTGTGCAATGAATTAAAATGCCAACCGCAACAAATACCTCTTATGACAAATTTTGAGAAAACATATTGCAACAAAATAACACATTTCATGCAACAATTAATAAAACTATCGCAACAATCTAGAGAAATATTTGCAACAAGTCTACTGGGATGAGGACATGTAGGAGATGGCGACGGCAACGGCCAGCTCCGAGGAGGGAATAGCGGCAGCTAGCCCGGTGCCATGCCTCCACCTCACATAGTCATCATAGACAGTGGTACCTAAGTGATATGCTAGATGAATATCGAAAATACTTGTGGGCCGAATGACCATCACAGCCGTCAGTACCGCTGGGGTCCCTCTGCTTTCCAAGAAAGCAGTGACAGCATTCCAGACCACTGCAGTATACTTGAAAGGGAACAATCTCCATCACCACACAGAAATGGAAGGATCTGACGGCCATAGAGAAAGCGCAATTGTGGACTAAAATTACAACGTCGTTCGAGATCCTATCAGAAGTCTCAAAACTCGTGCGACGGCAGGCATTCCTCACGATGGGACACGCTTGAAAGACCTTCAAAAGCAAGGTTATCACAGAGTATGTGAATAAGAATCGGACGCTCTGCACGAAGTATCGTTTTGTGTCATTGGAAACATGGGGACGCCTTTGTGAGGACACCGATTTATTTTAATTCACTTTTAGTTGTAATCAAATCACTTTGTAATTGATATTGAGTTTTTAAATTACTTTGAGTTGATCTATATCAAATCAATTGTATATCTATTTATTGCTTGCTTCTTTTCAAAGGGCATGATTAGCATTACCTGAGGCTAGACGAAAAACTAAAATATTTAAGTATAGAATGAACTATTATAGACGATTTTATGGAATAAACTGTATGTGAATGCATACTATCACAGACGACTATTTTTACTAACCTTCTATGATATATATATACAATCACAGACGGCTACTACTAACAACTGCCTGTGATATGTATCCAATCACAGACGGCTACTACTAACAACTGCATGTGATATGTATCCAATCACAGATACAGCTACTAACACCGTCTGTAATATGTATCCAATCACAGACGGCTACTACTAACAACTGCCTGTGATATGTCTCCAATCACAGACGGCTACTATTAACACCCGTCTATAATATATATCTAATCACAGACGGCTACCACCAATAACTGTCTGTGATATGTCGGATATCACAGACAGTTACTATCAAAAACTGTCTGTGATATTTATGATATCATAGACAGTTATTTTTACTAACTGTCTGTGTTCTGTCCCCAATCACATACGGTTAGTAAACATAACCGTTTGTGATATCCTATATGTCACATACGATTTTTGGTGAAACCGTCAGTGATAGTAGGCTTTCACAGATGATTTCAATAAAAACCGTATGTGTTGTGACTTTTCACAGACGGCTCGCAAACCATATGTGATAACCGCCTGTTATCACAGACACATAGATTCAGACGGTTCAAAAACCGTCTGTGATGACGGTTCGGATCCGTCTATGACTACCCTCTCTGTAGTAGTGTAACAGGCGATCTCACACCACTGTCTCATTGTCGGAAGGCCCAAATCTGGCAGGGCGAGGCTAGCTTAGCACCACCGCCTCGTCGCCTTTGCCGTCCACGTCACGACAAGGCGAGGGCAGGGAGCGTCAACGTCTCTGCGGTTGCCTTGGTGTTGCACGACGTCAAGACGGCGGACGACGTGGAGCTCTTGGCGAAGGATTTCATCGACGACAATAAAGAACACATGCCCCTCCAATGTACACCTCGGTGATTCTGGGGCTCGGCAAGGAGAAGCACCTCGACACTACCTTCGCCATCATGGAGCATCTCGAGAAAAGGGGTGGCAGCCTCAACCAGTTCGTGTAAGAAGAACTGTGTAGAATTTATGAGGATTCAAGTTGTTCTCGTTGACATGGAAGCACATGGGGTTTCCCTACTCGATTCGAGTGTCTTTTTCGGGGGGAGAGAGAGGATTGTGTAGGTAGGTGAAATGGTAAAAGAGCAAACGTTAAACATGTGGAGTGAATAGAAAAATTGGAGAAAAAAAGCCTGATATTTTTTTACGTACATGGCATATAACTTAATCGTTTACAGTAATAAAGATTCTAGTTGGCCGATATTGTCCCTCTCCGGTAGACTGAGTTTTTTTATTTAATCTATTTTTAAAAAATATTTTACAGATAACATCTCCATAACTTTTTTTTTTTCAATTATGACCTCTTTGACCACGCCACAACGCGTGGTTTGTGGCGTGGCAAAAATGCGTTGTCACACCACGGACCTCGGTATGGTAAAAGAGTGCTGTTACGCCACTCTTTTTGGCGTGATAGAATTTAACCCAAAAACGAACCTATATTGGCTCGTTCGGTGGTGTGACAACACTGTTTAGTCATGTCACAGATAACCTGTGGTGTGATCAAAGACGTAGTAATTAGAAATAAAGTTAATGGGTGATATCTTTGAAATATTTTTTAAAAATATATTTAAAAATAAGTAAAAAAGCTCGCGACTTGACTAGGCCGGGTCATCCCTCTGTACGTTGGATATTTCCTGGAATTCTGTGATGTCATAGCACGTTACATCATCTTTCATCGCTTTTGCTTATGTCATCATCTACGTCGCACGTCATCGATGTTTTTAATTTGAGGAACCAACTCGTCCAGCCGAAGCTGCGAGTGGCCTTCGTTTGTTCACGATAGGGATCTGGATCCTCGGCCTTACCACGTAGGGACGTAGCGATACGTGTCTACTGTCTAGGCAGAGGTTTGCAGTGAAATCACTGCACGGAAGCATTCATAGAAAATACTATAGTAAAAGTACATTTTCACTATTTTAATTATACTATAGTAATCAATCACATCCATCAATGTTTGATCTAATGAATGAGAAGAGTTAATGTAGAGAGTACTGTACACCTCTCCTGTTTGCTAGTTGCGATGACAAAGTATCCCAATCCTCACTGTAGATGCAAAAATGTTGAAAAGCTCATTGTTGGCACAACGAAATCCAAACAACGGTCGTGGATCGTATATAAGAAATCTATTGTGATTTGTTAATCTTCGGTTTATACTCACTCTGTTTCAAAATATCTGTATAGTTTTGAGAGTTTTCATTTCAATATATTTATCTATTGAGAAAATCTAAAGGGTAATTATTATAATTTTTCTCTCTATTCTCTTAAATGCTTTAGAAGATGTCAAGTGGTTGTAGTATGCCATTTAATAGGGGTATGTATGATTATTTTTTACTAGTGATTACTTGATCTATGTGTATAGGAGGTTGTGGACAGATGTAGCAAAACAGAAAGTATTATTGAGAAGGAAATTTTCATTCACGGCCCTAGCCTCATTTGTACCGAAACTTTCCTGGTGAAAAAGACAACAATTTTCCCCTATGAATAACTGTTCCTAGTTGTAGTCTCAACACCTTTGTAGGCATCCTTTGTCTACTTATGTTATGTACTCTTCCTTATCTTAATAAACTAAGAACAAAAGAAAAAAATACTTGTATTATTACAATGACATGACAAAAATACTAGACACAATTGGCTATAAGACACCACTCAACTTTTGTGTCATTGGCTAGTAGACAACTAAATTTCGTATCTTTGTTAAAAGACACTTAAATTTTGTGGCACTTTGTTGTGGGATACTGATGCCATTAAAACAATGTATTTGGTTGATCAGGAGAGGAAAATCATGGAAAAATATTTCTCTGCCCTTCTCCTCCTCCTCCTTCCTTGCGACGTAGTAGGGCAACGAAGCAAGAATACAATGACAGTAGTGCTCTAGTGGAGGAAAAACAGCGCGGATAGAAGCATGGCGTGTTCCCGAAATGGGAAACCCATTTTTTGCGGCATGAGATGACGTGTAACATCCTAATTTTCTGAGCTGTAAAAATCTTTTAAAAAATTACTAGTTGGAAAATTCACCATTTGAATTTTTTTTGAATTTATTTAAAGCTTAATATGAACTTTTAATGTTAAAATGATTTAATGTGATTAATCCCAACATCAACAATTGTCAAAACTATTTTATTTGGATTCTCTGGGCTTGGATATATTTTCATATTTTTCTAGATTTTTTTCTGAGTCCATTTGCTATTTTCTAATTGCTAATTGAATTTTCTGTATTTTTCTAAAATAGAAAATATATTTAAAATCGAAGATTGTGATAATTCTTGGAAGAATAACAATCCTTTTCCGTTTGATTGAAGAAGGGTTCAAAACCGGGTCAAAACGAAAACTAGATCCAAAATCTTGCTCGTGGGTGATTGAGGATCAAGATGATCCAAGATATGTTCCCACATGTCACACCAAGCTAGATCACGTGGAGAATTCAAGCAAAAACCCGCGGATCAAAGAAAGACTCAAAATCATTAAATATAGACATATATATCAAAGGTAAGCACGAAGGCCAGCATTTCTAATATTGCACAAACAACACATCAAGGCTAACAGCGCTAGCAAAATCATGATAAGACATATATATCAAAGCTAAGCACGAAGGCTGAAAAATAAAGCAATAGATTTGATCAATTTAAACAAAGCTTCAAATTTAGCAAGTTCATCAACAGGGATCCTAAAGTGAAACTGGCCATGTCAAAATATCAAAGTGAGATAAAAAAGCTAACAAAGACCACATTAAGAGACAGTCAGGTCCTAAATTGAATCATTTTGCTCAAATTTCTCAAACACCCATTTTCAACAGTTTTCTCATTTGCACTGAATATGTAAGTTGACTAATGATCTAACTTAGTAACAAGATCCTGGACTATGAGCCATCCACAAACTCATCCTAAGCTTCGAACAGAAGTTGATTAAAGGTATATCTTAGTGAAGAAGATCCTAGACTAGGAGCCATCCACAAACTCTTCCTAAGCTTCTACCAGGGCGACAAATCTTGAGGTTCATATCAATTCTGACAAGCAATCCCCATGAGATCGTCTAGATCATCGAACTATCTCCAAGTTCATGTCTTTGACATACAGTCTCGTGAGAGTAGTTTGGCACAGTTTAAGCATAAGACAATCTTGAAATTTGATTTTTTTCATGTTTCACAAGAGCAGTTTCAGATTCTCAAGAACATAAGAAGCTCAAGTAATGGTCAATTTTAGATTCAAGAGCTAACAAAGCAATTCTGAGAGAGCCAATGTCACAAAAGGAGCACTAATTGCGCAACTTATCTGTATATATGAAAGCATGATAATTCTAGCAAGTCAAAGAACTAGACATGTCATTGAGCAAGAATTGAAATACTAAAGCTCCAAAGGGTAATAGGTAAAGCTTCATCAATTTTAAAAGATAAGCAGAAAATCTTATATTACAATGCATCTTTTTGGATTTTTCATTTGAATGCAATACGATACAATGAGATGCAAGAAAAGCCTAAAAAACCTAAGAAGTTCAAAAAGATCAATAAATTCAGAAAAGAACAAGGTAAGATCAGAAAAGATCGAACTCCCCCTCAAACCAACCCAAAAGGATAAATTACCCCTAACTCGCTCCTCAAGGTGGCAAACCTAGTTGGGTCTAAAGGCTTGGTGAGGATATAAGCCAGTTGAGCCTCGGACTCCACAAAGTGCAGTACAATATCACCTTTTTCGACATGGTCTCTAAGGAAGTGATAGTGAATGTCTATGTGCTTGGTTCTAGAGTGTTGCACAGGGTTTTTAGCAATATTAATGACAGAAGTGTTATCACAGAAAAGGGGAACACTAGCAAAATTTAACCCATAGTCCTTAAGAGTAGATACCATCCACAAAATCTGACTACAGCAACTAACAGCAGCTACATATTCAGCTTCAGCAGTGGATTGTGCAACAGAAGACTGCTTCCTAGAAGACGAAGATACAAGTGAAGTGCCTAGGAAGTGACAAGTGCCTGAGGTGCTCTTCCTATCTAGTCGACAGCCCGCAAAATCAGAATCAGAAAACCCCCGAATGGACAAGACCGAAGAACAGGAATACCAAATGCCATACAGAAGGGTAGAGTCTAACTACCTGAATATGCGCTTAATGGCTTGGCGATGGGAAGCTCTCGGAGACGCCCGAAACCTCGCACAGAGGCAGACCGTGAAGTGGATGTCCGGTCTTGAGGCTGTCAGGTACAGGAGGGAGCCGATCATGCTGCGATACTCGCGTTGATCCATGGCTTCTCCTTCCTCATCTGGATCCAAAAACAGTCGAAGTCACCATGGGAGTGGAGATAGGCTTGCAATCACCCATGTCAAAGTGTTTGAGCAAGTCCTTAGTGTACTTCGTCTGATGGATGAAGATCTCTTCCTTGCATTGCTTGATTTGAAGCCCCAGAAAGTAATTAAACTCTCCCATCATGCTCATCTCAAATTCCCTAGACATAGTCTCAGTAAAGCTGGAAACAAGAGCATGGGAAGAATCACCAAAGATAATATCATCAACGTAAATTTGAGCAAGCAGGAAGTCATTACCACGCCTAAGAATGAACAAAGTCTTGTCTACCTTACCCATCTCAAAATCATTCTTAAGTAAAAAGGTCTTAAGTCTATCATACCAGACTCCAGGGGCTTGTTTAAGACCATATAAGGCTTTGGATGGCTTGAATACATGATGTGGGTACTTGGGGTTCTCAAAGCCTGGGGGTTGCCTAACATAAACTTCCTCCTATACGAAACCATTTAAAAATGCACTTTTAACATCCATTTGATATAATATAAAGCCCTTAGATGCAACAAATGCAAGCAGAATGCGAATGGCTTCTAGTCTAGCAACAGGAGCAAAGGTCTCATCAAAATCTAACCCCTCAACTTGGCTAAAGCCCTGAGCTACCAACCTAGCCTTATTTCTAATCACAGAACCATCCTCATTTTGTAGCATTTTCTCTAGCTAGTCTGAATCTCGGAGACGAGATTCCTTTAAGGGGAGGTTTGTAACATCCCAATTTTCTGAGCTTTAAATATCTTTTGAATAGTTACTAGTTGAAAAATTCACCATTTGAATTTATATTGAATTTATTTAAAGTTTAATATGGACTTTTAATATCAAAATGATTTAATGTGATTAATCCCAACATCAACAATTGTCAAAACTATTTTATTTGGATTCTCTGGGCTTGGATATATTTTCCATATTTTTCTAGAATTTTTCGGAGTCCATTTGTTATTTTCTAAATGCTAATTGGATTTTCTTTATTTTCTAAAATAAAAAATCTATTTAAAATCCTCCGGAACAGTAATGGGTCGAAACCTATTTCCTATTCCAGTCTAGCCTAGAGCTGTGCAGCCTATTTCTTCTGCTTCCGGCCCTTTCCTGCGTGGCCCGCTCTTTCCCTCTCTCTGCACGCGAGCGTGTGGCCCTACCTATCGGTCGCTGCGCCACCATTTGTTACGCGATTCTCTCTGAGCCACTCCTGCTGACCGGTAGAGCCCATCTGCCACCTCATCATCATCTTCACCAAGACTCTAGAGTTCGTCGCCGCCGTGCCATGTTTTTCGTGGACTCGCCTCCTCCGACCTTATTTAAAGGCCCCGGCGTCGAGTTGAAGTCTCTGCGCCGCCCCACTCCTCCAAAACCCTAGGGCCGCCTCTCGGATTGTGCCGACTCCTCGTCGAATCGTGCCCTAGAAGCTTCGTGCCGCCGCAACCTTCTCCGCCGTCTTGCGCCGCCGTCGGTGAGCCATCATCCTCATTATCAGCAGCATCGAGATCGCCGGGCCACATTCTTCAGTGTGCACACGTGGTCCTCGCCGAAAGAGCCTCGCATCGCCTCGTCGCCGTTCAACCGAGCCGCTCTACCGCTCATCGTGTCGTCGCTGCCGTTTTGGTCGTCGCGGGGGAAAAGTGACCGCGTCACCAGGATCGCCGAGTCACGTTGATTCTAGTGCATCGTTATCGTACCGGCCATGACTTCGCCGGCGATCCGACATCACCGGTGATGTGGCCACACACGCGTTCAGCCATGTCAGCCCCACGTGCGCCCATGTGGCATCCTAGTCGGAGCCACGTGTGTGCAGACGCATCATGTCTAGATCCATCCAAAAGTGCGGCTCGGTGGACTTTGTCCACCGTGAGCCGAGTCGCTGACATGTGGGCCCCACATGTTAGAATTTCTTTTAATTATTTTTTTTTTGAAAATTCTTCGCTGACGTTAGCGCTTGCGCAATAATCCGATTTTTCACTAGAAAAATAATTCAAATTCCAAAATTAGGGTTTTCTTTAGATTCAATCTTCCAAAGTCCATATCTTTTCCATCCGAACTCCGATTGAGTCCATTAAAATTTCTAAATTTATATAAATTTGAGGTCTATTTAATTAAGATTTTTATTTAATTTTTGGAGTTTATTTTGCCTCTGTTATTTATTTATTTTTGTTTATTTGCCTCGTTTGCGAGTAGACGTTGATAATTCGGGAAACTTTAGAGAAGGAGTGCCTCGAGATCAAGATCAGTACCTAGACCTATTCCAAAGCAAATTATACCTTTGATCATATTGAACCCAATTTTCAAAATACTTTGGTTCAATGTATTGCATTCTATTCCATGTATTTATTTAAGTGCTTTTGGGTTTACTTATTAATCTAAATAGTTATATCCACCTTGTCTATTGTTATGTCATGATTTTTTATCACCCTAGGTTAGTTCATAATTAGTTGGTAGTATCGTAGCACCAACATGGGTTGGTTAGATACAAGTAGATTGTTTAGCCATGCTACTAGTCATCATTTCATGTGAGTTGCAAATATAAACTTGACTAAGTGATTATGGAACTGTGATAAAATTGTGTGTGCTATTACTCGTTGATGGCTTGTGTTGCACTTAATCAACAGGGTGGAAAAAGATTTAGACTGAGCCATGTGGTGGATACTGTGTGATATAGTGGAGCTGTGTGCTGGGAATAATAATCTATGTGACTTAGTTAGAAATTGAAAGTCTTGTCTTAGTCAATTAAGGACTTAACTTTGTGCGCCATTGAACTGAGCCTTACTGTACAACCACATGTTTGGTATGGGATGAGCCTAACTTAGTAGGTTATGGGATCTTGCCATTGACAACTCAGGTTGTAGGTTAGCTGTGTGATGGGTGGAGGTGTGGACTTCAAGATAGGTCACATCGCGGGACGATTCGCCGCATCCCTGTCCAACGGTGTGTGTCGTGCCAGACGTTGTGTGTATCGGTTGGACGACAGTAAAACACATCGGGAGTGTTAATGCTTGAGATGAAGTTTCTGAAAGGTTTTGTTATGGCCAGTGCTAGCTACACTGATTGTATCTTGTGGGTAAAGTGTACAACCTATGCAGAGTGTTTAATAAATCTATTCGAATAGCCGCATCCGCGGTCATGGACATGCTCGAGAATTTCACACGAGGGGTAGATTTTCATAAAACATTTAGGAAGGGAGCTATGTGATCTATGTCATATGGCTGTGTGAATAACTTGTTTAGACCGTGTCTTTGTGAAATCAAATGATAACTTAATATTGTTTATTTGTTTTGAATTTATTATTTGTATTCAATTACAAATGTTGCGTTTCTGCAAAAGAACCCCAGAAGCCATTTCTTTAGAATAAGCCATCATCTATAAATTGCATTCTATGGTATGACTTGCGAGTATGGTTGTGTACTCATACTTGCTTCAAACAATCAACAGAAGTGGAGGAGTCTTCGCTTGCATTTGAGTAGGAGTTCTACGAAGGTGTCGATCGTTAGGGTCTCGATTCCAGTCAGTTACTGTGGTGAATTGATGGAATTCCATGAAGTTTATTTCTATTCCGCTGCTGCTATTTTATCTATTGTCAGCCCTGTGTGGCTTAATAAATATAAACTCAACCATAAGGTCAAAACCATTATTTGCTATTTAAATTAGTCATTTATTCTATTAATCGTCATGTGTGGATCGATATTCATCTATGTTGACACTGTGTGCACTAGCGTGATCCTGGACTAGTGCAGAATACACAGAGGGTTCATAGTTGCATTTTTGGGTCCCAACATGACGGGGTGGACGACGACGGTTAGAATGGGTGGGGCAAGGGCGGCAGCCGTGGGGAAGGAGAAGGCGTAGAGAGGGGGTAGATGCAGCGGCGGCGGAAAGTAGTGTAGAGAGGGGGTAGCGGTGGCATGGGGATATGCCGGTGGCGTCACGTGGAAAGGAGATGGCGGGGCGAAGAGGGGAGGTGGCAACATTGCTTGGAGAGGAGGCGGCGACGCGAGGAGGGTAGACAAGTCCTTTTTCTCCCCTTGCCACCAAAGCTCACCGGCGGCGGTAGTGACGACGAGAAAGTGGCGCAGAGAGGGGGCAGCGGTGACGCGAGGATACAACGGCGACGTCACAGGGAAAGGAGGCGGGTGCGGAGAGGGGAGGTGGCATCGTTGCATGGAGAGGAGGCAACCACGCTGGAAGGTAGGACGGCAACGTTGCTAGGCGATAATCCGACGACATCATCGCAAGGAGAACCCGACAACAACAAGGGGCTCAGGGATGGGCGGGGGCACCAGATGGGAGGAGGCGCGAGGAGGGGGGACGGAGGGGCAGAACACGACAGTGAAGGAATGGGAAAGAAGGAAGGAGGCTGGAATGACAAAATGGACTTTCCCTAGCCTTTTCGCTTCTCTTCAATTTGAAAATGATATTATATTGGCCTTAGTGCTTTACAGTAAAGGGTTACAAAATTTTAGTGTCTTTAGCAACAACATAGAATTTAGATATCTACAAGCCAATAACACAAAAAATAGGTGCCCTTTAACCAAGTTTGCCAAAATAGTACTAACGAATCACTTTGGTTAAATGATTGTGTGCACAATGACAGCTACTGAGGTGACACATTATGGTTTGGATAACGAATCACTATGGTTAAATTTGTGTGCAGAATGACAGCTACTGAGGTTACACATTACGGTTTGCATCTAGACCAGTAATAAATGTTTCTAGCAGACTCAGATGATCAGATCACATGTTTTTTCAGAGATACCCGATAATATTGGAACGATACAAAAATGGGAAAGAAACAGAGATGATCAGATCAAGATCACGCAGGATCAAAGCGCAGGTTTATCAAGCGTGCATGCGTGGGGTTCATAGTCGGAACATATAATTTGTCTCTTCCAGTGAGATGGAGTCACGTAGGGCTAACTAACAACTCAAAATGATGCACTAAATAATTCCTCGGCCCTGCACGCATGTGGATCCTGACAGCACTTTTTGTTTTTTGGAAGGAGAGCATCGTCGAGAAATCTTAACATGACGTAACCATCATCTAGTCTGGTTTATTTGGCTCGAAACGTGCTAACTGATATATAAAAAGTGCTAGTGGAAACGTTGAGAATGAAAAGTATCCAATGCACAGCCGGCAATACAAGTTCATACATTTCATTTCTGGAAGACTCTATTCAGGACGCCCTGTAATGAGCCACCCATGCCTGCTCCCACGGCTTCAGCCAGATATGCGGCCTGTACAGAGGATCATTTCAGATCAGCAGGTTAATACCACCAAGGGGGCGAGGAAATCTAAAACAGCTTATGCAGTGCAATTTGAGCATATAATTAATCTGCTACCTCCTTAAAAGTTTTCTGAAGATCAAGAGCGTCCTTGATACGGCGACTCACAAATGTCCATGTATCACGAAACTCTGCCAAGTGCCAACAGAAATGGGAAACAATCAACACAAGTCTATACTGGAATCAATTGTGCAACGAAAATGTGAATTACATATATTTTTCTTTATAATAATACTAGTACATCAAAGACAAATCCAGCTTTCATAACACTCAGGATTCTGAACGAGACACGAAACCAAACTATTTACTCTAACAAGTAGAATGCGGTCAAAATACTCCTCTGGCATGGGTTTGCATGTAACAAAACACAGAAAACAAGGCATGAAAACGGAGGGAGGGGAACCCTTGCCACTAATTTGTGTGTTTTTCATCCTGCTTCTGTTATGTTTATTTCAAGCTCGAAGAGCCAGAAGGCCTGTATTTCTACTAAAAGAAAAAGTGTCTTACAGAACCACCAACAGACAACAAAACAGAGACAGTAGGGCGTATAAGAACCCATTTACAGAAATTCTGCTTCTATCACGCATACACTGTTGTTTTGCGTTATCAACTTTCAAAACAACTCTCTTTAAAACAGAAAGGGAAATAATCAAACCAGTTTACTCTGGTTTCATTACAAAGAAAAAAAACAACATGGTAAACTGTATCCATTTCAATGCTTTCTGTTAAACTGTTTCTTGAGGGTGCATTGCTAAAGTTGGCTTGGAATTTCAAGTAGAACAGAAATAGGGAATTAATATGAAGTTCAGGAAAAAGTGCAAACCTGGAGAATTATCTGTTAACATATACACCTCTGAGGTTGAGTAGATACCGCCAAGCACAGTACGTTTCACATACCAATCAATGTCTGAACCAGCATCTCCAGCAGCATGCCAAATCTCATCAACAAGGACTGCTCTCTGCTTTAAGCTTGTTGAGATGTTTGCTGGTTGAGACTGTCAAACAAAGCATATAGTTGGAAATGTAGGCATCAGATGATTTAATTAAATGCAAACGGAAAAAAAGGAGAATACAATGGACCACCTGGATACTCAGCGCTTGAGGCCACTTTGATATGTAAGGTGCCTGCATTTCCAGCCTCATCCGGACAAGTTTGGAGAGCCTCTCACTCAGTATCAAGTTCTTCAACTGATCTCCATCTCCAGCATCAATGTGGTCCATGAGCTGTTGAAGGCAGTCATCCATGAAAAACTGCATTATATATAAAAAATCATCAATGTGGGCACACTGGCTCCAGTATACAAACACAATTTACTTTAGATGTTCTGGAATTTGTCTGATATATTTTGTTAACACCCAAAAGATAGCAATGCTTAATTTCATGCACCAATGGAGTGAAATGAGGGAAGTTTCAACCTATGCTGATAGCAACGCTTAGTATACCAATGGAGTGATACGAAGGTATGCTGACAATACCATTTCTTCTCAGAGAGCATTAGAACATCCAAAATCATATTATTGAGACCAGATAAACTAAGGCATCTCCCTACAGTTCCTATCAGGTATCTTTAGTTCAATTCTCTAGCAGGTCTGTTCATATTAGAGGTCATGATATCCTGGAATGCGGGAATAAACATTAATCACCCTTAAAGAGAGCAATGATAATGGAACCAAGGATTTCCTTTATAACAAATGAGGAGGTTGAATAAACATAAACAGTTGGGAGGAAGAGGCATTAGTATAGGTAGAACCGAGGGGACATCCTAGAAAGGGATATTTGTGCTGTTTGCCATGGTTAAGCAGAAACGGTGTCAAGGCATAGGGTTGCTCAAGTTGTCTACTGAAAGATAAAAAGTTCATTCTATTTTCTTTTCTAATTTCCTGCTCAGTGCCCCTAAAAAAACAAGCTGCTGACAACTGAAAGCTTATTTCTTTAGTTTGTTTTCTATAATTAGAGAGTAATGGAACAGATGTGTAAAATGGTAGGAGCAATTATGCCCACTACAAGCATATCTGAACATGGACATGCATGTGCTGCGCACCTTGAAATGAATAGTTTTTAATATTGTTCAATGCTCTTCAGCTAAACCTGAAAAGTGACAATTTCCACTTCCCTCATCCTAAAAGGTGCCAAACATGCAAAACCATATAACTGTCTAGACAGCATTGACATAAGTTTTAGATAAGTAGAATTGCGGCAAAATCAGAAAACAAATAGTTGTCTAACAGAAGTTCAGTTAAGTCTACCAAAATGCAACCAATCAATAAAAAGAATCAAGCAAAAAAGCTGAGATGCTCATTTGTTCAAGATCCTTCCGTAGTTCCATACAAGCCAAGCAAATTTAACCTCTCCTGCAGTGCTACTCATGATATCAAGGATAAAGCCAAAAGCCAGTTTGTTGGAACCATAGATGTCACGTAGAAAGGAAAACACACAAATTTCAGATATAGACAAAACTAATAGCGACTTGAGAGGTATCAATTCAACTAGATTGTAATTGGGCTTGATGTCATGCTGTAGTACTGTAGCAGCCGAGCTACTGTAGTGCCATTTGCATAAGGCCCATCTATCTATACAATTGATATGGCGTGACTTGTGGAACGTGTCGAGAGGGGGAAGATGTTCACGTGATGCTGGATTCAGGGGCAGAGCTGGGCCTTGGGATCCTGGGCCAGCCCGAGGCCCGAGCCGGCGCTGGCTCCGCCCCTGGCTGGATTGGAATGGAGAGGATAGCGAAGTAAATCGCGTTCGCCCTCGTTTGCTCAGCAGGGCTCCGTCCCTAGCCAGTGAAGAGGAGCCCCGCCGAGCGAAGAGGCTCTGAACTACTAAGATTAGACTAGAAAATTATGTTATTGCTTAGCTTTTCCTCAAACAGCCGAGCCCCTTTTAAAGAGACTTTAGGCTTACATGAAACCGATTTAATCTTTTAAGGAGTGTTAGGCAATAGAATATGCCGTCTGTGGATATCCTAGCTGCTATAGATAACAGATGTAAATCAGGGATTAGTTACTATAGATAGTTTGTGGATATCCTAGCTGCTATAGATAGCAGATGTAAATCAGGGGAATTATCCTTGCCTTGTACAGCAGGTCAACCGGGCCTATATAACAGAAGGCGCCCCCTCCCATTGAGGTGTGGCCAATTGCCCCAAATACTAATCTTCTACATGGTATCACGAGTTCAGGTTCCGATCCCGATCTAATTTCGCGATCTTTTCCTCCAACGCCGCCCACCTCCCCTTGGGCGCCGCCCTCTTCCACCCCTTCCCATGGGAACCGAATCAGACCTCACCTCTGCCACCAGCGTCGCCCTTAAGAGCGATGCTGCCCCCGTGATCTGCCCCTTCGCCACCATCAACATCAAGCTCCACGTCCCCATGACTCTTGAGTTGAAGCCCTCCAACTTCACCAAATGGTCGACGGCGTTCCAGGCCACATGTGGGAAATTGGTAGTGATCATCTCGCCACCACCTCCACTCGCGCTCGACGAGACTCAGGACGCAGTGACCGCGTCTGCGGATAGATGAGACCCCTCGACGCCGTCCTCAACCTCGCCATGACCGACGACACGCAGACGGCGAGCGCTCTTTGGGCGGCCATCGGCGTGGTGTTCCAGGCGAACAAAGCTCCTCGCGCCATCTTCTTGAATCACGAGTTCCACTCGATGACTCAAGGGGACCTGTCCATTGACGCCTACTGCGTTCGCATGAAGGAGAAGGCCGACGAACTGCGCGACGTTGGGCAGCCCGTCTCTGAACCCAATCTCGTCCTCAACCTCTGCGCGGACTAGACGCCATGACGAGAAGCAGCGTCGCCACCGCTCTCTCCCTCGCCGCCTCCTCTAAAGGTGGCGGGCGCCTAACACCAAAAAGGCGCCAGCGGCCCTTTCCAACTCCTCCGCGGCTTCTTCAACAACTCCGCAATTTCAAAGACCAACAAACGGGCTTACTGGACCGGCGAACGTGTGGCCCCTGGAGAGCGCCACCCCTCGGGACGGGCCGCGCGAAGGTTCGCGCCTCTGGCGGTCTGGTGCTACATTGGCGCAACAGAGGCATCTCGGGCCTTCCCACAAAGAGCCACACCGCTTCGCTCCACTTCAGGCGTCCTCCAGCGGCTCCACCACCTCCACCACCGGGATGCGGTAAGCCTCATCGCCGCCTGCAGAACATGCAAGCTGCAGGCAACTTCGCCTGGTCGTCGACTCCGGCGCCTCTACGCACATGACGTCCTCGGATGGTATGCTTACCCAACGCCTTCCCCCTTCCATCTCCTCAATAACAGTAGGTAATGGCACTAGTATCCCTGTCACGTCTAGAGGTCATTCCATCCTTCCTACACCTACAACAAATTTCGCTCTTAATAATATTCTTGTCGCACCATCCATAGTCCGCAACCTGTTATCCGTTCGCCAATTCACTCGCGACAATAGTTGTTCCTTTGAATTTGACGCCCATGGTTTTTCTGTTAAGGATCTCAGGACGGGATGCGTGATTCTCCGTTGTAACTGCGACGGGGACCTATACACCATGCCTGCCTCTACACCTGGCACCCCACCTCATGCTCTCCTGGCTGCTTCGTCGACTATGTGGCATCAACGTCTCGGTCATCCAGCCCCCGCCACCTTAGAACGTCTCAACAAACTTCGTGCTGTTTCCTGCAATAAAGTAGACCACTCGCTATGCCACTCATGTCAGATGGGCAAGCATACGCGTCTACCCTTCAGTTCTTCGCATTCCATAACTCATGCACCTTTTGCACTTGTTCATTGTGATGTATGGACTTCCCCCATCACTAGTCTGTCTGGTTTTTCATATTACTTGGTCTGTTTGGATGATTTCACTCACTACTGTTGGGTTTTTCCGCTCCAAACAACTGACGCTCACCAACACTTAGTTGAGCTTGCCGCTTTGCCAAAACACAATTGACCTCCCAGTCAAATGTTTTCAGGTGATAGACCTTTGAATTAAATAAACACCGCTAACATCAAATTCCTCATTGCTCAAGGTACTCACCTTCGCCCTCCCGCCCTACACATCATCCCAAAATGGCAATCAACGCATCATCCGCACACTCAACAATTCCATTCGTACCATGCTCCTCCATGCCTCCCGCGCCACATATTGGGCCGAGGGGCTCATGACAGCCTGCTACCTCCATAATAGGCGCCCATCCTCCTCCATTCAGCATGAAATTCCCTACACTCGTCTGCATAACCAGCCGCCAACCTATAGCCATCTGCGTGTTTTTGGGTGCCTCTGTTACCCCAACATGCAAGCAACCTCCAAACATAAGCTCGCCCCTCGCTCCACGGCATCGTCTTCCTAGGATATCCCTCGCACAAAGGACTTGACCTATCGACCCGTCGCATCATTATCTCTCGCCATGTTACATTCGATGAGACCAACTTTCCTTTGCACCACTTCACCGCCTCGCCCTCCTCCGCTCCCTAGATTTTCTCTCGGACGACGATATGGTTTCGTGCCTTGTCCCATCTGTTGCAGGTGGGATTTCATCCTCGACGCCCGTGGTTGCTCCATCCCACTCGGATGTTGAGCAGCCGCCTTCAGATGCTGCGGCCTCACACGGATCGCCTTCTTCGACACCGGCGGGCGTGATCCGCGCTCCCGCTGGACCCGGCTGTGGCCCTTTCCCACAAGTCTACGCCCGCGCTCCCATACGGCGTTTACGCCCGAAGCCGCACTTGCCTGCAGCAGCAGCTCCTGGCTCGCCTCTGGCGCCACGCGCCCACACCGCCGCCGCCACCGCGCGCCCTTTCGCACCATGACGGGTGCCATTCCTCGCATCAGCTATGAAGGACTGGCGGCCACGACATCATCCTCACCGTCGCCGGTTCCGACGAACTACCGCAGCAGATCGCCGTTGGCCAATCAAGCGCTGTAGCGATGATGGATGAGTACAGTGCCCTCGCCGACAACAACACTGGTACGGCTCGTTCGCGGCCCTGGAGCCAACATCGTGGCGGGAAGTGGATCTTCGGCACAAGTTTCATGCCGATGGGTCCTCGCCCGCCACAAGGCTCACTGGTTGTCCGCGCTTCTCCTGGCCGCTGGTGAGGCGTCGACTACGACGAGACCTTCAGCCCGGTTGTCAAACCGGCCACCATTCAGATCATAAGATCGCCACGTCCCGCGCCTGGCCCATTCATCAGCTGGACGTGAAGAACGCCTTTCTTCACGGCCACCTCGAGGAGACCGCTCATCGCCGGCACCGCCGATTCATCGACCACCGTGCCCCGATCATGTGCCGTCTGCGCAAGTCCTTGTATGGATCGGCAGCTCATGCTCTTTGTACGGCCGCCACCTTCGTCCGGAAGCTCGGCTTCGTCGCCTCCACCTCCGACACATCCCTTTTCATTTTACGAGAGGGGCCGAGTCTCGCCTACTACTGCCAGACGTCGGCGACATCGTTTCACGCGCCGTCCTCGGCCTCTCTGCGTAGCATCATGACTCGGCTAAGCTCGAAGTTCGCCATGCGGATCTTGGCGCTCTTCACCACTTCCTAAGCATCGGCATCACGCGCTCCTCGGATGGTCTCTTCCTCTCCCAAATGGATGCAGCGCTGCCGAGCTTCTTCAGCGCGGGCATGGCTGAGTGTCATCCGACATCAACACCTGTTGACACTCACGCCAAGCTATCCGCGACCGACGGGATCTATCATCGTGAAGGACGATCCGAGTACGTGAGCTGGCGGAGCTCTCCGATTCGACGACTATCCTTGCCTTGTACAAAGAGTCAACCAGGGCCTATATAATGTAGGCCCTCCCATTGAGGTGTGGCCAATTGCCCCAAATACTAATCTTCTATAAGGAGACCTTACCTAAACCGAATTAACCAAATCAATTGATTCGGTATGCATACCAAATTGACTACCTAAGACTATTTCCTAATGCTAACTCTTCCGAAACCTGCCAAACTGTTGAAGCTAGTCCTCCGCCTGGAGTCCTACCGATATCTTCCTGGAAACTTTGTTGGGGCGTTGATATGTTCTCCCAACAAAAGGAGTCCACAACATTTCCCCCCTCTTGCAAAAACAACTCGTCCTTGAGCTGGAAATCCGGATATTGAGCGCGGAAATCTATTAAAAATGCCCACGAAGCTTCTGACGCAAGCTGGCCCTTCCATTGGATTAACCACTCCCATTGACCATGGTTCAAACGAGCATGCCGCAGCTGCGGGTTCTGGAATAACGCGTCCATGATGAAGTGGAGGCAAAGTCACTACCTTAGTCGGCGTATCGCCACGATACTCTTTCAAATTGACAACATGAAGAACATTATAATCTTAGCTTTTGCCGGCAATTGTAATCGATAAGCAACGGAACCAATGCGCTCCATTATTTGATAAGGGCCATACTAACGGGGTTCTAATTTGGACAAACTGGAGCTCGTAATGGAGGAAGCTGGGCGATGTTGAAGACGTAACCAAACCCACTGACCAACTGAAAATTCCACATCACGACGCTGCTCATCATGCCGCTGTTTCATCACGAACTAGGCTTATAGAAGCCCCTCGCGAATTTCCGCAAGAAACTCATCTCGACTAGCCATCTGTTGTTCCACTGTCGCGACTCGAGCCAACCCGGGTATACACCCTAACAATGGCGGTGGTTCTCTTCCATAAACAACTTGAAAGGGAGTGGTACGCAGGGTAGTCTGATAGGAAGAGTTATAGCAATATTCTGCCCAAGGAAACCACTGAAACCACTATCGAGGTCAGTCACCAAAAAGACAACGTAGATACAGTGATAATGTGATTGACCTTCTCAATCTGTCCATCCGTTGGATTTCTTGACACCAGCAAGGTGAAATAATTCCATCCAAAAATTACTAGTGAAGGCCGTATCACGATCACTGATAATGGAAATAGGCATACCATGTAGTCAGACTATCTCATCAAAGAATAGATGGGCAACAAAACTTGTCGTATACGGATGTGCCAAAGCCAGAAAATGTGCATATTTGGAAAAACAATCAACAACTGTGAGGATGACGGATTTACCATGGACCTTAGGAAAGACTTCGACAAAATCCATAGAAATATCAAACCAAATTGTCATTGGCACTAGCAATGGCTGAAGTAACCCGGCGGGATGCAGATGCTCCGTCTTGTTCCTTTGACAGGTTGTGCATCCTTGAATATATTCTCGCACTAGGTGATGCATGCTGGGAACATAGAAATTTAAACGCAGACAATGAAGTGTACTTATACTCCATAACCGGAGTTGTGTATGTTGGCCAAAATTTGGCGCCAAAGAAGAGAAGTCTCGCACAAAAAGACATTCCCATTATGTAGCAGCAGATTGTCGACCTCAGACCAAGCTTTGTCCTCCTTGCCATCACATACGTGTGAACGCAAGTCCACCATCGACGGATTGTCGTCTAGTTCCTTGCGCAACTGATCAAACCAAGAAAAATGAGGTGTGGACAAAGCATGCAACACAACCTCTTCATCACGTCTGAATAGTGCATCGGCTGCTGCATTTTGTCTTCCTGGCCGATATTCCACAACAAAATCATATCCGAACAATTTGCTTACCCATTGATGTTGACAAATTGCAGAAAGACGCTGATCGAGGAGAAAATTTAAGTTGTAGCAGAACTGTAAACAGTCGCCCCCAAAGATATGGCCTCCAGTGCCTAACAGCTCGCACAAGACCGATGAGTTCTCGCTCGTATGCCGCTAACTCAGCATGGTGTGGTGCAACGACACAACTGAAGAATGCAAGAGGACGCTCGCCTTGATAAGCACGACACCAAATTCGGATCCCGACGCGTCGCAGTCCACTGTGAATCTTTTGTTGAAATAAGGAAGTTGAAGTACTGGGGCCAAAACCATTGCTTCTTTTAACGCCTGAAATGCATTCTCTGTGTCTGTTGTCTAGCTAAAAGACTCCTTTTTAAACAAGAGAAGCCACCACATCGTAGCCCTAAATGAACTTGCGGTAGTACCCGGTTAAACCCAGGAAACCCCGTAAAGCCCGTACGGATTTGGGCGTAGGCCATGCTTGTACTGCTGCTATCTTATCTGGATCCATGGCCAGGCCGTTTCCTGAAATAATATGGCCGAGATATACAACCTGCTCCATGCCAAATGAAAACTTCACACGTTTCAAGAATAAACGGTGATAGCACAAGATATCAAGCACTACCCTGACATGTTGAAGATGTTTAGACCAAGATGGACTATAAATCAAAATGTCGTCGAAGAAAACGAGAACAAAACGACGAAGGAAAGGCTTGAGAATCTCATTCATTAGGGCTTGAAACGTCACCAGTGTATTAGTCAATCCGAAGGATATAACCAAAAATTCGAAGTGACCATGATGTGTACGAAACACCGTCTTTTTAATATCCTCTAGACACATGCGAACCTGATGATAGCCACCGCGCAAATCCAACTTCGTAAAGAACCAAGCGCCATCCAGTTCGTCGAGTAAATCATCGACAATCGGAATCGGAAACTTGTCCTTCACAGTTTGTGCGTTTAATGCACGATAATCCACACAAAAATGCCATGTTCTATCTTGCTTTTTGACTAAGAGCACTAGTTCCGAGAATTCCGAATTGCTCTGCCGGGTGATGCCTTGCTCCAGCATGTCTTCAAATTGTCGCCCAATCTCATCTTTCACAAGTTGCGGATATCTGTACGACCGAACTGCTGCTGGTAGCAACCCCGGCAATAAGTGAATCCGATGATCATACCGTCGTTGAGGGAGACCGTGTGGCGTCTTGAATACATTAGTAAACTCGCCCAGTAGCTCAGCAAGAAGGTCACGGCCTATACAACTGTTGACGTGTACTTTATCTGATTGAGCGTTAATTCCGTGCCAAGTGACGCGGTGATCTTGTCTCCAGAATGACATGCATAAGGACTCAAAATTCCATAAAATCAGACCAAGCGTCCGGAGCCATCGTGTACCTAGAACCACATCAAAGCCTCCCAGAGGAATCATGTAGTAGTCGATATAAAATTCTTCAGGGTTGATGGTGATCGGAACGCCGCTATACAAACCAGCATATGGCATGTGATCTCGTTTGCTACTGTAACATGTAAACCGTGTCGAGGTGTCATTTGCAACATGAGACGCTAAGCAATGTCTTCCGCCACGGATGTGTCAGTCGAACCGGAGTCGACCAATGCAAGCAGTTGTGCATTATTAACAGAGACCGCTAGACGCATCGTTTGTCCTATGCGAATGCCAGTGAGGGCGTGAAGTGATATGCTCACCGTATCCTCTGAATCTTGTATATTACTCTCCTCTAATTCCAGCAGATATATGCCCTTCATCGAACATTGTTTGGCGTGATCCTCGGTGAATTTCTCTGGACAGTTAAAGCACAATCCCTTGATACGACGGTCGGCCATCTCGGTTGACGAAAGGTGACGGAAACGAGAGCGTGGGGCAGCTACAGCTACTGCCGGTGGTGCTGCCAATGAATTCATCCCAGTGCCTTGGGATGGTGCGAGGAACTTGGTACTCACAGAAGTAGCTGTGACCGGTTGATGCACCAGACATGAGGTGAGTTTGGAGGGTGTTGCTGGAGATGTCTTGACATCCAGCATAGCTTCCTAAGGAGCCGCTCATAAGCCCTAGCCAGACTCATGGCTGTTTGAAGGTTGGTTGGGTTTTGTAACTCGACATCAATACGCAATGGATTCATCAATCCAGCAGTAAACAATTGCACATGTTGGAGTGATGACAGCGGTACTGTACGACACGTGTAAGAAACTGTCTTTGATAATCTTCAACTGAGCCCGTGCGCCATAGTTGCGCCAACTCTCCCAACGGATTACTGCGGAGCGACGATCCGAAGCGCATGTTGACGAAATCTGCAAAACGAGGCCAAGACAATACTCCTTTATCACGTTCGAGCTGGTAATACCATTGTTGCGCATTGCCCGTCGTGTGATAAGATGCCAACCAAGCTTTTTCTTCTTCCAGCGTTCTCTGGCCTAAAAAAACTGCTCACACCTATTGAGCCATGGAAGGGGATCCTCTTCTCCATCAAAGGTAGGAAAAGTAAGAGTTCGACGTTCATCTCCTGGATCATCCAGATTAGCGCTCCGCCTTAATGAGACATCCCTAGGTTCAAGCCGCATGCCAAGATCAGCTTGTTCCAACAGAGTGATAGCAATGTTGTGCGCCTTCTGCTGGATCTTCAAGTCACCAAGCTCGTTGAGCACTGAGTCAAGCTTCCCATATATCCTGTCTTCATCTTCTTGAGCACCTCCTCCAGAAGCTTTGCATCCCCCATGTGAACGGAAGTAGAACCCAAATCTGATACCAAGTTGATATGGCGTGACTTGCGGAAGGTGTCGAGAGGGGGAAGAAGATGTTCACGTGATGTTGGATTGGAACGGAGAGGATAGCGAGGTAAATCGAGTTCGCCCTCGTTCGCTCGGTAGGGCTCGTGTCCCTAGCCAGTGAAGAAGCTCTAAACCACGAAGATTAGTCTAGAAAAATATGTTATTGCTTAGCTTTTCCTCAAACAGCCGAGCCTCTTTTAAAGAGACTTTAGGCTTACATGAAACTGATTTGATCTCTTAAGGATACCTTACCTAAACCAAATTAACCAAATTAATTGATTCGGTATGCAAACCGAATTGACTACCCTAAGACTATTTTCTAATGCTAACTCTTCTGAAACCTGCCAAACTGCTGTAGCTAGTCCTCCGCCTGGACTCCTACCGGCATCTTCTCGGAAACTTTGTTGTGGCGTTAATATGTTCTCCCAACAAAGGAGTCCACAACAACAATCCTCCTTAATAGTTTACTTAACCTACAAGCTATCCTTAGTCTGAGTTAGATTGGACTGTTATAGAGTGTTGAATTTTAGGGGAGAAGTCGAGCTAGCCCTATAAAAGGCTACATATTGTAACTTATGGGATGAAGCAAGAAATAATCAGTCTTTCTCTTCTACGGTCCATTCCCCCCTATTCTATTATCTAATCTTCTTCAGCCGTGCCATTGCAGCCCTCTTCTGTACGATATTACCCCATCATGAACTACACTTGAACAGGATGCTGCACAAAAACAGTTTGGCAGCTAGCTGACTAGAAATCCTCACCAATTTTTCTAAACAAAACATTTCACTAGTTAAGCAAATAGGGAAGACAAAAATGAATTATTAACACGAAGCAGTTAAAAGAAAACACCCATGACTCCATGAGCCATATATAGCTTTCATAAAGCTTCAGCAAGACTAAGACATAGGCCTGATTGCTCATACGTTTATTATTTAACAGTTATTCCCTATCTATGGGGTTGACAACCTCCAGTGGTACTGCCCGGCTGCAACATGAGATGTACTGGAAACATCTGCCTACCAATGTTTTGGGTGAAACAAGGTTAAGTTTTGACAAAACTACGAGTCATAAGACAAATGCACAATAGAGTAAACTTCTTGTCAATAAATCCATGGTTTGTGCAAATGGATCAAGATATATTGATTGCACTTCCATCAAATTTTTTCCCCAAAATCTTTCCCAACAAGGATGGTCATACGTTCATATCAGTTCACTAAAATTTGCCACTCAAAAGATTGAACTCTTCACACAAATGAAATTTTTTATGCAAGCAAGCAGTACTTAGATAATGTATGATTTGTTGCACAACCAATTTAATACCCAAGCAATAAAAATGCCTCCATGTGGTCTAGATTGTAGAAACACATGTAATTTGAGTACACTGATCCTAGTGCCCATTTTTAAGTACAAAATGACTCCATCGGATAGGCATTGGTCAATGTAATGCCCTGTACACTAAATTCCAAGCAACAGCAATGCCACAGCATTCCTAATTCCGAACTATCCATGTGTCACAACATTCTTCTGCAGTAAACATCAATACTGTTCGCTGAGATGTTACTACTTATTAGTATGAATATAGCAAAATTGGCTACAAGACAATAAACTTTTGTAGCATTTGCTACAAGACATCAGTTTTTTTTTTGTCTTTGCTTAAAACACATTACAAAATCGTCACTATTTGCCAGAAGGCACTCCAGCCATTAAAGCAATATATTTGGCTGAGAGAGGAGGGAGAAGGTGGATGGAAAGTCTATTTTGCCCCCATGAGAGAAAATCTAAAATATAACTAAATTGCCCCCTTCATGAGATTAGAAGGATGAAGAGAAGGAAAGTAAAAGAGAAGGGAGGAATTTGGTCATATTTCATATCTTCTCCCCCACCCAACTAGGGGTGAAAACGGATCGGATACGGACAGATAATGGCTCTGCCATATTTGTTTTCATATGTTTTTTCGGATTCGGATACGAATACGAATACTCCGGATACGAATAATATCGAATACGAATATGGAGCGAATACGAATTGAAACGAATACGGTCACGGATATTTTTCGAAATATGAAAACCCCTTAAATTGTATGCCATAAATTAACAAAAACATATAACTAGTTTATTTGATATAAACATTCATGAATTGTTCATATTTTCAGCAACCACACATAACATTAGCACTAGCAAGCTGCATTAACTAGTTTATCACAAACATAACACTTAGTTTACCATATTTAGCTCATAAGTCATAACTCACAAAGTTACAAGTCATCACACATTCACACTTAGTTCATCACATACATAAAACTTAGTTCACACTAACATTGATCAGGCTGGATGGTTAATATATACACAAATGACTGTAATATCCCAAAGTATGTTACCAAAAATAAAATTAATAAAGTTATTATTTTATTGGATTTTCTGAGATTTAAAAGAGTTTTCTTGGTTAAAAAGAAAGAAATAAAATAAAGTCAATTATTTAATTTCCTAGTTTTCAATGTCAAAAATAAAATTTATTGATATTTCTTGGATTTTATTGGATTTAAAGTTAAAACGGAAAAAGTAATTAATTTCTTGAATTTTCTGGATTTTAAAAAGGTTTTTCCTATTTTTCAGAAATTAAAAATAATTTATGTGCAAAAATAAAAACAAACTTTAACTTGGAATTAATTTTATTAAGTTCAAAATAATTCAAGGAATTTTTGTGATTTTTTCTAGAATTTTTAAACTCTATTTGCTATTTTCTAAAATGCTATTTGATTTGTTGCATTTTCTGAAATTAATTAAAATCTCATTTTGTCTTTTGGGCCGAAATCCTCTTCTTTTGGGCCGAAATCCGGATATCCGGATTTGGCCTTATCCGGATAATCCGTGTTCGTATCTGTATCCGCCGGATAGCATGCCAACCGTATTCGTTTCCATTTCCGACAAAAAAAAATCCGAATTCGTTTCCGATCCGAAAATTTTCCGAGAAAAATCCGATCCGAGACAATCTGAATCCGTTTTCGTCCGGATCGGTCGGAAACTATCCGATCCGTTTTTATCCCTACACCCAACTGATAGGGGTAAAATAGACTTTCCACTCACTTTCTCTCCTTTCTTAGCCAAATTATTATTTTAATGGCTAGAGTGTCTTCTGACAAATAGTCACAATTTTGCAGTGTGATTGGGCAAAGACAAAAAAACTAGTGTCCTAAAGTAAATGCCACAAAAGTTCAATGTCATGTAGCTAATTTTACCTATGAATACGAATGTAAGAAGTACAAATCACCAAACAAATCACGAACTTCGAGGCAACTACATTTGAGATGAACATTCATCATGTAATAGCACAACAACTATCATACCACTGAGTAACAACATTGGCTTGACACGTTAGCTTCCAGCCTTCCAACCCAACACATTAATACATAAAGTAAATGATTTTTTTATATAATATTAATTTAAAAGATAATTACAAAAAAAATAGTCAACTTTTTTATAGAAAAAATAAGTGCATGTCGCCATTTGGAATGACAACAGGTGACAGGCTCCTGTCACCATTCCAATTGGCGAAAGGAACCTATTTACTGCCAGTTGAACTAGCGATAGGAACAGTTCCATATAAATCCTGCGGAAAAGTCATTTTAATTCCGAAAAAAGAGAAGAGGGCAAAGAAGAAGGGAGAAGAGACGTAGCGAAGCCCTGCCGGTTCGTAGCGGAGGAGAGGGAGACGGAGCAGCAGATCTGGTTGTCCATTTTGCAGGTAAATGTTCTTGCAACTTTGTACGTAAATTCGAAACCTTGTAGCGTAAATAAAAATAGGGACATAGAATTCAATGGACTAGATCATTTTAGTCGTATTGCTGTTTGATGTAGTACATCATTTTAGCTATGCATAGTTTAATTTAGTTCGTCGTATAGATATTATTTGTGTTACAGTACTCGAACGATTTAGAACAAGACCGCAAACATACTAAGAAGCTATGTAGGTTTTCATTTTTACACGGTAAATATTTTGTTAATGCCAAAAATAGTTTTTAAACCAGTAAAATAGAAAGACAACTCTAAAAATAACAAGATACCTATTAAAAATATGTAAAAATTGTACAGTAGCTAAATAGGGTATGTAGAGCTTAATAAAAAAATCTCAACTTAATTTTGGTTTCCATTTATGCACGTTAAATATTTTTTAATGCCAAAAATATTTTTTAAACTAGAAAAAAAAGCAAAACACCTCTAAAAATTCTCTAAGAAATCCAGAGCAGATACATAGGGTATGTAGAGCTGAATTAAAATTTTGTGAACTTAAACTTTTGTTTCCATTTGTACACGATCAATAGTTTGTAAATGCTAGAGACACTTCTTAAACAAGGAAAGTAGCAGGGTACCTATTAAAAATCTGTAAAAATTGCAGAGTAGCTATATGGGGTATGTGTCCAAACTTAATTTTGGTTTCCATTCGTGCACGCTAAATAATTTGCAAACAACAAAAACAACTAGGTACATATAAAAATTACATGAAAATTCAAGAGTAGCTAACAAAATTCAAGAGTAGCTAACTAGGGAATATATACGTTCATTAAAACTGTTGTGGACTCATTTGTGGGTGAAACATATCAACACCGTAATCGTAAGAAGTTGGCTAATGCAGAATCTACTTCCGACGTCTCGGCGGCTACTAGAATTCATCTCGACAATACGACGGCTACTAGTGTTTGTCTCGGCAAAGCGTGAAGGCTACAATGCTAGGAATGCTGGAGTTCGTTTTGGCTATGTACTCGTCGACTTCGTCTCGGCAACTGGCGATTCGATTATCTAGTATATTAGGAAGTTATCTAGTATATTGGGAAGTTGTAATCTAAATATAGATAAGATATTTTTGGAAAGGTTTGTTAGGGGATTCCTGAGATATAAAGGAAGTCGATTGATACTTTGAGGGGACAGTAAGAAAATTATCTAGTTCAAGCGTTGAACAGAGCCCTTCTATTAGCCGTAGTTAAGGGCGTTCTCGTATCTATCTTCCACCGATCAAGTTCATGTTTCTAGTTCCACCAACCAACGACTCGCATCTAGCTTCCACAAACCACTAAACCATAACATCTTTGGTATCAGGTTTCATGGACGATCACGGGAAGAATCAACTCGATGAGATGTTTCAGATGTTGCAAGACCTCACCACATCCAAGGAGGCAATGGACAGCTAGCTCACAGTGTTGGAACAAGGCCGTCCTAGCAGAGATAATCTAGCCGCTGGTGTCTACCGGCGACCACCTCCTGAGCGCTTCAAGGAGGACGACGACGACCACGCTTCTGGAAGCCGCGGAGCACTGCGATTCCATAAATTGCTATTTCCCACATACGATGGCAAAGAAGATCTGTTGGCCTGGTTAAATCGTTATGAGCATTTTTTCCAAGAACAACGCACAATGGAGGAAGAGAAGGTATGGCTAGCTTCCTGTCACATGACAGGAGTCGCACAACAATGGTATTATCGACTCGAGCGAAATCAAGGCGTTCCGTCGTGGCCACGTTTTGTGGATCATGTGAATCTCCGTTTTGGACTTCCCATCCGGAGCAATGTGTTGGGTGAGCTCATTCAACTCCAACGCACGGGCACAGTCAGCGATTATCAGGAACACTTTTTGGCCCTTTTGTGTCGTTGCGACGATATGATAGAAAAGCAACAAGTGCAAATTTTTACCACCGGATTGCGCAATCCGGTATGCACTGATGTCGAGCTCCAGAATCCCACAACACTGGAAATGGCAATGAGTCTTGCACGGGTCTATGAGAAATGATTGGAAATCAATGACGAGGACGACGTGCGGCCAACGGCCAAACCTCCGATCCCCAGCAAGACAACGGGCAGTACTAGAGGCTCCTTCCTTGGTCCCCATGTGCAGTCTAGAGGACTTCCATCGAGAAATCTCTCTACGCCAGCAGCACCACAATCAGCCACCAAAACTTCCAATTCTCGCTTCCGTCGATTGACCACTTCGGAGATGGCTGATCGTCGTCTCAAGGGCTTGTGTTTTAATTGTCTTGAAAAGTTTTCATGGGAACTTGTCAGTAAATGCTCCATGAAAGGCATTTATCTGTTAGAAGTGGAAGACGAGGAACCGTTTGGCAATGATCCTGATGAAGACGTTGCAATCTCTCTTCATGCTCTCACGTGTATTCGACTGCGCAACACCATACAGCTGCATGTTGCCATTCAAGGCGACACTGTGCGCGCCCTGGTTGACTCAGGATCAACCCACAACTTCATAGCAGCATTGACAGCACGGCGGCTCGGCGTGACACCAACCTCCGGCCACTCCATCAAAGTAGCAGTTGCCAATGGAGATAAAGTGGCCAGCGCTGGCCTCTTTCGTGGTGTTTCCGTCAGGATCAGCGACGAGGATTTCTCTTGATTTCTATGTCATTCCACTTGCAGGATTTGATATCGTGTTGGGTGTTCAATGGTTGAGGACTTTGGGACCAATCACGTGGGATTTCGACCAGTTGACCATGACCATAAAGTTATTTGGCGAGGTTTGCAAGCCCAATCCTGGTGTGCCAACTCATTCACATTGGAAAGTGATATTGTGATGACATCGCTTCTCGACGAATTGCTGAGGTGTTTGAGGAGCCTCACAGCTTACCTCCCTCTCGTCGCTGCGACCATCACATCCATCTCCTTCCAGGTACCGCTCCCGTGGCTGTCCGACCATATCGTTATCCGCAATTGTTGAAAGATGAAATCGAGCGTCAATGTGACGAGATGTTGACACAAGGCATCATCAGAGAAAGTACTTCTGCTTTCTCCTCACCGCTGCTGTTGGTCTGCAAGAAAGACGCATCCTGGCGTTTCTACGTCGATTATCGTCAACTCAATGTCAAGACGGTGAAAGATAAATTTCCTATCCCGGTGGTCGATTAACTCCTTGATGAGCTTAAAGGCGCCCGCTTCTTCACCAAATTGGATCTACGCAGTGGTTATCATCAAGTGCGCATGCACCCCGATGATATTGCAAAGACGTTGTTCCGGACTCATCATTGTCACTATGAATTCCTTGTCATGCCCTTCGGATTAACAAATGAGCCCGCTACATTTCACGCCCTTATAAATGATGTTCTCAAACCATATATTCACATATTTGTGCTTGTTTTTTCGATGATATTTTGATTTACAGCGCATCTTGGGCGGAGCATCTTCAGCATGTTCGTGCTATTTTGCAGTTGGTCCGTTAGAATCAGTTGTTTCTCAAGCGCTCCACGTGTTCATGCGGTGAAGAATCTGTGGGTTACTTGGGCCAAATTATTTCGGCTCGTGGAGTGGCTATGGATCTTAGCAAGATTGCGGCTGTTTCCAATTGGCCAACGCTGACCACAGTACAGGTGTCACGTAATTTTGTCGGTCTAACGGGCTACTACCGTAAATTCATCAAAGCGTATGGCAAGGTGGCTGCTCCCCTCACCAAATTGCTTAAGCGCGAGGCTTTTCTATGGTCTTCGGAGGCCGACACAACTTTTCTTGCACTCAAGGAGGCTCTCATTACGGGTCCTATTCTTCAATTACCCGACTTCACAAAACCCTTTGTGGTGGATTGTGATACTTCTCATACAGGTTTTGGGGCAGTCTTGCATCTGGGCGCCCGACCAATTGCGTTTTTTAGTCGGGCGGTGGATTGGCGGCATATGAACGGGAGTTGATTGGTTTGGTTAAGGCAGTGCGCAATTGGCGGCCTTATTTGTGGGGGCGCCTATTCACAGTCCACACGGATCATTAGTCTCAAGTATCTTCTGGATTAGCGTCTCTCTACAATTCCACAACATACTTGGGTAAGAAAATTATTTGGCTATGATTTTACAGTGGGATTTCGGCCCGGCCGGCAAAATGCTGCTGCGGATGCTCTTTTTCGTTGGCAGGATAGTGCTGCGGTAGTCATGGCTTTATCTTCTCCATCCTTCGCTCTGTTTGATAGCCTTCGAGCGGAACTGCCTTCCTATTCGGATGTTCAAGCATTGATTCAACAAGTCATCGCTGGTACGGCTGCTCCAACATGGTCATTTGTGGATGGATTATTGTTGCATGAGGGACGCGCTTTTGTTCCAACCGACTCCTTGTTATGGCCGCAGTTACTTGAGGCTCATAGCAGTGGGCATGAAGGCATCCAGAAAACTCTTCACTGTCTACGTGCCACCGTCTATCATCCTCACGCTACTCGTAAGGTCCGTGAGTTTATTAAAGGATGTGCAGTTTGTCAGCATAATAAGACAGAGCATCTTCACCCTGCAGGACTCTTACAACCCTTAGAGGTTCCCAGTTCTGTCTGACAGGATATTTCAATGGATTTTGTGGAAGGCCTTCTGAAGGTCGGTGGTCGCTCCGTGATTTTATCTGTGGTGGATCGTTTCTTCAAGTATGCTCATTTAATCACTTTGGGACATCCTTACACTGCTAGTTTTGTGGCTCGAGTGTTTTTTGATGAGATAGTTCGTTTAGATGGTATTCCATCATCCATTATTAGTGACTGTGATCGAGTGTTCACTAGCAATTTTTGGACCGAACTTTTTCGTTTTGCTAGGGTTAAATTGCAGTTAAGTTCGGCGTTTCATTCTCAAAGTGATGGTCAAACCGAGGTGGTCAACTGTATTATTGTTATGTATCTTCGTTGTCTTTCTCGTGATCGACCGAGGACTTGGCTTCAGTGGCTCCCATGGGTATAATTCCTCCTTTCAAATAGCATTGAAAACTACTCCTATCAAAGTAGTTTATGGTCGCAACCCACCCACTCTGTTGTCTTATGAGTCGAGCACGACGCGTGTGGCAGCGGTTGATCGACAACTTCGGGATCGTGATGAATTTTGGGTGAGATTTGTGAACGGTTTTTGTAGGCTCAAGATTGTATGAAGCAACATGATAAATCAAGAAGAGAGGTGTTGTATGAAGTACGTGACTGGGTTTGGCTTCGCCTTCATCGAACTACATCTGCTATCACGGTTGGTTCTTCAAAACTTTGTCCTCGTTTTTATGGAGCTTTTAAGGTGGTTGGCAAGGTTGGGACGGTTGCTTATCGTCTTCAACTTCTTGCTCGTGCTCGTACACATGATGTCTTTCATGTTGCTTTGCTCAAAAAGTTTGAAGGTACACCTCCTGCAGATCTTGTTTGCCTTCCAGATTTTCCTCACGGCCGTGTTGTTCCTGCTCCTAGCAGTATTGTTCGTGCATGTCTTAATCGTGGCGTTTGGGAGTTATTGGTGCAATGGACGGGGTGTTCGGCTGCTAATGCTACTTGGGTCAAATTGCTGGGTTTTAAGGATCACTATCCTACGTTCCAGCTCGAGGACAAGCTGCTTTTCAATAAGGGCGGAAGTGTTGTGGACTCATTTGTGGGTTAAACATATCAACGCTGTAATCGTAAGAAGTTGGCTAATTCAGAATCTACTTCAGACGTCTCGGTGGCTACTGGAATTCGTCTCGACAATACTGTGGCTACTGGTGTTTGTCTCGACAAAACGTGAAGGCTACTGTGCTAGGAATACTGGAGTCCGTATTTGCTACGTACTCATCGACTTCGTCTCGGCAACTGGCGATTCGGTTATCTAGTATATTAGGAAGTTATCTAGTATATTGGGAAGTTGTAATCTAAATATAGATCAGATATTTTTAGAAAGGTTTGTTAGGGGATTCCTGAGACATAAAGGAAGTCGATTGATACTTTGAGGGGACAGTAAGAAAATTATCTAGTTCAAGCGTTGAACAGAGCCTCTTCTATTAGCAGTAGTTAAGGGCGTTCTCGTATCTATCTTCCACCAATCAAGTTCATGTTTGTAGTTGCACCAACCAACGTCTCGCATCTAGCTTCCACAAACCACTAAACCATATAAAAAACTATGTGAACTTAATTCGCGAATTAATTACATACGAATTAATTACATATGTCGCTTCTCATTACTTTTTGTATATGTTTCGTAGTATTTACAAAGTATACACTGAATTTTCAGGTATGGCAGACACAGGATACGCTGCGCAGTGGCCGTACGAGTTGCTTGACCTGGTCATTCACGCACATCACTGTAGCCACCTCAGTACCATCCTCCCCCAAGAGGGTGAGGCGACGATTAAGCTTGGCGTGTTGCGGCTGCGCACACCCATCAGGGCATGGAGGGTGGACCGACGTTGGGTTCCGAGGTACGTGTAGTTGTGACCTTCATGTGCTCAATTGCAGTCTGACAACTTTAGGTGGACTAAGTTTGTTCTTAATACTTTCGACGCAGTTTGAAAGTGGCAAGCCTCATTCCACTAGCGAGGATGGTGGAGGCGACTTGGGAGGATGACCAGGACCGCGTGGGCGGTGGTCGTACATCGAGGCGCTTTCCGCGCACGGTTCTCGCGAGGTGCCTGCCTAACAATAGATGGAGTTGGACCGGCCGGAGGTCGCGTGACGTAACACGTTTCACCTCCCGCTTTGTGCGAAGAGATGTTTTTGCATCCGAGCGTTTGGGCGTGACCTTCGACTGGTTGCCTTGCTCGGGCTTCCCCATGGCGACGCACACCCATCAGGGCATGGAGATGTGTCCCACTGGGATTGGGATAGCTCCGTCCTCTCCAAATGCCCGTTGCTTCTTCAGCTGTGGTCCTTCGAGTGTTTCCAGATCGGACGACCACAGCTAGACCTGGGCACCTACACAGTCGCCATGTACGCCGGCGATGATGACGTGGACTGGCTGACCATGGGTACGGTGTGGTGTCGCTGACAGGTAAGTATTATGAACATTTGTTCTTTTTCGTAATGCAATTAAATTTCTTATGCTAAGTTCCCGTTGTTTCATTCGACATGTCATCTTCACTACGATCACTACACACACGTCCTACCCAGACTACGTTGCGATGTTCGATCAGCTGACGGATGACCGCGTCATCTGAACGCCGTACACTCCCGACAGGGTGTACGCGCGCGCACCCCGAGGCCTGTTGAGTCTGTGGACGCGAGACCACGTGTACTGGTACACGCGGAGTTGCTTCGCGCACGATGTCTTCATGGAGGAGTACCACGTGCACCGGGTGATGCGCCAGCTCGATATGCGACAGGTCCCAACCCCTGGGCAGCGGTGGCACCGAACGTCTATGGATAAGTTCAAGTTTTACTTTTATTGTACAATTTGCCGTACGTACCTACAAAACAATCGTTTTGCCTTCCACAAGTATACTAAGGGAGTCCTTGCTACGACTTCCTGGACGGACAAGATGCTCCCTTGGGTTGTGGGGTGGGTCCACACCTTAGAGGACGTCGTCCAGGAGGATGCTCCCTACAACCCCGGGATGTACGAGGAGTACATCGAGTGGTACTCCAGTCAGACGAGGGTTCGCCGCGTCAGCGTCGTGGATGATCCACCACAACATGAGGTCGCGACGTCCGACATGTACCCCACCCAGCTCGACTCGCATTCCATCGCGTGGTACGTATTGAACGGTCCGTACATATTGTTTGCTTAGCAAGTTCTCGGTTCCTAACTTGTCAATTACGTGTACAGGTCGATCTACAGTGGGAGATGCACGAGTTGGTGTCCTCCGTGCGTCGTATGACGCTCGAAGAGCGCTTCAGAATGATGGCGCAGGAGATCAAAGGGCTCATGGACTAGTTCGTTGAGAAGACGAGACGAAGCATCGAGCTGGTGTCCTACCGTAGGCCGAGGGCGGTGGTGGACCAACCTATGCGTGGACGAGGAGTGAGCCATGATACGTCACGCCCCACGGCTCCTCACCCGGATGTGGCAGGCGGGTCCTTGTGGTACCGTGCTGAGAGTACCTCGGCACAGTTCGCAGGTTAGCATGAAACACTCACATTTGGTTGTTTATTTCGAACTCCACTAGTTACTAACGGCAATTTTCTCTGACAGGTCCTGAGTTCCACCCGTACACGCAACACGAGTACGCAGAGCTATCTGCTGCCTTCCTGCACCGAGGTATGTCTGTCTTGTTTGCATGCACCGTATACTATTTCATCATTTTTGCTATGTTTACATGCATAACGTACTGTTTCACAGGTTGTACACCCCTTTGGGAGGAGCTGGTGTCGCACGAGGAGTCACGCTCCGGGACTTCGATTTTGACCTAGGTGGCGGTGGGCCTTCGCACGGCGAGAGCAGCCATGTCTTTGTGGGGGCTTCAAGGCTGCTCCGTGCGCCCAAAGCGAGCTAGCCGATGCTGCACCCTCTCGCGGCACACCCTCAGGCTACTCGCACCGGCAAGGTTCCTCAGCCGCCTGAGCCTTGACCTACTCGTACCAGCACCCGCAGCTGCCAGGCGAGTTCAGGAGCCACGCGTGGGGTACGCCCTAAGAGGGCTCGCAAGTAGATATTTTTTCGTGTATATCAGTCATGTCATGTACATATAAATTTATGTAAAACTTACATTATGCTAGTCTCGTGTTTCGATACTATTTGTTCTTGTGTCTCGGGTAACCACGTGAGGGAGTCAGCATCGCGGCACCGCACCTTTCAGACCTTAAGAACCGCACCAGGTCACACCACATACGGCCATTTTTGTATACCGAGATGACAACACACTTCGATACTGCCATTCCACACCGAAAAGACCAGACTCCGCCACGCCCCTTTTCAGATGGAAAAGACTGCACTCGGTCACGCCATACGCGGTCACTTTTGCAGAGCGAGTTGACAATACACTACGATGCTACCTTTTCAGATTGAAAAGGTCACAGTTTGCCACACAAACTTTTCAGACTGAAAAGACCGCGGCACGCCATAAACTGCTACTTTTGCAGACCGAGAAGACAACACACCACCACACTACATTTGCAGACCGAAAATACTATACCCTGCCACGCCACCTTTTCAGACAAAAAAAACGCACCACAACACGCCACACACTGCTACTTTTGTAGCCCGACATGACACCACAGCAAAACTACCTTTTCAGACTGAAAAGGCCACACTCCGCCACGCCATCTTTTCGGACCGCAAAAACCCCTTATAAAAGGAGTGAGAAGAAAATAGGAGAAGAGAGCTGAAAGAGAATACTATACCACTATACCCAACACTTCACCAAATCTTGGTTCACACAACAGAGAGGAATGAGATGTCAGACTCGTCGGCGAACTTCTACCCGAAGATGCTGCAGAAGCACAAGTGACTTGTAGAGAGGGCTAAACCCTACCCGGATTGTTCGATGAAGTATGCACTGGTACCACCGGAGTTTCCACACGCGCAATGTGTGTACGAAGAACCGGCTAAGGTCATCCCGTCCACACACCCAGCGACGGCCGTCCGGGCGTACTACACGTGTGATCATCACCTTGTAAGTGGATCTTACACACATAGATTTTCCACATCTTACATTCCATTCCACAAATCCCTAACTACATCAGCGCATATAGTAGCCGGAGATGTGATGCAACTTTTTCCAGTGGATCGACGACCCGGACATGTACGATAGAGCGTTCATTGAGCATAAGTATATGTTGAACTATGTGATGCAAGCCGAGACCTTCAAACGCTGTGAACCTTACATATTCAACCCTACTGAAAAGGCCCCATAGGAGCCCAAGAGAGCAGGGTGGTGGTGGAGGACGCCCGAACAGGAAGCTGAGTACGACCGGGCCGAGCGCGCGACGCACAAGGGGAAGGCTCCTGCTAGTGAGACCAGCGGCCGTCCTAGCGCTCCCTGTCGCCCGGGCGTAGTCTGGATCAAAGAGGTAAGTTATGTTCAGTTTACATCCTGATTATTAATTTGACCTTATGTTGTGCTATCCTAACATCATTCAACCGTCCAACCAATCTCACAGAACATGGTTGACTTCAAGACTGACCACCGCCGCAGCAATCCAGAGACAAGGGGAAGGGACCGATGGGCCGCCAAGACTGATCGATTTCGTTCTAATCAACCTTTTTTTCGGATTCCAAAAAGGCGCACATGTATCGTAGGTGTATTTTGGTTTGTTGATTCGTGCATGTTGGCGTTTGTAATGTACGTAACCAAACCCAATGCGCCATGTATTTCGCAATTAAATTATGAAGTATTTCAAATAATACAATACAATCTCTTTTCCCAAATATTTCGACTATTAAGTATTACGTAATCTTTTCCTAAAGGAATCGATTAGACGAACAATACAATCGGGGCAACAACACGAATGGCAACCCTGAACCCAATTTTTATTTTTTTTATTTCGCTTCGAAGGGCGCTATTTGTGTTATTGAGCCGCCGAACCCGTGTTCCAAATTGCGCTACCGATCTCGTAGTCTCTACTTCACATTTAGTTATCTTCTTTAATTTCAGATTACGAACTATGCGGACACTTCAAGGTATTACCGAAAAACTTCCGAAATCTATATACATAAATGTGGTTGCTATTTGAACGGGTGAAATGCTTCTGTCACCAATTCAATTGACGACAGGAAGCTCTCCGCATTGTTCCAATTGGAAACACGGCGATAGGAGCCTAAATGACAACCGATATCTATTTTTCTAAAAAAAATCGACAAATTTTTTTAGTTATCTTTTAAATTAATATTATTTTAAAAAAAATTCTAAAGTAAACTACGCACCTTCCTCATCCCTCCAAGACCCAATCCAATGCACTAGCATCCCAAAAGATTCTTTTCTTGGGAAGAACATTGTGATCACCTCATCGAGATAAAAATCTCACAAGACAAATGTCCGATCGAAAGCAATGGTACCTCAACGAGCGCGGCCTCCTTCCTTGGAAACGCACCGACGATAGCCGGCGACACGCCAATGTCCCTGGCCCCTGCGATCATGGCCGATTCGCTCCACCCCATCCTCGGCTGCAGCAAAACAAATAACCCAAAAAAATCTCAAATAACTAGACAACAAGAAGGCCAAAATGCAAGCAGATTTGGAGGGAGTTCGAATCGCGACCATGTGGAGCAGAGACGCGCGAAGGACTTTCTCCTGCTCCTCCTCGTACCCCGCGCCGCCCGGGCGGCGTGTCCCCGATGCTGCTCCCGGTGACGACCGGTGGACCCCGCCAGCGCCGGCGCCGGCGGAGGAGGAGGCGCCCTCCGACTTGGGCGGTTCGACGGTGGGCTCCAGAGGCGGTGGCGGGAGGGGCGGAGTCGGCGAAGCGTCGGTGCCGAAGCGGCGGAGAGCGGCGGGGGCAGAAGGTGGCGGGGAGGAGCAGGGGAGGACGCGGCGGGCGGCGGCGGCACGGGAGAGGAGGCGGCACGCGGCGAGGGAGAAGGCCATCGGAGCGAGCGTGCGACGTGTTCGATGAAATGGCGAGGCGGCGTCTTGAGTGTGGGATTAATGGTCGCCCGATGGGATCGTTCGCCGCACGCTGGCTCCGAACGGACGGCATTGATTCTGTCACCGCTGAATGTTTTTGTTTTTATATTTTTTCTTATCTCTTATCTCTTAACTACTATAATTATGAGTTTATCTCTCCCACCTCACGGCAAACCACCGCAGGCATAGAAAAAAAACCATCGCCTCACTTGTCTTCCTCTCCCCTCCCACCCCACGCTAAACCGCCGCTTGCATGGAAAAAGAATCGTCGTCTCGCTTCTCTTCCTCTCCTCTCCCACCCTACGCCAAACTACCGCCCCTCTCATCGCCTCGCGCCTCCCTCACGCTCGCCATAAATTCTCGCATCGCTCCTGCCCTACCCGTGTTGCCCAACTCCTCCCCACCGCCAGCTCGCTCCACTCCCTTGACCCTTGCCCACCTCCCTCGCCGCCTCCGCCACCAGCCACGGCACCTTCTCTCCCTCTTTTCCGCGGCCGACGCCGCCGTCCTCCCTCTTCCCCATGCCTGACGCCGCCGGTGGTGGTGGAGTTCGAGAGCGAGGAGGTCACGGCGAGGGGGGATGCCATGAGAGAAGCATCGCGGCCTTGGTCTACACATCAGCTTCGTCCGCTCCGTCACCCTAGACTCGTGGACCGAGGTGTAACTCCGCAAGATGGAGGGCAGGGGCAACGACTGCCTCAACGCCTTCCTCACCGCACAGGGTGTGCCCAAGGAGACACCCCACGTCGCCCAGTACAACTCCAACACCGCCACCACATACCACGACCGCATCGCCGAGCTCGTTGAAGGCAGGTCGTGGACCGACCCGCCCGTCGTTAAGGAGACGCTCGGATCTGGCGCGCCTACGCCCGCCAGGATGCCACCCCTTCCCGCCTCCGGTATGGGCAGCGGTGGCGGCGGCGGAGGATGGGATGACTGAGACGACGACTTTCGGCCAAACTTGAGGAGGAATTCGTCGGCGGGGTCGTTCGGTGACACGGGAGCAGAGTCAGGGAGTCAGCTGTCGATGCAGCTCCTGGTCGCATCAACGGCCGGCGACGTGGACGATCGGCGGTGCGGGTCGAGGCGACAGCTCTCGGTGACGGCAATGGCTAATACTACTGCACATGGCGATGGCGCGTAGGATCCGCTCATCAGAGCATCTTGCCTGATCCCCCACTCATGTGACATGTCCACGCTGAAAGGTATATCTCTTCTAATCGTTCTTTTTCTTTCTGTCTTGTTAAGGGAGTTGATGGGTCTTACAATTCCACTCCCATGGACGGAACACGAACAACGCATGAATGGAATGAAACATATGCAATGAATGTCACTACTTTCTTCCATGTGTATTACCAATTAAGATCGGAATATATAACATGGAGTATGAACATGGATCATAACATTAACAGCACATCAACAACATTCAACATAAATCAATATATCTTAACACATTGTACTTGCCTTCCGCGATGTGACGTGCTAGAAGGCAACGAAGGTGCTCCTACACTCGCAGCCTCGCTGCCTACACAATTATATACTAGAAATAAGAACAACATGATATGACAATGCTACCAGTGATCTACAATAACCCCCTGACTACCCAATACAACGAATAGACCCAAAACTGAAATCAGACAATTCATCCCCCTGAAACGACTCTGGCTAGCGGTACGAAAAACTTCATATCTACTGATCTGGGACTCGGAGCGAGATGAGTTTAGTGTCCAACGAATCTTAATGAGCAAACCTAAAAAAATCTAGTTGACAAGATTTCCTAATTCTGTCAAAATATTTGACTAAACAGTAGATGAAAATGCCTGACAGCAATCTGTCCAGACGAACAGAATATCAGCGAAGAACATAACATAACTTTTAATGTATAAATCCAATTAAAGTGTTCTTTATCAATATGGAAAGATGATAAAAGTATCTACAGAAATTGTTTTGGGTGACAAATCTGAATATGATCCGAACCAAGTCATATTTCATTAAACAACTACACTGACAATTCTCATCAGTTTTCTCAGGACAGCAAGGAAGAATCTATTGTAACTTTTGAACCGTAGATCGGATTCGTGTGATATTGGCAGCTATGGAAAGCTAAGAACGGTGGCTACAATTATTTAGGAGGGGAGAACCTCTAGATCGGCCTCTAAGAAGTTGAAACCAGCCGCACAACATACTAGACAGATTCTGAAAATCCTAATACAGCAATTCGATTTCATCCTACTAATCAATTTCGCATCCAATAGGCATCAAACAATAAAACCAACTCGTTGGTACCCTTGAAGACCCGCAGGGCGATGAAGATCAACCTCCCGAAGAATCTTCTCCCTCCCTTCTAATGGCCAGCCAAAACGAGGGAAGACACCAGGCCGGAGGAAAGGGCAGGAGGAGGCGGCTTCAGGGAAGACCTTGGAGATGGCACCAGGAGGCAGCAGGGGTCGGCGCCAAGGCAGGAGGCGGCACACAGGGCAGGAGGTGGCGCCGGTTTTTGGGAAGAGGGTTGGCGGCTCAAGGGAGACTAGAGAGGGAGATGGGAGAAGGGGGAGGGGTCGGCCAGGTTAGGGAGGGGAGTGGGGGCGCATGGGCTTGGGCCTGGTGCGCCTCCCCCCTCCTTGGCCCACTCTTGGATGGCCATTGGCTGGCCAGGGCTGCACTAGCCTGGGCCGGAGGCCCAGGGTTCAAAAATTCCCCGAAAACCTTGAATTTTTAAATAGATCTCTTTCCTGAATAAATTCCTCTCTAAACGATATTCGGAATATTACATCAACACGTGTGTGGAGCACCGCGAGGTTGTCGTTGATCTTATCCAAAGCATTACGTACGCTCTCACCGAGCGAGTGCTCAATGTGCAGTACGAGCTCACTCGTGCGAGGTGTGAGAGAACCCTCACCCGCATGCTCCAAAGAGTGGTCGTTGTTGTTTGCGCTATGTGTAGATCCGTGTGACCATGCCATTATTAGTAGAAAATAAAGAACAAATCACAGTATATATATCCCTATAGACTACTTGGTTCTTGAGTTTCACGAGTCACTCTCTCACAACGTCTTACCAAGTTCTTACAAGCTTTTACCAATGCAGCAAGGAGGTGGTACAACCGGCAGTTAGTTCGTGATACTCTCACTTATGAATAGCCCAACGATTGCGAGGAAATATTACCTGCTGAGTTAGTAGGAATTGGTGCTCGGAAGGCTAATATGTAGCAATGGGGTAGCAATTGTTCAAATCAGTATAAAAAGTTAAAAAGTAGTTCAAAGTACTACTCACAAGTGCTAGTCCTAGTCTAAACCAAGCCTAGGTAGTGCAACTCGCAAGAACGACTAGGAGCAACAATGGAAAGACTAGCACAAGAACTATCAAAGCAAGTAAGCAATGGATGAACTATGCCAATTTAAAGAAGAAAAAAAATTCAAGAAAGGAGCCAGCTTTGCATTTTTCTTTTGTTTTTCGTCTTCTCTTTCCTTTTGTTTTGCTTTCTGTTTTTTTGCCCTATGTTTTTTTGCCCTTTTTTTGCGAAATCGCACCTAACTCAAATCTCTTCGATTTCCTCTTTCGGGCCTAGGGAGGTATATGGGTCACAAACTTGTTGTAAAAGGTAGAGGTATAAAAGTAATTAAACTCTGATTTTTTTATCGTGTTACCGTAGTCAGATGAATCTTATATTTCCTTCTGGAAACACGAAACAACCTCTTTTAGCTCACGGTGGTAGGGTGGCTGGTGGTTGCAGCAACAATATGGTTGAACGATGGTAGAGCGAGTTGGTGCCGCGGTAGTGATTAGCAATGGCGGTAGGCGCTGTGGTGGTCGATCGATTGTCGCGGTAGGAGTTTTGGTGGCTGCAGCAAAGATCGGTAGGTAGCGGCGGGGTAAGGGGTGATGGGTGCCGGGCAGCAAAGGCAGTGGCGCTACAGGGGGGATGAGTGCTGCGGTAGCGAAGGTAACGGTGGCAGGAGTGCGCAGCCAGGAGTTGTTGTGGCATCACTGAGGTGGCGATTTTTTTTTTGCTGTGGCAGAACTAAATGACTTGTAAGAGACTCCAAACTAGACCAATCTAGACAGAAACTAGCACAATGACTCGATGATGCAACCAAAATTCAACAATGAACTAACAAAACCAAATTGCAATGGCTCAAAGGGCTCATTATTGATGATAGATGCAATATTTTATTTTGGGCAATTTTCTGAACTCTAGGTATGAAAATGAATCTACTACTAGGAAACTAGAAACTCTCACCGATCAACTGTAGCTCTGATACCACTTGATGAACCACGAAAGTCCTGCTCTGGCCCGATCTTTTGATGAGAACGTAAGTTCGGTAGTAGTCGCTCAACTCTCACAATCATGGCTACGAACTTGCAAAGCTCGAAACCATACAATCGCTGAACTGCCCGACAAGTCCTTATCAACCGTGCACAAATACCTAGATGACCTGATCACGAAGATCAATTCTTGCATACACCGAAGGAGCACACAAGAACAAGGTAAAAACGTAATCGATGTATTGCAAATATGAATAAAATTGGTATTGACAAATGAGGCTCCGAAGAATAATGTCGTTGTTGATCTCGCCGAACAAGAGGACAAGGTATAAAGTAGCAAAGCTAAACTTCAATCAACAAAACCCCCAAACCCTAAGGGTACTAGCCACTATGCAAAGGAGGAAGAGGGGGGCGGTGGCCACGGGTACTGTTCATGCGTGAACAATAACACATGAACAGTGCCAAACCCTAGGTGTCCAGCTCGAATTACAAGGCCCATGGCCCATTAGCATAGGTGACGCAACACCAAGTTCCTTTACTCAAATATTGCTAAGTGTTGGCCTAAACAACTTGATATATAGTCTTCATGCTAGATTCTGCTAAGCCTCAGTATAGAAATATCCATTCCTCGTATGATCATCTCCATGCTCGGTGCTGCCATCATCTCTCTTTAGCTTGACTCCCGATCCTTGATTCCCAAGTAAAATAATATCACACGCTTTAGGCAGCATCATAGAATTCATATAATATGGATGCACTCCGAGAAACGAAGTCACCTGATAATTTAGTTGGCGAGCACGTGCTATATTAATTGATCCTTGCACATCAGAAGCAGTAGGGATGGTTGTATCAGTGGAAGGGATGCCCTTATCATATACCGATACAATGTAAATGAAGAAAAATAGTGCTCCCATGTAAATTATAGAAATTTGTATCGGCTCCTACGAACAAATGATTGAACACAATTGTCCTCACATAAGTAGAAACCACCTGAGACCCAACCCAATCAAAACCTTCCCCCCCCCCTATTTGACCAAGCGGCTCCCACGCCGTGTGTGGTAGCATGATAGTTACATGGAATGACAGCCCATGGCTCAGTCCGTAGCGGTCTCGATAAGTCAACAACATACCCGATCTCATGCACGAAAGCAACATCACCAGTAACCTCTTGTACAAACCAAAACTACTTGAAACAACAAAAATTTATACTCAAAATAATCAGATGCGATGATCTGGACCAAAATTTATAATTGATAAGAGTGAGGTGTTTCCCACGATCGACGGGTTAATCCCGTCAACCGTACTAACGTATAATCTAGACTTGCATTGCTAAGCACTCAATACACAAAATAACATCATCACATCCATTTATTCCTAAGCATATATGTGTACTAGAGTTTAACAAGGATGATAACAAGATTTGGATATAACTAACTACACATCACAAAAATATTGATATACCAAAATAGCATGCAAGGAATTAACATTGCATTTCAAAACACTACTTATCAAAACTGGGATCAATATGATGTATAAGAAAGTTTAAATGATGTTTGCCTTGTTGGTATATTAATTGCTCACTTTCACTGGCGTACGAGTCAATATCAATCGCTTCAGAATCTATATAAAGACAACACCGAATAAACATCGAGAAAATGCAACAAATGCAAATTTCTCAACAATGCATGAAATTTCTACAGTAGATAGATGATAATTTTATATGAATTTAGGTGAAATAATTATTTAATTTGGAGTTAAGATGAGATAGTTATAGACGTTTGAAAATCAGTTTTCTGAAAATTGTAGAAAAATTCCAACTGGTTACTGTTTATCCATATTATAATTTTTGCAAAAATTTGCAGCGCAGTGGTGATGATAAGGATTATATGGATGGATAGATAATATTAATATCAGACAAAAATAACTTCGTTCATCTCATTTGGAGTTTTTATGCATTAATTATGAATTTTCAAAGTTATCAGTTTTTTCTATTGTAAAAATGATAGAGTTATGGATCATTTTTTAAAACTATATTCTCTACTACAGAGACATGCTTGAAAACTATTTTAAAATAAAGTTCACTTAAAATTAAAATTATCAAAATTGGTTTCACTGTTTTTGGAGTTAAATTGAATTAGTTATGCATTTTGAATTTAATAGAATTTTTAGTGTGTAAATAATTCATTTTGGTATTTTATAAATGCATTAATACTTTTCTTACTAGCCACTTACCTAGCCTCAATCACTGACTGGTGGGGTACGGTGAACAGTTCTATTTTTCATTTCAACATCAGATTTTTAATTTTTAACCGATAGGGGGGGCCCGCATGTTATAGAGACGGTCCACAGCCCAGTGCATGGACCAGGAGTGCACGGACGGTCCACCGGTCCATAACTGTGCACTTTAGCCTGTGGGGCCCACATGTCATACACTCATTCAAACCGTTATTTAGTTATCTTTTTCTGTTCCTGGTTCCACATGCCATAGACTCATTAGTTCTTTAACACAACGCTTATTTACAAACCCAATCATTAGCGCTTTAATGATGGTAATTTTCCATAATCGCCTAGCTACGATGGTATCGACTATTCGACAAAAGAGCACCGCTTTCGCGGCTTAGTCTTTGGTGATTACAGCCATGGCGCGCCGACCAAAGCGAGGATGGGTGCACAATAGTATTGCACACCTAATGGTGGTACTCTCGACGGCTGAGCCGGTAGGTACCAGCGGCGAGCTGGAGAGGGGCGGCGATACCACATACGACAATCATGCAAACGACGCTGTAGCTCCATAGCATCCAGAGAAGCGGGTGCCCGAGCTACTACGAGGTCTATAGAGACTACCTGAGCGCTGGAGAGAAGAGGAGCTGGTGGGAGAAGCTCAGAGTTGGGCCGACGTCGAAGGAGGTGACAGCGGCGGCACGGTTCAATGTGGGGACGATACTCGGAGCAACAAGAAGGGCAATGAAGCTTCGGAATAGCCCAAATAACATAAGAGGATGCTATAGAAGCAACAAATCGAAGAATGTCGTACCAAATCGAAGTGGGAGACAAAATGTTGAACTTTGGCCGAAAGTGGAACAATCTTCCAATTCTCAGGCTCCTGTCATGCATTGCCGAAATTGGGTGAGGAGAACTCATTGTCAAGCTAAAAGACATGATATGACACACAAAAAGTGTGGACAATACTCACCGGAGGTGAAGAAGGCACGAAGGCGTCCTCGGGTGCATGCTGTGGAGCTACCTAGAGCACGAAGATAGTCCTAGCGCTACAAGCAAAGACACGAGCTGAGTTTAGCTAAAATGGACCCGTCATCGGTTGTAGAGTCGAGAAGAACCATTGGAATGAAGCTTACCCGAGCAGGGAGCTAGCAATGGCGTCTCCTCCTCTCGGCCGTGAGGAGAAGTAAGGTGGAAAGAGAGGTGTGGAGGGTATTATCCCCGGGGAGATGACAGAGTGGAGGCGGCTTGAGATGAAGGAGGTCCAGGAGTGGTTGTTTTGGGCAGTGCGGTCACAGTGTGGACGGAGCGCAACAGAGCATGCGTGGCGCGTGGCGAGAAAGCTCTGTGAGCGCGCCAGTAGGAGGTTGAAGCCGAATTTGATGGGTGGGGCCACCTTGTTAGCGATAGCGAACGGGTGCAGTCGGAGTCCGGTGCGGCGCGGTGTAGCTAAGGGGTTCAGCCGAGCCAAGCCGGGCGAGTCAGACTCGAGTCGGGGTTCAAAAATAAGGAATAGTGTGCTGGCTCGAGCTAAAGTCCTGTGCGAGTGGCACATCGAGTTGGTTGGGCTGAGTCAACACGGGGTCGGGTTTGAGTCGGTGCAACAGTGCGATCTTTGACTCATTTGAATTAAATTGGTTCTAGTTTGACGGAGTCACAAAATAAAGCAAATAAAATCCACAAATTCTGAAATAAATCAGAGGGCTTCCTGGGATGCCCTAGTACCCATATAAAATTTGAAACCCCACTATTCATGTTTTCATTTTCTTAATTGAAATTCAAACTTAGGATAAGTCATTGAAATGTGTTTGAATTTTTCGGGGGTTGAATGCAATTACAAAAATTTAGTAACAATTATATTAATTCATGATAATTAATATAGTATTTGAATAAACTATTTCTAGAAGATTATCATTTGTTTTTATCTTAATTTTTTTAAGTTTAAATTTGAAGTGTAGGTTTAAGTTTTGTTTGAGATTTTTCAAATGCAATAATTGGTGCAAAAGTTTCAAGAATGCCATGATGCTTGTGACATGCATAATAATTTCATTTATTAAATTGGGGATGTGACAAAATCACACCTTTTACCATTCGTTGAACCGGCGGTTGTACTCTCTCGTGATCCAAACCTCCGACCTTCTTGGATTCTATTTGTGTCCGATGTCTTTGTGCTCATGGATGTATGGAGACACATGAGTCATGTGTTGTAAGACCATGATCGAACTAATTCTTACGCTTGTATCGGGATGCTTTGCACACAAGATATATATGCATGTTTGCACACTCTTTACGGTAGAGGATACAATCATTTGGGTATGCATATATTCTTTCTACTTCCATTCCCAATGGATAAAGAACCTTCTTGGCTTGGTTGGTGGTTTTGGGCAACACGTTTCCCTCTGGAAGGATGTCCGCTAGGAGACCTAGTAACATCATGAAACTCTTGTCGGACCAACCATTGCTTGCCTTCAATTTAAGAAGTTCATTTACGGATGACAACCTTGTGTATTCCGACTTGCAGCCCGGGAACAAAGGTTTCGCCGAGTCCTCCATTAAGCTCTCAAATTTACCAAACTCTCTCTCACTATAGTCCCCTTCTGCATCGCATAGCAGTTGATCTAGATTGTCATTGTGCGACCTACCCTCATCGAAAGAACAGTCCACATCTGGTGACATATCGTTGTCTCCCTCGACGATGTTACAACCTTCCGGTTCTCTTCACCATTACTGATCCAACATATATACTAGTTTCTGAAACCCATTCGAATCAAGTGCCACTACTACAGAAAAGCTCATCACTAGACGGTTCTAAACCATCATCACAGACGGTTTTTGAACCGTCTGAATTTTTGTGTCTGTGATGACACGAGGTCATCACAGACGGTTTTTAACCGTCGTGAAAAATGATATCACGAGCGGTTCTATTCACGAACCGTGCGTGATAGCACACATCGCGAGCGGTTCGTGAATAGAACCGTCGTGATAGTCTATTTTCGCGACGGTTCGTGAATAGAACCGTGCGTGATATTCTATTTTCGCAGACGGTTCTAAAAAGAACCGTGCGTGATAGTAACTATCACAGAGCGGTTCTTGTTTAGAACAAATGCGTGATAGTTTTTCTAGGGCAAAAAACGAAAATGGATTTTCACTTCGTATGGAGCCTCACGAATGAATCGATATTGATTTTCGGATTTCGCTAGCTTTCCCACAATAGCGAGCATCACAATAGCATCAACTCAATCCATTCACGAGCACTAAAAACAACACGACATGCATCACCCACATCACCCACATCACGGTAGCATCAACTCAAACAATTCACAGTACTAACACATCACGGTAGTAATCTACATCACAGAGCAAAAGGGAGTAGAGAGTGAGGTCGTGGGAGGTGGGGTGACGAGGTCGGGAGGCGGCGACGATGAGGCCGGGGCAGGTGGAGGAGGCGCGCAGCGGCACTAACTCGGGGAGGACGGCCGACGCCCAGTAGAGGCCGGGGCGGCAGTCGTGGGAGGCCGGGGCGGCGAGGTCGTGGGAGGCCGGCGGCGAGGTGGGCGAGGTAGAGGAGGTGGAGGAGGGCGCGCGGGAGGAGGCGGAGGAGAAATGACAGAGGGGAGAAATGGCAAAGGAAGAGATGGAGATGGCAAAGGGAGATGAATGACTGTTAATATAGAGAGATTTTGGAGCCCGCCATTATGTGCAAATTTTCGTTTTCAGCGTACTTGAAACCAAAGTATCACAGACGGTTTTATACAAAAACCAAATGCGTGATGACATATAACCACGAATATCCTGACAGTTCTAACCACGAATCGGCTAAACCCTACCGGTAGGGTTTGAGAGAATCGGCTACCCAAACCCTACAGCGGCAGAGGATTGGTGCCAAACCCTACCACTGGCACCAGTATCGGTGCCAAACCCTACATGGCGAGAGGATTATGTGCCATGGCGATGAGATTGGCTGCCCAAACCCTACCGCGGCAGAGGATTATGTGCCGCGGCAGTGGATTGGCTACCCAAACCCTACCGCGGCAGAGAATCGGCTACCCAAACCCTACCGCGGCAGAGGATTGGCTGCCAAACCCTACCACGGCAGAGTATCGGCTGCCAAACCCTACCGCGGCAGAGGATTATGTGCCGCGGCAGTAGATTGGCTGCCCAAACCCTACCGCGGCAGAGGATTATGTGCCGCGGCAGTGGATTGGCTACCCAAACCCTACCGCGGCAGTGGATTGGCTACCCAAACCCTACCACGGCAGTGGATTGGCTACCCAAACCCTACCGCGGCAGTGGATTGGCTGCCAATTCACTGCCGCGGCAAAGTATCGGCTGCCAAACCCTACCGCGGCAATTTGGGCAAATTTGTATGGCCAAATTTTAACATTGAAATATCCATACCACATCACCTTATATAAACTCTAGTTGGTACAATAGTATGAACTAGAATATTAAAAAAAAATTAAGTTTAGCCATGCTTAGACCTAAAATATTTGATTTGGGAAGTTACAGCCAAAAATCCAATGTTGTTTAAGTTGTATCCATAGCATTGGAGTGCCATGGAAGTTTGCAAATGGACTTTGGGCGAAATGGATAGTTGGTGGGTGCAAGTTTATGCACGGGCTAATCTTAGTGAATAGTCGAGACCTAGGGGTTATTTTGGAAGTCGTCTGGCCAATTAAGGACCGGTCCGCGAGTTGCGGATTGTAAAGCCCTTCCGTACTACCACAAGCCTGAAGTGAGGCAGACCTGGCTAACTAATTTACAACATTTCATAGTGGCTGTGCCATCAGGTTGTGTGGGTGCCAGAATGACATACTTTTTATTGTCCCACATGGCACAAGAGGGGGCTTCCGTTTGGTTGTGGCAGCGAAATCTTAGCAGGGATGACTACTTTGGAATGATGCCTTGTGATAATCACTTAGTCGCACACCTATGAAAGTATGTGAAGAGGACATTATAAGTCGATTATCTCTTGTGGATAAAGTTGTACAACATCTGTAGAGTATCAAACTATTCGAATAGCCGTGTTCATGGTCATAGACATGCTGAGCAAAGCCTTTCACAGATTAGGCTATGGTTTTATTTTGAAAATGATTTGACAAGAATGATATCACGAATGTTTATTCCTTGTGAGAAATTTGGGCAGAAAGCCTTGGTGTAAGGGGGGTTAATCCTTTACTAGAATTACATCTTGCATTATCTAGACAGTTTAAAATCAAAGAATTTTTGATATAGTGTAACTGCTTTGGAACCTAGTAAATGTATTTAAAATGTCAAATGTCTCTTTTGCACAAATAACCCTATAAGCCTTCATTTCATAATATCTATGCATCCATTAACTCTGTCATGGGTGTAACTTGCGGAGTACATTTTTGTACTGACCCTTGCTTAATAAAATGTTGTTCAGAGGAGAAGGACTTTACTAGTGCTGAGGATCTTGACGACTAGGCCGCTACCCTAGTTGATTACCTATGGCAGATTTGCTGGGCTCTACTACTTTCTCTTTGTCTTCCGCTGTGTTCTTTATTGTTGGCTTGTGTGAGATGTGGGTATTACCATATTTGTTTACTGTGTTCACTAGCTACTGTTCCAGAGACTAGTGTAGAATACACAGATGATTTGGAGGTTTTACTCCTGGGTCTAACAACAAACCTCTGCAGAGTCTTAATCAATCTATTCGAATAGCCACATCATGATCATGGACATGCTCGGGGATTTCATACAATGGGTAGATTTTCGTAAAAACAATGGGAAGGGTACAACTACATGGTTTAACTCATGTGGTTGTGTGAAAAAAAATGATTAGGCTTTGTGAGCTTTGTGAAAATACTTGTTAAACTATTATTATTTATTTGTTTTAAATTACACTTTCAATATATTATTTGTATTCAAATGCAAGTGTTTCTTTTTGCAAAATAACCATAGAAACCATTCCTTTAAAATAAGACACCATCTATAATTGCATTCGGTGGTACAACTTGCTGAGTACTTGGAGTACTCATTCTTGGAGCAATCATTTAGCTGAAGTGGAGGAGTCTTCACTTGCTTTTGAGGAGGAGTTTCATGAGGAGGGAGATTGCTAGGACTTGATCCCAGTCAGTTGTCTGTGGAAAATCGATGGGTTCCCATTAGAGTTATTTTCATTCCGCTGTCGTCTCTTTATTTCGTGCTAGCGCTGTGTGGCTTAATAAGTATAACATGACCATAAGGTCACAACTGTTATTTAATAATCAAATTAGTCGTTTATTTTTATATTCACCTTGTGTGGAATTATATTAATCTATATTGACACTGTGTGCACTAGCGTAATCCTGGACTAGTGTATTACATACAGAGAGTCCAGATTTGCATATTTGAGTCCCGACACCAGCACCAGCTGCCACCTCCCCGTGCATCTACCCCTAACCATCTCCCTGTGCACTGCCCCCAGCCTCCTGTGTCACCACCTCCCTGCAGTCACCCACCTCCCTTTGCCACCATCTCCCTTGGTTGCTACCACCCGAAATGAAGAGGAGGAAGTCCAATAGGGGGTCAGCAAGATGGGAGGGAGGAAGGAGAAGAAGAGAACATAGAGAGAATTAAGCAAGGTGCTAGGGTTTGTGATCATCATCGAGTTTTGCATGGGTAACGATCTGGTAGTCCCTAGGTTGATCCTAGAGTAGTGATTATTCATGTGGTAGATTTATTTAGTCACAGGAGATAGATATTGCGTGATGCCCTAGTTCGTTTAACTGTGCTGCAGAATATTGCGAGGGAAATTAGGCATGCCTCCGCTTAGAATCACGTTTTTGTCTAGTTAGAACAGTTGTAAGAAATTTCCTTAGCTTTACAAGTGCTCTAGACCATTAATTTTGGGTACATAAGTAAAAAGATATGGCCTTTATGTGTCACTGGCGATTGGGTGCCCAAACCCTCATCTGGCAGAGAGAGATTATGTGCATGGCGATGGATTGGCTACCCAAACTCTCTACGGCGGTGGATTGGCTACCTCAAACCCTACCACGGCGGTGGATTGGCTACCAAACCTCTCACCATGGCGGTGGATTGGTCGCCAATTCCTTCGCCATGCAGCATCATATCACCGCCAAACCTCTACATGCAATTTGGGCAAATTTGTATGGCCAAATTTTAACATTGAAATATCCATACCACATCACCTTATATAAACTCTAGTTGGTACAATAGTATGAACTAGAATATTAAAAAAATTAAGTTTAGCCATGCTTAGACCTAAAATATTTGATTTGGGAAATTCTGACCAAAAATCCAATGTTGTTTAAGTTGTATCCATAGCATTGGAGTGCCATGGAAGTTTGCAAATGGACTTTGGGCGAAATGGATAGTTGGTGGGTGCAAGTTTATGCGGGCTAATCTTAGTGAATAGTCGAGACCTAGGGTTATTTTGGAAGTCGTCGGCCAATTAAGGACCGGTCATGAGTTGCGGATTGTAAAGCCCTTCCGTACTACCACAAGCCTCAAGTGAAGCGACACGGCTAACTAATTTACAACATTTCATAGTGGTGTGCCATCGGGTTGTGTGGGTGCGAATGACATACTTTTATTGTCCCACATGGCACAAGAGGGGCTTCGTTTGGTTGTGGCGTGAAATCTTAGCAGGATGACTACTTTGGAATGATGCCTTGTGATAATCACTTAGTCGCACACCTATGAAAGTATGTGAAGAGGACATTATAAGTCGATTATCTCTTGTGGATAAAGTTGTACAACATCTGTAGAGTATCAAACTATTCGAATAGCCGTGTTCATGGTCATAGACATGCTGAGCAAAGCCTTTCACAGATTAGGCTATGGTTTTATTTTGAAAATGATTTGACAAGAATGATATCACGAATGTTTATTCCTTGTGAGAAATTTGGGCAGAAAGCCTTGGTGTAAGGGGGGTTAATCCTTTACTAGAATTACATCTTGCATTATCTAGACAGTTTAAAATCAAAGAATTTTTGATATAGTGTAACTGCTTTGGAACCTAGTAAATGTATTTAAAATGTCAAATGTCTCTTTTGCACAAATAACCCTATAAGCCTTCATTTCATAATATCTATGCATCCATTAACTCTGTCATGGGTGTAACTTGCGGAGTACATTTTTGTACTGACCCTTGCTTAATAAAATGTTGTTCAGAGGAGAAGGACTTTACTAGTGCTGAGGATCTTGACGACTAGGCCGCTACCCCAGTTGATTACCTATGGCAGATTTGCTGGGCTCTACTACTTTCTCTTTGTCTTCCGCTATGTTCTTTATTGTTGGCTTGTGTGAGATGTGGATATTACCATATTTGTTTACTGTGTTCACTAGCTACTGTTCCAGATACTAGTGTAGAATACACAGATGATTTGGAGGTTTTACTCCTGGGTCTAACAACAAACCTCTGCAGAGTCTTAATCAATCTATTCGAATAGCCACATCCGCAGTCATGGACATGCTCGGGGATTTCATACAATGGGTAGATTTTCATAAAAACAATGGGAAGGGTACAACTACATGGTTTAACTCATGTGGTTGTGTGAAAAAAAAATGATTAGGCTTTGTGAGCTTTGTGAAAATACTTGTTAAACTATTATTATTTATTTGTTTTAAATTACACTTTCAATATATTATTTGTATTCAAATGCAAGTGTTTCTTTTTGCAAAATAACCATAGAAACCATTCCTTTAAAATAAGACACCATCTATAATTGCATTCGGTGGTACAACTTGCTGAGTACTTGGAGTACTCATTCTTGGAGCAATCATTTAGCTGAAGTGGAGGAGTCTTCACTTGCTTTTGAGGAGGAGTTTCATGAGGAGGGAGATTGCTAGGACTTGATCCCAGTCAGTTGTCTGTGGAAAATCGATGGGTTCCCATTAGAGTTATTTTCATTCCGTAAGAAATTTCCTTAGCTTTACAAGTGCTCTAGACCATTAATTTTGGGTACATAAGTAAAAAGATATGGCCTTGGGAGTACTGTTGTCCAGAAATCCGTTATCAAGGGCAGCAGTTGTAAACATGGGTTAATTACATACATTAGATGAAATTTTTTAAATATTGTCATAACTAGAATAAGATAGAAAATTCACATTAGATTCCATAAATATTATGATTTGCTATTTTTATGTTGTAGAAAAATAGATACAAAAATTTGAAGTTGATTGTTCTGGTAATTTCCAGTATGACATTCGAGGTTGCAAACGGGAACCTAAATGACAAATTCAGAAAATTTGCATAACTAGAATATTATGGGGAATTTCGTGTAGTTTCCATAGAGTATATATTTTTCTATATTTTGAGTCCATAGACGAATTTTATGGTCATTTAATCAATAGGATAGCGGGTAGTTCGTCCAGTAATGTTGGGTTAGGAGCGTCCGTTTTGCGTGTAGGTGTGATAGTATTTTGTTTGATGTTTTGGTATTATTGTGACATATTTTGAGTGTGTTATTAATTGTTGTCTATAGAGCATTGCCTCAAGTACAGTGCCACAATTTCATCCCTCGTTTTTAGAGGCTAAAAGGCAAATGCATGGAAGAGTGGTGAACAATGGGTGGTTTGTCGTTATCTTTGATATTTTGTTATCATATTCATTATTTATGCTTTTGTTAGGATATTTACATACCATGATATTGATAGCGATGAGATAATGACATGAATTATTGATGACATGAGTTGTTTATGATATTATGTGGAGATAACGATGGTGAATTATGTTAACGAATAATTAAAGATGTTGCATCATTTGCATTCATCATGATAAAATTGCATGAGCCAGGTCAGTGAGAAAGTCATGTAATTAGTTCGATGCGGTTGGTGAGAAAGATACATGACTAGTCCGGAGTGCTCTAGATAAAATCTTACTTCGATGGGGACTCCACGGGATGGAGGATAGAGTGTCATCGACGGGTGAACATTCGACTATATTGGTATCAGCTGAATGAGTTGCATATCAGCATGAGCATATTGGAGCATTGCATGCATTAGATGTTGTGATTATTTGAGATTAAGCATAATAACAATGAATTGATTAATGATGATATTATTGATTATGGTCGATAAACTGTTGTTTTTTATTTTATTACGTACTTGCTGAGTCTTAAACTCACTCTTTCTTTGTTGCTAATTTTAGGTGACCATTGATAGCATCATGCATGGGATGAAGTAGCTCACAAGCATCACATGCGAAAGAATCACACAATCAATAAATGATTAGAGTGCTTTCATATAAATCTAGAAACATTGGTTATTTCCTTTATATTTTATTCATGGACTTTTAGAGATTAGACATAGGATTAGAGCGTTTAAAAGTTCTAGTCATATGGGTATAATAGATCGATTATGCTGTTCTATTGAACGATTTATTCGGGTACCTATAATGGCAATTTTAAAATATCATCTACTAGTTAATTGTAGATAATTTCGATATCTTTCTATAGCATATTTAATCTTGTCAATCGGACAAGTAGAATTCGAGTTATGATTTTCGGAAGGCTGCTGTCATTGTGGTTGTCGTCTTTCGGCGCTGTTTTGGTAGACTGTGGATTAAAAATAGTAAATAGACTAATTAGAGTTTTTGATCTACATGAAAGATGTAGATAATTGTCCAATGGTTCTGTAGAATCTAAGAACACGCATTTTGGTTGGATAAAACAAAAGTTATGAATTTAGTAAGACCTGCTGTTCAGAAGCGGGCAGATCGGCTTTCTGGGCTAAAGACGGTGGGTTAGATGATTTAATTAGAAGTCTTCGTAATCTAAGAAAATGTGGAGAATTTTATGAAGAATCCAGAACAGGGCGGTTTGTCGTGATCGGACTTTTGAGTCAAAAGTTACGTCCGTTTTAGTACCAAGACAGCAATGGGTAACTATTCGGTACCGGAGTAACGTGGTATATTTGGGGACGTGTAGGAGCGATGTCTATTGATTGTTGTTCTTATGATGCTGTAGCTTATATTGAAATTTGAATATTTAATGTAGGAGAGGCGTCGTACTTGTTGCCATCTTCTAGCCAAATCGTAGCGCAACTAGTAAAGGCAAGTGCATGGTATGCACGATCAATGATCGATCACTGTTGTCTTTATCTTCTATTACCATTATTGTTGTGCTTTTATTTTATTTAATTGCAAACAATGGAATGACATGGTTATATCTTTGTTGATAAACATGATGAAAAGTTGGATATGATGTTTATGATGGAGTTTGCATGTTTGCATTCATAAGCATCTTTGCATATGAGCAGGTGATCATGAATGATCACAACTCCACGGGAGTGGAGGAGGTCCCCGATCCTTATGGAGGAACGGGCTTGAGAGTGAATGTTGTCGCGAGCATTCACTCATGCTATACCGGTATAGGCGAAAGAAGTGCATGTGGACATGTAGATTAGAGTTGCATTCATAAACGAGATTAATGTGTGTTAAACAAATGGAAGGTAACAACATGAGAATATTAATAGAAGTGCATGTGATGATAATGAAGTTATTGATTACTGTTGACTTATTATTGTCCGTTGTATATTGATGTGTTTGCTGAGTCGTGGACTCACCCTTGCTCTTTTGTTGCCTTTAGGTGATCTTCGAGGACGCCGTAGCTGAGAGCGAGTAGAGCACATGGACATCACATGATCATTTGCCATAAGAATCTTTTCATTCAAAATTGGATTACCCTTGGACATGTTAGAGGTTGAATAAAGTTTAGGACAACGCTTTGGACTAGACTATTTGCTTTAATGATTTGGATTCATTGGGTGATGCTATTTTGGACTAATTACCTGGTTATATTTCCCTTGCTTATTTACTATCGTTTGATCCATAATTATGCATGTCCTTTTGTGATCTATGGATATATTTATTGTTGTTTTCTTGCTGTAATTTTATAGTGTGTCGATAATTATTAGTTTAGAGAGTAGTGTGGTAGCATTCTAGGCTCAGTGTTGGGCTGGGGTGTTACATAATTATTGCTTGGTGTGAATGCCTAAGACTTGATGGCGATTTGATTTGTAGGTTGATATTGTCTTAATTGATTATCCTGTGGCACGGGAACATGTTTTATTCCTTGTATGCCTGCTGGAGTTCATTGTAAATTAAGGTTTAAATTGGTATCTACTGTAGTTTGTTGACCTTCTAGGCTCAGTGTTAGGCTAGGGTGTTACATCCAGACCACAAGAATTCTCCTGCATGACCCTCTATTCCGTATCTTGATTGACCTTCTTCCGTGTCCCTCTATTCTCCTGCACTCGGCATGTGCCTTACCTTGCGCTAGCACATCTTCCCTGCTTATAGTCCACGAGACCGGTCTCATTTTTGGGGGGGGGGGGGGGGGGGGGGGGTTTTTTTTTTTTTTTTTTTTTTTTGGCATAAATATCATATATATTTTATCAAAAGTGATAAATTTAGTACCTATTTAGATATGTAAAAGTACATACAACTAAGATTTTTTATTTTTCATATACAAATCTACACCAACATGAAAAGAAAATATATATATATATATATATATATATATATATATATATATATATATATATATATATATATATATATATAACCTAACAATATTGTTTGTTTCATTTGTAACTATATATCATAGGGGTGGCATTGGAAGTCGGAGGAGGAAGGCCAATGGGGGTGATGGGTGGGAGGTGGTTATGCTAGTGCACTATATCGATAATGATAGTGTGTTAGTCATGTCCTTCAATTAATATCAAAATAGAAATAGGATATTGTATACCTAAAATTGATGCATATGTGTAATAATGTAAAAACAAATTGTACAATGAAAATCACATAAACAAAAATATACTATCATTTACATTCTTGACAGTGACAACTAAAATTAAATAAGCCACAATCCAAACAAACACGAATGGTTTCACAAAACAAAATTACAATCCATTACACTTAGCCCCTCCACAAGATTTATACATGAAGACATTTACATTTTATTTATAGAACTACATGATTCACAATATACCACTTATTGTGAGGTGACATGTGAGTGTAGGGCCCATATGTTAGTGAGACACAGTGGCATATTGTGAAGATCTGAAGTTATTCATTGACATATAGCAATTGCCACTTTTATTTATGGAAGCATATCACCTTTCACCTTTGCTAATCATCTTTTGAAGAACTATCTTGTATCTTCAATACAATTAGTATCTTCATAGTAGCCTAATACAAGAATGAACAAAATGAATACACACGTAATATTAAATGTACCATCAAACTTTTACAAATTTTGTGGACACAAATGATCCACACCCTCATATCTTACAAAACAATCTTAACATTGATTTACACCACCTTGCTTTGATAATGAAAGTTTCTACTCAAAATTTCATAATGTATAGCAATGCTATAACTAGATTCAAGCTAGTGAGATAATATACTTTGAACAACGTATCACTCTATTTGTTCTTTTTAAATGAAATTATATCCTTATGCACACAAATTAAAGAAATACACAAAATTACTACAGACCCTATTAAATTTCCCTCTTTTACCATCTTATTAATTTAAGTGGCCAATAAACAATTGGAGGCTTGTTTGGTGATATGCCTATGTTTTACCTCAAAAGCATAAATGTCATTTATGAAATAATATTAATCCATCTCTGAAATGTCATTTAGAAAAGAATAGAGGAGCAATCATATTTATTGTGAATATAAATATATTATAAAAATAGGGTTGTGGAGGGGGTGGGTTGGCGTTATCTTTATAAACGTTTAATAATGTTCTAATGTGTAGTAGAATTAAATGATAAATATTGGCCAGGATGGGATGTTGAGTAGGTACTAATAATCATCAAAGTTTTTAATTATTGCTTGGTGTGAATGCCTAAGACTTGATGGCGATTTGATTTGTAGGTTGATATTGTCTTAATTGATTATCCTGTGGCACGGGAACAGGTTTTATTCCTTGTATGCCTGCTGGAGTTCATTGTAAATTAAGGTTTAAATTGGTAGCTACTGTAGTTTGTTGACCTTCTAGGCTCAGTGTTAGGCTAGGGTGTTACATCCAGACCACAAGAATTCTCCTGCATGACCCTCTATTCCGTATCTTGATTGACCTTCTTCCGTGTCCCTCTATTCTCCTGCACTCGGCATGTGCCTTACCTTGCGCTAGCACATCTTCCCTGCTTATAGTCCACGAGACCGGTCTACTGAGATTACCGCAAGCACCATGTAGGAACTTCAGCGATTAAATTGGCCATTGAGCGCATGGGGAGGTGGGGGCTGCAACCACACAGAACTTGTGGGTGAGTTTTTTTTTTATGAACTTTCATATGCAGAATGGTTTTTGACAAACTCCCCCAGTTGCAGGTGTGGTTTGGCATAAATATCATATATATTTTATCAAAAGTGATAAATTTAGTACCTATTTAGATATGTAAAAGTACATACAACTAAGATTTTTTTATTTTTCATATACAAATCTACACCAACATGAAAAGAATATATATATATATATATATATATATATATATATATATATATATATATATATATATATATATATATATATATATATACCTAACAATATTGTTTGTTTCATTTGTAACTATATATCATAGGGGGTGGCATTGGAAGTCGGAGGGGAGGAAGGCCAATGGGGCCGTGATGGGTGGCGGAGGTGGTTATGCTAGTGCACTATATCGATAATGATAGTGTGTTAGTCATGTCCTTCAATTAATATCAAAATAGAAATAGGATATTGTATACCTAAAATTGATGCATATGTGTAATAATGTAAAAACAAATTGTACAATGAAAATCACATAAACAAAAATATACTATCATTTACATTCTTGACGAGTGACAACTAAAATTAAATAAGCCACAATCCAAACAAACACAGAATGGTTTCACAAAACAAAATTACAATCCATTACAGCTTAGCCCCTCCACAAGATTTATACATGAAGACATTTACATTTTATTTATAGAACTACATGATTCACAATATACCACTTATTGTGAGGCTGACATGTGAGTGTAGGGCCCATATGTTAGTGAGACACGAGTGGCATATTGTGAAGATCTGAAGTTATTCATTGACATATAGCGAATTGCCACTTTTATTTATGGAAGCATATCACCTTTCACCTTTGCTAATCATCTTTTCGAAGAACTATCTTGTATCTTCAATACAATTAGTATCTTCATAGTAGCCTAATACAAGAATGAACAAAATGAATACACACGTAATATTAAATGTACCATCAAACTTTTACAAATTTTGTGGACACAAATGATCCACACCCTCAGTATCTTACAAAACAATCTTAACATTGATTTACACCACCTTGCTTTGATAATGAAAGTTTCTACTCAAAATTTCATAATTTATAGCAATGCTATAACTAGATTCAAGCTAGTGAGATAATATACTTTGAACAACGTATCACTCTATTTGTTCTTTTTAAATGAAATTATATCCTTATGCACACAAATTAAAGAAATACACAAAATTACTACCAGACCCCTATTAAATTTCCCTCTTTTACCATCTTATTAATTTAAGTGGCCAATAAACAATTGGAGGCTTGTTTGGCTGATATGCCTATGTTTTACCTCAAAAGCATAAATGTCATTTATGAAATAATATTAATCCATCTCTGAAATGTCATTTAGAAAAGAATAGAGGGAGCAATCATATTTATTGTGAATATAAATATATTATAAAAATAGGGTTGTGGAGGGGCGGGTGGGTTGGCGTTATCTTTATAAACGTTTAATAATGTTCTAATGTGTAGTAGAATTAAATGATAAATATTGGCCAGGATGGGATGTTGAGTAGGTACTAATAATCATCAAAGTTTTATGCCATTATTTTGTAGAAGAAATTTCCTTTATGTTTTTCCTGTTGATATACTAATCATGGTACTCATTAGTATAGCTCCTTGCATTCCATATTGTTAAGTAGCAACTATTAGGTACCATAGATCCAGATCTAATGCGTTCCAAGATTAGCATTGTACTCCAACTCCAAAGAGGCCAGTAATATGCTCTAACACATAAAATGGGATTTAAGATATTATAGAATATGCTTGTACCTTTTTGCTTTCAAGATGAATTTGTATCTCTCAAGCAACTATATAATTTTGCGGTTATCTTTACACCATCCTACAATTTAAGTTATAAAAATGTGTGAGCATTTATTCAAATAAAAGGAAGTAAAAATACAATGAGAGAATGACACCCCAAAAGAGTTGAAGTTAAGAACCTTGAGTGACACAATAGGTTTGTAACCAAGTTCTTCAGTAGCTTTGTTGCAACTAAATGTTCTATTCAAAGTGATATACTTAATCCTTGCAGGTGTTAGCATTTGAGGTTGATGCATTCCGAAGAGGTAGAATACTTTGTTGTAGCTCCACTCTATCACATAAGCTATTGGCAAGAGAATAGATGAAGGTATTCTTATTTTGTATCGGCTGCAACAAAATGCCATCAATTAGCTATAGAATTCGGCTGCGGTATGTGTACTCTTAATTTAAGAACTAAATTATATGCCATCATAGCTGAAAGCTATACTGTCGCTACCAAGGCGAACCACAGTTCCTTAACTGTCATGGCTAACAAGTATAGACACCAAAAATAAATAATTATCTGAGTTATTTGTTATGTAAATAGAAGTGAAGAACTGCAAGTATCTATTCATAACAATTAGAGCTCATGATATAAAACAAATGTACTTCATAATAGAAGAGCAATGACCTAACAAGTGTCGATGAACAAGAACCATCTCATCCTTAAACATAAGGGCAACCATTTATATTTATTTATGAACTCATAAATGTGTCAGTAATTATAGATAAATATATGAGTACACACTACACCATAGCATATTATTAAGGGCAATTATCTGCCGGGAAAAAATGCATTAGCGGCAAAACATGTGCCAGCAATATCCAAGAGATTAAGGGTCCTATTATGTGCCAGAAATAATTATTTTATATAACAATTTATCTGCTGGCAATATTTTAACATTAGCTACAATATATTTGCCCTAAAAAATATTAACTAAGACATCTTATCTGCCGCGGGGATAGTTACCATCAAAATTTTGGGCGCGCAGTCGAAAAACGAGGTGCCAAATTTTTTTTCCGTTCGACCGCCTCCCGACCGCCAATTTCCCCTCCCCACCCTCTCCCGACCGCCAATTCCCCTCCCGACCGTTGAGTCGACGCCTCCCGCGATCCCTAATTCCGCCCAGCGGTGCCTCCTTTCCCCTTCTGCTCCCGGCACCGCCTCACCTCCCCGGTTGCCCCACCACCCAACGCCGCCCTCGTCCCTGGCCGCCTCATCTCCCCAGCTGCCCCACCACCCAGCGCCGCCCCACCTCCCTCCTAGGGTTCAAGAAGTCGGGATGAGGCTACGACTTCGTCCAAGGCGATGAGCTTGGCGGGAGGGCCGCCTAGGACCGGCGAGGCGGTCAAAATCGATCCTTGGCGGCGCTAGGCGAGGCGGTGTGAGGCGTACGCCGAGGCGAGGAGATAAGGAGGATGTGCACCCGACGCCATCCATTTGTCGCGCTAGGTTTCGGGCTCCCGCGTCGCGCCTCCCCCGCCGCCGAATTGAGCTCGCCCTCGGATCCCACCGCTGAATCAAGCTCCCCTGCAACTGAATCGACCTCGTCGTCTCCGAATCGTGGTCATCCCTCCATCTCCGCCGCCGACTCGACCTCGCCTCCTCTAAATCGCTGTCGTTCAACCATCTACGCCGCTAAATCGAGGTACGCCCGCGCCGCCACCCTCCCCTCTCCCCTCTCTTCTCCTGCGCCGTCGCCTTCCCCTCTTCCTTGTCTTCTCATGTGCCTCCGCGTTCCCCTCTCTTCTCCTGTGCTCCCTTCTCTACTCCAGCCTCTCTTCTCCCCTCTGTGCTCTTTGTGCTCTCTTCTCTCGTGCTCCCCTCTCTTCTCAGTTCTTCCCTCCCTGCTCTCCGTGTGTGCACTATGCTCTACTCGCTCTCCTCTCTCTGTTGTGCTCTGCTATGTATATCAGTTGCACATAAGGATTGGAGGTTGGTTGAACCAACACAGAAGTTTTACTAAACTGATTTGTGATTTGTGAACTGATCTGCTGTGAGCCTGTGATGTGATTTGGTGCTATGCTGCAATTTTGATGGTGTTGTGCTACAATGTGTGATATGTATATTTTGATGGTGTTGGGCGGCGGCGGCATCCACGGCATCGGTTCCTGGGGCTTGGAGGTCTGGAAGTGCTGCTCTGTGGCATCAACTTCGGACGTGCTCGACACCAGTGGTGAATACACCACGCGGGAGCAGAAGGCATGGCTCGTCTCCACCGCCTGCGACATCATCGCCAGGAAGGAGAAGCTTGGAGTGGTCGTCTCTTGCCCCTTCTTATTGTACCTCGTCCCCTCAAAGGAAACGGCCGTGCAAGTTAGTACTAACATTGTGCTCTTTGGATCCTGTTGTTCATTAATTTTTCAAGGATATCTTATGGTATTAGGAAGTATGCACAAAATGTTAATAGTTTATTAGTGACTAATTTGTTGTTGTTTCCGCAAAAAGGTTAATGTTCTAGTGATGTTTGTGCAGGTGGCTCGATATGCAAACCACTAAAGTCTCTTGGAATCCATTCAGTAAGCTTGCACCCTGGGGCTTCCATTGAACACCAGATGTCTGGGTATGTTTTCCTCAATCATTACTATCCTCTTGAATGTGAATGTGTTATCTGTGAGCGTAGAGCCTATGGATATGATAACTAACCCAGGGAGGTATGTTCACTACTAATTCATTTTGCCTGAACTTCTCTATCAGACTAAAGAGTTGTGAGCCGGAGTTTCTTTTATCTACCCCAGGAGGCTTCTCAAACTCGTTTCATTAAGGGCAATTGACATATCGAGTGTATCAATGCTGGTGAGTAAATATGGTAATTGGAGTCATCTTTGTCATCCTTTTGCTCTATGTAATTTCAGTATTCCACTTTAAAACATATGTGTTTTTCAATAGTTTTAAGCAGATGTATAACCTTAACACCCAACATGCTTAACTCCTATCATTAAGTTTCATCTAAAGATGCTCAACTTCCTTTAACAGGTTATTGACATTTATCAATGATTTTGTTACTTCTCGAAGTGCATTTATGGTACAATATGTACACTTCTGTCCATCAGAGGAGAAGACATCAAAGGTACATGGAGGCTGGAACGAATCCATAATATTGTATCACCTAGTAAAATTACTCTGTGCGGCTTCAAACTTCCTCGAGAATTCTGATAGTAGTCACAGATTTTGAGTAGCCTCTTGCTCCTTGTTTGATTGAACAACAATATGCATGCATGTCATTATGCTCCCAAAGAGAAATTGCTAGTGCTCAGGGAGCTGGAACCTGCATTCTATTTTTCAATTGATTCTTTATACTAGCCTAAGACAAATTTCAAACAACCTGTTCGTATGGAATCTATTTGCTGCTGGCATTAAATTTCTATACCATATGCAATAATGCATGCTCTCTCTGGTAGAGTAGCACCTTTGGTGTATCATTGTAGAACCTTTTAAGGGAATTGCTGTTTTTTGCATGAAGCACTACCATATTTATGTTAACACTTACAAATGAAATGCTTTCCTGTAACGTTGTATGTAAATAGGTGGGAGTATACATTTAATTCTTATTTATGTTAGTGTGTCATTGTTCCTTCGGAGTGATAGACATTTCCGTTCATAATATTATTCTTTGTTCTTTTTCTATATATCTGCCACCTTGGAGCAAGCGGTCAATCAGCAGGAGCACATATCGCAGCATGTGTTCTCTTGGAGCAAGCGGTTAAAGAATCTAGGGGAGAACGTATTTTTTGGACTGTTACTCAAATAAAAGATTATTTTGGTTTATCTTGAGGTTGAGCTCTTAAATGCCTCATCGTCTATTATGATATTACTAGCATTTCATGATTTCTTTCATATGATCATTTTAAATGAGATACCAAAGTAAGCTATTCTACCCCCTTTGGCATTTTGAATGTGGTTGTGGAGAAGAGTATGGTGTTGATAAATTTAGCTTATATGATGCTTGACTTATAAACTCAGGTGTATGAAATTAGGGCTAGCATTACTATTTTTAAAAAATCAGCTATCTACCGCTTGCCATTTTGTGTTCAGTTAGATTTGCATGTCATCAAAAAAAAAATCAGTAACTAAGACTAAGAGAAATTTATGTAGTCTTGCAACTTGTCACATGCTTGCTCGATTGCTCCAGCTTCCACTCTGCTTAATCCAACATAGAGATTTGAAATGACAACCTTCTGAGACATAAAACTAACTCTGCCGACATATTGATCAATACTAGAGTACAAATCATTCTTCGTAATTGATTAGTTTTGAACTAACACTTAGGAGCTTATTAGTTTAGTAATCATATCATTTAATGTTTTGTCTAACAAATCTCAATGTCTTTATTCTATTTGGCAGTGGTGGGAGGAATGTGATTGGACTGGATATAAGGAGCTAGGTATGCAAGTATTCTTTATAATGGAGCTCTGGTAGCACAGCTTTTCTTTGAAAATTTTGAGTGATACATGGTCTTTGTGGCTCTCAGTTATATGATACATTATGTAAGGATTTAATTGATGTCATTGGGCTGTAACACAGAAACTGCTCTATCTAGCTATGATGAGTGGCTTTATTTATTTTTATTTTTATTTGCTTTGTATATTTGTAGTCATTACGACTTGACTTTTCAATACAATTCTGACACCTTAGGTGCAGAGAAATCTGGGAAGAATGTTGAAGGTGACTCTTGGTGGGAAAAATGGAAAGAAGTTAGTACCAAGACGAATGGAGGTAAATTAGCTGACTTGCAAATTCAGTTGTTATAAGGATATCAATCCTTTGCTTAAGTAATACAAGAAAAAAAAATCTAATTTCATTCCACATCTAACTACTTTTGTAACTATAAAAAGAGTTGCTTACAACATTCTTTGTTGCTCTTTGCTTATGGAAAGCTAATTTAGAATAAATATATTAATATCATAGTTATACATATGCGGACTGAGAACTTAAGATGGTGATAAGATCAACCAGTATGCTCATACCTGTTTTGCAACTTTAGAATAAATATATTAATATCATAGTTTTCTTTTCTAATGTTACCATTTTCTGTGATAAGATCAACCAATAGTCTATGATATCTGACTCATCATTATTCATTCGGTAGGGATGTTGACTTGACTGAGAAATTGGACTACTCTTCAGCTGTGGCTCTACATGGTTACTCTTTAATCCTTGCATTGCTAAGGACTTTCAATGTCAAGGATGAGGCTACCAGGGTGATGTTTGCTACCCCTATTGGACTACCCTTCAATATTGTCGACTAGTATTTACATGTGGTAAGGATAGACTAGTATTGTCGACTTCTTTTGTGTGGATATTTTGTACATGCTAAGGATAGATCGTGGCTATATTTGAATGCTCAGAATTTTGAAATTGTATGCACTCTGTACGTACTGCAGATGTACAGTTGTGCTTATTAGAACTTTCATATTTCATGTTTATGTATTTTGCAAAATCTGAATTTAATCTACGTGTTGCAAATGTCTTTGATTGTTGATATGACATATTTTTGAGTTGTATGATTACCAAAATTATATGTTTTCTAAATTATTGTTAAATGGTGCAAAAGACAATCGAGGGCAATTAACTATCGGCAATACATCTAACTACCTGGGAAAACAGACAATTGAGGGCAGTTAACTGCCGGGGAAAACAAACAATTGAGGGCAGTAAATTACCGGGAAAACAGAAAATTGAGGGCAGTTAACTGCCAGGGAAAACAGACAATCGATAACAGTTTAACTGCCGGCAATACATATAACTGCCGGGGAAACTCTAACTGCTGGGAAACAACTAACTGCAGGGGAAACTATAACTGCTGGTGAAAAATAATTTTTCTAGGGCAGTTAACTACCGGGAATTCACATATCTGCCGGGAATGTTTTTCCGTGACACTTTACGGCGAGCAATAAGTGCCGGGAAACTTATTGCCAAGATATAATTTCTTTGCAAAGCGATTTTGTCTTGATAGTTTAATTGCCCTTAATAATATGCCATGGTGTAGTGACAAGAATATAACTTGCCTAGATATATACAAATCAGAGATGTAGTGAATATCAATATGACTATAAAAGAATACTACTAAAAATCAATAAAACTTAAAATTGGAAAGAAGGTGTATTAAACACAAAGGAGAATCGTGGGTTGTTTCTAAAAGAAACATATTTGATAAAAACTGATAAATGTAGAAACTTAGAAATATATATACTTTAGTTTAGATCTACAACAACATACAGAAAAAAGCACCTTTTGTGTCCAAGTTCCTCGAAAACCATATATATAAAGTCCCACATATTCATTGGCTCCATATTTGTTATAAAGTAGGCCTAAACAAGTTAAATATGCCGTGAGAAATAATAGTAGAAATCACATTTATGCTATTAAACAGTAAAGACATACTTTCCCTCCACTGCTCTTTGCACCCTCTTTAGTCGAAAGAGTTTTCTCAGCACAGATGTGACCATGTACCACATTCTCGACATATACAAAATCATCACAATTCTTTCCATCACCAACAATGAACTGCAATAATAGAGTATGTCATCTACTTTAAGCTAGAACACAAATCTTTCTATTAGTTGTACTTAAAGACTAATCATTCAACAAAGACAAACCTTTTATATTAGTTGTACTTAAAGAATAATCATTCAACAAAGAATGTATTATAACTGGATTATACCATGGTAGTCTGGCCAGTGGTAGGTGATATTGGACCCTAATTAATTCTCAAGCATGGCTCTTGCTTGGCCCTAAAGCCGGGTTTGGTGCTAAGGCAATTTGTGCTCAAGGGAAATAAGATTTGTTTTCATGATAGACTCGTAGAGACGTGATATATAACTTGTACTTTCAATATGATAAAAATTGCTAGCAGAGTACACTATATTATCTTACAACAATGCTACACATGAAGCCTTTGTCACGACTTCCCTCCTTCACGTGAGAGAAACTTCCAAGTCCCCAACTCAAAATAAAAAAAAACGGTAGATAGGTCGTGAGATGATCAAACATGCTGCAAAAGTACAACTCAAAACTCAATGTGTATGAAGACAAACAAAACATATAAATTTCAGTGGATAGAAACTTTATCTTCTTCCTTTCTCCTTTTATTTTTTTATCTCCTTTTCAGAGAATTTTTTCTCCATGCATAGTCAAAATTCAATTTAAAATTGAGCAGTGTTTCTATGAATCACCCTCCCAATAAAAGTTGCACAAATCTTGAAACAAGAGAAGGGATAAGTAATCACCATCCACCCTTCATTCACACTTTAATACTTGTGCAACTTTCAAATAGTGATGCATAGAAGCATATTCCTTTGAAATTTTGTGGTCCGTAGATTGATTTTTTATATATATAAATGTTGACTACTTTTTTCAAAAAAATTCATGACCATTTGCATAGCGGTTTGATGATGCACCGGATATACCCTTAGATCAACAAACACAAGACGTACCATTGGTAAAAAAAAGACAGCATCTTAGAATGAATGCAATCAAACATTTTTCACTTTGACCAGTAATATTTTTATGAATGTTTAGATCAGCCAGATGAAAATGGTACAGATATATTCATCTAGCAAACTACTATTATAATATTATAGTTTTTGATTTTTACAGGTATATTACAACAACAGTTTGTTGCCAATGTTTGGAGCACGTGTGACTGTCTTAGATGTTACTTTTCACAACCGGATATAGTTATAATCATTATTATATATATATGAGAAGTGCTATTGTACCTATAGACCAAAACTACAGTAGACACGGACCAACAACTGCAGTAGACATACGCAAAAAAATTACAATCGACACGCAACCAAACTACAGTGGACACAAGACCAGCAACTATAGTAGGCATACACCGAAAATTGCAGTAGATGCATAATCAAAACTGCAGTACACATAGACCAAAATGCAGTAGACACGGAATCAATGACTGTAGTAAACATATACCAAAATTTACAGTAGACATGCACGTACCAAACTGCATTGTACATAGACCAAAAACTACAGTAGACACATAAATAGAGAGTAGTAGACACAAGACAACGACCGATCTGTCCGAGCGAGGAGGGGGAGTAGGAAGGGAAGCATGTGTTGATTTCAAACTTTAAAGGGTGATATCTCCTAGACCAATGATTCTATTTTCAATTCGTTTACACTGTTGTGCACAAAAAAATAGCTTAACAAAACGAGATCCACATCTTATATGTTTTAGTAATGTTAGTATCGTTCTATTGCACAACAGGTGCAACATTAATGGATATTTGCTAGAGACCTACTACACTGTCTCATGGGAGTAGGATGAAGTCGGTGAAGGGGGTTGACTGAGGTGGGTGGTGGTGGGTTTCGTTTGATTGTGCATTGATCTAGGTGGAAGGTGGGGTATAGCACATAGCAAGGGATAGGGTATAGAATAGCTATTCTGGAGGGTTGTGGATAGTGTTGCTATATATATATATACTTACTATATAGGATGAGGGTGGGGTGTAGATTTACTTACTATGTACTTACCATTGTTCCTCCGTAAGAATGTAAAGTTGACACCGCCAAGTCACCGGGGCCAAAAATGCCACCAGGACGTAGACAGCAAGTGAGAAGCCCATTCATGTCGTTGGCCTTCATCACTAACTTTTCTGCTTCTGCCTTAGTTTGTGCATATGCATCAGGAAACTAAAATTAACAAAACGTGTGTTAGACAGATGCACAAATTTTGCAGTGTGTATGCCTTTTTGTATAATAAATGTTGGATATCTAGCTAGGAGGAACTAGGTATCAATTTAGTTAAGAAGAAATAAACACCTAAATATGAGCCTAAGTCTTTCTTAATATATACACACACTTATTATAAGGGCCTCTTCTACCGTTTCTCGCCAAAACAAAACAAAAATACAAGCTGAAGAGGACTCAAATCTGGACCTCCAACCAACTAGCTTAAGTTCATTTTTTGTATAATAAAGAGATCAAGGATAAAAGTACAGGGTGAATATGGTATATATGTATGTAATTTATACATTTTGTAAATACTTTTCCCACAATCCACTAATTATCCTACAAGTGGAAGGTAGGGAGGCGGGGCACGGGAAATGCATGGTAAATGAAAGTTTCAAAACTTTTTTAACCAAAAGTTGTATGTGCCATGGCTAGAACCCTAAACTATGAATGAAATAACTATGTTTTGATTAAAACATGGTAGCAAAAAGCACAACTTCTGTCCATCCGATATACCATCCGATTAGTTGTTACAAATAACAGAAGATTATATATTATGAAAGTTGTTGATCAAACTATATGTTTTCTATTATTTGTCCATGGACAAATCTAAAAAACTTTGTGTCTTTTGGGATGACATATATTTGCAATTTTTTTAGAACAGATATATGTGCAATTAGAGGGAGTAGATTCTCTTGTGTTATAGACATCTTATCTAGGCAACTAAAATGCCCTTACATCTTACATGTTGTTTAATTAATAGGACTTCCCTCTCCAACCAAGAGATGGCCAACTGCTTCCAATGCCATCATGTGCTTTCCAATGCTAAATTAGTAAGGACAAGCATGTAAAAAACTGGGATATATATATCGATCATTTCTTATATGTGTACCTAAGCCTAGATCAATGTAAATTGGAATGGAAGTAGTAAGAAAAAACATGGCAATATCCTTATTAATTGTTTTACACGTCTGACTAACTATGCCCTTGTTCTTGAATAAAGTTAAGCTCGGTATTTGATCTAAAAGAAACTGAGAACTGAGCAAGAAATTAAAAATGCATGATGCATTCAATTATGCGGGGCAACCTTATCTGGATATGCTATTGATTCGTCTACGCCAAAAAGGCCATGGACTCCATCAAATACAACGCCACTCGAACTGGTGTATATAAGCCTTTTCACCTTGCATGTCTTACAAGCACCAAGGACATTCTTTGTCCCTGCGTAACATGAAAGAAAAGGCAGAAGTATGTGACTAAATTTAATCCAGATGACGTGTGCTTTTCTAGGTGACAACAATTTTATCAAAATTCCTTAGAAAAACTTTATCCAAATGGATTTCGATTAGTTATATCTACTTTAGAAATTTTATTCCATATATTCTTCAGTTTTAGCTGGATAGCATTAGGCTGAAAGTTCACACGGGCAGAGCTCATGGTTAAAGATTTTACTAACCCTCGACGTTGACCTTGTAATGAAGCTGGAAATTGTTCTTGCTAGGATCTGCGGCAGCCGTGTGGAAAACAACATCTACCCCTTCAAAAGCTGCATAGCAGAATATTAAAATAGATGTATACTTGACTGATTAGCTCATTAAATCTGAAAGTTTTACGATTTTTTGACAGCTACCATACCAATATCGGTTTCGACAGATTTTTGGTACTTCTCAGATAGGTAAGGTTAATACGACAGATTTTTGGTACTTCTCAGATAGGTAAGGTTAATACGCATTTCAACCTTTAGGTTTAGGGGCCATGAGCTTAATTTGTTTGGAACACATAAGTTAATCTGAATGCATGTTATTCCTTGAAATCCTACGACAATGGATTTGACAATAATGACAAGAAAAGGGTGTTTCAGAGGAATTCCTCTGTTTTTTTTTCCTTCCGTCCGTAATTATTCTGGAACAGTCCATATTAGGAATACCAATGGAACTCTTGAAAGTTGTAGCTTTGTTCCAACCATCCATCCGCTATTCCTAATTTCAAATTTTCCCAAGTTTCTTCATTTTGTTCTGTGTTAATTCCAGAAAAATGGACAAGCAAAATTTACCCTAATCTTGAGCTCAGATTATCGAAAGAGTAGCCAACTTCAGAAAAAAAAAAGCTAGCACAAATGATTATCCACTATTCGTCTGTTTGCTGATTAAAGTGTGCCACATGTCTCCAAACTTATGCGTGCATTTCACTTAGGGGTCTAAACTTGAGAATTGTACATTTAGATCCCTAAACTTGCATAAGTGGGTCAACAAAGGTCCAGTCATACTTTATTGGTAATTAGAGCTAACATGACACAATCTAAATCATAATTTGGCCATGTGGTTGCCATTTGACATCATTGGAGAATTAATATTTTTTTAATTTTAAGGAAGTTTTTATCTGTCATCAAGCAACTTTTACAAGCTTCTATTGATCTTAGTTACCACTTGCATGATCAAACTTTGGCTTAAATATGGTTGAAGTGTCACATGATCATTAGTTGCTAATTAAGTGTGATAAGGACCTCTATGACATACTTCTACAAGATCAGAGACCTAAATATGTTATTCTCAAGTTGAGGGACAAGTGACACATCAGCAAAAATTTAGGGACATGGTGCACTTTACTCTTCTTTCTGGATCATGCAATTGAACAATTTTTTTATAAAAAGAATCAATTAATATTAAACATTTTCCATAAAATACCCATATGATTGGTACTACTAGTATTGCATAGAAGGGTATAATGTTAATAAGGGCAAAGTACTTTTAAAAACTAAAACATTTTATTCTATTTGTGTAGAGCTTAAAGCAACATCTATCTTAAACCGGCGGAAATATTATGCAACTACTAAGAACCTTGAATCTTGGCACTATTGGGAACAACCTCTTAATGAGGTGGTGGAGTTGCGGATATACAACCCCACCTCTACATGAGCGTACCTTACTAGAAACTTTTTGAGATCGTGGATTTATCATCTGTATTTCTAAGCGTATGCTAAAAGGAGTACATGTGTGTGTATGGTGTGGTGTGCATATGTATTGGTGAGTGTGCGTGTGCGCATGTACCTGTAATTAGGAAAAAAATCTCCATATTGTTCTAATTACTCTGCATTCTGCCTTAAAAGACCTCTAGAATTGGCTAACTGCAAAATATCCGAGTTTTATTGTAACTACAACCAGTCAACTTCAATTGCGAAGCAGTCCTCGCTATTTTAAGCTTTTCCATAAAGCCATGCTTATTTATTTTTTCCCGTTGTCTGGACAACTGCTCAGCCACTTTCGTGCTTCGTGGTATCTTTTGTGTCCGTTGAAATTAGGGATGAAAACGGATCGGATAGTTTTCGACCGATCCGGATGAAAACGGATTCTGATTGTCTCGGATCGGATTTTTCTCAGATAATTTTCGGATAGGAAACGGATTCGGATTTTTTTTTTTGTCGGAAACGGAAATGAATACAGTAGGCATGCTATCCGGCGGATACGGATACAGATACGGATTATCCGGATAAGACAAGTACGGATATCTGGATTTCGGCCCAATAGAAGAGGATTTCATCCCAAAAGAGAAAATGAGATTTTAATTGATTTTTGAATTTTAGAAAATGTAACAAATCAAATAGCCTTTTAGAAAATAGCAAATAGAGTTAAAAAAAATTCTAGAAAAAAAATCACAAAAATTCCTCAAATTATTTTGAACTTAATAAAATTAATTCCAAGTTAAAGTTGGCTTTTATTTTTGCACATAAATTATTTTTAATTTTTGAAAAATATAAACAACCTTTTTAAAATCCAAAAAATTCAAGAAATTAATTATTATTATTTCATTTTCACTTTAAATATAATTTTTTTTTTGACATTGAAAACTAGGAAATTAAATAATTGACTTTATTTTATTTATTTTTTATTTTTAACCAAGAAAACTCTTTTAAATCTCAAAAAATCCAATAAACTAATACCTTTATTAATTTTACTTTTGGTAACATACTTTGGGATGTTAAAATTATTTATGTATAGATTAACCATTTAGCCTGATCAATGTTAGTGTGAACTAAGTTTTATGTATGTGATGAACTAAGTGTGAATATGTGATGACTTGCGACTTTGTGAATTATGACTTATAAGCTAAATTTGGTAAACTAAGTGTTATGTTTATGATGAAGTAGTTAATGCAACTTGCTAGTGCCAATGTTATGTGTGGTTGCTGGAAATATGAACAATTTATTAATGTTTGCATCAAATGAACTAGTTATATGTTTTCGTTAATTTCTAGCATACAATTTAAGGGGTTTTCATGTTCCGAAAATAATTCACGACCGTATTCGTTTCAATTCGTATTCACCCCGTATTCGTATTCGTATCCGGAGTATCCATATTCGTATCCGGATCCGGAAAAAAATATAAAAACAAATATGATAGAGTCATTATCCGTCCGTATCCGATCCATTTTCACCCATAATTGAAATAAAAGAAATGATGTGGGTCAAGAGGGGCATCATTTTCAAGGCAGCATATGGTATGTAATCACCGTTTGTGATACACTCATGCAATTAACTTTCGATTTTGGCACTAAATTAGCATGAATTTTTTTTTTAAAAAAAACAAATGATGATGTAATCTATAGAGTGTTCTATATATCACCTTTTAAAATTCCAACTTCAAATTCAAAATGTGTTAGAAAAAAGAAGATAAGTTTGCTGTGAGCAGTAGCAATTGTCAATTTTTTTTTTCTTTCGATTTATCAGTTTTTCTCTTTTTTGTTACTCTTAATGCAAATAAATTTGAACTTGAAATTTTATACATAGATACAGTACTTCTAGAACTGAAATTGATTGCACAAGTGTACCATTCGTATTCCAACCCCATCTTAGCTCTAGGCAGGTGTGCGCGCTGTGCAGATCCCGTGTCTCCGTGTCCATGCTACCACGTGGTCCATGTGATGGCATATCGCTGAACGTTTTTTATGCCTAGTACAATACATGGCCCTAATAGGCTCCCGCGCGTAAATTTCTTTTGTCCAGTTACAGTAGCTCTGGCATTAATAAACGTAATTTAAGTATTAAGCTATTTTAGATATTGATATGGTCCGAAAGGTGATCATCAATTTCTGTAAAAAAACATACAATGTTTAAAATAACAATAACTATGAAAGTATATTTCATCTTAGATCTAGTAATACTATTATCATGTAGTCAATCTTGATAATTTATTATATATCGATGGTCAAACTAAAAAATATTTAACCAACACATGTGGTCAATCTTGATAGTTTATTATATATCGATGGTCAAACTAAAAATATTTAACCAACACGTGTTCTAAAACGGTTTATATTTGGAATTGGAGGAAGCAGTTTGTATGCTTACATACACAATATCAAGTGATTTGCTAGTTGTGTATTCCACCCTTGAGGTCTTACTAACGTTATGAAGTCCAAAATGGATGCTGTTTTAGCGTATTAATTTTAGTTTGCAAATACTTGCCGTTCTGGATTTTCTAGCACCATTTTGCAATCAAATGTTTCTACTATATCCTTGTTATACGTCCGTTGGCTAAAACGACATCTCTTTTGGATTGGATAAAATAATTCATTAATATTGGTTTTGTTTTTGTAATTATATCCAATTTCATTATCTTTTATCATGGTTGTGTAGATCACCGTTTGCTGTCTTCTCATGTTACGTCTTATGTGCATACGTGCGTCAGCGGAGGATTGCACACGCCTTATCTTGCGGGGATTACACACGCCTGATACACCTAAGGTACCTTTGGTAAGTTGGGCTGGATCGCAGACGTCGGCGGAGGCGTAGACGGCGCGGCCGTCGCGGAGGGCGGCGCCGAGCAGCCCCTCCTTCTCTGCGGGTTCGAGGGCCGCGGCGGGGGCGAGGTCGGTGATCCGCACGCGCCACTCGCCAGAGCGGAGCAGCGCTGCCACGAGGTGCCTCGCCATGAAGCCCCGCCCGCCGGTCACCGCGCACCACCTCGTCTCCCGGCGGCCACCGTCGCCATCTGACAATGCCATCTCGAGAAACGACTCAACAAGCGGTAGTACTACGTGCGGTGCGCGCTGTATGCTGGTATACGCTGCTACTACCATGCAGGTCCTTGCATCCATTAATTTATAGGCTGATGGGTGATGCATTAATTGCAGACCATGTTAATTCAAGTCGATCGCATCGTCTCATTCTATAAACGTTTTTTTGCCCAGTAAATAAATACGGTCCGCGTGCCACAGTGATCACGATACTGCATGTCTAACGAGTAACGACCACACTATTACAAAACAGATCATAGAAAACGCCTCATATGATAAAATAATCACAGACGGTTCCAAGACGAACCGTCTGTGAATGGTATCACAGACGGTTCTAACCACGAACCGTCTGTGATGAGATAGTCTGTGATTTTAGGGTTTTACCATGGTTTGGAATGTCTGTCTGATTTTACCATGGCAACCAATGCTCTGCTGTGGTAAGGTTTGGGCAGCCAATCCTCTGCTGTGGTAGGGTTTGGGAAGCCAATCATCTGCCGCGGTAGGGTTTGGGTAGGCAATCCTCTGCCGCGGCACATAATCCTCTGTCGCGGTAGGGTTTAAGCAGCCAATCCACTGCCGTGGTAGCCAATCCTCTGCCGCGGTAGGGTTTGGGCAGTTAATCCACTGCCGCGGTAGGGTTTGGGCAGATTGGCTGCATAACGGTGTTGAAGACCTGCTGGCTGCCCAAACCATACCACGGCAGTGGATTGGCTGCCCAAACCCTACCGCGGCAGAGGATTAGCTACCCAAACCCTACCGCGGTAGAGGATTGGCTACCACGGCAGTGGATTGGCTGCCCAAATCCTACCACGGCAGAGGATTGGCTGCCCAAACCCTACCACGGCAGAGGATTGGCTGCCCAAACCCTACTACGGCAGAGCATTGGTTGCCATGGTAAAACCCTAAACCATGATAAAAATTCAAGCTATGGTAAAATCACAGACGGTTTTATACACAAACCGTCTGTGATGAGATACTCATCACAGACAGTTCATGGTTAAAACCGTCTGTGATGAGATGCTTATCACAGACGGTTTTTGTATAAAACCGTCTATGATACTTTTGTTTCATTAGGCGGGAAAACGAAAATTTGCACTTAATGGCGGGCTCCCGAAAATCTCTCTATATTAACAGAGTCATTCATCTCCTCCTTTGCCATCTCCATCTCCTCCTCTGCCATTTCTCCTCTGTCATTTCTCCTCTGGCCTCCACCGAGCTCGTCGCTCGCGGCCTCCTCCACCTTGCCCCAGCCTCGTCGTCGCCGGCCTCCCACGACCTTGTCGCCCCGGCCTCCTCTACTTTGTCGCCCCGTCCTCCCCTGAGTTCGTCGCCTGCGGCCTCCTCCACCTTGCCCCGGCCTCATCGTCGCCGCCCCTGCCATGACCTCGTTACCCCAGCCTCCCACGACCTCACTCTCTCTACTCCCCCTTTTGCTTTGTGATGTGGATTACTACTGTGATGTGTTAGTGCTCTATGAATGGATTGAGTTGATGCTACTGTGATGTGGATGATGTATGCCGTGTTATTTTTAGTGCTCTGTGAATGGATTGAGTTGATGCTACTGTGATACTATGGCTATTGTGGAAACCTAGCGAAAAGTTCAATCCGAAAATCAATATCTATCGAGGCTATAAATGTGGAAAAACTAAAACGGTTCTAAATAAGACATAAATGAATCATCAGACATAAAAATTCAGACGGTTTAAAAATCATCTATAATGATAGTTTAAAATCATTTATGATAAATTTTTGTGTAGTAATGCTATGAATTAGTTAATGTCATATTCTACGGAGATGCTTCCATCGCTCACCGGCCAGCGACCGGCTTGCAGTACATTTCTGAACAACAGCCCCTGGGCGGTTTTTTTTAGATGAGCCAGGGCAATTTGGTGCTATTTTATTTGGGAAATACTATTAAACACGTAATAGTATTTAGGAGCAATCTTTCCCTTAATACAACTAGAGCCCGGAATATATATATATAGGAAGTAAATCTTGCAATTAATATGAGGTTTGGACTAAATTAAGTAAATCCGGTTTTTTTTTCTTCGTGAATTTACATTTACATTGACATGACGAGTCGACTGCTGTTTGAACCATGCACTAAATAATTATGGGTGCATCTATACAACATTCAACTATTTTTTTTTACTCAAAATAGTCACATTTTAGTTCATTTACAACTTTATTATACATAAATTATAAGAATTTATATATGTAATTTTTGTTTTTGATCACTGTAATTATTGTCGAAAGTCTTAATAACTCATATTTCCATTATATGATTCAAAATCTAACATATACTTTGAGATATTTAGCAAAAACAAAGACGAAAACAAAGTTAAAATAAAATTATATGCCAACAAAATACGGCAATGTAGTGAACCCGCTATGGTCCGAAAAAAAATCATAATAAATTTAGACTCAATTCATCGTATGAGAAAAAATGCAAATCTCAAAGCATATCAGATTGATGAAAATTTGACTATTTTAACAAAAAGAAACAGTTAAATGTTATTTAGCAAATCTCCAGAAAAGATGATGGTATCGGCCGAAGTACGAATCTCTAAGTAAAATTGTAAGATTAAAAAATCGACTGTTTTCTCTTAAAAAAACATGCAACAATTTTTTTTAGCAATTCCTAATAATTATACCCTTGGCATGTGGCGCAAATTATCCGATGCGACACAACCCATAGATGGAAACCATAAATGTCTAATTAAATTGTATGGTAGGATTTCCATACTATTATTAGGAGTAGTCCATCCGCATGTACGATCACACCAGAATTCCCAACCACTCGAAATGCAGCGATCAAAATTAACAATGGTCTGTACATCGGTCCTGACTAAATATAAAGGATGCACAATTTTCTACATTAAAAGCATCTCTCAATCGACCGATTAATATTCAATGGTTCATATTAAACTCTACAGTATGCATAGGACCTCTCTACTCTACTAGAGACAATTCAAACCCTGCACGTCAGGTTACAGTAATATATAATAGTATACTAGTTTAATACTGGTGTTTTACTACTAATTAAAAAAATTGTAGTTCTATCCTGTCGAATTGTCCAGCTTCATTATGCTCATTAATGCGATCTTGACTATCATTGTCCTGCTCGTCGATCCAACTGAGGAAAAGAGTAATTAGCATGTACGACCAATGGTACAAATATCAGCGTATTGATAGAACATATGCGTCCCATCACATGACCTGGTAAGCCGACAGTTGCTTCAGAAATTAGTGAGATGGGATGGGTCAAAGAAATGTTGATATACAGTGATTTCTCTCAAGAGTGACTGCAAACGCTGAAGCGGCTGAAATTCCTGCTAGAAGGGTTAAGCATTTTCCCGATCTGCCCCTAATCAGTTCTAAAGTTTTCTAAGAAATTCCTACGATCAGTATACTTAAATAACTTAAATAATTTTTAAGAAATATTTACAATGGATAAATTTTTTAAAAAAGGTAAACTTCACAAAAAAATTATATTTTTTAGAACTCATTTATATATTTAAAAATTCATTTAAGCATGATCCTTATCTGATCCTAATCAAAGGAGCCTTTCCTAGAGAGCTCCGCTCCCCCTCCCCCTTTTCTCTCCTAACGTAGATAAACATTAACAATAATACTACATCACCAGCAGCTAGCAAGAAAAAATGAAAGCATGTTAGACTATGTTTCACGAACACAATACAAAAACAACAAGAGACTCCTAGTTTTCTTCTTCAGCTTCTTCAACTTGACTCTGAAGGTGCTGCAAGATAGGTGTTGTCACCTTAGGGCACATTCTAATTCTGATATTAGTTATTTTAAGCAAATGTGCTTTAACTTTGTAGTAGCTTCCACAAAATTCTCGAGCACAGTACTTGTAGTTGAATCACACATTTCCTCAACCCCTTGTAAATCTCTCCAGAATATCAACATGCTTCTACATTGCCTTGGTGTTTAGATCAATTGGATCCATCTCCTAAAATATCAAGAGGAACAATTTCAGCGAGGAGAAGATCTGGATGAAGGAGAGGAAGGAGAGGATATGGACGAATGCTAGAAAAAGGCAATAAAAAGCACAGATTTGAAAAGGCACAAATGCATAATCATGTGGCCTAATGAGACGAAGGAGAAGATGAGGGCTGAGGTGAGGAAGTAGAATATGATAAAGAGAAAGACGGCATGAATCCAATCAAAACAAGCAAGAAGCCAAGAACCAATACAAATTCAGATCTAAGAGTGAATCCAACCCAAATAAGCAATAAGGGAACAAGAGGAAGAACCTAAGTGGAGTGGGATAGTGCTGGAGTGACCGGAGCCCCATTGGTGTAATATTTTGAAAGTGAATCGGCTTTTCGGAAGAAGTCTCGGGAGAGGGAGTAAAACAAAAATCCAGAATTATCCTTTTCATCAGGGGGTTTTCAGCGTTTTTCCGGCAACCTGGGCCTGGGCCGCAGCCCAAGAGGGGCCAGCCATGAGGGGGGGTTTCCCTCCACTAAACCCTAGCCCTACCCCCCTCTCTACCCACTCCTCCCCAAGCCACCACCCCCCTCCTCCTTGATGTGTCGCCCCCTGTCCCTCTCCCCTTCCCCAGCGCCTCCACCACCCCTCTCTGGTCCAGCACGTCGCCGGGGACACGTCGGGTAAGTTCATCTCCAAGGGTAAGTCCTCGAGCTCCATTAGAGTGGTGTTATATTTTCGTCGATCTGTTGCGCAAAGATCCAGAATCTGTAGGTGTTATTGTGCGTCTGTTTTCGTACAGTTAGAGGCCGAATTGGGAAATATCGTATTTTAGAAAGTTGTAGTGCTAATTCATAGCTTTCCATAGGAGCAAAGATCCCTCGATTTGGAGTTACGATTTAGAAGTTATGATTATTTATTTGCGACTGTCCAGAATGGCTGATTAGAATTAGCAGTAACATTGTCTGGCCAATATGACTTACTTTGAGACCGAATCAGAAAGATCACCTAACACGAATTTTGTAGGAAATCTAGTAAGCTTTCCAGATTAGTAATTAATACGATTTTTAGTGGTGTCAATCAAAAGTTATGTATTTTATACTACCGCTGCATTTCTGACTAACAGATTGAAGGAACATAAACTTCACCTGATCATTAGATTTATTAGAATGTAGAATCAGAGGATGTTGCCAACTAGATTATCGTAAACGGTTTTTTCGTGTTTCCAGAGAGTCCGGGATCACAACGTTCCGAGTTATGGTTTGGGAGATATGATGAATTCTTTCCTGCTGTCCTGAAAACCTAACGTGAATCAACTATCAACTTGTCTGTTAGGTTATGACTAAGTTAAGGGCAGAATCAGGGTTTTTACCCAACTAGGTTGTTGTAGAATTTTTGATAGCCTTTCTGTATTGATAAAGAACACTCAATTTGGATTTGTAGAACAAAATATATGATTATTTCTCTACTGCTATGTGGTTCCGTTAGACAGATTGGATGTTCGACTTTCATTGGATTGTTAGCCTAGGTTTTTGGCCGAATTTGAAAATTCCGCCAACTAGACTTTTGTGGGGGATATCGTTATCTTTCCACATGATCTGAGAACACTCCGTTTCGGGTCTCAGAGCAAGAGTTGTGTTGCTTTTAGTATTGCTGTCCAGTTTACCGTCCTGCTAGCCTGTCGGTTTAATTGGGTAGGTCGACTATGTGAACCTTGGGTTTAGAATGCTGCGACTAAGCGTTTCGAGTAGCCTTCTTTTCATGTTGTTACTTATTCAAGTAATTAATTTCTGTAGGAGAAGAGAATTCGAGATTAGTGGCTTCGTCCTTGCCTCCTAACGCGTCAAAGTTCGAAAGGCAAGTACAATTGATTTATCTTATTTTGTTGTTTGTTCCACTTGATTGATGAATATGAAATGGGTAATTTCAGTATTCCTTGTTTCCTTTTGTAACACCCCAGCCCAACACTGAGCCTAGAATGCCACCACACTACTCTTCCAATTAATAACTATTGACACACTATAAAATTACATCAAGGAAACAATGAAAATCATATCAATGGACCACAAACGAACATGTAATTATGGATCAAGCGACAATAGATAAGCAATGGGAATTATAACCAGGCAAATAATCCAAAGCAGCATCAACCAATGAATCCAACTTAATAAAGCAAATAGTCTAGTCCAAATGATAACCTAAACATTATTCAAACTGACATGTCCAAGTGTAAACCATTATTGAATGAAAAGATTATTATGGCGAATGATCATGTGATGTCCATGTGCTCTACTTGCTCTCAACTACGGCATCCTCGAAGATCACCTAAAAACAACAATAGAGCAAGGGTGAGTCCACGACTCAGCAAACACATCATATACAACGAACAATAATATATCAACAGCATTCAATAACTTCATTATCATCACAGGTACTTCCATTAATATTCTCATCCATTAATCTCATGTATTAATGCAAGTCTACTCTACATGTCCACATGCACTTCTTTCACAGATATCAAGATAGCGCGTGAGTGAATGCTCGCGACAACATTCACTCTCAAGCCCGTTCCTCCTCAAGGATCGGGGACCTCCTCCACTCCCGTGGAGTTGTGATCAATCATGATCACCTTCTCTTATGCAAAGATGCTTATGAATGCAAACATGCAAACTCCATCATAAACATCATATCCAACTTTTCATCATGCTCATCAACAAAGATATAAACATACCAATTCATTGTTTGCAATTAAACCAAATAAAAGCACAACAATAATGGTAATAAAAGATAAAGAAAACAGTGATCGATCATTGATCGCTGTCTACCATGCACTTGCCTGTACTAGTTGCGACGCACAATTTGACTCGAAGATGGCAACAAGTACGACGCTTCTCCTACATTAAATACACACACCTCAATACAAACTACAGCATCATACGAATAACAATCAATATACATCGCTCCTACACGTCCCCAAATATACCATGTTACGCCGGTACCGAAAAGCTACCCATTGCGGTCCGGTTACTAAAAAGAGCGTAACTTTTGACTCGAAAGTCCGATCACAGCAAACCACCCCATTCTGGATTCTTTATAAAATTATCCACATTTTCTTAGATTATGAAGACTTCTAATTAAATCATCTAACCCTCCGTATTTAGCTCCGAAAGCCGATCTGTCCGCTTCGGAACAGCAGACTTAATAAATTCATAACTTTTGTTTTACTCAACCAAAATACGCGTTCTCAGATCCTACAGAACCATTGGACAATTGTCTACAACTTTCATGTAGATCAAAAACTCTAATTAAGCCATTTAATATTTTTAATAACCAATCTACCAAAACAGCGCCGAAAGGCGACAACCCTAAAAACAGCGGCCTTCTCAAAATCATAACTCAAAATCTACTAGTCCGATTGACATAATAAAATATGCTAAAGAAAGCTATCGACAATATCTACAATTAACTAGTAGATGACATTTCCAAAATTTGCTATTACGATATCCGAATAAATCGCTCAACAGTACAACAGGTTAACCAAATTCCTTAATCGGCCTTTCTATTAGACAATTATAAAACTTCACTAATTAATCTAGATTATAAACTCTAATTAGTCTAGAAAAGTAGATAGGAAATAAAATCACATATCTTTACCCACAAAAATTCGGATCTCTGTTTCTATTAGTCTAATCTTTTTCCTTCTACCACTAATGAAATTTCCTCGTAACCCTACATAATTAACAATTCTTAATTACCTTAGTGGTGAGCAGCAAACTTGCAGGCACGCGGCAACACACGGCGACAGTGGCGGCAAAAACGCAACGCAGCGGCAAATAGATTTCAATGGCAAAGACATGCATCGGCCAAAGACAAAGCGCTACTCAAAGACAGCGAATGCCTCGCCTCGGGACAAGAAGGTAAAGAAGGTAAATAAGCGCAAGACAAGAAGATTTGAAAAGTGCAAACAAGACAAAGACGCACGCAGTGGTGGGTCCAAATGGTTCGGCAACAGAAAAGCAAAGCGGCAGCAAGACGCAGGCGCGGCGAAGAAAGAACTTTGCGGCTACATCTGCAGCCGGCGGCCTGAAGACGCGTATACCGATGGCACAAAGAAGAATGCTCTAAGAAGAGAAAGGCAAAGAAGATTTGCAAATAAGCAGGTAGCTGCATCGCAAGCGTACCCAGAAGAAAAGAAAACAAGCTGGCGGCGCGTAGAAAAAAAAAGGCTGCTTAGGGTTTCTAAAGACTCCACAATCCATTTATATAGTCCCAAAAATTCCGAAAATCCTATTTTTTTCAAAATTCTTTTTATTGAATTACGCTCAAGCCCTTAATTCTTTAACTAATTAATTTACTTATTGATACCATTTAATTAATTACGCTCCGACGCGATTAATAATATTTATAATATTTTCAGGGTATTACACCTTTCATAGTTGATTTACCATGAATCTTCAATAATAAGACTACGTTTATTATATTCGTTCGTTCCTGTTCGCCCACGGGAGTGGGTAGTGAAGTTCCATAATTTCAATATGGGCAAGTACATTGTAATTCTTTATGTTGATAAAATGATGTGTGCTTGTGTCCATACTGTTATTTCTATGATCTATGATTACTTTCAATGCTTCATGTTCCTTTCATATCCGTTAATCCATATTGAAAGAGATGATGCCTTTCATTATTCTTGTTTCATTCAATTCATTCATTTGTTCATGTTTCTTCCACGGAGTGGAAAATAAAGACCCATCAATTCCAGTATGGGCATGTAGGATCCACCATTCCAATGTGGGCAGATTTGAACACCTGTATAAAACGTTCTTCATACGTGATTTGGATCCACGTATTTCATTAAATGCGGACTTAAGTGAACACCGATGGGTGTGTCACTAGCTATAACGGTATACGCATGAGTGCAGTCATTTCATTTCATTCATTCCATTCATTCATATGCTCCTGTCAGTTCTATGTTCATATTCTTAATGATAGTGTATTATTCATGTTCAGTGAAGTTCAAATTATTCTTTGTACTTGCCGAGTCTCGGACTCATTCTTGCTTTGTTTTTTTATTTTCAGGTGATCGTTGATGATGACTCTATTGGAAGGGAGTAGATACACACTATTCATTCACTTCACCACACTCCATTTTTAATAAAAGACTTGTTTATGTCTTTCATTCGTTAATTGATGAACTGTAATAAATTAGGTTAGATGTGGTTGATAATTCTCTCCATATTATGGTTGCTTAAGAACTGCTTGTGGTCCTTGATCACCCCTTGGATATAGTCATTTGGATTCAGTCTTTATTCCTGTATTTGTTTAATTATATGTTAATCTCTATGTCATTATATGAGATACTGTTTTAAATTATTCTGAATTATGGTTGTGTGTTAGATCCTTTAGGTAACATTTTGGCTTCCGAATAGCCAGCGTGTTACAGTTGGTATCAGAGCGAGTTTTAGGTTCGTGGTAAACAAAGTATTAAAATGACACACTGTGCACAGTAGGTTGGGTTTGGGAAATCCATTGCATCCGTATTTCTAGTGATGTGGTTCATTATGTTGTACTGTATCGAATTACTTCTGTACTATCTTTCTTGTTGTTAATCTATATTATGATGTGATATCCTATATCTGTGAATTTATTCTATGATTGTCATGAGATGATCCTATATATTCATAATTGATTATATTGGTTATGCGTATTGACAATGGATGTTAAGAAGTTGAGGTCATAGTTGTTACTCTGGGATTCACCAGGTTACACCATCGTTCGTGGTATGTGGTTAAGGGAGTAGTTACCCCGAGTACCTTAGTTTCAGGTATTGAGCGTAAATTGCTTTGGAAAGTTGTTGTCTTCCTTGATTTCTGAATTTGGCAAATTCTTGTCCGGTGGTGGTTGATGAATTTCTCTTGGGTTCATGGTTCATGATCGTTGATGAGTTTCAATGGATCTTTAATGGTTTTCTGAAACAAATATTGTTTTTCGACTATTGAGTTGCTTTTACTACTGGTGATCTTCGTCAATTAGCAATATTGATATTTCCATGGTTGTTCCTTCTTTATCATTGGAAAAAAAAAACGAACCATTTACTCGTTTGATAGTTTGGATAATGAGAGTTTTCTGTTGGAAGTTCGTTAACATGAGAAAGCTTTGGCTACATGTATTTCTTTTGGATCATTGCGCGTGTTGAAGTTTAATGCACCTCTTTTCTGAAGAAAAGTGTTAAAACCATTTTAGTTGTGCCTTGTTGTGATTAAGTCAGATATTGTAATCAAACAAAATGGTTGGCTACGGGTTCCTATTGGTTCCTATTTATTTTTCAAAATAATTCTTATCTTTTTGACTATTGAGCCCTCTTTGCTACTTGTAAATGTTATTATTGACAAGATTATTTTCTTTTATGATAGTCCTATCTTTCTTGTTGATAAAGGAGACCTGGTCATCCGTTTGGTATTTTGGGAGAATGGGAATTAACTTTTACAAAGTTCATTGAAGAAAGTTTTGACTCTGCTCGTTTCTTTTGAATTAGTTGGAGTGTTGGAGTTTAGAACCTCACTTTGAAAAACTTTATGCTTTTGCCACATTGAGATTTCTAACTTTCAAAGTCAAATTTTTTCTCATTTGGAGTTTGATCCTCTTTTCGTGCGGGTCGTGTAGCCTCAACTGTGGGCTTCACATATGTTTTCTGAGTTCATTGCCAAATTGGTTTTCCCCTTGGTCCTATGTTCTTTGCGAGTGATGAATGACTTTCTAGTTGGCGAAAATCGTTTTCATGTGCCTCTTCTTTTGAGAAAGATTCAACCCATTCTTTTCGCATGAGTCTTTCGAGGTGTTTTCTAATTGTTGTTGTGAGATTGATGTTAATACTTGTAGTAAATTGATCGCCTCTGGTGATATCGCTTAAATGAGAATACTTCAAGTTTAGTTTTCGTGATCTTTTTGGAGCTCATGAATATTCTGGTAGCTAAAATTATTTTAAATAAAATAGTGTATGGGAATGTCCTATTGCTTCTTAAGAGTTTCGTGTGATTTAGTCTTAAAGGCTCTTTGGTTTGAGTTCGCAAAGTGAGGTTGCAATCAAAGAAATTTTTTGTTGATTTCTTCAAGAGGAAATTAATCCATTTGCTTTCCGTGAAATCCTGTAAATGAAAATGTTTCGAGTTTTCTGGCTGATATCATTTGGATCTCATGTTTCATGAGTAGATGAATTGTTCTGAGTAAATTTGTCGTGTTGAAGAATTTTATTGGTTCTTAAATAGTTATGTGGGTTGGACTAAAGAACTTATCTTGTTCGTTGTGGTAAAGTATTGTTAGTTCAATGACTAATTGCTGTGTTAAAGGAAAGAGTGCAGTAGAAATATTTGAGAATTTGAGTCAAGTTTTGTAACTGTGGATATTTGAATCATGCCTAAACTTTCTGCTCTTTCCGCTCAAGAGATGTCGAGTTTCAATCGTAATGTCATTTTCTTATTGATTGTTACTTGTTAATTCCTTTTTGAGAGATGTGTGCCCTCAGCTGTGAACTCAACTTTTGTTTTTCAAGATCCTCATTACCATATTATTTCTTTTGGTTTTGTGCTCGCTGTGAGGAGCAACGTTTTCCTGTGTGACGAAACTTATCCTTGTTCGCCTCTTTCTTTTGAGAAAGAATCAACAATTTTGTGTTGCAAAGTTTTACAAAGCGTAAAGTGACAACTGTTTAGTGGTGGTTAAGTAATGGTAGTGGTGAGATTTTGCTACCAATCTATTGTAGGAGTAGTAGAGGATGATTTGGTTTTGATCTGTACCTCTTGGAGGAAATTTGAATCACATGGAATGTTTGGCTTCGAAGTAAATCTGAATAGTGTTATGACTGAGTAGAACCTATGGTATAGTGAAATTCCAGAACTTCAGTTCATGTTGAAATGTCGGGGATTATCGAAGGTATGGAAATCTTGATTAATTTTATAGAGTAACGCAATTGGATAGTATTGCGAAATTGTGTGGGTGATTTCTGATGATGTCAATAAGTAAGTATGTTAAAATTGTAGGAATGTTAGAGATTTAATCCGATGATTTTACTATCAGTTATAAGAGAAATTTGTTGTAAAGGTCTTGGAGGTTAAATCTAGGCTTTACATTTTCTATGATAGACCTTTGGTTACTAGCATTGCGTGGATGCGATGATGACTCTCTATTTCGTTGGATTCTCTTCGTTTCCGATAGTTGTAGAAATTAGGAAGTTGGCATATTGCTTTGACTGTAATACCCAGAAATTTAATCGGGAAAGAAGAAAAGAATTCAGGAGAAGAAGTGTAATATCCCGGAATCGGATCGGTAAATTAAAGAATTAGACGGGAGGAGAAAAAGGAATAAGAGGAATAGTAATAACTAAAAACAAAGGGGGTTATCTGCTTTTATTCGACAACCTGGGCCGCGGGCCGCGGCCCAGGGGAGGCCTTTTGGTGACCGGCCAAGGGGGTGTTCCCATCGCCTCAAAACCCTAAACCCCCCACCCCTTCCCCCTTTTCCCCCACTTGGAGCCGCCACTACTACATTCCCCCTGCGCCAGCACTGTTGCTAGTCAGATTTGGGTACGTTGCGTACGTTTCTTGATATTTTATCCTCTTATACAGTTGTAGCCCTCAGTCTTATATTTCTTTGGGCACCGAGATCACCAGATTTGGACTTACGGTTTAGGAGTTATGGTAGTTTTACCACGACTGTCCAGTAGATCTGACGAGAATTGGCAGTTGTCTTGTCTGGCCATATTGAATTCTTTAGAGGCTGAATCAGAAAGTCTGGCCAAAATGAATGTTGTATAGGATTCAGTAAGCTTTCCAAGTTGATAAAGAACACAATTTTTAGAGTTGGCAATCAAAAGTTATGGAGTTCTTACCGCTGCTGTTTCGCTGACTGTCGGATTGCATAGATAGAAAATTTATCTGAATATAAGAATTAGTAGGAGGCCGAATCAGGGGACTTTCCCAACTAGATTATTGTAGATGGTTTTTTCATGATTCCATATTGGTAAAGATAACTCAATTTGGACTTATAGATTAAACATTATGCTACATTCTTTGCTACTGGTCTGATGTCAGGACAGATGTCTGTTAGGCACTTTCAACTACAGATTAGTCTTATTTGTGGGCATAATTAGAAAATGTTGTCTCCTAGTGTTTTGAATATTTTTCTGTTAAGTTTCTTTTGGCACTGGTCTCATGTCATTCCGAGTTCCAGAACTTAAAATATTATTTTTTTCTAGTACCACTGTCCAGTAGGAGGGGCAGGAGTCTGAATAGAGTGATGCTAGTTTTAACTCCGTTGATTTCGTAGAATACCCAAAGGGTTAATGTAGGCCACCTGTAGCTATGTCAATCCATATTTTTTTATTTTGAATAATTATTTGTGTAGGCGGTGAGTGCAGGTGCACCGTTGTTGCCTCTTAGCACGTCACATCGCGGAAGGCAAGTACCATGAGTTAAAATGTGTTGATTTCAATTGTATGCATGTTGATTTGTTTCATTTGTGAATGTCCTTGATATTCGTCCATGTTGTTTATTTTGATTCAAATGGATAATTCTTGTGAGTAAAGATAAGGACATGCATATCCATTGTTTAATTCCATTCATATACTGTTCAATTTCCATCCACGGGAGTGGAATTTGCTAAGACCCATCAATTCCAGTATAGACACGTAAGACCCACCATTCCAATGTGGGCGGTTTCGAACACCCGTATGAAACGTTCTTCATACGGTATTTGGGTCCCCGGACTTTGTTAAGTACGGGCTTAAGTGAACACCGACGGGTGTATCACTCGCTATACCGGTATAAGCAGTTGAGTAGTCCTTTTCCTTTCAGTGCATACATCCATTCCATTCATCCTCACAACTTTAAAGAGACTTGTGTATAACTTGTGAGATTATTGCCTCGTTCAGTTATGTCATGTTTAAATGAACATTGTACTTGCTGAGTTTCGACTCACCCTTGCTTTTCTGTGTTTATTTAGGTAATCCTTGTTGGTGATGATGTTAATGGGAGGGAGTAGACCAGCACGTTCCACATTGATCATCACATTATATTTTCATTAATGTTTTCAACTATGTTTTTCTTTGATGAGAGATGAAATGTAATGAGTATCGTTTAGACTTCATGTCTTGCCGTTCCACGTTTAGTTTCTTGAATATTCGCCATTGATGAATTGGTTATTTACATCTCGTTACCCTGTTATCGTTAATTGGTTAGATGCATATTGAATCTTATTTTGCAAATTGATGGTATGTTGTGCTTTTAGGTAACATTTTGGCTTCCGAATAGCCAGGGTGTTACAGTTGGTATCAGAGCGGGCTTTAGGTCCGTGGTTCATTCAAACATATTAGATTGACACACTGTGCACACTAGGAAGGGGTTGGGTAAACTATTGCTTCCGCATTTCAATTGTGTGACTCGATTAATTTGTCGTTGTTGAATTACTTCGTGCTATGATGTGTTAATCTATGATATGAGGTGATATCCTATAACTGTGAATTTATTTTATGATTGTCATGAGAAGATCATATATATATATATATTCATATTTGAATACAATGGTTATGCGTATTGGTAGCGGACGTCGACCAGTTGAGTTCATGGTTGTTGTCCTGTGTTTTGCCAGGCTACACCACTGTTCGTGGTGTGAAAGTAGAGAAGTTCTTACCCCTGTTCCATAAGTTCTATGTTGAGCATAAGCTCGCTAACGAATTTGTTGTCTTTCTCGAGCTTGTATCTGGTTTTCTGGTTGCAGTTTCTTGCAGTTCATGAATTCCTTTTTGAATGGGGGGTTATAATGAAGTGGGCAAGCTCCAGCAGGTCTCTGATCGTTCTTTGAAACAATTATAGTTCTTTCGATTATTGTGATTGTTCTGCTCTACGTGAGCATAGCTAAATTGTAAGACTTATCTTTTCACGAAAGTTCTGTTTTACCCTGTTGGACAATTTAACTCATTTGTTTGCTTGGAATTTCGGGCATTAGAAGATTTCTTTTGTAAGTTCCTGTAATATCCTAAAATAATAATAATAATAATAATCTTTTAAAGGCCTGTGCGTAATTAAAGAAATTAGATGTGTGAAAATAAAATAATTTAGAGTTTTGCGGAGGGGTTAGACTGTGCGAGGTATAAAAGGAATGTGGGAAAAGTGGATTCTAGAAACCCTAGCAGTCTTTTCTTTTTTCCACCCGGCCGCCGCCTGCACCCTATTGCGCCGCCTGCATCTTTTTGCGTCGCTCGCGGCTCGCATCCTCTTGTGCCGCACGAGCACTGCCGAGCCATCGTCGTCACCTGCCTGTCGCGTGTAGCGCATGTGCGTGCGTGTGGGAGCCGGCCAACCAAGCACTCGGTCGCGTGAAGCCGGTTGCCCTCCCGCTTCAATCTTTGGCCATTGTGTGGAGGGCCGCATGGGTCTGCCACTCGGCGCCATCGCCATGCGGTGCATGCACAGGTGTGTGAGGTCTGCTAGCTATCCATGCATGTTTTCCACTTGTTTGCCGTGACTAGAAATTGGGCTTCGTTAGTTACACATGTACATGAGTATATATCAAGAGAGAGAAAGGTAGAAGGAGCTAAGAAAGAGAAGAGAAGAGAATTTAGGAGGAGTCAGGATCTCAGTTTTTATCATGTGGTAACATTCTGGCTTTCTTTCTCTGTTTTGTTAATTTAATTATAGATTAGAGAGGATTGTAGAATTTTTAGTCGAGGGGCCGATTAATGAGTCTGTTAGCCTGCTGTTCTGTTGAACGATTTATTCGGGTACCTTAATGGTGAATTTTGGAAATGTCATCTACTAGTTAATTGTAGATAATTTCGATATCTTTCTATAGAATATTTAAACATGTCGATCGGACAAGTATAATTCGAGTTATGATTTTTGGAAGACTGCTGTCTTTGTGGATGTCGTCTTTCAGCGCTGTTTTGGTAGACTGTAGATTAAAAATAGTAAATAGACTAATTAGAGTTTTTGATCTACATAAAAGATGTAGATAATTGTCTGAGGGTTCTGTAGGATCCAAGAACTCGAACTTTGGTTGGGTAAAACAAAAGTTATGAATTTAGAAAGACCCGCTGTCCCGAAGTTGATAGATCGATTTTCTGGGTTAAAAACAGAGGGTTAGATGATTTAATTAGAAGTCTTCGTAATCTAAGAAAATGTGGAGAATTTTATGAAGAATCCAGAACGTGGTGGTTTGTTGTTATTGGACTTTTGAGTCAAAAGTTACGTTCGTTTTAGTACCTAGACAGCAATGGGTAACTATTCGGTACCGGAGAAGCGTGGTATATTTGGGGATGGGTAGGAGAGATGTCTATTGATTGCTATTCTTGATGCTGTAGCTTGCATTGAAATTTGTGTATTTAATGTAGGAGAGGCGTCGTGCTTGTTGCCATCTTCTAGTCAAATCGTGCGTCTCAACTAGTAAAGGCAAGTGCATGGTAGACAGCGATCAATGATTGATCACTGTTTTCTTTATCTTCTATTACCATTATTGTTGTGCTTTTATTTTATTTAATTGCAAACAATGGAATGGTATGGTTATATCTTTGTTGACAGTCATGAGGAAGAGTTGGATATGAGGTATATGATGGAGTTTGCATTTTTCATACATAAGCATATTTGCATATGAGCAGGTGATCATGAATGATCATAACTCCACGGGAGTGGAGGAGGTCCCCGGTCCTTGAGGAGGAACGGGCTTGAGAGTGAATGTTGTCGCGAGCATTCACTCATGCTATACCGGTATACGCGAAAGAAGTGCATGTGGACATGTAGATTAGAGTTGCATTGATATATGAGATTAATGGCTGGGAAACAAAGAGAAGATAACAGCATGAGAATATTAATAGAAGTACCGTGATGATAATGAAGTTATTGAATGTCGTTGATTTATTATTGTTCGTTGTGTATTGATGTGTTTTTGAGTCGTGGACTCACCCTTGCTCTTTGTTGTCTTTAGGTGATCTTCGAGGACGTGTGGATCGAGAGCGAGTAGAGCACATGGATTATATCCATACTTCAATCACATGATCATTTGCTATAAGAACCTTTTCATTCAATGTTGGATTACTCTTGGACATGTTAGAGGCTAAATAAAGTTTAGGTCACATTTTGGATTAGATTATTTATTTCAATGATTTGGATTCAGTAGTTGGTGCTTTCCTGGATTGTTTACCTGGTTATATTTCCCCTTGCTTATTTATTATCGCTTGATCCATCATTATGGATGCTCTTTTGTGATCCAGGGATATGTCCATTGATGTTTTCTTGCTGAAATTTTATAGTGTGTCAATAATTATTAGTTTAGAGAGTAGTTTAGTGGCATTCCAGGCTCAGTGTTGGGCTGGGGTGTTACAGTTAGTATCAGAGCGGGCTTTAGGTCCGTGGTGAATAGATTAACGACATAGGTAAACTAAAATTTTTAAAATTTGTTTTAGATTTAGTAAATCAACTAAAAGTTTGCTAATGGTTAACTAACCTAAAATTTGACACACTAGTGCACAGTAGGTTAGGGAGAGGTACGAATATAGTTTTTACGCTTCCGTTATGTTGTTTATTGATGCATGATTTTATTTTGACCTGTGAACTCATTGTGTATTGTTGATTGTGGTTGATAGCTATGCCGAGGGGTAGAGGACGTGGTCGTGGTGGCCACGGTCGTGGAGGTCGGGGCCCCGGGCGAGGGTCCGTGGAGCCACCTCCGTAGTGAGATGAGTCGATGGTCGAGGGTTCTTTGTTGACCCGCCTCCGGTTGTGGTCCAGGATGAGACCCCCGCTTTGCTGAGAGAGTTGGTGGGAGAGATCCGTGCTCTTCGTCAACAGGCGCCGGCAGCCCCTGTTGCTGCGGCATCTGTTGTTGCTCCTGTCGCACCTCCAACGGTACCTGAGGCGCGGATGACACTTCGAGAGTGGATGGGATTGAGGTTGGATCCCTTTGACGGGTCGGGTACACCGGTCCAGGCAGCCGACTGGTTGCGCTACATGGAGAGGCAGTTTGGAGTTTTGGAGATGTCTTCACATCAGAGGGTCCGTTTTGTAGCCTTTCAGCTGAAAGGGCAAGCAGATATTTGGTGGGAGGGCGTGTTGTCTTCGAGGACCGCCACTCAAGGGCTAGTCACTTGGGAGGACTTTGTTGATCAGTTCAAGGGAAAGTTCTACCCCTACTCTTTTGTTGAGAAGATGGAGGTTGCCTTGACGACCTTTGCTCAGGGGAAGAGGTCTATTGCTGAGTATGAGGCTGAGTTCAACAACTTGGTTCGCTTTGTCCCTTCGGTAGCGAACGATGATCTTCAGAAAGCCAAGAGGTTCCGTTGGGGTCTCAATTCTGAGTACCGGCATGTGTTGGGAGCTACTCCACTCCGTGGCTACAGCTCTGTTGTGGAGCAAGCTAGGGCATGGAGTTGGAGATGCAGCTCACAAAGGGGCAGCAAGCCCATGGTGGACTGGTTGCTTCTGGTGGTGACCAAAAGAGGAACTCTAGTGAGGGAAGTGGGTCTGTTCAGCGACCTGCTTTCAAGAAATTCAAGGGAGGACCATGATCCTCCAAGTCTAAGATCGAGGTTCCTTCTTGGCGCCTCGTCCTTTGCAGTACTCGGCTCTTCATCTGTCCCGAGGGGGTATACTTTGCTTTAAGTGCGGTGATGGACACCGCGCTGCTGAGTGCTCTTGGACGGGAGATTGCCGCCAGTGTGGCCGACCGGGTCACAAGGAGCGGGTGTGTCGCCAGAACCCCGCTAGCGTGATCAAGTGGGAGCCTGTGCCATCTTCTTCTTCAGTGGGTCATGCTCGAGGGTCTTTCCAGATGATGACTGCTCCTCCTGCACCGCTACTTCCTTCAGCATGGGCGCCTCCAGTAGGGTACTACTGGCAGCCGCCACCTTCGGCACCGCTTCAGGTTGCACTACCGGCTTTACCTGCACCGCCACAGCAGATCGTTGGGGCTCTCGCCGCCCCAGCATCGTCTTCTTTCGCCATGGCACCACCTGGAGTGTACGCCATGCCCACAGCGGAGTCCGCGGGTCGTCCTGACGTGGTGACAGGTACTTTGCTTGTGGATTCGTTTGATGCTTTAGTCCTTTTTGATTCAGGGGCTACCTTTTCGTTTGTCTCGACGGCGTTTGCTAGGAGAGCGAACTTGAGTATGTAGTGGATTTTTCAGTCAGTGTTAGTTAGTTCATCGAAGAAATTTCGACTCTGTTCATTTCTTTTGAAGTAGTTGGAGTGTTGGAGTTTGTAACCTCCCTTTGAAAAAGAAAAGTGTCGAAACTCTTTGTCAAGTTTTGTGGTGTTTTATGAGGAGTTGTAAGTAAATAAGCTAATTGATAACCGATGAGTTCAAGCTGGATTATTAGCGTGATGCATAATTAATCTTGACTGATGTCCTCAGTAGCGTAGCTAATTAGCTAAATTTACCTATTTTTCTTGGCATGCTAATCTTATTGAAACCTTATGTTTCCACCACCTTGAGATTTCTAGCTTTCAAAGTCAGTACCTTCTTCTCATTTGGAGTTTGATCTTCTTCTCGTGCGGGTCATGTGACCTCAACTGTGGACTTCACATATGTTTTCTGTGTTCTTCGCCTGATTGGTTTTCTCCTTGGTCATGTATTCCTTGTGAGTAGTAAAAGATTTTCTAGTTGGCGAAAATTGTTTTCATGTGCCTCTTCTTTTGAGAAAGATTCGACCCATTCTTTTCGCGTGAGACTTTCGAGGTGTTTTCTAATTGTTGTTGCGAATCTGATGTTAAAACTTGTATTACATTGATCTTCCATGGAGTTATCACTTAAATGAGAATACTTGAAGTTTTGTTTTCGTGACCTTTTGGAGTTCGTGAATAATCTGGTAACTGAAATTATTTTACATAAAATGGTGTATGGAGTTATCCTGTTGCTTCTTAAGAGTTTCATGTGATTTAGTCCTAAAGGCTCCTTATTTTGAGTTCACAAAGAGAGGTTGCAATCAAAGGAAATTTTTGTTGATTTCTTCAAGAGGAAGTCAATCCGTTTGTTTTGCGTGAAATCTTATAAATGAAAATGTTTCGAGTTTTGTGGCTGAGATCATTTGGATCTTATGCTTCCATAGTAGATGAACTGTTCCGAACAAATTTTGCGCGTTGAAGAATTTTATTGGTTCTTAAGTAGTTCTGCAGGTTGGACTAAAGAACTTACCTTGTTTCAATGTGGCAAGGTGTTATTAGTTCAAGGACTAAAAGCTATGTTAAAGGAAGGAGCGCAGTAGAAGTATTTGAGAATTTGAGTCATGTTTTGTAACATGTGGATATTTGAATCTTGCCTAGACTTTCTACCTTTTTCGCTCAAGAGATGTCGAGTTTCAACCGTAATGTCATTTTCCTTATTGGTTGTTACTTGATAATTCCTTTTTGAGGGATGTGTGCCCTCAGCTGTGAGTTTAACTCTTATTTCTTTTAAGGTTCTCCTTACCAGATTCTTTCTTTTCGTTTCGTGCTCGCTATGAGGAGTAACGTTTTTCTGTGTGACGAAGCTTGTCCTTATTCGTCTCTTTCTTTTGAGAAGGACCCAGCAGTTTTTGTTGCAAAGTATTGCAAAGTGTAAATTGGCCTCTGTTTGGTGGTGGCTAAGTTTTGGTAGTGGTGATATTTTGCTACTAGGTTATTGGAGGAGTAGTAGTATGTGAAATGGTTTTGATCTGTATTTCTTGGAGGAAAATTTTGATTCACATGGAATGTTTGGCTTCGAAGTAAGTCTGAATGGTGTTACGACTGAGTAGAACCTATGGTATAGTGGAATTCCAGAACCTTAGTTCATGTTGAAATGTTGGGGATTAGCGAATGTATGTAAACCTTGATTAATTTTATAGATTAACGCAATTGGATAGTATTGCGAGATTATGTAGGTAATTTCTGATGATGTCAATGAGAAAGTATGTTAGAATTGTGGGAATGTTAGAGATTTAATCCGATGATTTCACTATCTGTTATAAGGGAAATTTGTTGTAGAGGTTTTGAAATTTAAATATGGGCTTTACACACTTATGCTAGACCTTTGGTCACACAATGAGTGTGTGTAAAGAAAGTGGAATAATAGAGTTTCCTGAGCAGTGGAATGATCATTGATAGAACCTTTCTGATGTAGTACATGAGCGTGTGCACTGAGGATTCTGAGTTGTTCTTGAAAATTAGAGGTAATGTGATTGTGTGGGATAAATTTTGTGGCGCTTTGGGTGCCTTCAATCAAATTAATGTTGATTAGTAGAATGAGATGTCTAGAGTATTTGGAGGATTCAATGGAGCCTCTCCACAATGGTGTTAATGATGTATTTCAGTTTGAGCACAATTTGAGCATGTTTAACTCAGAGGTTTAAGCTCATCTGGTTTGTGATGAATTCGAATGTCAAGGTCCAAGAGAAATTTTATTCCTAGAAGAGAGAAACTGTGGAAAGGGATGTTTCATCGGATAATGAGGTATTTTCTTGATTCTCGTTTGAGTTTTGTGTTGTTGACTGGTGTTTTCTGCAATTTGAGTTGGGGCTGTGTTGGCATGTTGATACTTTCCAATTCAGACAAACCAAAAGAAATATTTGGTTTGGGCATTCGAGCAATTTTCTCCTTTGGCTATCGTGGTGTTCATTCGTAAACTGCCTATTTAGAAAATGGATTTGTTTTCATGATGAATTGTCAAATTTGGGGTTTAACCCTTTTGGTGGAGAGATAGTATTGCGTGGTTGCGATGGAGACTCTATTTCCAGTTGGATTCTCTTGGTGAATCAGTGGTTTAAGAACCCGATTTGTTATGCATTCTTGTTTAAAGGGAGTGTCCCTTGTTAGATGAGGAGTTCGATTATGAGCAATTTGTGTGCTTTCGTACCAAAATAGGAAGTTGGCATATCTCTTTGACCGTCTCGGGTCCATATGCGAAGTACGCATCGTTTGGTCTGCTCGGGTGTTAAGTGAGTAACTGAGCAATTCCAAGCCTGGGTTGTCGTTAAAGTCGTTGACCATCGAGTAGGAACTTACCTTCGATTCGTTCATGATGAATGTACCTATAAATTTCTGGTTGAGAGTTAGGGTAGACGTCGTTTTACGTCTTTGTATTGTGGTCTCGCTAGTCCAGGAGGGAGGCCACTTGGGAGCTAGAGTTCCACTTGCGCGATCGAAATTTAGAATTGTTCATGTCGGGTACGTGCTATATATTGTTGTCCTTCGAGTAGAATGACAGATAGAATTCGACCCCGAATTCTATTTAAGGGGGGGGGGGGTAGAATGTAATACCCAGAAATTTAATCGGGAAAGAAGAAAAGAATTCGGGAGAAGAAGTGTAATATCCCGGAATCGGATCGGTAAATTAAAGAATTAGACGGGAGGAGAAAAGAGAATAAGAGGAATAGTAATACCTAAAAAGAAAGGGGGTTATCTGCTTTTATTCGACAACCTGGGCCGCGGGCCGCGGCCCAGGGGAGGCCTTTTGGTGGCTGGCCAAGGGGGTGTTCCCATCCCCCTCAAAACCCTAAACTCCCCACCCCTTCCCCCTTTTCCCCCACTTGGAGCCGCCACTTCCACCTTCCCCCTGCGCCAGCGCTGTTTCTCATCAGATTTGGGTAAGTTGTGTACTTTTCTTGATCTTTCCGCCTCTTATAAAGATGTAGCCCTCAGTCTTATCATTCTTTGGGCACCGAGATCACCAGATTTGGGCTTACGGTTTAGGAGTTATGGTAGTTTTACCACGACTGTCCAGTAGATCTGACGAGAATTGGCAGTTGTCTTGTCTGGCCATATTGAATTCTTTAGAGGCCGAATCAGAAAGTCCACCCAAAATGAATACTGTATAAGATTCAGTAAGCTTTCCAAGTTGATAAAGAACACAATTTTTAGAGTTGGCAATCAAAAGTTATGGAGTTCTTACCGCCGCTGTTTCGCTAAATGTCAGATTGCAGAGATAGAAAATTTACGTGAATATAAGAATTAGTAGAATGCCGAATAAGGGGACTTTCCAACAAGATTATTGTAGATGGTTTTGTCATGATTCCAGATTGGTAAAGAGCACTCAATTTGGACTTATAGATTAAAAGTTATGCTACATTCTTTGCTACTGCTCTGCTGTCAGGACAGATGTCTGTCAGGCACTTTCAACTACAGATTAGTCTTATTTGTGGGCATAATTAGGAAATATTGTCTGCTAGTGTTTTGAAGATTTTTCTGTTAAGTTTGTTTTGGCACTGGTCTCATGTCATTCCGAGTTCCAGAACTTAAAATATGTTTTTTTCCTAGTACTGCATTTGCCCAAAGATGGGAGGCAGAGAGTCGAATAGAGTGATGCTAGTTTTAACTCCGTTGATTTCGTAGAATAGCCAAAGGGTTACTGTAGGCCACCTGTAGCTATGTAAATCCATATTTTCTTATTTTAAATAATTATTTGTGTAGGCGGTGAGTGCAGGTGCACCGTTGTTGCCTCTTAGCACGTCACATCGCGGAAGGCAAGTACCATGAGTTAAAATGTGTTGATTTCAATTGTATGCATGTTGATGTGTTTCATTTGTGAATGTCCTTGATATTCGTCCATGTTGTTTATTTCGATTCAAATGGATAATTCTTGTGAGTAAAGATAAGGACATGCATATCCATTGTTTAATTCCATTCATATACTGTTCAATTTCCATCCACGGGAGTGGAATTTGCTAAGACCCATCAATTCCAGTATGGGCACGTAAGACCCACCATTCCAATGTGGGCGGTTTCAGACACCCGTATGAAACGTTCTTCATACAGTATTTGGGTCCCCGGACTTTGTTAAGTACGGGCTTAAGTGAACACCGACGGGTGTATCACTCGCTATACTGGTATAAGCAGTTGAGTAGTCCTTTTCCTTTCAGTGCATACATCCATTCCATTCATCCTCACAACTTTAAAGAGACTTGTGTATAACTTGTGAGATTGTTGCCTCGTTCAGTTATGTCATGTTTAAATGAACATTGTACTTGCTGAGTTTCGACTCACCCTTTCTTTTCTATGTTTATTTAGGTGATCCTTGTTGGTGATGATGTTAATGGGGGGGAGTAGACCAGCACGTTCCACACTGATCATCACATTATATTTTTATTAATATTTTCAACTATGTTTTTCTTTGATGAGAGATGAAATGTAATGAGTATCGTTTAGACTTCATGTCTTGCCGTTCCACGTTTAGTTTCTTGAATATTCGCCATTGATGAATTGGTTATTTACATCTCGTTACCCTGTTATTCACCAATTCATCTTATTCCGTAAATTGATGGTATGTTGTGCTTTTAGGTAACATTTTGGCTTCCGAATAGCTAGGGTGTTACATTGACCGTCTCGGGTACATACGCGAAGTACGCAACGTCTGGTGTGTTCTGGTGCAGAGTGAGCAGCTGAGCCATTCAAAGTTTAAGATTTAGTTAAAGACGTTGACCATCGAGTAAGGTCTTACCTTCGACCCTCTTCTGATGAGTGAACCTAGAAAGTTCAGGTTGAGTGTTAGGTCAGATGTCGTCTTACGTCTTTGTGTTGTGGTTTCTCTAGTCCGAGAGAGAGGCCACTTGGGAGCTAGATTCTCGCATGCGCGAGCAGTATCCAGACCTGTTTGCTTCTGTTACGTGTTAAATTCGTTGATTCCAATTCCATGGAAATTCATTCTTGTGTTCTTTTCGTCGGTGAGAATTCGGGGTCGAATTCTGTTAAGGGGGGTAGAATTTAATATCCCGAAAGTGAATCGGCTTTTCGGAAGAAGTCTCGGGAGTGGGAGTGAAATAAAAATCCAAAATTATCCTTTTCATCGATGGGTTTTCAGCGTTTTTCCAGTAACCTAGGCCTGGGCCGCAGCACAGGAGGGGCCCATGAGGGGGGCCCGCCATAAGGGGGGTGTTTCTCTCCTCTAAACCCTAGCCCCACCCCCTCTCTCCCCACTCCTCCCCCAAGCCGCCACCCCCACCTCCTTGATGTGCCGCCCCCTGTACCTCTCCCCTTCCCCAGCGCCTCCACCACCCCTCTCTGGCCCAACACCTCGCTGGGGACAAGCCGAGTAAGTTCATCTCCAATGGTATGTCCCCGAGCTCCATTAGAGTGGTGTTACATTTTCGTCGATCTGTTGTGCAAAGATCCAGAATCTATAGGCGTCCTTGTGCGTCTGTTTTTGTGCAGTTAGAGGCCGAATTGGGAAATTTAATCTCTTAGAAAGCTGTAGTGCTCATTCATAGCTTTCCATAGGGGCAAATATCCCTCGATTTGGAGTTGCGGTTTAGAAGTTATGATAGTTTCTTTGCGACTGTTCAGAAGGGTAATGAGAATTAGCAGTCACATTGTCTGGCCAATATAGCCTACTTAGAGACCGAATTAGAAAGTTCACAGAACATGAATTTTGTAGAAAATACAGTAAGATTTAAAGATTGGTAAAGAACATAATTTTTAGTGGTGTCAATCAAAAGTTATGTATTTTATACTACCGCTGCATTTCTGACTAACAGATTGAAGGAACAGAAACTTCACCTGATCATTAGATTTATTAGAATGTAGAATCAGAGGATGTTGCCAACTAGATTATCGTAAACGGTTTTTTCGTGTTTCCAGAGAGTCCGGGATCACTCCGTTCCGAGTTATGGTTTGGGAGATATGATGAATTCTTTCCTACTGTCCTGAAAACCTAACGTGAATCAACTATCAACTTGTCTGTTAGGTTATGACTAAGTTAAGGGTAGAATCAGGGTTTTCACCCAACTAGGTTGTTGTATAATTTTTGATAGCCTTTCTGTATTGATAAAGAACACTCAATTTGGATTTGTAGAACAAAATATATGATTATTTCTCTACTGCTATGTGGTTCCGTTAGACAGATTGGATGTTCGACTTTCATTGGATTGTTAGCCTAGGTTTTTGGCCGAATTTGAAGATTCCGCCAACTAGACTTTTGTGGGGGATATCATTATATTTCCACATGATCTGAGAACACTCCGTTTCGGGTCTCAGAGCAAGAGTTGTGTTGCTTTTAGTACCGCTGTCCAGTTTACCGTCCTGCTAGGCTGTCGGTTTAATTGGGTAGATCGACTATATGAACCTTGGGTTTAGGACGATGAGACTAAGCGTTTCGAGTAGCGTCCTTTTCACGTTGTTACTTATTTAAGTAATTAATTTGTGCAGGAGAAGGGAATTCGAGATTAGTGGCTTCGTCCTTACCTCCTAACGTGTCAAAGTTCGAAAGGCAAGTACAATTGATTTGTCTTGTTTGTTGTTTGTTCCACTTGATGGATGAATATGAAGTGGGTAATTTTGGTATTCCTTGTTTCCTTTCATAGTTGATTTACCATGAATCTTCAATAATAAGACTACGTTCATTATATTCGTTCGTTCGTTCGTTCCTGTTCGCCCACGGTAGTGGGTAGTGAAGTCCCATAATTTTAATACGGGCAAGTACATTGTAATTCTTTATGTTGATAAATGATGAGTGCTTGTGTCCATACTGTTATTTCTATGATCCATGATTACTTTCAATGCTTCATGTTCCTTTCATATTCGTTAATCCATGTTGAAAAAGATGATGTCTTTCATTATTCATGTTTTATTTCATTCATTCATTTGTTCATATTTCTTCCACAGGAGTGGAAAATAAAGACCCATTAATTGCAGTATGGGCATGTAAGATCCACCATTCCAATGTGGGTAGATTTGGACACCTGTATGAAATGTTCTTCATACGGGATTAGGATCCCCGTATTTCGTGAAATACGGACTTAAGTTAACACCGACGGGTGTGTCACTAGCTATACCGGTATACGCATGAGTGCAGTCCTTTCATTTCATTCATTCATATGTTTATGTCAGTTCTATGTTCATATTATTAATGATACTGTATTGTTCATATTCAATGCAGTTCAAATTATTCTTTGTACTTGCTGAGTCTCGGACCCAGTATTGCTTTGTTTGTTTATTTTTAGGTGATCGTTGATGATGACTCTATTGGGAGGGAGTAGACACATACTATTTATTCACGTCACCACACTCCATTTTCAATAATAAGACTTGTTTATGTCTTTCATTCGTTAATTGATGAACTGTAATAAATAAGGTTAGATGCGGTTGATAATTCTCTCCATGTTATGGTTGCTTAAGAACTGCTTGTGGTCCTTGATCACCCCTTGGATATAGTCATTTGGATTCAGTCTTTATTCATGCATTTGTTTAATTATATGTTAATCTCTATGTCATTAGATTAGATATTGTTTTAAATTATTCTGAATTATGGTTGTATGTTAGATCTTTAGGTAACATTTTGGCTTCCGAATAGTTAGGGTGTTACAATTAGAGCCTCACCGATCACCGTAGTCCAGAGATTGCTCCACCAGACCACAAACAGTAGAGGGAGGTGATGAGATGGTGGGGTTAAAGAAGAGCAATGGAGGCGGCCAAAGAATGGGGCACGACTGCACAGGAGTAGTCCTTCATGTGTGTGCTAGGGTTAGATGTGATTCTAGTGGGCTAGGCTTCAATTCAAGATGTGACTTACAGGCCGTATCTAGGTATTGAGAAGTATTGGGTCATATCTATGTTTTGTTTTCTTTTTTTTAAAAGATAAATATTTCTGGTACTTCTCAATACGTATCGGTATCGTATCCATATCCAATATATATCGGGATACTAGTGCGCTGGTTGGTAGGATTATCGGTGCATCGTAGGCCACTAAGGTCCATCTTCTTCGCCGCTAATCCCTCTCCGGCTCTGGTGCGAGTGTGGTCCAGAAGCGATGCACATGCACAGCAAGAGGCGGTGCGTGGTGCAGTCCAGTGGTGGTCTGGTTCCAGCGGCTTTTGGTCCGGTGTTTGGTTCCACCTTGTTCACAGTCTCCAAGGTCTTCTTCACTCCTGGCTATATAGTTTCTGAACAACATTGGGTATGTCGTTGTCCACCATCTTCTCGGTGGTGGTTTTCCTCGTCGTCGACGCTTGGGCCCCGGTGAGTTCCCCCCGCCAAATCAATTTTTCAGTTGTTATTATGGAGTGTGCCTTCATGTTGGCTGGTGCGCCGACTCCACCGGACACTGTGTATTTCCCCCTTCCTCCAAACCTCTGTTCTCCTTCCCACACAGTGCAAGATGTCAATTCCTTAGTTTAGATTGAGCTCTACCACTTCGTAGCAACGAACATCGGCCTCTTCTCCAAAACCAACTGAAAGGACAATAGTTCATCTCCACTGGAGTAGTCCAGGACGTCTCCTTCAATCTCCACCAGAGGAGACCTACCCTGCTGATGGCTGTCAGGCGGCTTGGTTACCAACCCTGCTGATGGCTGTCAGGCGGCCTGGTTTGAGCAACTCCACTCGTCAGCCTTTTCAACCGATGGTTGCCAAGTGGCTCGTGTGGAGTGACACCACCCATCACCTGGAAGGTTCAAACTGGCCGCTATAAGACTAATGACGGGAAAATGGGCTTGAATCCTCCTCCGTGTCATTATAATTAAATTTATGTAAAAATAAGATAACGAAAATCAAATATTACAGGTACATTACTTCCAGAATTCATACATTTACATAAAAAATATGTTAATTACATCTCTTTCAAAAAATCCCTGATTAAAAATTATAACATAAAGATTACAATAAATTATGACATATGACAATTACAAAATATAAAAGAAAAAAGTCTTCTGGACGTTGCTAATGGATGCATGTTTAGGGGTATTTTAATTGTATTCATTTTATTATATTTTTTTGTTTAGCACGACATAGTATTCATTTCTAGAGAACCTACGCGCATAGTTCATTTTATTTCATAGTTTCATTTTTTTTGTTTTACTCTGCCTTGTATTACTACTAGCATGTCATAGTGATTGCAAATATTGAGCGCTTGCATGTAGCGTAACTAAAATGAAGGTTGTTTTTAATGTTAATGTTACTACTGCATGATACAAATTTTATGCATGTAGCATAAATTATACACATAGTTTATTCATTTTTGTCACGTCTGTATTACTACTCATGACATAGTATTCGTTAATATGGAACCCATGTGCAAAGTGTAAACGAGATGGAAATTATTTATTTATCTGGGAAGGTTTAATTTGATTGATATTATTTTTAATAACATGACATAGTATTCCTTTTAAAGAAACTATGCATGCAGCATGACTAATGCACATTGTATATTTTTTTACTCCCACTTGTATTAGTACTAACATTGCATAGTAATCGTAAATGTTGAGCTCTTACATGTAGCGTAACTGCAGCGAAGGTTATTTTTAATGTTTGAATTACTACCAGCGTGACTTAGATTTCATGCAAATAGCTTAATCGAGACACGTGATTTATTGAATTTTATTATGATAATAGTTATCACTCATTACATGGTATTCACTGATATGGAACCCTTATGCAAAGCATAAACAAGATGAATATTATTTATATATTTATATTATTTTCACGTGGACTACTAAATCATGACATGGTACTCATTAATATGGAGCCCATGTTCAGAATGTTGTCGGGTGGAATATATTATTTGTTTGGTCCGTGTTACTAATGACATGGTATTCATGTCACATCCTATTTTTATTAATGGATTTTAGGTACATTTCATAAGCATTTCATATCATTTTTTGAGTCAAATCACAAGTTATGAAATTTAAAAATTTCAAATTAAAGAATAAACATTTAGATTAAATTACAGACCTAAAGAAAATGGAAATGAATATTTATGATGATCTCCAAAAAATAATTTATTCAAATACTAGAATAATTATCATGAATAAATATAAATTTTTTCAAAATTTTAGAATTCAAATTAACCTTGGGAAAAATACGAACTCAATCCTTAAATAGGTACTATTAATGAATTTTAAATAAGTGATTAATTCATGAAAAATATTTTTGGAAAACTTGTATGGGTTCTACTTTGTCCCAGGAACCCCTCTGAAAATTTTTAGATTTTTATAAATTTATTTGCTAGGTTTAGACCTCAGTCAAAATTTGGAAGTTTGAAATTGAATTCGATCAAATAATCCGACCGGACCGAACCGCGGGGAACTGTAGCGACCCACACCAGTTGACTGAACCAAGCCGTTCGACTGCGCCGCTCTGCCCGTCCGATCGTGTCGCTTCTTCCACCCGACCGCGCCGCCTTCACCGCTCACGACGTCCGGCCCCCACAAGACATGCCTTTATACCTCCGCCGCCGACCGCGCTGGCGTCGCACATGCGCACCACAGCGTCACTCTCAACAGCTCATGCGTGCATGCGAGTCCAAGAAGCATCGCCGAGATTTCATCTATCTCTCGAGCCAATCCTTAGGACCTCTTCCGCACTCTCTCGCCATTCTTGCTCGACTTTTTGCCATGGCCAGAGAAGAAGCCAAGGAGCTGACCGCCACCTCAATACCGCTCTCACACTCGTGATCATATTACGCGTTAGTCTCTCAACGCCGCTTCCATTTTTGCAAGCCTGAGCCCTTCTCGTCCACTGAATCGCAGAGAACGACATCGTCGTCCTCATCTCTGGTAGCCACAGTCCCGAAGGCTCAACGGCGTTCCAGTGAGTCTTCGAACGCCATTTTTTCCATAAGGATAGCAATCCCTCACTAAGTACTCTGGTCAAGCTAATTGTGTTTTGGTGCAATAGCAAGGGAGTGCGACTTCATCTTCTCCAGCGTCGGCAAACCACCACCCCTTCGATTCTGGCCGCGTCCGACCTCCATCGTCAACAAGGCTTTGGGTGACGCGTTCCTGGTCTTCTAGCGATCTCGAGGCATGTTTTCCCGAAGCTCCTAGACCACCGTAGCGTGTTCTCATGTGCCGCTCCTTCGTCTCCGCCTCCGACCACCGGGAGCTCACCGCCAGCAACCATTGGACTCCTTGCCACTGGGACGAGTTCACACCATCCTCCCGCACCTGGTGGTGTCGCTCCGAGTCCAAGTGCCTCTCCTTCACCGAATCACCATCCTCGCCACCGTGCACGGAGCCGCCGGCGTACCGCCGGCGAAAACAGGTAATGACGATCATTAGTGTTAATTGCGCTCTTTAATGACTGTATGACATGTGGGTCCCACCGTAATGAATGTGATTAGTTTTCTATTAAGACCTTGAGTCTATTACATGTGGGTCCTCACGGCTGGTTAAGTAATTGCGCAAAACATGAAGTACGCCTTCTATGTTTGGAAAACGTAATTTCTAGAGCGGTTTTACTGGAATACGTTTTAGAAAAACTGAAGACATATTCTTTGAATACGCTTTCCACATCATTGGTTGTGGCTGGGTAAAATCTGACCCATTCAACTTTTTCCACACGGTCCCACCGGTCATCCTCTGTGGCTAGGCGGCCATGAGTACAAAAGGTATTTCGCGCAATTAGAAAATCCGATTTTAATTGTTTTTACAATGAAAATTGTTATAAAATTAAAAAATTCATAAGTAATTCATTTTAAATCCAAATTGAGAAAAATCAATTTTGTTAGTTTATATTTTTGATGTACTTTAAATTGGAATAGGTTTTGAACATGTTACTGTTACAGAAAAATGTAATTTTTAAAATACATGCACACTAATAACTTTAACCATGAAAAATCTATAGAAAATTGAAATAAACTGCAAATGAATTAAAATTTTCACCTAAATTCATAATAACTCATCATATCTTTACTGTGTTGTTTTCATGCATTTTTGAGTATTTTGGATTTTCTTAGTTTTTCTAGTTGTTTATTCAATAATGTGTTTTTCTTTAGAATCCGAGGCGACCACAGCGAATGAGTATCTTCGAAAAGTGAACAATTGGCATTCCAGCAAGGTGCAAGCATCACTTTTTTACTTTTATTCTTGCATACATGTTGCTCCCAATATTTTCTACATTAGTGTTTTAAATGCAAATATTATTTGCATGCATGCTATTTTCGGGTACGACTACTTTGTGAAGTCTAGTTAGCTATTTCCCAATTGATGCAGGTTAACCCTGAATTCTCCTTTACAAATATGCCTAAGTTAGTTGTGTGTGATATTACTTATTGTTGGTGTTTATGCTTAGCCATGCAAGTTAGTAGTCGCGTAGTTCGGTTGATGCGGTTGTCTCGTCAACCCTAGGAGACACTGAATTATTGTATTCATGTTTTCAGTTCAGATTTTCGAATCTGATTGTGGAGTCTAAATTTTGTTCTTTAAAATGGATTTAGATCTAGACAAGTGGCTCGTAGTGAGGGTGCCTTCGTGCACGAGAATTGGGTATTGTGGAAAGAATTGTCCGGATTATCAAGGACCGAACTTTGGGCTTTCATTCCAAGTATAACTTGTACTTCCATACGCGGTGTATGGGCGCCGTTTGGTCAAGTAAGGGGAAGGTCATATTGAGTTGAAACACAGGTGGTGTGAGGATATGGGACCGTGAAATCTCATGTTTCTTAGGAACCCAATGTAAGGATATAATGTGCAAGTGAGCGCTATTTTTATTTTGATGTTGGGCGGTCGACCCACTTGCTAACTCCTTACATTGATCCCTCCAACACAACTTGTATGCCCGATTATTTAGTAGGCAGTATAGCTAGCACTAAGCGGGATTTTATCATGCATGGGTGTTTCACTTCAATATGATTTTTTTGCTGAAAAATACCGAGTCTTGATCTCCCCGGCCGACACACAAAAGGAACTGTGTTATTATCCTGAGGCTTACGGGCTAATTGAGTCATGTGGGTAAAGATGTACTCCCCTACAGGGTTATAACCTATTCGAATAGTCGTGTCCACGGTTATGGACATCACTTGTGCCTTGACTGACATCATTGTTAGACTCTAAATTAAAACTTGGCATGGGACAACTTGGTATCGACATGACGGGTGTGTCATGAGTTTAGTTTATCAAAGTGGGGATGCCACTTTAATATTGTTTGAAATATGTTTATCTTTATGTTATTTAATTTCCTTTGGTTAAACAGTCTATTGCTAAAACTACTTTATTAAACTCGAATGTGTAGATTGAGTAATGTTGCGTTTATGCAAAAACTAGAGCCATTATAAATTTTCTTTGATCAACCACTAGCATGTATAAATGTTTATTTGTGTAAGTCTTGCAAGTACAACTTTGTAATTTAACAGATTGTCCATTTGTTCAGGTGAGAGATTATAACATAGATCATTTCGTTAGCGCTGGCTTCGGTGACGCTAATGAATAACTCTATTTCTGGCCTCCACCTAGTTGTCTTTGGGAAGGGCGTACCCTGCTGGAGCTTTTGTTCTTAATGCTTTATTTTCCACTGCGTACTTATGTTAGTGGTTAAATTTTGCCGGTCGGCCTATGTTGTAAATTATGGGCATAAGTCTTTGTTTTGTACAACATGTGTAATATATATGTATGCCTTGTGTATGACCGTGATCAATGTTGATTGAGATATGTGCGTGTTAGCCTTGATCCTTGGGAGTTATCATGAGACACATATTCGAAGATTTGAAATGCTTCTCGAGTCATGTGAGTATGGTCTTGAATTGCCAAGTTCGACGTATCTCCATGGGTTAAGTTGGATTTCAGAACATGGAGACCTAGAGTTATTTACATATGATCTGGAGGACTGTGATCCTGTGTAAATAATTCGGGGTCCCCACAATTCGCAAATATGGAACCCATGTGCGAGTGTAACTGAGACGAATGTTGTTTTATATCTTTATATTATTTTCACCCGGACTACTAAATCATGAATTGGTACTCATTAACACGGTGCCCATGTTTAGAATGTAGTCGTGTGGAATATATTATTTGTTTGTTTCGGTATGTTCGTATTACTAATCATGACATGGTATTCGTGAAAATGGAACCCATGTGCGAGCTTAACTGAGACAAAGGTTGTTTGATATCTTCATATTATTTTCACCCGGACTACTAAATTATGACATGATACTCATTAATATGGGGCCCATGTTCAGAATGTAATTGGGTGGAATATATTATTTGTTTAGTCCGTGTTACTATCCATGACATGGTATTCGCGACTATGGAACCCATGTGTGCGCGTAACTGGCTTATAATGTTTGGTTATTTAGCGATTTTCCCATGTGCATTATTTTTGCAGCATACACTCGTTCTTGATCCGTATCTGCTTTAAGGAACTAAAACTAAGAAATGGGGTCTTCTTGCTTCTCACCCTTGGTTTGTATCCATTCGTAGGGACCAAACCTAAGAACCGAGGTTTTGAGCCTTCGTTCTTGGTTTGTATCCACTAATGGGAACAAACTGATGAGATGAGGTCTTCATACCCATCATTGATCCATATCCATGTGTAGGGACTGAATCTAAGAAACGAGGATTTGAGTACTTGTTCTTGGTTTGTATCACTAATAGGACCGAACCTAAGGGAAAAAACCTTAAAAGAGAAAGGGTAGGGAGATGAGAAAGCTCCTGGATTTGTATCCACATGACCGAACCTAAGGACAAAGAGGGATAGGAGGAAGAAAGCTCATTGATTCATATCTGGATGACCGAACCTAATGGCGAAAATAGATAGGAAGAAGAAGGCTCCTTTATTTATATCTGGATGATGAAACCTAAGGGTCGAAGAAGGGCATGATTCTCACCTTCTATTCACTTCCAGCCCTTTTCCAATGCTATCTTGCTCTCTGTATTTCTCTATAGTTTCTCCTCTCAAGTGTTCGCCAAAAGTTCCTCCACTCTTCAAAAGTATTTTTTTCTCTTAATCATTCACCCCTATTTATAGAGTAAGAATGAGAGTGTAACATCCCAAAAATTCTAAATATTTGAAACTGTTTAAAACTGTGGGATTTTTAAAACATTTTGTTTCTCTTCGTCAATGTTCGATTTTTTGGATTGTTAATTGAAACCTCAACCCCAAAAATAGAAAACCAAATTGAAACCGAGTTTAAAAAAAGAAAATAAACTGAAACCTCAAAAGTGTGGTATGAGCCGAAACCACTCGACCCAGCCCTTCTTCTTCTTCTTCTTTTTCCTTTTCCTTTCCTTTTCCTTCTCTCTTTCTCTTTTTCCTTCTTCTCTTTTTCCCTTTTTCTTTTTCTTTTCTCCCTCTCGGCCCACTTGCCAGCCTACCTTCTCCTTTTCCCTTACTCTCTGCTTCTTCCCCAACAAGCACCCTACCGCCAGTGTGCTGGTGCCATGCCATTGCCACTATGCCAGTACTCCCGTCACCTCGCCCACACTCGGCACCATGCCGACGTCGTGTCCATGACGTTGTGGCTTCATCACGCACTACAACCAGCGTGTGTCATGTCTCGTCGCGGCCCATGCCGCCCCATCCCATGCCCGCGTTGCCTCCGCACCACTGGAGCCACGTCCTTGCCATCTCGGCGTCCATGCCGTCTACTGGCATCACCGCGCCACGCCCGTGCCCTCGTCCTGCCCTCCCCCTCCGCCACTGGCACCACGCCTTTGCCAGTGCCACCACCATCCTCACCAAGCGCTTGCCCTCCTTTGGAAATAAAGCCACACCGAGCTGCACCCCGGCCTCTCCTTCCCCCTCCATCTCTATTCTCCCAGCTCAAACCGAGCCCAAGCCACACCGTGCCTGCATCGGCCGCTGCCATCCCTTCACCGTTCCAGTAAATCTGGCGAACTCCGTCCACAGCTGACTGTGTCACGCTGTGTTCCACGACATCTCGAGCAAAAGCCCTCAACTGATTTGGAATTCCTTCCACCGAATCTTTTGTTGCCACCTCCTCTCTCCATTCCGGCCAGCACCGCCGCTTCCGTTGTTATGTCTCCACTCGGTGAGCCATCCTTTGATTCCCCACACATGGAGCACCCTCGAACCTCCTATCCTTCCCCACCATTCATGCCTCCTCTCCCTCCCCGCAGCGCCACTGCCGTGAGGACCTCCCTATGCCACTACTGGCTCTCGCCGCCACACCACCTCAGTCCACCCCCATCGCCACCACTGGTACTGCTGAGTTTCCCTCACTTTCCTCTCGCTTGTGCTCACCCTATTCTGCTCCCTCTCGCACCCAAGCTGTAACACCCCAGCCCAACATGAACCGGGTATGCTACTAAAATAACGAGATAACAAATAAAACCCTAAGACATTACAATAAATTTCGACAGAACCTCCTTTGTATAACTAAGTATACCGGAGGTTCCAATAGAAGCATAAGATTATCACTATTTCAACATCCAAAGTTCATCGAAGCATTCATAAATAATCCACTCAGCTAAAGCATAAGCCAGCATAATTAAAATTTACCACTCACATTATTACAAATAAACCAATGCATTCAAGTATAGCCAAAGTTAATCCTTAAGCAGTTTGCTTGTTATTAAGGTACGGTCTAAATGATAATCATCTTTTAAAGAATGTGTGGTAGTGAGTGCAACCAAAGCAACCCTACTCCCTCCCATGCATGCCGTCCGTAAATGAGGTACCTAAAAAACACAACATCAGCAAGAGTGAGTCCAAGACTTAGCAAAGTACAATTGGTAAGACAATAGCCAATGCAACGGTAATTAACATCGTCCATCCACAAAACCCAATAAGAAATATATCTCATACTTATGCGATGCAAACTATTTAAATGCACTTTTCTTTCTCTTTTTTGCATATACCGGTATTGCGGATGCTTTCTAGCACAGGGACCTTAGCCCATACTCTACGAGTATGGGGACCCAAAAGCCCATCATAATCATGACGGGGACCTCAATCAATGCTTGGTCACCACGTGACCATGCCTCCAATATGATATCATGATGCACATGATCAACACTTAAATCATCATGCATAAATGAAACTTACTCATACTTCTAGCATTCGTGACAATTGACAACCATAACATTCAAGCATCCATGATTAACACAATATACTCATAATATAGTAATCAGGAACAATCGATCACGAATAATTTACCACTACTGTACTTGCCTGTTTCTTTCTTTCCCGCTACGGTACACGAAGAAGCAACCTTGGTGCCTTTACTTCGGAACTCCACCTCCTACACAAGCATAACGGTAACAATAAAAACGCTGAAAGAGGACTCCGTTTACACCCCTTAACCCAGCCCCTCAAGACCTAGGGTTCGAATAAGAAATATACTCAATTCTCCGAAGCGGTCTAGCGATAAGCCTCACGAGGCTGCAGAACAACAAATATCATAACTTTCACTCCGAAACTCGGAACATGGTGATCTTGGTCTCTCTGGAACCACGACAGAACCTTCTATGAAAACATAGTTGGGCAAGTCTCCTGATTCGGCGCTCTGTTGACCCTAATATTCAGGTGAAGTTCTCTGTCTTTACAATCTGTCAGTCAGAAAATAGCGACGGTATAAATTCTATAACTTTTGATTGGAAACTCTAAAAATTGTGTTCTTTATTAACTTTGAAATCTTTCAGAATGATCTACAACATTCATTTTGGGTGGCATTTCTGATTCGGCCTCTAAATAACTCCTATTGGCCAGACAAGATAATCTGCCAAATCACGTCAGCTCTCCTGGACAGTCGCGGTAAAACTATCATAACTCCTAAACCGTAAGTCCAAATCGAGTGATCTCATTGCGAAAAGAAAGCTAAAACCGAGGGCTACAACTTTCTAAGAGGTGTACAGATCAGAAAATGAACGTAACTTACCCAAATCTGACGAGCAACAGCGCTGAACAAAACCGATCTGCTGTCTCCACTTGGCCGACCCTCCAACCGTCGTCGCCTCGCCTTTCCTCCAATGGACCGCAGAAAGGACCTTCGCCAGGGAGGGTGGTCGTGCTATGGAGGAGATGGTGGCACAGGGGAGAAGGTGGTGGTGGCGCACGGCAGGGGAAAGGGGGGGGGGTGGCGGCTCAAAGTGGGGGGGAGGGAGGGTGGGGAGGTTAGGGTTTGGGGGGTGGGAACCCCCCTTTTTGGCCGGCCACCACATGGGCCCCTCCTGGGCTGCGGCCCAGGCCCAGATTGTCGAGGATTTACGAAAAACCCCTTCTCTTTTCAGAAATTTCTACTCATTTAATTGTCTTTTCTCCTCCCGGCTATTTTCTAATTACCCGATTCAATTCCGGGGTATTACACGAGCACCGTCGCCCCCCGTTCCTCCCCCGTCTTGACCTCCACTTGCCTTCGCCCGGCCACTCCCATCCACTCCTGGCTGTGCCAACACCATCCACATGATCCTCTTCCCTTCCCGGTTCCATTTTGCCCACCCACGGCAGCCTCCGAAGCTCCCCTCGCCGGCGTTGTGCGCCGCACGAGTCAACTCAACACCTCCTCTGTTTCCCTTCCTGTGCTCCCTCTCTGTCTGCTCTCTCTGTGTATAGACGAGTCAATGACGGTGGGCCCACCCATTAGTGGTTTGTTAGACTGTGTGAAAATGATTAGTTCAGAATTGTTAGTCAATTAGTTACTAATGTGGATATTAGAGGTGGCCTTTCAATCTGTGCTATTAGCATTTAGATAAAATACAAAATTAAATTAGGTAGCCATTAGTAGTTAACTAACGGTGGGCCGCCAAGTCAGTAGATAATTAAGGTGAATCAATTAGTGATTATTGCATTCAACAAATATAGGGTTAATAAAATCCAATAGTAAGTTAATTTACATGTTAGTGTGCGAAGGTGTTAAAAACCAAAACACCATCTCAAAAGATCAATGGACTCTGACCATTAGTCGTTAGTTAGTACCACACATTTTGCTGAATCTTCTAGTTGTGACTTAGTTTAAGATCATTAACCTTGTCGCTGTTTCAACAAGCGATAGGTCAAACTCTAAACAAGAGATCGTGTAGTAAGTAAACTAACGATAGCAATGAACTCAGGTAGTTAGAGCTTAAGATGGTATAGATGTTTAGGCGTATGGATATACACGTGACCAAATGACCAATAGGCCCTAGTCTATGGTTAAAATAATAATAATAATAGATAATACACCATGGTTAATGATCAATAGACCCTGTCAGTTAGGGTTTATACTATAATATCCCGTTTATTCTTCAAGAGTTATAAAGACAAATTGATAAATTGGTAGAAAAAGAAATTAAAAATTTAGAATTTTAGTGAGGAATTAGAGTTGGGCCTTTCGGCCCACGATCTCGTGGCCCATGTGTACTGCATAAAAGAAGGGTGGCTACCTAAACCCTAGCCCCACCCCTGTGCAGCTACGCCTTGCACTGCTGGCTACCCAGCCGCTCGAGCCATTCTGCTAGCCCCCCTTGCATGCCTGCTCCTGCACCATCATTGCTCCTACTGCATGCTGCTCTTGCTCTGCTGCATGAAAGCCTGGATGCTGCCGCTGCGTTGGATGAGGCCTACGCTAGATGCTGCAGCATGCATGTACTGCTGCTGCACTGCATGTTGTGCTTTGCTAGGGCCAGCCAAGAGCCACAGAGAGAGAGAGAGAGAGAGAGAGAGGAGGCGGCATTTCTACATGTGTTGCTACTGCAGCTACAATTTTATGTGCTACCAAGGGTCAGAAAGGGAGGACCAGGAAAGAAGAAAGGAAGGAGGGATGGAAGAAGAAGAAGAGAAGGGAAGAAGAGAGGATTTTCACGGGTTTTCAAGTTCGGCACCGTGATCTTCAAGGGTAACACGTTTTAGTCACTAGAATTTCCATGGATTAGTCACTGTACGATTTGTAGATCGTTTGGATAATGGGAATATTAGATTTTAGCATGCCCTGGTTTGTCAAGTTGCGACATAGAGCCTTGTGGGAGAGATTATGTCTAGATTACGGGAGTGAGAGACCATGTGAGAGGTTATTTCAAATCGGCTCAGAACTCGGTGTTGGAAAAGGAACTTCCGTATTGAGAGGATTCCTCTGAAAATCTTAATAGATAAAGTTAGTTTATCACGTTAGCTTTGTGTCGAGTAATCGCGCGGAAGGTATGGATAGTGAGTCTTATAAAATGCTATGATATTGAGATGCTATGTAGTGAACAAAATGATAAGCGCAGGGCGTTGAGGTCGAACCTCGGGATGTGTCGAAGAAGATGAAGCGGTTGCGAGTCGTGCACAACAAGGTGTCTGGAGGCTTCTAGATTCGCATAAGCGGCAAAAGTGGAGGCGGTTCCGTTCGGGTGAGTAATTGCTATAAATAGGGAGCAGTGTTAGGGTTAGACTTTGGAGAGAAAATTATATTAAGGTTTTGTTTTGCTTTTTGAGAGTTTGTTGAGTTGAGAGGATGGCGAAAATCTTTGATTATTAATAGAAGATGGACTAATTTGGGGTTTTGGTCTACAGTTAAATGGTAGGTAATTTCTTGAGGGTTCCAGAGAGTCCAAGAATATGATTTTTTGGATGAGTATAACCGGAAGTGCGGTTATAAATTTTGGGATTTTGTGTTACTCTTCTTGAGAGGGTTTTGTAGATCTTGTTTAAATACATTGCTCTTAATTTTAAGGCACCTAGATTTCGGTCCTTGAGGAGTAATTGCGGCACATATTAATCTGTTGATTATTAATTGGACTCTGATTAAATGGTAGGTAATTTCTTGAGGGTTCCAGAGAGTCCAAGAATATGATTTTTTGGATGAGTATAACAGAAGTTATAAATTTTGGGAGACTGCTATCTAGAACCGGGTTGCTGCTGGACGCAGTCGTGGGAAAAATATTAATTTGATTGAGTTAATGATAGAATGGAATTTTAGGCATAACTAGAAAGTGGTGGATAATTCCCTGTAGTTTTTAAAAACTCTTAATTCAATATATTTGCATGTGTGGATTAAAAGATATGAAAAATATTAAATCTGCTGTCCAGAAGATGATAGATATGTATTATGGGTAAAAAACAGGGGTTTAGATGATTTAAGTTGGACATTTGATCAACTACGAAGTTGTTGGAAATTTTGTATACATTCCAAAACTGGTATGGTTTACCATAACACGATGTGAGAGTTAAAAGTTATGACAATTTTAGTGTCGGGATAGTAGGGGAGACTATCCAGTAAAGGGGGAAGTTGTGGAAGTGGGGGTGCGTAGGAACGTTATCGATTAAGTGTTGTTTTGTATTGATGTAGTTTGTATTGAGTTTGAGTGTTTACTGTAGGCGGAGTAGCTTCGGGATTGTTGTCACCTTCAAATCATCCCGGTCATTGCAACTAGAAAGGCAAGTGTATGGTAGAATGGTATTTTAGTGATTGATGTTTGTGTGAGTCAATTCTTAGCCATGCTTAGATTCCGATAGAATTGGGTGGTTATCGACTTTGTCAATAACCTTGATCAAACAAATCATTTTATTATGCTATATCCAGCACCTTGTGCTATGTTAGTTGGAAAACTAAAAATGCAAATAAAATGATTTAGGCTTGGGCAAGTGGTCGACTGGTGTGTTGTTGGGTTTGTGGATGTCTTGCCTCGGTCAACAGGGATCGAACATCTTGTTTCACCAAAACCAAGCATTATTGTGTGCTAACCACATGGGAGCGATATGGGACCTCTCTTGACTTAGTACTTTGGCGTGTGTTAACTCCGGGTCGCAGGTTGGCTATTGTTGTTCTATTAAAAAAATATTCTGTTGTTGTGGGTGTACGGTGGTGGAGTTCCGGGTAGGTTTTCCACCTCGAGGTGCATCGTAGTTGTCCAAGGCTTTACCCGTGAGGGGTAGTTGTCCGAGGCTTTACGATGACTCCGACACAACGTATGGGTTTCTATCCATAGAGGCGACTCGTAGTTAGTACATTATATTGGAAACGTATCGTAGAGCTTAGCCTTCCCGATATACCTAAGGATATGTGCTTTATCGTGTGGCAAAAGAGGCGGTCTGGCGTGTGGGTACATTGGTACACCTCTGCAGGGTATACACTTTTGAATAGCCTCGTCCTAGGTGATGGATATGCTTGGAATTGGATTTGCAGGAGGTGGACTTAACGTTTTGGATTTTTAACTTAAAAACTGGTTCGGGTGGTACTGAGAATGGTCTCATGCTATGTTTGTGAGCTGCGAATTAGCCACTTGTTGTTGTTTAGATGTAGCCTATACTGTTTACTCGCTGTTATTTGAAGTATCAAAAATGTTTGCTCACTTGCCATTTCAATCTATTACTTATACTTCAAATGAAATGTTGCTTTATGCTAAAAATTGCTTAGTATAGTAGCCTTCCTTTGATACATGAATGCATCTAAATATTCTTTTGCTTGTAAGTCTTGCGAGTACAACTTTGTACTCAACCCGATTACTACCAATTTCAGAAGAGGTTGATCCCCAAGGGATCGACTGTTGTGAGAACAACTTCGTTCAGGACGACGACTAGTGTGGAGGTTTCCGGTCAGGTTGCCTTGTGGGTAAGGGCACACCGTTCGGCTCTTCTTTTGGTGCCATCTTATGGCTATAGTTCTGCTGCGTACTTAACTTTTATTATTGCTATTTGGCCGGTCGGCCGCATGTATGAAAACTGATGTTGTATGATGACTTCGTTGTAACCTATTGTGACTACAGTATTGTAATATTGTTGTATGGCATTGATGTTGATATTGTTTTATGAATGGTGTATCTATATCGCTCCTGGGAGGTATACGATACGTCGAGGCGGGATATTTGGTTTGTAATGCCACAACCAATGGTTGGTTAAGTATTACAAGTTAAATAACTCGGGTCCTCACACTATGGTTAGTAGGAAACAAGAAAAGAAATCACAAGTATATGTTCCTATCAACTACTAGGATCTGGAGGCTCAAAGTCACTCACACTCAAGCTCATACCAAGTTCTTATCAATTCTTACCAAGCAAACAGGCAGTGACCGGCAGCTAGTGTCGGTGTCAACGATCTTCAAAGATTGACAAAGCGATTACAAGCAACTGGTACTTGTGTAATGGTAGAGGTGGAGCTAGAATAGGCTTCAATATGGTAGCAAGGATTAGCAACAATCAAATCGGTAAATGCAAGTTAAAAAATTACTCAAAGTACTAGTCAATGTTGCTGATCCTAGACTAGAAAGAGTTAGCTAATCAAAGCCTACTAAGAGAAGTGTATGAACGCACACGTAAAGATCAATGTAACTTGATGTAAGCAAAGAAAATTCTCACACCAAGTGCTAGGAGAGACGCTAGCCAGCTACTCAAAACTTTTTTTGTAGGGACACAAAATTGTTCATACGATGTAGAGCACAAAATCAGAATAACGTGCAATATAAACAACCCACTAGTTGAAGCTGTAAACAACAGCTAGTCCCAAAAGATAAAAAAAGTAAAGTTGCATAAGGCTTATATATGCTCGTTTGAAAGATTTTGACGAGATCTACAACTTTGTAGTTGAGGTGAAACCTAAATTCTGAAGGGAAAGCTGAAAAGAACAGCAAAAACAAAAACCGAAAACTTGCTATGCGAATTCAGGGCTGTAATGGCCGATTTTGGGGCCCCTAGAGGCGACTAGTGGCTTATCTAGAAAGGATGTGCCTCGTCGTTAGCTTTCCAAAAAGTACAAGAACATCCAAAACGGACAACGTATATAAAAAGTTATGTCCGTTTTACTAATGGTGTGGAAACCGACTCGGGTTCAAAATTGAAACAGCTATATCTTTCAAACCCTTGGGCCAAACTTGTTGATTTTTTTTGTGCAAACTTGTAGCCATATGCAGAAGGACTCCACCAATTTTCACTTGTTGTGGCAAAAGTTTGACGTGCTTTCCAATTTTCTCTCTCTCTTTTCCTACCTTCTCTTTTTTTTTCTTTTTTTCCTTATAATTTTTTCCACTCTTGAACAATCGAAACAACTGATTAGGGTTTTCCCTTTTGATTCTTGATCCTTTTCGAAACTTCAAAACGGCGGTGATATTGTAGTGTGCTGCGTAGAGAAAATGTTTGCCGCGGCAGGCGTGGTAGCGGTGGCTTGGTACGAGGTTGTCGTGGCGGCAAGAGGCAGCAGCGATCAGTGGCTGCCACGGCAGGGAGTAGCAACAGAGGCAGGAGGACTTGGGCTGCCACGGTAAATATAGTTGTTGCGGTAGGAGATGTGTTTTGTTTGCCACGACAGCGGAAGGAAATGCGATGGTAGGAGTTGCGGTTGCCGCGACAGCGAGTGGAATTAGCGGCAGAGCGAGATGCGTGCTGCGGTTGAGCAAGATATGTGACGCGGCAGCTGTGGCAAGACGTTTTTGGTGCCGCGATAGTGAAGCAGCAGCAGCGGCAAGATATGTACTTTGGCAGTGATAGGTAGCGGTGGCAGGCTGTTTTGGTGCCACAACAAAGGTCAGTAGGTAGCGGCGGGGTAGGGGGTGATGGGTGCTGCGGCAGCGAAGGCAGCGACGCTACATGGGGTGATGAGTGCTACGGCAGGACTAGATGACTTGCAAGAAACTCAAAACTAGACCAATCTAGATAGAAACCAGCACAATGACTCGACGATGCAACGAAAATTCAACAACGCGAACTAACAGAAACATAATTGCAATGACTCAAAGGGCTCTGTATGGATGATAGATGCAATATTTTTTTGGTAATTTTCTGGACTCTAGGTATGAAAAATGAATCTACTACTAGAAAACTAGAAACTCTCACCGATCAACTGTAGCTCTAATTCCACCTGATGCGACAATGGGTATCCCGATCTTTCGGTGAGAAGGATAACTCGATTTGGGTGGAGAAGGCTCCCACGATTCGGCTACCAATTGCTTGCGACCAATATGCCCGGCAAACGCGGAACCAACTCCGAGATCGTTATCAACATTGCTAGAAACACGATCGACCTGACCACGAAGGTCTATTCTTGCATGCAATTGAAGAACACACAAGAATAAGATAATAAATAATATGAAATTGCAAATAAGATTGAAATATTTGATAAAGTTGGGATTCTGTAGCGATATTATGTTTGGTCTAATCGACACAAGCCAATACACGAAGTTGCAATGAAGCTAACTTTTAAGTAAACAAAATCGAATGAAACTAGAGGGGTGTGACCCCTTAAATAGTGGAGAGGGAGCTGCACATAGCTAGCAAAACAGGGGTAATACTATTCACAGCACTGTTCTCACATGAATAATGTCCTATGAACAGTACCAGTCGCATAGGGTGGCCCTCCCCTTGGCCCCAAACATTAAAAGGCCAAATCTAGCCTAAATAGGTGATGCAGCACCTTCTTTTAATGATTACGGTGCCCACAGAAGGAATTTGAAGATGATGATGCCAGATCTGTTGGAAAGAGGTCGAGATAAGCTTTCCATCAAGTAATCGTGGAGCTCAAACAGACTCCGTATGTGAATGTTATGCATGTTTGAAGTCAGTGCTGTCTCCGGAGGCCGAATTGGATTCCAAAATATGCCCAGCTCAAATTCTTGCCTAGGTTGAACAAAAAGTGTTGTGATGCTACACAAATATATATTTCCATCATTAGGTAGCATCATATAATCATATAGTATAAATACACTTTTAAAAATGAGCTCACCTGATAATTTAAGTGAAATGTACGAACTCTTGTAATTAGAATAGTAAACATAACAAATAGGATTGATGTAGAGACGTCATGATCTCATCAATGGGTCAACTAAAAAAATCCATCGAGGATGCACGTCCCTCTCATTATAAATGATACAGGTACCTCGTACCTTACTTGTGCTTTCCGAGTAGGTAAGCGTTGTTACTGTTGCGAAAAGACTTGAAGGTGACTAAGATTGGAGCAACGGAGACGCTGGCTTATAATGGTGCACGGGAAGCAATTAATTTCGAAGTTGATGGTCATCTATCGTATTATTTGAGATCATTATGTTACTGTTGAAGGATTCTGTTACTGTTGAAAGAGTTTTTGGTTATGTTTTTTTCGTTGATTTAGATGAGTTGATTTATTTATGCTACATCTAGTAGTAAAACTTTAAGGGGCACAATTGTAATTGTTCTTACGAAGACTACATGATACAACATTAATATTTTCAACTCTAGTTGAAAAAGTTTATAATACTCACATGAAAAATTATAAATAACAAGAAAAGTCTGTTATGCTTTTAACAAATTAATAATTTAATTTAATTTAATTTATACTATCATCATATACTACCAATAAAATATGCAGTAAAATTTCTCATTTTTCTCGGTAAACTAGTTCATATCCTCTGTATTTTGGGAATAAACGGAAGGCAGAGGAGCATGGAATAAAGTAGAGACAGAAACACAGGTTACTGTGAACCATGCTCGCTGGCGCTTCCCCTTTGGTGGCAAGATGTAGATGTTGGTCTAGCTGCCCCGCACGTGGTCGCTGCACCGCCGAACTCTCCTTCGCGCGGGCGCTCCGCTACTCGTTGAGGCTACCGTCGGTCAGCCATCGCGGTTGTTGCGCCCGCGGGCCAGGAGTTTCCGTAGTCACGGTTCAAAACATCGGCCGAAAACAGACTGAAAATCAATAAAACCGGCCAACCCTGGTAGAAATCCAAACTTGCAATTAAATTTTGTCCAATATAAAAGAAATTGAAAACCATGTCTAAGCACTTATGTGGTAAGGTTCTTAGCCTAGAAGGAGGTCCTGGGTTCAAATCCTCAAAACTGCAATATTGTTTTTTGCGTTTGAACTTTAGAAAATTCAAATTTTGATTTAAAAACTTCGGCTGAAATTGATTGTCATTTTCCGATTTTCGTACCTACCGCCCTACCCTTAAAAATCCAAAACCGGTTTTGTGAACCTTGGCAGGCACTGAGGGAGCCCTTGGCAGGTCGCGTGTGAAGCCACTGTGCAGCCCGATTGGCGCTCGGTGGGTGCATCCCCGCGGGGTCGATGGTGTTGAACATGAGGGCAATATTTCAATTTTATATTTTAATAGAAGACATATATTGCAAAAGACTAATGATGTGTAAACCAGTACTAACAGTAGATAACTCATTGTACTTCACAATATATGCAAAAACAGAATGTAAACAAGTCAATCCGTCACACGAAAAACTTACTAATGAGTTCGATGAAGGACATGAAGCAACGCAGGCGCTGACTCGATGCAGGTGCAGACTCGATGATGAATTAGCAACACGAGCGGTCGCGTAGATATGCGCTGCCCAAAAATCTTATTGCCGCCCCCGTGCAGGTCTTCACGGCAGCAACGGCTCGGAGATACCGCTCTCCTTCACAGTGCACGTCGAGAAGAAGGGTCGACGAGGTTCATATATCACAATCCCACACCACAGGTTTTCAGAGGAAGAAGAGAAAGAATGAATGCAGTTCGTATTCGCGTAATGCTCTAGACGTCTCCAGGCATATATATAGAGATGCAAGCCTGAACTGACTGATTAAATAGCCATTTACCCACTGGTAACTGACACACTTAACCAGTCATTAACCCATTGGTAACTGACAAACTTAACCAGCCATTTACCTACTGGTAACTGTCTATCATTATCATCCAATAAAGTCTTAAATTCAAATATTTGAATCTCATTCAAAGAGAGAGAGAGAGATGCATGGTTCAGCAAAAATAAGGTGGACTTGGTCTGCCATGTGGCGTGTCACATCACGGCACGGTCCCGCGTCGCAAGTCACAAGTCATGCGATTTTTCACGTTAAATTACGCTCGTGTGTGTGTTTAGGCAAAGCTCTCCTCGTGCCACTCTCATCTATATGTCACATGGTTCAAAGAGTGGCAAGGACTCCACCTTATATGTTGGTCATCTCCACTTTGCCTTATCAATATGGTACTAAACCATACATGCTTTGGAATTATAGAAAATTAGCCCCACTCATATGGGTCTATTTCCAACAACCCCTACCAATTCCAAAGCAAGAAACAAAAGGATATCAAAGGTATTGTGCTGAAGTACTGTTAATATACCAGTATTTTAGTGTAAGTCCCGTACGGGTTGAACTTGCACCTGGAATGACAAGATTCATCTTCTCGCAGCTAATGAATGGACTTTGCCTGAATTCACAGTTTTTCGTGATTAGATTTCACTTGAAATCTCAACTAATACTAGGCTATCAAAGAACCTCATCTAAACGGAGCCTTATTTGGTCATGCCCCCTTATCTGCTTATGAACTTTCTAGATAATTCCCTATTCTCGTGAACTATGACCTTATAGTTAAGCTCAAGTAGGTGTATTCATTTTAGGTACCCTCTAGGCTAATACCTTTTTCCCTCATTGGACATTAGAATACATTAAGACTTGAAGCCACTCTTCCACACAGATGAGAGTACTATATCTATTAGGACACGGGTATATATATTTTAAACTATACTCTCTTATTCAAACATCAACTTGTTTTTCTCATTACCTAAGTCACGGGATCTCCGATCAAGTAGGTATGGGTTACTGTTGAGTTGTAACTCCAATGGGCCTCATTCCCATGTCCATAGACACAACGGGAATCGCCTTCCGTGCTAGCCCCTTTGTGAAAGGGTCTACCAGATTTTTCTCAGTGCGTATATAATTCATAGTAATCACTCCTGAGTTTCTCGGTTTTCTAATAGATTTAAGCCTACACTTCACATGTTTGGAGGACTTCATATTATCCTTTCTACTTGTGACATTAGCCAATACTTTTTTATTATCATAGTACATCAGGATTGCCGGTATTGGTTTCTTAACCAACGGCAAGTCCAACAGAAGCTCTCTTAGCCATTCAGCCTCAACAGTGGCTATGTCTAGTGCTACGAGTTCTGCTTCCATGGTTGACCTCGTCAATATGGTCTGTTTGCAAGACCTCCATGAAACTGCAGCACCAGCTAAAGTGAATACATAGCCACCTGTAGCCTCAATCTCATCCACATTAGAGATCCAATTGAAATCACTGTATCCTTCTAATACAGAAGGATGTCCAATAAAAGTTATTCCTAGAGATGTTGTGCCTTTCAAGTAACACAACACTCTTTCAAGTGCCTCCCAGTAATAATCTCCTGGGTTAGATGTAAACCGACTTAATTTGCTCACAGCAAATGAAATGTCAGGTCTTGTGGCACCAGCTAAATACATGAGTGACCCAATATTTTGTGAATATCTTAATTGATCTTTTCCTGGCCCTTGGTTCTTTCGAAGCATAATGCTCGCATCATAGGGCGTTGGAGAAATTTTACAATTCTCATAGCCAAAACGGCTTAGGATTTTCTCAGCATAACGGGATTGGCTCAATGTGATCCCACCCTCGTTCTTGATCAATTTAATATTCAGAATGACATCTGCCACTCCTAAGTCTTTCATATCAAAGTATCGAGATAAGAAAAGATTTGACCTCGTCAATTATGGCAGTGTTGTTCCAAATATAAGTATGTCATCCACATATAGGCACAGGATCACTCCTTGACCCCACCATAATGATAATATATACATTTATCAGCTTCATTCACAACAAAGCCAGCAAATGTCAAAGTTTTATCAAACTTCTCGTGCCATTGTTTAGGTGTTTGCTTTAGACCATATAATGATTTTAATAATCTACATTCCTTATTTTCCTGTCCAGAAATCACAAAACCATCTGGTTGATCCATATAGATTTCTTACTCCAACTCTCCATTAAAAAAAGCTGTCTTTAATTCCATTTGATGGACATGTAGACCATAGGAAGATGCTAACGCAAGAAGCACTCTAATGGTGGTTAGCCTGGCAACAGGATAATAGGTATCAAAGAAATATTCTCCCACTTTATGGGTGTAACCCTTGGCCACAAGTCTTGCCTTGTACTTCTCAATAGTACCATCAGGCCTTAATTTCTTTTTAAAGATCCACTTACATCCTACATGTTTACACCCGATAGGACGATCAGTGATCTCCCAAGTCCCGTTAGCCATGATAGCATCCATCTCGCTACGGACTGCTTCTTTCCAATACTGAGCATCAGAAGATGCATAAGCCTCTGAAAGAGTCTTTGGCACATCATCCACGAGGTATACAATAAAGTCAACACCAAAGGTTTTCTCAACCCTTTGTCTCTTGCTCCTGCGAGGAGCTTCTGCAACTAGATCGTAATCCTCCTCAGGGATATCACATATTGTTTCATAAATGGTGGGAAGTTTAGAAGTTTGATTATTCTCACTTTCAATATTTTCAGTTTGAGCATTTTCGGTTCGTGAACTACTACCTGTAGTTCTCATAGAAAAATAATTCTCAAAGAATGAAGCATCTCTAGACTCCATTATTGTGTTAGCAATAATCTCAAGAGTTTCTAATTTAACTACTAAAAATCTATATGCCGTGCTATTTTGAGCATATCCTAGAAAAATACAATCGACTGTTTTAGGTCCAAACTTTTTTTTTTCTGCAACGGTATATTGACCTTTGCCAAACACCCCCAGGTTCGCAGAAAATTAACATTCGGTTTTCTCCCCTTCCATCCCTCATATGGAGTAATCTCACTCTTTTTAGTGATTACTCTGTTTAGAATGAAAGTTACTGTCAATATAGCTTTCCCTCACCATCCTTAGGCATACTAGCACTCTCTAACATGGCACTAACCAAGTCTGTTTGTGTCCAGTTTTTCCCCTCAGCCACCCCATTTGAATGGGGTGAATATGGTGGTGTAAATTCATGGACTATTCCATGCTCAGAATAGAATTAGGAAAATTCATAAGAGATGTACTCTCCTCCACAATCTGACCTTAGTCTTTTTATTTTCTTCTCTAATTGGTTCTCAATCTCAGTCTTATAAGTCTTAAAGTAGTTTAAAGCTTCATCCATAGTTTTTAGCAAAAACACATAGCAATAGCGTGTTGCATCATCAATAAAAGTTAAAAAAATATCTTTTGCCTCTTTTTGTCAATAATCCATTCATTTCACACAAATCTGAATGAACAAGATCTAATGGTGCCAAGTTCTTTTCGTCCTCTAATCCCTTAAAGGATTTGCGAGGTTGCTTTGCTTGCACACATGACTGACACTTTGATCATTTGACAATTTCACATTTTAGAATTAAATCTAATCTGGACATTGTAGCAATACTATCAAAACCAATATGACAGAAACGAGAATGCTAAATATTTACCTCACATTTATTTAAACCAGTTGCAACATTCAGATTATAACAAGACTCTAAAGTACTTAGGCGGAACAAGCCTTCGCTCTCATAGCCTTTACCAACAAAATTCATGAACTTAGACATTACAATTTTATTCGACTCAAAGACTAGCTTATAACCATCCCTGCATAGTACAGAACAACTAACGAGGTTCTTATTTATTGTAGGAGTATAATGCACGTTCTTCAAGTGGACAATCTTCCCTGAAGGAAGCTTCAGATCCACCGTGCCAACATCAAAAATAGAGGCACGCGACCTGTTTTCCATTAGGACGGAGGAAGCCCCTTCTGCCTGGTAAGAAGAAAACAAGAAAATATCAGAACAAATATGAACATTAGAACCAGTATCAATGCACCAATCAGTGGATTGATATGCTGAAAAAACAACAAGAATTACTATACCCTCCTAAAGTTGAGGCCTCGCCTATGATCACGTTGACAACCTTCTTCTTTGGCTGTTCACCATCTCTACTCTTGCTGAAATGACAGTCTTTCGCCATATGACCATTTTTCCCACACACAAAGTAGGTGATGTTTCTCATATCCTTCTTCTCAGTTTTCTTCTTAAAGCTAGTTGTATTGTTCGGTTTGTTGTATTTGTACTCCTTTGCAACAATCTTTTACTCTATGAAATTTGCATTATCCTGACCAGAAGTGCTGGGTGCATCTTTTGCTCTTGCCTTTTCTTCCATATCGAGGGAAGCAATGAGATCTTCAACAGAAATCTCTTCCCTCTTGTGTTTCAAACTAGTGGCAAAATCCCACCAAGAAACAGGAAGTTTGGCGACAATGCTCAGAGCCACAAACTTAGGAGGCAACACACAGCCTAGGTACGCAATCTCACCAACCAATAGCTGGAGGTCATGAGCTTGTCCAACTATGGACTTAGCCTCATCCATGCTAAAGTCGAAGAATTGCTGACACATGTAGAGTCAGCGACCTACCTCTGCCTCTGCATATTTGTGCTCTAGTGCATTCCACAACTCTGTGGCGGACTTATAGTCCATATACACATCGTAGAGCTGATCTACCAGAATGGTTAGAATGCAGCCAAGAGCAGTATTGTTCGCATTATCGAACTGCATATACTAGTCAATCGTAAATAGATACTGCGGGTGGATTACCCACCACAGCCCCAAAGATATGAGCCAGAACTTGGCTCTAGTCTGCTATCTACAAAAATTCTGGCCAGAAAACCTCTCAGGTTTCATAGCATCAAAAGCTCTAGCCATAGTTGTGTTGCAACAAAGTTTACGTTAAGTTTTTTGGAATGTTGAAAATAAGGGTAATATTTTAATTCCATATTTTAATAGAAGACAGATATTGCAAAAGACTAATGATGCATAAACCAGTACTAACAGTAGACAACTCATTGTACTTCATAATATATGCCAAAAAAGAATATAAACAAGTCAATCCGTCACACGAAAGACTTACTGATGAGTTCGATGAAGAACAGGAAGCAGCGCAGACGCAGACTCGATGATGAATCAGCAACACGAGCGATCACGCAGATGTGCGCTGCCCAGAAACTTTATTGCCGCCCTCGTGCGGGTCTTCACGGCAGCAACAGCTCGGAGATACCGCTCCCCTTCTTCATGGTGCACGCCGAGAAGAAGGGTCGACGAGGTTCAGACAGCACATCACACAGCACAGGTTTTCAGGGGAAGAAGACAAGGAATGGAGGCAGTTCGTATTCGCGCAATGTTTTGGACGTCTCCAGGCATATATATATAGAGATGTAGGCTTTGAACTGACTGGTTAAATAGCCATTTACCCACTGATAACTGACTCACTTAACCAGCCATTTACCCACTGGCAACTGCCTATCACTGGTAACTGACACACTTAACCAACCATTTACCCACTGGTAACTGTCTGTCATCACCATCCAATAAAGTCTCAAATTCAAACATTTGAATCTCATTCAAACATAGAAAGAGATACATGGTTCAGCAAAAATAAGGTGGACTTGGTCTGCAAAGTGGCGCACCACGACACGTCACGTCACGGTCGCGCGTCGCAAGTCACAAGTCACACGATTTTTCACGTGAAAATACGCGAATTTGCGCGTGCGTGCGCGTGTGTGTGTTTAGACAAAGCCCTCCTCGTGCCACCCTCATCCATGGATCACATGTTTCAAAGAGTGGCAAGGACTTCACCTTATATGTTGGTCACCTCCACCTTACCTTAGCAATATGGTACTAAACCATACATGCTTTGGAATTATAGAAAATGAGCCTCACTCATATGGGCCTATTTCCAACTGATGGTACTCCACATCTGGGAGGTCGCCAACGCCAACATCTGTAGTCGCCAGTTGCCTCCTTCGCCGTCGGTTTATAGAGCCTCCCAGTCACCATCTTCCCCTACAGACCCGTAACAGTATTGCCATAACGCAAGAGTCTTTCTCACCCCCAGATCTAAATCCCCTACCTTTCCTCCCTGGTTCTCGTCATTATCTAGTGCTGGTGCATGAGCCGCTGGTTTTTATCAGCCCCAAGAGTTGTCTTTTCGCCGGAATGCATGGCTTGCGAAGAGGATCCAACCATGCTGCTTTGTTGGGGTGCTCATGTAGGCCGTTGACGTGAGGAGTAGCTGGGTGGCCATTTGAAGAGGCCCGAGTAGTCGGGCTATTTCCCCCAGAGTTATCGTCATGAGTGCAAGACGACTGTCCTGGAAGCCTCGTGTTTAGCAGCTAGTCCAGGTCACCATGGATGAGCCATGGGAGGAGGGAGAGAGGAGCGAGGGTGGTCGACTTTTGTTGTGTGTCGTCCACCGTCATCTTCGATGGGAGGAGCCGCTTCTTCACCTAATTTATTTTGAATCTCCTTGCTGGGTGGCGTGTCAGTGTGTGGATTCACCTTGCCTCTGCTTCTATCCCTCTCTCAACCTTTGTGTATTGGATATCCTCTACACTATCTGATAACTTGTTCGAAGTTTTAGTGTGTTTGGTTGGGGGTTGCTCTTCGATTAGCTATGTGTGTGTTTTATGTGCGGCAGAGCTGGGGGTGTTATGCTGTTGTAACACCCCGGCTTAGCAAAAGCCCAAGATGTCACCTACAACTATTATTACTACACTTTTCTGCATCAAACTAAAGTATTACTACCTTCTAGACGTCACAATTAAACATTATACAATGGTAGTTGCATCATCAACTCAATCTTACTTTTTTCATCAATAATACCATGACACTAAAATATCTTACCAAAACATTGTTTTATCTCATGAAAAAAATCAACAAGACAATGACAAACACCCGTTATCACCCTTATACATGTACTTGCCTCAACTGTAAAGTTTGACGATGAGAACAGGGCACTACCCCCGGATTGACACCACCACCCTTGAAGACACGAAGGAACCCGATGAAAACCACACAAAGATATCCTCTCCCCTTTCTTCTCCCTCTCCTCCGCCTTCCTTTGGCCGGCATCAGTGGTGGGAGCACCACCAATGGGGAGGACAGCAAAGGAGCGCAATGGGGAGATGCTGGACCAAGACGCAAAGAGGTAGGGAGTGTAATACCCCGACTTACTTTGAGAGAGAGAGGAAGAGAGCAATTGAATTAGAGAAAACATTTGAAGTTTTTAAAGGGCGTTTTTTCGTTTTTAGGAACTCAGGCCTTGGGCTAGCGGCTTACAGCCTTGGCCCATGAAGGGGGGAGAGGCAGCCAAACCCTAACCATCACACCCCATGCGCCACTCTCTCCTCTCCCTCTTTTTTCAGCCGCCACCCCCTCCCTCCCCTCTCCAGTCGCCGCCTCCTGCAGCACCCCTCCTTGCAGTCTTCAACAATTCATTGATCGGAGCATCAAACGACATCCGATCGTCCTCACATTTGGTCAGTGTGTTCTTTGCTTGATTATATTATATTTGTACGGTTGGATTGAAGATTAGTTGACAGGATCATCTGTTTTGATAGGGAGTTTTTCTGCTGGGACTACTGCAGCTTTAACTCAAAGCAGTTTTGGTAGATCATTTGTTTGAGTAGTTAAACGATCACGGATTAGACTCAACATTTTACAGCTTGTATATATCTAGTGTAAATACACTCTTACCAATTTTCATACAATAATTTTTAGTGGTTTGTGAGATATGAGTTAATAACGAAGGGTACAGACTGTAGTTTCAGGTAGCAGATCGGTTTTGTTCAGCGCTGTTTCTTATCTGATTTTGGTAAGATATGTACATTTTCGGATCTGACCACCTCTAAGAGAGTTGTAGCCCTCGGTTTTATCTTTCTGTAGGCACAGAGATCACCTGATTTGGACTTACGGTTTAGGAGTTATGGCAGTTTGATCGCGACTGTCTAGGAGAGCTAACGAGAATTGGCAGATTGTCTTGTCTGGCCATTATTAATTATTTAGAAGCCGAATCAGTAAGGCCACCCAAAATGAATATTGTATAGAATTTAGTAAGATTTCTAAGTTGATAAAAAACACAATTGTTAGATTTGGCAATCAAAAGTTATGAAATTTTTACAACCGCGGTTTCGTTGACTGTCAGATTGCAAAGACAGAAATTTTACCTGAATATAATAATTAGTAGGATGCCGAATCAATAGAATTTCCCAACTAGATTACTGTAGCTGGTTTTGTCGTGATTCCAGAGAGTCCAAGATCACCCCATTCCGAGTTTGGTAGTAAAAGTTATGTTATTGTTAGCGCTGCTGTCCCGTAGTCATTTCTGCTAGACTGTCGGGAAGGTGGAGCAAAACCTGTATTCGAACCCTAGGTCTTGAGGGTTGGGTTATGGGGTGTAAACGGAGTCCACTTTTCAGCGTATTTACTGTTAGCGTGATTCTTGTGTAGGAGGCGGAGTCCTGGAGTAGAGGCACCATTTTGCTTCTTCGCGCGCCGTAGCGGAAAAAAGCAAGTACAATTTTTGTACGATATTGTGTGTTGGGCAATATGGTTGATTTGATGCGTGCTTAATATTATTATGCGTGATGAAAGTGTATATTTCACATTGTTTATATGATGATTGATGATTGATAATTGATAATTCTTATCAGAACATATTGTGGATTGTCCATGTCATTTCATATCAATCATGTATGTTGGCATGAGATAGCCACGGGAGTGGGCATTGAGACCCCTATATTTAAGATATGGGCAATGGGTCCCCATCTGAAAAGGATAGGAAATGGGTCCCCGCATTTGATAATGCCGGCATGAGTGAATACCGACGGGTGTAACACTCCGCAATACCGGTATATGCGAAAGAGGAAAGAAAAGTGCATTTGAGCAATTTGCATAGCATGAGCATATGAAATGTTTATTGTTGAGAATTGTGGATGGATGATGATAGTTACAGTTGTTTATGTTATGGTCTTGCTAAATGTACTTTGCTGAGTCTTGGACTCACTCTTGTTTTTACTGTGTTTTTAGGTACCCTGTTTGTGGACAGCATGCATGGGAGGGAGTAGATTTATGCTTGGATGCGCATTGGCACGCACCAATTCTCCATTGAATAAATAATTTGGATGATAGTTTAGAATCTGAGTAAACTGTTTAAGGTTTCTTATATTTATGTTTTATGCATTTGGATAATTTTTATTCCTATTGTTAGCTGTGCAAACCCCCGGTATGGTTAGTTATTCAAAGGAGAACCTGCCGAAAGTTAGCAAAATGTCTTAGTTTAATTTGTAATTTTGTTAGTGTGTAAGCATTCCAGGCTCACGTGGGTCTGGGGTGTTACAGGGAGAGTGGCTGATCTCGGGGGGAAGGAGCCGCAAGGATGGAGGGGGTCTAGGGTTCAGCCTCCACCCCCCTTTTCCACTTGGCTGGCCCACCATGGGCCTCCTGGGCTAAAGGCCCGAGGCCCAGGTTCTTATACTTTCTTTATGTGCAGCGAACACCTCAGAGGTCATAACTTTCATCCTGAACTCGGAATGGAGTGATTCTTGTCTTCAAATTTAGCTAAATTATAGTACTTCAACTTCCTATTTGTGGAGTTTTTCTGAAAATACCTTCATTACGAAATTTCCCATGTAAATTGACTGGGTTGCAGACCTTGGTTCTCTGTGCAGGTTGCCTTGCGGGCCCCATATCTCAAACCTTGAATGTCTAAATTATGTCAATGGGGACTCTAAATTGGACTATGGAATGAGATCTAAAACTTTGTATTTATGAGATTTTCCATTCGAAGCCGTTCTAGTTGCAAAAATTACATTGCAAATGACTACATATTCTGTTCTTTGTCGAACCCGGGAACGAAGGATCCCGAATTCTCTGTGTTCATACACTAGTCCAGGATTTCCAGTGTACACAGTCACAAAAATGTTATCACAAACATATCCAGCGTGTTTATTAATAAGCATAGAGTTTATTACAATTTGGGCCGGAGGCCAAATAAAACATTAAGCGGAAGCAAAATATAATGGTAAGCCACACGATACGCCACATGCAATCGTCTGGAGGTCGCTGCCTAATCGTCTTGCTCCTCACCTTCTGGATAGAAGTCTTCTCCTGAATAATAATATTCAGCAAGAGTGACCACTACAACTGTGCTCGCAAATTACACCCAATACAGAATTTAGAATGCATGCATAAGTTATTCAAAGGAAGGTTGTAGGGTTTATTTGCATAAATCAGCCTTTTTGGTTTATGAGAGACCATGTGAGAGGTCCTCCATTGTGAGTGATGAGTATTTGACAACTTGTTGAATATGTTGAGAATTGTGTCTCTCGGTTTTGTACTGTTTCTGTCTTTGAAGCAGGTGTCGGAACTACGTGTGTGTGGAGCGGAAGTTAGATAATCGAATTACCGGCGTTGGAAATAGGAACTTCCGATTAATCTGGGAATTGTGTTTCGGTTGAAGTAATCGGAACTTCCGCACCTGGGGTCGCGGTTTGACCGATAATACTGACGTGAGTGTTCCTCTGAGACGAAAATCGGAATTGAAAATGCAGAGTGCGGACGTTAGATAATCGGAAGTTCCGCAATGGTAAGCGCGGAACTTCCGATAATCCTGACAAGTGCGGACGTTCCGGAAATCGGAACTTCCGCAAGGTAAAGTGCGGAACTTCCGATTGTGTCCAGAACTGTGCAGAGAAGTATAATTTGTGATTTAGACTTTGTATGAGTTTGAGTCTTGTACAATTGTTGATGCTATGATATTGTGCAATGCTATGTGATGTGTTTTTATCTGTGTTGACCGCGGGACATCGAGGCGAAGTCGTGGCGAGACACGAGGTGACCGGACTAAGCGCAGTGGCGTTGAGGTCGAAGCGGTCGGGATGTGTCAAGACGGCGTGAATCTTGAGGTGGTTGCGAGTCAAGGACAGCAAGGCGTACGGGAGGCTTCCAGAAGGTGTGCAAGGGGCGAAACAGTCTTTTCGCAAAGAGGCACAAGTGGTGGCGGTTCTGTTCGGGTGTAGCGGGCTTAAAGGGTTGGAGGCCCATTAGCCAAGGGCTATAAATAGAGGTGAACCCCTGATGTTAGGGTTAGACTTTGAGAGAGAAAATTAGGGTTAGCCTAAGAAAAGGGTTTGTTTTGCTTTTGAGAGTTTGTTGAGTTGGAGAGAATGAATGAAAATCTTTGTAATCATTCCTCTGTGTTTCCTCTGTAATCTCTTGATTTCTATCAATGAAACTCTGAGGTTTTGATTACTTGTTTATGCCTCTCTTATTCCCTTCCTGTTCATGTTGAATATCTAGGGTTTTGGTGTATCTTTTGATTCGTCTTATGAAATAGCATGAAACTTGATATCTAGAGTCGTTTTGATATTGCTAATATATCCTCAAAGTTTCATGAGCTAAGAATCTGAGAATATTGTCTATTGTGGTTTTTGGTCTTTCTTGCCCTTTCTTCAAGAAATCCGATTTTGCCTTGATTAATGAATCTTTGTTTGCGATTCTTCTCCATGAGGTCAAGATGTTGTTTAGGATGATGTCTGTGAAACTTGACTGAGAAGAGCATTCAAGATTTAGTATTTTGGATTTTAGGAAAAACCGAGCGCCTTGTTCTTGGTCGGGACAATCGGAACTTCCGATTGTCCAAGGCGGAACTACCGCAGGCGGAACTTCCGATGAACCCGAATCACCGGAGCGGAACTACCACGGGTAGAATCGAGTTTTCGATTTCGACGAGCGATCGAAGTTTGTTTTCGTTTGCTGATTTTGCTTCACTCTTCTTGAGATATCCAGAGGGTTTTGTAGGTTTGTTTTAAATACAGTAAAGGGGAGTTCTTAAGATTGAAGGCACCATTCACCCCCCCCCTCTGTTGCCATTTCGATCCTTCAAGTGGTATCAGAGCCGGTTAGCTCTTCCTTATAGATCTTAACCGGTCAGTTGAGCCATGGCAACGGACAAGTATTCCACCAAGCCTCTAGTCTTTGATGGCCTGGATTACCCCTTCTGTAAGAGCCGAATGGAAACTTACATCCAGGCTCAGGGGTATGCCATCTGGAGAAAGGTGAAGGTTAGATTTGATGTTCCTGCCGATGAAAACATCAATGTGGGAAACATGCGCGATGTTGAGGCCAATGCTAAGGCAAGGAACATAATCATTCAGGGTTTGAGCAGAAGTGAGTTCGATCGTATTTCTCATTTGTCTTCTGCTTACGACATCTGGGTGACCGTCGATGCATACCATGAGGGCACCACCCAGATTAAGACGGTTCGACAAGACCAGTTCAAGCGAGAATACAACAAATTTGAAATGCTTGCTGGTGAATCTCTTGACGAGTGCTTTTCGCGTTTCCACAAGATTTTGAGCAACCTCCGAGCGGTCGGTCTTACATACCCCGACTCGGATAATGCTCGACAGATGCTTTCTGGACTTGATCTTCGTGTTTGGGAGATGAAAGTGACTACCATCAAGGATAGCACGGACCTCTCGACCCTGACTCTTGATGCGCTTTACTCGCGTCTCAAGACTCACGAGATTGACATTGTCTCTCGAAGGTCGAAGTCACAGTCGATGGCTTTAGTCACTGATCCCACCTCTGGATCTTCTTCTGAGTCGATACGCGGGTTCTCCTAATGCTCTCGTGACATAGCGATGATCGTTAGAGCGACTTGAGGATGAACAGACTAGCACTCCTAGCTCGGAAGTTTTCCCATGCTTACAAGAGGAGGAGGGATGGAAAAGAGGAGGTCTGTGATTTGCTTCGAGTGTTGTGGCCCCAACCACATCCGAGCAAACTTCCCCAAGCTGGGGAAGGGCAAAGGTGACTATGGTGATTCGGGCAAGAACGACTTCATCGACAAGAACCGCAACACGAAGCCCTCAGCACCTGACCAAGGCAAGAAGAAGTACCGCAACTTTGGGAAGGCAAAGAAGCTGTTCCATCGCGTCCTCACCGCCCTCGACGAACTGGACACCGGCGAGGTGGAGGGTGGAGGACGATGATGGAAAGGGCGATCAAGATCCCAAGGATGGCGGCAACTTCTCGGCATGTGCTTCATGGCCCTCGGGCGAATCGAGCGACAATGAGTCATGTACTCCGACTCAGATGAGGTTAGTCCCACTTATGACCAGACAATGATGCTTTTCTTAAGCTAGGTAGATTTCATGCTAAGTCTAGGGCTAAGTGTCTTTGAGTTGGAGAAGGAAGTAGCTAGACTATCACGGGAGCTTACTTTACTTACATCTGCTCCCTCCCGTGATGATTGTGACACATGCTGTGCTTTGCTTGATGACATGGAAAAACTAAGGACCTTGCATGATAGTGTGTCCTCTAAACTAGACATAATTAAAGTAGAGAACATTAACCTTCTTGCTGAATTAGAGATGAGTAGGGTAGCACCTCCTTCATCTACTACTGTTGAGGCTACTGCTTGCACCTAATGTGAGGTTAAGGACAACTCGTTTAGAGGTCTTTATACCATGTTGCTTGATCTGCCTGAGACTTGTGAAAATTGTAATAATCTCAAGATGAACCTAAAACGGGCAGTTCACAAAATTGCTGAATTCCAAGCTGCGCTACTAGAGCCCATTATTTCTTGTTTAAACTGTCCTAAGTTAACTGCTGAACTAGAATCTGTATCCAAGCAGTTTCAAGAAATGATTGATCACAATAACAAACTGGCTCAGTATGCTTCTAAGGACCTTGTTAGCTCACCTTGCAATCAATGTTATACACTAAAATGTGATTTGGTTGTTTTGGATGAAAAATGTGTGAAGCTAACTAAGGACCTTCTAGAGACACAATCATCTGCTTGTATTGTGTGTCTTTGGGAAGAAGTCTAAGGGTTTGGTAGAGATGCCTAGCAACGTGAACCAATCTGCTAGCGATGGGGATCCCCCAAAGTCGGCTGTGCATGCACAAGCAAATCTTTCCTCTGCTGTTGGTTCTTCTTCTGCTCCCTTACCTTCTGCTGTTCCTTCTTCCCCCTGCTCTTCTTGCACCTCTCTCTTTCGGGAGTGTCAGTATCTTATGAACACTCTCGAGAGGTTTGTAGGAGGCAAGAAGAAGCTCAATCTCATTCTAGACAAATCTAAGATTTGCAGATTTAATCAAGGTCTAGGATATGATATCCATGAGGATATGAGGAAGCATCCACCTGTCGTGCTCAAAACCATAGCACGGGTGTGATCAAAACTAAGCCCGGGGTGAGAAAGTTAATTTTAAGTCACGGGTTTTGTTCAAAGGATCTCGACGACAAGGTGATTCCACCGCAACCCGGCCCTCGTAAGGCGAAGTATCATTGCACCTTCTCGCCGGAAGGATGGACATTTGGTTGATCATTGCTTGAGCGCCCAAGATCGCGTAGAGATCGTGTTGAGTCTGTTAGGTACATTCATGGCCAGCCCCAGACCATGAGTGCACCTAAGACCAACACGAGGTCTAGGTTTGATACAACTGATGATTTAGGGAAGCATCGAGGACTTGGTTTTTCTGAGTTTTCTGAGTTTCGTCCTCATGCTCCCTTTGGTCGTGACTTCCGTCGCTTTGAGGTAGATCTCGGTTTCCTTTCGAGATGGCTACCATGGCGAGATCGACTGTTGCGAATTTCGACTCGCTCTTCCATAGCAGTCGGATTCAAGACCAACTTCTGTGTCTGCATACGCAGACCTTCCGACTTGTTGAGTGTGAGAGCGTAGGGTAGATAGAGGTCGGTCTTGCTTGACTACTTCATCACATTCGACGTGTTACTCAGTATTGGGTGCCAAAATCACTGTTGATTCACCCCAGTACTGAGACCTTACTCTCTGTTTGACTCAGGTTCGCCGGGCTGGGAAGGGAAAGATCTGGATTGTAGACTCCGGGTGTTCTCGTCATATGACCGGAGACTATCGTTGGTTTTCTTCCCTAGCCCGTGCTCGAGGTGATGAGACGATCACCTTCGGAGATGCTTCATTTGGCGCGTCATCGCTAAAGGTACTATGAGCATTAATGATTCTTTTATTTTGAAAGATGTTGCCTTAGTAAGTAAGCTGCAGATAATCGCTTTGGTCTCTCGACTTCCGATGACGGTTCTGAGGTGAGCTTTAAGAAAAACAATTGCAAAATTCTTGATTCTTGGGTAGCCTAGTTTGCGGGATTTCGATATGGGAGGATCTTTCGTGCTGATTTTTACGAGTCTTGGTGATCCTCTCGGTGTTTAATTGCTTCAATCCGTGATTTGACCTTACGGCATAGGAGACTAGGTCATATAGGCTTTGATCATTTAACACGAGTTAGCGGCCACGATCTCATTCGTGGTTTGCCAAAACTCAAGATGGTCAAGGATCTAGTTTGCTCTCCATGCCGGCACGGCAAGATGGTTGCCGCTTCTCACTCTCCAGTCACAGTGACAATGATCGATGCACTGTGACAATTGCTCCATATGGATCTGATTGGTCGGCTCAGCTTGATCGGCGGGAGGAAGTGGTATATTCTTGTTGTGGTCGATGACTTCTCGAGGTACTCTTGGGTGTTTTTCTTAGCCTCGAAGGATGAGACATTTACTCTTTTTCGTGGTCTTTTTAGTAGGCTTTCTGTTGAACTCCCAGGTGCATTACGAGCAATTCGTAGTGATAATGGCACCGAGTTCAAGAATTCCTACTTTGAGAGTTTCTGTGGTGAGACAGGTGTAGAGCACCAGTTCTCGTCTCCATACGTCCCTCAACAGAATGGCGTTGTGGAGAGGAAGAACCGTACCTTGGTCGAGATTGCCAGGACGATGCTTGATGAGTACTCTACACCTAGGAAGTTTTGGGCTGAGGCCATTGCTACTGCTTGTCATGTTTCTAACAGAGTCTTTCTTCGGGCACTCTTGCATCGCACTTCTTATGAGTTGAGATATGGGCGAAAACCCAGCGTCTCACATTTTCGTGTGTTTGGTTGCAAGTGTTTTATTCAAGTGCAGGAACCTAGATAAGTTCGAGTCACGATCTTGTGATGGGATCTTTCTGGGTTACTCGACTTCTTCTCGTGCCTATGGAGTCTGGAACTGCGAGTCTAGCAAATTGGTAGAAACCTGTGAGGTGACCTTTGAAGAGGCCAGTCCGGTGACTAGGCCTGATATCTCAGGTTCTCTAGAGCAGTCTGAGTCCATCTTTGTGGACGATGAGGAAGACGGTGATGAGGGTTGCCTATAGGGGTGGCAAAAAAGCTCGCGGCTCGCGAGCCGGCTCGAGCTTGTTGCGAGCCAAGCCGGCTCGCTCGAGCTCGAGCTTTTTTCGAGCCGAGCCGAGCCGGGCTTCGAGCTCGGTGAAGTTTCGAGCCGAGCTCGAGCCGAGCTCGAGCCGGCTCGCGAGCCAAACGAGCCGAGTGCAACCCCATATAATCAAGATGATTGGATTTTGAATTGATGATAAATGACTCATATAATCATTTTATTCTACCGAGTTCGAGCGAGCTTTTTCGAGCCGGCTCGAGCGAGCTTCGAGCCGGCTCGAGCTTTTTCGAGCCGAGCCGAGCCTTCATTCGAGCTCGTTTTCCAAGCGAGCCGAGCCGAGCCGAGCCGAGTTTAAACCGAGCCACAACGAGCCGAGCCGAGCCGAGCAGAGCTCGCTCGTTTCACCTGTTGCCTACCGATCAGTTCTTCCTCCTCTTGAGGTGCCTTCTTCCACCGCACCTCGAGGAGATCACCTACCTTACGCTTCTTCGAAGCTAGTGGCTCTGTCCTATCTCATCCGCTCATGAGGTAGAGGCCACTTCTTCATCTCACCCGACCTCCTAGACACATTCAAAAGGACCATCCTTGAGAGGATCATTGGAGACCTCTTTGGCGTGTCACACGTCCAAAAGCGGGTTTGTCACTCTTCTGTCTCCATTCTCGCGTCGCCTCATTCGAGCCCAAAGGCGTTTGTCATGCTCTATCCGACGAGTCTTGGATAAACACCATGCATGAGGAGTTGGAAAACTTTGAAAGAAACAAGGTCTGGTCCCTTGTTGAGCCCCTCAAGGTCACAATATCATTGGGACCAAATGGGTGTTCAAGAACAAGCAAAGTGAAGATGGGTTAGTCATTGAAACAAGGCTAATTTGGTAGCTCGGGGTACTCCCAAGTTGAGGTCTAGATTTGAAGAGACCTTTGCCCTTGTAGCTAGACTTGAAGCCATTAGAATCCGCTTGCCTTTGCGACTTCTAAGGGTTTCAAGCTTTACAGATGGATGTCAAGAGTGCCTTCCTCAATGGCCTTATTGAGGAAGAAGTCTATGTCGACTGACCTCCGTGTTTCGAGAACCTCAAATACCTAACCATGTCTCTGAAGCTTTCCAAAGCTTTGTATGGACTCAAGCGAGCTCCCGAGCTTGGTATGAAAGGCTTAAGTCCTATCTGCTGAGTCATGGTTTTGAAATGGGTAAAATAGACAAGACCTTGTTCATCCGCCGTCTTGGCACTGATCTTTTGCTCGTCCAGATCTATGTGGACGACATCATCTTTGGTGGCTCCTCACATACTCTCATTTCCCGTTTTCTGATGTTATGAGCTCGGAATTTGAGATGAGCATGATGGGCGAGTTGAGCTTCTTCCTTGGCTTCCAAATCAAACAGACTCGGGAAGGTACTTTTCTTCATCAAGGTAAGTACACTCGAGACCTCCCGAAGCGCTTCGACATGAATGATGGAAAGCCAGTATCAACTCCGATGGCATCCACAGCTGCTCTTGATCCAGATGAAGACGGCGAACCTGTTGACCAAAAGGAGTTCAGGAGCATGATTGGCTCTCTCTTGTACCTCACAGCCTCGAGACCAGACATACACTTCTCTGTGTGTCTTTGTGCTCGGTTTCAGGCTTCTCCTGGCGTATCTCACCGTCAGGCGGTGAAGCGCATCTTTCGGTACCTTCGAGCTACCATTGACTATGGTATCTGGTACTCTTCCTCTTCTTGTCTATCTCTTATAGCCTTCTCTGATGCAGATTTCGCTGGCTGTAGGATAGATAGGAAGAGCACTTCTGGCACTTGCCAATTCATTGGCACTTCTCTTATCTCTTGGTCGTCGAGGAAACAGTCCGGTGTTGCGCAGTCCACTGCAAAGGCCGAGTACGTTGCTGCAGCCAGTTGCTGTAGTCAAGTGCTTTGGATGGTCTCGACCCTGCAGGACTTTGGGTTAGTGATCGACTGTGTTCCACTCTTTTGTGATAACACATCTGCGATTTGCATTGCCAAGAACCCAGTGCAACATTCTCGGACCAAGCATATTGATATCAGATATCACTTTCTTCGAGACCATGTAGAGAAGGGTGACATTGTGCTCCAGTTTGTGGAGAGTGAGCACCAGTTGGCTGATATCTTCACCAAGCCTCTGGACAGCTCTCGGTTTTCAGCTCTGCGGGGAGAGCTTGGGGTGGTTTGTCCTTACGGACTGTTGTGAGGGGGAGCTTATATGCTACTACTGTATTATATTTTATTAATGCTATTTCTCCTTTCTGGTTACAGTTTCATTTATATGTTTTGGGTCTAAGTCCTTCCAGCATAGGTTAGAATGGTTATCTTGTCAAGTTGCTTTATCTGCTAATTCTTATCTTGTGCTTCTAGGATGCTACTTATTAGCTGTCTCTTCTCTCTCTAAGTAGAGCTTACTCACTTCTTATAGGTTCTAGCAAGGGTCGGGCCACCCTTGGGTAGACAGGGACAGTGTTTGCTCCTTAGTGTGTGAGTTGATCAGTTGATAGTCCTAGAATCATATGGGGTAGATAAGAACCTATCTGAGCGATAGTATTCTCTATATCTTTTCTATGCTCTAAGGACTGCCTTTTCTGTTTCTCTTATCAGATTCTCGTTTTTGTTCCTTTGGTTCAGGGGGAATTCATCTTGGTTATTCCAATTCTTAAATTTGTCATAACTCAACCTGGATTAAAAGATGCATTTCATTCTGAAGGGGATCTGGTTCTTCGTGCATTTCATCCTGCATTGTAATATAATCATATGGAGCCTTGTTTATTATCCCTTATGATCTGATTTCACTGTTTTACATCTTGCCATGATTTATGCTAAACTGCTAGATCTATCATGACTTTCTATGTGTAGTTTAGTCTTTGCCATGCTAAGGTGATTAAAAAATGCTAAACTTGAATTAAAACCTTGTCATAATAGCTCTTGAGACTAGTCTGGTTGAAGCTATCCTTTTATGATTCTCGCCATGTCAAGTAGGCTGAGTTGAGTCTTGAATCTCTTCTGAACTTTTGAGTAAGCTATATCAGTTTGTTAAGAAACTTGACTTATCTTTAATCGATGGTCTAAAAACTTCAAAAGCAAAAATGATCTCTTTTTGTGCGAAAAAACTGATCTCACCAAATCTTTCTCATGAGACTGCTTGCCATTGCACTAGGCATGAACTCAGGGGGAGCCTTGGATGACCTAAGATCACCTCCTTAAGTATGTTGCTTGGAGTGGTCGCATAAGGCTTGGGATCTAGCACATGGTTAAGATTTGAAGCTTAGGAGGCAGTTGTGGATGGCACCTAGTCGAGAGCTTGCTTTACTGAGATAAAACCATAAAGATCTTTCAGAAAAAGAAAAATGTGCTAAAATTGCTTATCATTAAAAGACCAAGTTCTCGATAAAATGAGTCCTTCTTCAACTAGTAGCACTCAAAACTGTTCAATATAAGTCTTCTTGGTTCAACTTAGATTATTTGACATGGCTTGTATCATCCTTGGATATCTTTAGCTAGACTTCAATCTTGGTTTATTTGACTTGCTAAAGAATTGGATCATTAATCAAATTATGGATTTTCTGTCTTAGCTTTTATATACATCAAATGTCATGATCTTGATAGCATTCTAATGTGTTATGGCTTGGTGTAATACTCTAATAGTCATTTTGGATAATCTACATGGCTCCTATTGCTTAAAATGAACATCATATAGTCTTTTCCTCCCTTTTCTACATCTTGATGATTTTATTGCCAAAGGGGGAGAATTTTGGAGAGAAAAAGCCTTCTGGAGAAAAACCTTGAGTTTTGCGAAAATTGCTCTTTCATCTAATCTCAAGTCTTTCTCTTGTGTCAACATGGTCTTGAGCTTCTCTACTACTTATTTAGACCGTGGTTGACTTTAAACTCAAACTCATTTTATGCTTTTTGGTGATTGTCAATATACTCATCAAGGGGGAGATTAAGAGACCATGTGAGAGGTCCTCCATTGTGAGTGATGAGTATTTGACAACTTGTTGAATAGGTTGAGAATTGTGTCTCTCGGTTTTGTACTGTTTCTGTGCTGAAACAGGGTAATTGGAACTACCGCTGTGTATGGAGCGGAAGTTCCGATAATCGGAATTACCGGCGTTGGAAATAGTAACTTCCGATTAATCTGGGAATTGTGTTTCGGTTGAAGTAATCGGAACTTCCGCACCTGGGGTCGCGGTTTGACCGATAATACTGACGTGAGTGTTCCTCTGAGACGAAAATCGGAATTGAAAATCTGGGAGTGCGGACGTTAGATAATCGGAAGTTCCGCAATGGTAAGCGAAACTTCCGATAATCGACAAGTGCGGACGTTAGAATCGGAACTTCCGCAAGGTAAAATCGGAACTTCCGATTGTGTCGTAATCTATGCGTAGAAGTATAATTTGTGATTTAGACTTTGTATGAGTTTGAGTCTTGTACAATTGTTGATGATATGATATTGTGCAATGCTATGTGATGTGTTTTTGTCTGTGTTGACTGCAGGACATCGAGACGAAGTCGTGGCGAGACACGAGGTGACCGGACTAGGCGCAGGCGGCGTTGAGGTCAGAACGGTCGGGATGTGTCGAAGACGGCGTGAATCTTGAGGTGGTTGCGAGTCAAGGATGCAAGGCGTCGGAGGCTTCGGAAGGTGTGCAAGGGGCGAAACAGTCTTTTCGCAAAGCGGCACAAGTGGAGGCGGTTCCGTTCGGGTGTAGCGGGCTTAAAGGGTTGGAGGCCCATTAGCCAAGGGCTATAAATAGAGGTGAACCCCTGATGTTAGGGTTAGACTTTGAGAGAGAAAATTAGGGTTAGCCTAAGAAAAAGGGTTTGTTTTGCTTTTTGAGAGTTTGTTGAGTTGGAGAGAATGAACTGAAAATCTTTGTAATCATTCCTCTGTGTTTCCTCTGTAATCTCTTGATTTCTATCAATGAAACTCTGAGGTTTTGATTACTTGTTTATGCCTCTCTTATTCCCTTCCTATTCATGTTGAATATCTAGGGTTTTGGTGTATCTTTTGATTCGTCTTATGAAATAGCATGAAACTTGATATCTAGAGTCGTTTTGATATTGCTAATATATCCTCAAAGTTTCATGAGCTAAGAATCTGAGAATATTGTCTATTGTGGTTTTTGGTCTTTCTTGCCCCTTCTTCAAGAAATCCGATTTTGCCTTGATTAATGAATCTTTGTTTGCGATTCTTCTCCATGAGGTCAAGATGTTGTTTAGGATGATGTCCTGTGAAACTTGACCTGAGAAGAGCATTCAAGATTTAGTATTTTGGATTTTTGGGAAAAACCCGAGCGCACTGTTCTTCGGTCAGGACAATCGGAACTTCCGATTGTCCAAGGCGGAACTACCGCAGGCGGAACTTCCGCACTGAACCCGGAACTACCGGAGTGCGGAACTACCGCCGGGTAGAATCGGAGTTTCCGATTTCTGACAGAACAGTCTGAAGTTTGTTTTCGTTTGCTGATTTTGCTTCACTCTTCTTGAGATATCCAGAGGGTTTTGTAGGTTTGTTTTAAATACAGTAAAGGGGAGTTCTTAAGATTGAAGGCACCATTCACCCCCCCTCTGTTGCCATTTCGATCCTTCAAGTGGTATCAGAGCCGGTTAGCTCTTCCTTATAGATCTTAACCTGTCAGTTGAGCTAAAATCAGATTTAAAATTGATCATTTTATAGTGGATAACCTCCATATGAAACATGATGAAGGATACCCTCCTATCACAAGGCTACCGCCCAATTTTACCACAAGGATTAACCATCCTCAAATCATGTCCAAAGTTATTTTAAAACCAAAAACTGTGGATTTCATGGGGATATGCTCCAGATCTTAGGATGATGTGACAATTGGCAATGGCGTTTACGGTTTGTCGTTTCACGCGTTTTCGACAAAGTGTCGCTTACTAGGCGAGGCGGTCCGACCGGTCCTTACACGGCGGTCCGACCGGTCCCAAATCGGTCCGGACCGGCCATGTGGGCGATCGGACCGGCAATGACCTAAAAGTTCTCGAGAATGGGTGGGCCAAAAATAGGTGTTGTAGGCAAGTGAGGGGATCCCAATGCACTTGGTCTCATAATTTTGGAGTCTCGAAGAAGTTCTATTGGTTTAAAGTTTCGAAGGTTTGAATTTGGGAGTATGAATTTGGCTAAGTCCCAGGCGGTCCGACGGCTCACGAGGAGCGGTCCGACCGCCAAGGCGGTCCGACCGCTCACCTGAGCGGTCCGACCGTTTCTACTTGAGCGTCGGCCAACTTCGTGGCGATGTTGTTTTGTTAGGTCAAAGTCATTGGTTTCATGGCATATGATTTGCATGATGCATGTTTTGACTAACATGGGTCAAGTTGTGAAGAACTTGTTCCCGAATCGTGTTTTCTTGTCCGTGGTTGTGCAGGTAGCTTGGTGGTCAACGGCGAGGAGAATCGGGACTAGACTTGGAGAGTTGAGGTCCAGAACGATCGACGATGCCGGGTGAGGTCAACGACTCAAGCGTGACACAAGATGAACAAGGGTGACCTATTGGCAAATCCATGACGCATGGTGAAGCGGTTTAGGTCAAAAGGTTAAAGACGGTGCTTTATGGAGCGTGCGTGTGTGACCCGCTTGTTAGTGGGCCTTAACGGAGCCCAAGAGAGTCAAACCCTAAGAGTTTTAGGCCTCCACTATAAATAGGAGGAGATGGTGGCTGCACCTCGATCTCTCTTGCCTTTTTATGTTTCGAAACCCTAATTGTCTTTAGGGGAGTTGAGGTGGAGGCAAGGGCTCTTGATGGTTTGTGGTGAATTTCGTGATCTTTGATTGTCCACTGATCCATGATGGTGTGGATGTAATCCAAAGAACAATCACGAAATCAATCTATGCAAGGTTTGCTTGAGATAAGTCTCTTTTCGCTCTTGCTTTCAATTTCGTGTTTTTAGGGCTTTCTTTGATCCGTGAGTTTGTGATTGATTCTTTCACGTGAATTAGCTTCTTCGTGATATGTGTGAATCTATCTAGCATCATCTTGATCATCAATCCCTCACGAACAAGCTTTAGGATCAAGTTTTCGCTCTTGCCCGGTTTTATAAAGATTAGAGTTGAGAATCATTCGATTGGAATAGGTCCTCAATAGCATATAGAAGGTGTGTGCAAAGTTTCATAAAGATTAGAGTTGAGAATCAAAAGTTTCACCTAATTGCAACTTTGTCATCGGTGATTTTCTTATTGCGATCGGTTCGAGTCGGCCGGTCGATCATCCGCCATCATCACCGGTCGACCGATTTTGAGCGGTCCGACCGCCAAGATAACGCCGGTCGGACCGCCCGCAATCGGTCCGACCGATTGGGTCCAGTGGTCGACCGCCCGTCTTTGTGAGTCTTTGCAATCTTAGTTGATTTTGTAGCATTGCTTAGGGTTTAATTGGATTCAATACTAGTCTTCATTTGATTGGTATATTAATCTTCATAGCTTTCTAATAGCTACCGGAGTGAAATTGTATTGAGTTCATAATTTGTGAAAAAGTGAGCGTGCTCCTATTCACCCCCTCTAGTCGCTTTTACGGTCCAACAAGTGGTATCGAGCTGGTTAGTTCAATCTTGATCTTAACAGGTCACCGAACTTTGGCGATGGATAAGTTTTCTACTAAACCGCATATCTTCGATGGGCACGACTATGCCTATTGGAAGAATCGTATGCGTCTTTCTTGAGAGCGAGGACAAGCTATTTGGGATGTTGTTAGAGCTCATTGGTTATTTCGAAATTGCTACACTCGCTTCGCAATTCTTTTGGCTAACAACAATAAGGCTAAGAATCTTTTATATGGTGCACTTGGTAGACAAGAATATGATAGAATTTGCAATCTTTCAATCAAGCATGAAATTTGGAACACTCTCGAAACATATCATGAGGGTTCGTCCCAAATCAAAAAGGTGCGCCAAACAGTTTACAAGCGTGAATACAATAAATTCGAGATGCGCCCAGAGAGAGTATCGATGATATTTTCATCGCTTTAATAAAGTAATTAATCAAATGAAAGTCGTTGATATTGAATATTCTCAATCTGAAAATGCCACCCATCTCTTGGCTGCAATCAACACCAAGGAGTGGGAGATGAAGGCTCTTCGCTATAGAGGAAAATGTTGATCTTTCAAGTCTTACTTTAGAATTGCTTTATAGTAAACTCAAGACTCATGAAATTAAAAGAGTTGATCATCCCAAGAAAGATAATTTAGCTTTGGTAGCGATCCTCTCAAAAGGCTTTTGATGACTCTTTTGAATCTTCTTCGGATTTTCATTTGCTTGTTTATCGCTATTCATGAAGAGGAGCTTGAAAGTATTCACGAAACAGAGTTAGCTCTTCTAGCTAAAAATTCACACGGGCCTACAATAATGTGAGAAACAAAAGAGAGGTGGTCGGTGACATGCTATGAATGTGGTGAGCTCAATCATATCCGCAAATTGCCCCAAGTGAAAGGTAAGAGCAATTATAAGGAAGGAAAGCCGACTTGGAAGAAGCCTCCTTTCAACAAATCAAGGTATGAGGCTAATAAGCTTGTGAAGGTCGCTCACCGGGTCCTTGCCGCTTTGAGGATCAATCCTTGAGCGATGTGGATACCGGGAGTGAGGAGGACAAGGAGGAGGAGATCCTCAAGGCAAAAAGAAAGGGAAGGCCAAAGACTTCACGGCATGTGCTTCATGGTCGACACCGACGACATTGATGATGATGAGGTATCTTTGTCTTAGGATGAGCTTTCGCTAAATATGATTCTATAGTTGAGCAATTGCTTAGTCAAGATGAAGCGCTAGAATTTGTTATGACAAAAATAAGAAATTAGAGTCAAAGATTAACAAACTGAAAGTAGAGCTTAAAAATGCTAAGACTCTTGAACTCGATGAATGTTTATCTTGTCATGCTATGCACTCGTAAATTACTAAGTTACAAACCGCTCATAATATTTCGTACAACAACTTGAGAATGCTAGATCTGAACTAAATGAAATTAAAAGTGCTCCTTGTAAAAATGTTTAGAATCTAGTAAATTGATTGCTTTTGATGTGTTTGATTCTAGCCCTTGCACTTCATGTTTAGAAAAGGAACGTGAAATCAAAGATATCTTAGAAGCTGCTAGAGTCAAATATGCTAAGCTTAAGGACAATATTGAAAATACTACTTGTGCTTCTTGTTCCGCTCTTAAGCTTGAAATTGCTTCGTATAAGGAGAAATCTATGAATAAAACTTGTGATGCTTGTGTTAACTTGAGAAAAGAAAATGCTTACCTTCATGATACATTAGAGAAATTTTCTAAAGGTAAGAAACAATTAAACATGATTCTTTACAAGTCTAAAACTCCTTATAAGAAGCAAGGTTTAGGATTCAATTCTTTTCAAGACAATTCAAACCCAAAAGTCATTCAAGTCTTGGAAAAAGGTTTAATTGAATTCAAAATCCAACCTACAAAAACATCTTTTAAATCTGCAGGTTTTGCTCAACCTTGTATTAATTCAAATGGTGCTTCTTCTAGTAGTACCAAGTACCATTGCACTTATTGCAAGAAAGGTGGGCATTTGATTGAATTCTGTTGGCGTAGGTTGAAGAATGATAGGAAAAATTTTGATAAAATTTCATTCATGCAACCTAGAGCTTCTGTGAGACATGGTAACACTGAAAATAATAAACATGGATTATGATTTTTCTCTCATGCAAATCATTATGTTTCTAGATATCCTAATTCTAATGTTTATCGATTTGGCGGTCCGATCATTGGTGGTCACCGGTCCGACCGCTTTGGTCGCCGGTCGACCGCCACCAACGCCCGATAGCCCATGGACAGTTCAAGTCTCATTTTAATTTAAACATTGCTCATAACCGAATGTTAGATGAAATCAAGGATAGTACTTCTGGTTTGTATACTCCTTGCAGACGTGTGTCTCAGTACTGGATTCCTAAATCTTGTTTATCTAACTTGAAGATTGAGACACATCGTTTTTGTGTTCCTTGATTTTCGGGACTACCGTGGAAAGGGAAGAACACGTGGTTCGCCGACCGTGTTCACGCCACATGACCGAAACTCAAAATGGTTCACCTCTTTTACGCGGCAACAGTGATGACTTCATCACCTTTGGAGATGATACACAAGGGCGAATTGAAGGAACAGGATCAATTAGGGTGAACAACAAATTCATTCTAAAGGATGTCGCTCTTGTAGACAAGCTTAGGTATAATCTCCTTTTCGCTTTCTCGACTTCTTGATGATGGTTATGAGACTGCTTTTAAGAAAAATGCTTGTCGTGGTGCTTGATTCTCTTGGTGAGCTTGTGTTTGGAATCTCTAGAGTTGGTAGAATTTTTGGAGCCGATTTTTCGTAATCTCTTCTTTGGATCTCTTAAATGTTTGCTTACATCTTCTTGATTTACGGCTTTGGCACCGACGTTTGGGGCACATTGGTTTTGATCATCCGACACGAGTTAGCAATCTTGATCTCATGAGAGGTTTGCTCAAACTCAAAGTCATCAAGGATGTCAGATATGCGCTCAGTAGGCATGGCAAACAAGTTGCCGCTCACACCCTTCGTGACTATGGTTATGGTGACGGACCGTGACGCTTGCTTCATATGGATCTTGTTGGTCCGCTAGAGTCCGATCGATCGGTGGAAAATGGTATATTCTTGTCATAGTCGATGATCCTTCTAGATATACTTGGGTGTTCTTTCTTACTTCAAAGGATGAAGCTTTTGGTTATTTTCATGACCTTGTTCTTCGCTTGGCTTCGAGCTTCGGTGCTTTGAGAGCGATTCGCAGTGATAATGGCACGGAGTTCAAAAATGCTTCTTTGCTTCTTTTTTGTGCCGGCGTGGTATTGAGCATCGCTTCTCCTCTCCACACGTCCCTCAACAAAATGGCGTGGTGGAAAGGAAGAATAGGACCTTGGTCGAAATGGCTAGGACGATGCTAGACGAGTATAACACACCGAGGAGATTTTGGACCGAAGCTATTGCTCTCGCTGCCATATTGCCAATCGTGTCTTTTGAGACCTTCTTTAGGCAAGACTCCTTATGAGCTTCGTTTTGGTAGAAAACCCTGCTTTCGCATTTTGAGTTTTGGATCAAAATGTTTTATCCTTAAGACAGCAACTTAGATAAATTTGAATCAAGAACTTTTGATGGGGTATTTCGGGTTATCCCGCTCATTCGAGGGTTTTTAGTTTTTAATCTCGAGACTAACATTATTCAGAGACTTGTAATGTCACTTTTGATGAGACTAGCCCCGAGCTAGATCAATTACTCTGAGATGATTCTGGTGACAGAGAGCATTTTTGTGGAGGAAGATGAGGACGGCTAATATCATTCCCTCATCTGCACGCCAGACGCCCATATTGATACAAGAACACCTTACGCCTACTTCACCTTGATTGAGGCTCCTCACAGATCATCATCATCGCCAGATACTGGAGGTCGAAGAAACGACATCTCACCCGGGCGCTCCACTTCGCATTCAGAGACAGCATCCTCCGGAACAGATAATAGGTAATCTACATGAGCGAGTCACTCGCTCTAGGTATAATGATCCAAATCTCTACTCTCATTCGGCTTTTGTTTCTTCTTTTGAACCCCGCGATATATCACATGCTTTATCTGATTCTAGCTGGGTAAATGCCATGCATGAGGAGTTAGAGAATTTTGAAAGAAACAAAGTTTGGAACCTAGTAGAACCTCCTAGTGGTCATAATGTTATAGGAATGTAACACCCCAGCCCAACACTGAGCCTAGAATGCCACCAATCTACACTTTAAACTAATAATTAATGACACACTATAAACTTACCTCAAGAAATCATCAATAATCATATCAATGGATCACAAAAGAACATGCATAACTATGGATCAAACGATAATGAATACTCAAGGAAAAGAATATCCAGGTATATAATTCAAACTAGCATCAACCAAAGAATCCCAAATTATTAAAGTAAATAGTCTAGTCCAAACATTGTCCTAAACATTATTCAACCTCTAACATGTCCAAGTGTAAACCAATATTGAATGAAAAGTTTATCATGGCGAATGATCATATGATGTCCATGTGCTCTACTCGCTCTCAACTACGGCATCCTCGAAGATCACCTAAAAACAACAATAGAGCAAGGGTGAGTCCACGACTCAGCAATTACATCGATATACAACGATAATAATAAATCGTGAGAATCAATAACTTCATTATCATCACATGCACTTCTATTAACATTCTCATTCATTAATCTCAAATATCAATGCAACTCTAATCTATATGTCCACATGCACTTCTTTCACAGATATACGGTATAGCGTGAGTGAATGCTCGCGACAACATTCACTCTCAAGCCCGTTCCTCCTCAAGGATCGGGGACCTCCTCCACTCCCGTGGAGTTGTGATCAATCATGATCACCTTCTCTTATGCAAAGATGCTTATGAATGCAAACATGCAAACTCCATCATAAACATCATATCCAACTTTCCATCATGTTCATCAACAAAGATATAAACATACCAATTCATTGTTTGCAGTTAAACCAAATAAAAGCACAACAATAATGGTAATAGAAGATAAAGAAAACAGTGATCGATCATTGATCGCTGTCTACCATGCACTTGCCTGTACTAGTTGTGACGCACGATCTGATTAGAAGACGGCAACAAGCACGACGCCTCTCCTATATTAAATACACACATCTCAATACAAGCTACAGCATCATAAGAATAACAATCAATATACAACGCCCCTACACGTCCCCAAATAAACCACGTTACGCCGGTATCGAAAAGCTACCCATTGCTGTCCGGTTACTAAAAAGAGCGTAACTTTTGACTCGAAAGTCCGATCACCACAAACCACCCCATTCTGGATTCTTTATAACATTCCCCACATTTTCTTAGATTACGAAGGCTTCTAATTAAATCATCTAACCCTCCGTATTTAGCTCCGAAAGCCGATCTGTCCGCTTCGGGACAGCAGTCTTACTAGATTCATAACTTTTGTTTTATCCAACCAAAATGCGCGTTCTCAGATCCTACAGAACCATTGGACAATTATCTACAACTTTCATGTAGATCAAAAACTCTAATTAGGCTATTTACTATTTTTAGTTTACAGTCTACCAAAACAGCGCCTAAAGACGATAACCCTAAAAACAGCGGCCTTCTCAAAAACATAACCCCCAATTATACTCGTCCGATTGACAAGATAAAACATGCTATAGAAAGATATCGAAATTATCTACAATTAACTAGTAGATAAGATTTCCAAAATCTGCCCTTAAGATACCCGAATAAATCGTTCAGCAGAACCGCATAATAAACAAACTCATTATTCGGCCTCTCTAATCGAAAATTATAAAACCTCACTAATTAATCTAGAAAAACAGAGAGAATACAAAACTAAAATAGTTACCCACAAGAATAATCTCACGTGCGCACGAGTAGACGTCAAGCCGCGGCAGCAGTACTTGGCGGCGGCTGGGCTTCACGCCCGAGAAAAAACAGCTGCAGCAGCACCAATGCAGACTTCGGCTCGGCTGCAGATCACACGCGCAGGCAAAACAGCAAAGCAGACTTCGGCTCGGCTTCACGCATGCAGCAGACAACAGACAGCAGGACCGACAGCAGCAGCGCATGAGGCTTCCACGCGGCGCGGCACCAGGCGGCAGATCAACTCGGCAGGCTCGGCTGGAAAGCTTACGGCGGCCAGTCAACGTCAACAAAGCTCCAGAAGTTCGCAAGCAGAGGCACTAAGAACCTGGTAGTGCGAGAATCGGCAGCAGCGCAAGCAATGCAAAGCGGCAATCGCGAGATTAGGCTTCTATTATTGGCGATCAAGCAAGCAAGCGGCTACAATGGCAGACAAACACGTCTGGCGAGATTGGTATTGAAGCAATGAACTACAATACAAAGAAAAGCAAAGAAAGATCAAGCGTCGGCGAAGAGTTTCTTCAAAGCAAAGACAGGAAAGAAAAACAATCGGTTGCAAGCAGTGGAGAGAATATGGAGGCGCTGTGGAAAACTAAAAGCTAGGGTTTCTAGAAAAACCACAAATCTATTTATATAGCTCGAGAAAAATTCAAAATTCTATTTTCATAAATTCTTTTATTTAATTACACCCAGGCCCTTAAGAGGTTAATAATTAATTAATTATTGCTACTATTTAATTAATTACTCTCCGACCCTTAAGACGCGATTATTAATATTATTATTATTTTTCGGAGTATTACAAGGAACCCGTTGGGTGTTTAAGAATAAACAAGGTGAGGATGGTTCTGTGGTTACAAATAAAGCCAGATTGGTAGCTCAGGGTTTCAGTCAAGTTGAGGGGTTAGATTTTGATGAGACATTTGCTCTGTTGCTAGACTAGAAGCCATTCGTGATTCTCGCTTGCATTTCTTGCATCAAAAGGTTTTAAATTATATCAGATGGATGTTAAAAGTGCCTTTTTAAATGGTTTCATAGATGAGGAAGTGTATGTTAAGCAACCCCCTGGTTTTGAGGATCCTAAATATCCAAATCGTGTTTTCAAGCTATCTAAAGCATTATATGGTCTTAAACAAGCCCCTAGAGCCTGGTATGATAGACTTAAGACCTTCTTGCTTAAAAATAATTTTGAGATGGGTAAAGTGGATAAAACTCTATTTATTCTTAGGCGTGGAAATGACTTCTTGCTTGCTCAAATTTATGTGGATGATATTATTTTTTGGTGGTTCCTCTAATGCTCTTGTTTCCAGCTTTTCTGACACTATGTCCAGGGAATTTGAGATGAGTATGATGGGAGAGCTTAATTACTTTTGGGACTTCAAATCAAGCAATGCAAGGAAGGAACTTTCATCCATCGGACAAAGTACACTAAAGATCTACTCAAACGCTTCAACATGGGTGATTTGCAAGCCAATTTCCACTCCCATGGTAACCGATCATTTTGGATCCATATGAGGAAGGAGAAGTCGTGGATCAATGCGAGTACCGCAAAGCATGATCGGCTCCTTCAGATTTGACGGCCTCGAGACCGGACATTCACTTCACGGTATGCCTTTGTGCAAGATTTCAAGCGTCTCGAGAACTTCCCATCGCCAAGCCGTTAAGCGCATATTCGTGTATTTACACTCTACCCTCTTATATGGCATTTGGTATTCCCGCTCTTGACTTTGTCCATTAGAGGTTTTTCCGATTCGATTTTTGGTCAGTCGGTTAGATAGGAAGAGTACCTCTGCACTGTCACTTCCTAGGCACTTCTCTTGTATCTTGGTCTTCTAGAAGCGGTCTTACATTGCACAATCCCTTCTTTGAGCGGAGTATGTAGTCTTTGCTAGTTGTTTGAGCTGATTTTGTGGATGGCGTCCACTTTGAAAGATTATGGGTTAAACTTTGCTAGTGTTCCTCTTTTTCGTGATAACACTTCGCTATTAATATTGCTAAAAACCCGATTGCAACATTCTAGGACTAAGCACATAGACATTCGCTTTCACTTCCTTAAAGATCATGTTGAAAAAGGTGACATTGTGATGCACTTCGTAGAGTCCGAAGCTCAATTGGCAGATATTCTTACCAAGTCTTTAGATCAAACCAGATTTTCCTTCTTAAGAAGCGAGTTATGGGTAATTTATCCTTATGGGTTGGTTTGAGGGGGAGTTTGATCTTTTTCTTATCTTTCCTTGTTCTTTTGATCTTTTATTGTTCTTTTTCTGAACTTAGTGATCTTTTCGAACTTTTTAGGTTTTTAGGCTTTTTAATTGCATCTCATTGTGTCATATTGCATTCATATGAAAACTCCAACAAGTGGTTACAACAAATGGTATGAAAAATCCAAAAAGATGCATTGTAATATAAGAGTTTCTGCTTATTTTTAAAAATTAATGAAGCTTTGCCTATTACCCTTTAGAGCTTTTGTATTTCAATTCTTGCTCAATGTCATGTCTAGTTCTTTGACTTGCTAGAATTATCATGCTTTTACATGTGTAGCTAAGTCTTTGCTATATGAGCTAGAACCTTTTAAACAACTCAAACTAAGAAATTGCAATTTGTGGATGTTTTAGCGAGTTGCGCAATTAGTGCTCCTCTTGTGACATTGGCCCTGTCAGAATTGCTTTGTTAGCTCTTTGATCTAAAATTGACCATTACTTGAGCTTTTGTGTTCTTGAGACTCTAAAACTGCTCATGTGAAAAATGAAAATCAAGATTGTCTTATGCTTAAATTGTGCCAAACTATTCTTACGAGACTGCTTGTCAAATGACATGAACTTGGAGATAGTTTGATGAACCGGACGATCTCATGGGGACTGCTTGTCAGAAATGACATGAACCTCAAGACTTGTCGCCGGTAGAAGCTTAGAAAGAGTTTGTGGATGGCTCCTAGTCCAGGATCTTCTTTACTAAGATATACCTTTAATCAACTTTTGGTCGAAGCTTAGGATGAGTTTGTGGATGGCTCCTAGTCCAGGATCTTGTCACTAAGTTAGATCATTAGTCAACTTCAATATTCAATGCAAATGAGAAAAATGTTGACAAATGGGCGTTTACAAAATATTGAGCAAAATGATTCAATACGGGACTTGATTGACTCTTAATGTGGTCTTTGTTAGATTTTTGATTTCACTTTGACAGTTTGACATGGCCAATCTCACTTTAGGATCCCTGTTGATGAACTTCTTTGAATTTGAAGCGTTGCTTAAATTGATCAAATCTATTGCTTTACTTTTGAGCCTTTGTGCTTAGCTTTGATATATATGTCTTACCATGATCTTGCTAGTATTTATGTCAGCTTGATATGTCGTTTGTGCAATATTAGAGATACTAGCTTGTTCTTTTGGGTAATCTCCAAAGCTTCTTGTAATCAAAAATTGAAAAATACAAAAATTGAAGCCACTCCATTGCACTTCATGCATATTCCTCTTTATGCTTCTCTTGTTTCTGCTTCTTCCTTTATTTTCTATTTGTTATCTCTGGATGAGAGGAAGGCGTGATTCCTTGATGAATCCATTGTCAAAGGGGGAGAAGATGTGTTAAATGAGAAGAGAAGATGTGTTAATGAGAATATATTTCTTTGTTGGGAGAGAAGTTTGTACAAAGGAGAAATCAAAATTTGAAAATTGAGGATCATAGTGAGGGGAGTTCTTGAGTTGCATTCTTATTGTCTTATTGTATATTATGAACTTGAATTGCATTCTTTTATCCTCACAATGATCATAGGTCAATTGAACAATTGTTCTTTCATATGGACCTTATATGAGAAAATTGACCCTTTTCTGGAAATCAAAGTTTTTATGCTTTCTTTTGCATTGTCTCACATGCCTATACTATTCTGATGCCAACTTGGTCATGTTCATTGCTTTTTCTTGCTTATGGACCAAGTTGTGCCTTTGTGCGAAAACTGCGAGTAAACTCGTTTTCAAACCTCTTACTTACATTTTCTGGATAATTGCCAATGTGTTCATCAAGGGGGAGATTGTGGATTTCATGGGGATATGCTCCAGATCTTAGGATGATGTGACAATTGGCAATGGCGTTTACGGTTTGTCGTTTCACGCGTTTTCGACAAAGTGTCAGGCTTACTAGACAGGGGCGGTCCGACCGGTCCTACACAATGGTCCGACCGTCCCAAATCGGTCGGACCGCCATGTGGGGCGGTCGGACCGGCAATGACCTAAAAGTTCTCAGAATGGGCTGGGCCAAAAATAGGTGTTGTAGGCAAGTGAGGGGATCCCAATGCACTTGGTCTCATAATTTTTGGAGTCTCCAGTAAGAAGTTCTATTGGTTTAAAGTTTCCAGAAGGTTTCGGAATTTGGGAGTATGAATTTCGGCTAAGTCCCAAGGGGCGGTCCGACCGGCTCACAGGGAGCGGTCCGACCGGCCAAGGGGCGGTCCGACCGGCTCACCTGGAGCGGTCAGACCGGTTTCTACTTGAACGTCGGCCAACTTCGTGGCGATGTTGTTTTGTTAGGTCAAAGTCATTGGTTTCATGGCATATGATTTGCATGATGCATGTTTTGACTAACATGGGTCAAGTTGTGAAGAACTTGTTCCCGAATCGTGTTTTCTTATGCGTGGTTGTGCGGGTAGCTTGGTGGTCAACGACGGTCAACGGCGAGGAGAATCGGGACTAGACTTGGAGAGTTGAGGTCCAGAACGATCGACGATGCCGGGTGAGGTCAACGACTCAAGCGTGACACAAGATGGACAAGGGTGACCTATTGGCAAATCCATGACGCATGGTGAAGCGGTTTAGGTCAAAAGGTTAAAGACGGCGCTATGAAGCGTGCGTGTGTGACCCGTTTGTTAGTGGGCCTTAACGGGAGCCCAAGAGAGTCAAACCCTAAGAGTTTTAGGCCTCCACTATAAATAGGAGGAGATGGTGGCTGCACCTCGATCTCTCTCGCCTTTTTATGTTTCAAAACCCTAATTGTCTTTAGGGGAGTTGAGGTGGAGGCAAGGGCTCTTGATGGTTTGTGGTGAATTTCGTGATCTTTGATTGTCCAGCGATCCATGATGGTGTGGATGTAATCCAAAGAACAATCACGAAATCAATCTATGCAAGGTTTGCTTGAGATAAGTCTCTTTTCGTTCTTGCTTTCAATTTCGTGTTTTTAAGGCTTTCTTTGATCCGTGAGTTTGTGATTGATTCTTTCACGTGAATTAGCTTGCTGTGATATGTGTGAATCTATCTAGCATCATCTTGATCATCAATCGCTCACGAACAAGCTTTAGGATCAAGTTTTCGCTCTTGCCCGGTTTTAGACCTTCATTAATCAATTGGCAATTGCTCAAGATCGTTCCAAGAATTATCATAATATTCGATTGGAATAGGTCCTCAATAGCATATAGAAGGTGTGTGCAAAGTTTCATAAAGATTAGAGTTGAGAATCAAAAGTTTCACCTAATTGCAACTTCATCGGCCGATTTTCTTTCATTGCGAATCGGTTCGAGTTCACGGTCGACCGCCGTCATCACCGGTCGGACCGATTTTGAGCGGTCCGACCGCCAAAGACAACGCCGGTCGACCGCCCGCAATCGGTCCGACCGATTGGGTCCAGTGATCGAGCCCTGCGTCTTTGTGAGTCTTTGCAATCTTAGTTGATTTTTGTAGCATTGCTTAGGGTTTAATTGGATTCAATACTAGTCTTCCATTTGTCTTCGGTATATTGATCTTCATAGCTTTCTAATAGCTACTGGAGTGAAATTATATTGAGTTCATAATTTGTGAAAAAGTGAGCGTGCTCCTATTCACCCCCCCTCTAGTCGCCTTTACGGTCCAACAAAAACAAATCTAACTTAGAGTGGCTTTGCTCAGCATGTCCATAACCGTGGACACGGCTATTCGAATAGATTTACACTCTGCAGAGGTGGTATAACTTTACCCACACGAGATAATTTGCCCGTTATGCAGGCCAATGCACGCTTCCTTAGGCGTGTGACTAGGCAATTATCACAAGGCGTTTCCAATGCACTACCTTACTATCAATATGCCCGCTAAGGTTTCACTTCCATTAGGCTAACCACCTACCGGAAGCCCCCTCTTGCGCCAAGTGGGAATAAAGTCTAACCGACACCCACACAACAAAAATGGCATAAACAATAATGAGGTAAGACAAATTATTAAGCACGGTTCGCCCCATGAGAACATGTGGTAGTACGGTGGAGCTTTGCAAGATGCGGCTCAAAGACCGGTCCTTAACCTACTTGGGCAACTTTCAATAAAACCACAGGTCTCAATCCTAACAGACGAGTCTGCATAAACTGCACCCACCAACGGTCCATTTTGCCCAAGTGCAAACCATTTTCTTTTATTTTTATAACTTTCAAAGACATTTGCAAAGTCCACCATGACATAACAATGTCATAGGCTTTTATCAAATTTTGAAGTTTTGGCTAAATTCTCCCAAAATCAAATATTTCCGGTCTAAGCATTTGCTAAACATATATTTATTTTTAAATTCATTTGACTAAGGTGACAAGGAATTGGTAATACAACATTCAAATGTGGCTATACAAAGGAATTGGAATAATTAAGTATTTCAAATAGGAATTTAAAATAATTAAATACAATTATGCATGCAATAATGATTTAAAACAGAAATTAAATAATTTTAAATATTGGGGGCAAAATGGTCAATGGTGTAACTTGCCTTGTTCAAAATCTTGGTATTCTACTTCTTCAATAGGGTCAAGCTCTCCGGAGTCGCCAAAATCTATACGCGAGAATAATCCAAATTCAAACAGAATTCAAAAGAACTCAAATAAATTCAAATAAAAATACAAATTAACTCCAAATTAAATAATTTTGGTTTAGTTAGCTAGATCTTGATTTTATACAAATTTAGAAATTTGAATCACCTAAATCGGAGTATGTATGAAGAAATACGAGCTCCTCGAAGTTTAAAACCTAAATTAAATCCTAAAATCAGAATTTTCGAGTTTCCCGAATTAAATCTCTAAAGGAAATTCTATTTATTGCGTCAACAGATCTTGTACGAGAGGTTGGCATGTGGGCCCGCATAGTCGTGGACTCAGTCCATGGCGTCACCCGAGTCCATGGTGGACTCGGCGCACGCAACAGTGTGAGGGGGGAGGCGCGCTGGCGTGGCCGTCCACGCTGGCGCCTATGTGGATGCTACGTCGGCCAAAGTGCCCATGTGGCGCCCAGGTGGCGCCGACTTGGCCGCCACGCCGGCACCGAGAGAGGCGGCGCCGGAACCGAGGTTCGGCGAGCAGCGGGGTGGTTCTCGGCGAGGCGCGAAAAGAATCGTGGAGTGATGTCGATGTCGATGCATTACCCGCGACGCGAGGCGTGGTCGGAAGATGGTCGGCGACGGAGAGGCGGCGTGTGGTTCGGTCGTTGGCGGCGAAGGAGCTCCGCGACGCCCCGAGGGCGAGGAGGTGCGCACTGCATCGCGGTGTCGAGGCGGTTTGGTGCGGTTGAGGCGGCGGAGGTCCACCTGGCGGCGCAGAGGCAATGAACACTGGCTCGGCCGCGAGAGAGAGAGGCCAAATGCGGGCGACTGGGGGCGAGGGAGGCGAGGGGAGCTGGGGCGAAAGCTTGAGGGAGGAGAGGCGCACCCGGTGCTCCCTTTTATAGGGCGAGGGCGAGGCCGGGAGGCGAGCTTTGCGCGGGGAGTAATGGCGGTGGCAACGGGTGCGGCGGCGTTAGGGCGAGTAATGGAGGGGAAAAACGGCAGGGGTGAATGCGGCGGAGTGAGGGGGAGTTAACGCGCGTGATGGCGAGTGAAGAGAGGGAGGGAATCGCGGGAGTGGAGAGCTCCGAGGCAAGCGGCAATGGCGGCGAGTGCGACGGCCGCGTGGGGAAGAAAACGGGAAGGAAGAAGCACAATGCGAGGGCCCACCAGTCGGCGAGACAGAGCGAGAGAGAAGAGCGCGGGGTGGATTGATGTCGGCCGTCCGATTTCGATCGAACAGCCCGCATCCATCGTGCGTGGGAAGAAATTGGCGAGGCGCAGACGGTCTCGGGCTTCGCCCAAGATCGCTATTGGAGGAATTTTAAATCTTTTTCAATTGATTTAATTCCAGAAATTCAAATAGGCATTAGAAAATAGCAAATAAAGTCCAAAATTTTTGAGAAAATTCACAGAAATTCTATGAGGCATTCTGGACTTAAATAAAATAATTCCAACTTTTAGTTGGTAATAGGTTTTGCACATAAATTATTTTAGCTTTAAAATACTTAGGGAAAAGCTTTTAAAATTTTCAGAAAATCCACAAAAACAATTAAAGTCTTATTTTCAACTGAAATTGAAATTTTGGGTTGTTACAAACCTACCCCTCTTAAAGGGAATCTCGACCCCGAGATTCAGACTGGGTTAGCAAAGAGGTGGGGATACTCGGCTCTCAAAACTTCTTCTCGCTCCCAGGTAGCTTCTTCTTCTGAATGATTGCTCCACTGAACCTTACAAGAACGAATGACTTTGCTTCTGGTGACGCGTTCGCCACATCGAGAATCTTGATTGGTTGCTCCACATAGGTAAGATCTTCCCAAGATCGATGTTCTCAAGTGGTGTTTCTTCGTTGGCACTCGAGACATTTCTTTAATCGGGATACATGGAAGACATTGTGAACCACGATGAGATCTTGGGAGTTCCAAGCGATAAGCAACTTCGCCTCTTCTTGCCAAAATCTTATAGGGTCCGACAAATCTGGTGCTAGTTTTCCTTTAGTTCGAAATCTCCTCACTCCTGGAGTGGAGTTACCCGAGATAGACAAAATCTCCCATCTCGAAGGATAGTTCTCTCGATGATTATCGGCATAACTCTTTGTCGGGATTGAGCCGCCAGACGTTCTCTTATTGCTTTTACCTTACTTTGGCTTCTTTTATTAATTCGTCCAAGAATTGGTGTTCTCCTACTTGATCCCAAAGGAGAGGGTTCTACACTTTCTTCCATACAATGCTTCAAATGGCGACATCTCGTAGGCTAGCTTGAAAGTCGTTGTTGTAGGAAAATTCTGATAGGGCAAATTCTTATCCCAACTTCTTCCGTAATCTATAGCACAAGCTCGAAGCATATCTTCTAAGACCTGATTTACACGTTCGGTCTGGCCATCTGTTTGGGGATGATATGCTGTGCTGAAGTTGAGTCTGGTTCCCAAAGCTTCATGTAGACTCTGCCAAAATCTTGATGTGAATCGCGAACCTCTCATCGGACACAATTTTCTTGGGTATACCATGTGATGCAGACGATCCTGGCCATGTACAATTCCGCTAGCTTATCGCTTCGTAAGTGGTCTTGATCGAATAAAATGAGCAACTTTGGTTAATCGGTCAATTATCACCCAAATGGAATCACAACTGTTTGGGTCCTAGGAAGTCCGGTGATAAAATCCATACCAATCTCCTCCCATTTCCACTCGGGAATTGGTAATGGTTGTAACAATCCGGCAGGTCTCTGATGTTCTGCCTTAACACGTTGACATACATCACAACGTGCAACAAACTCAGCGATCTCTCGCTTCATACTAACCCACCAATACTTTTCCTTCAGATCCGGTACATCTTGGTACTCCGGGATGGATAGAGTAAGATGATTCATGAGCTTCTTTCGTAATCGGTTGTCCGGTTTCATGATGATTAGGTACATGATGCGGTTGCCAAACCATACATGCCTTGCTCGCCCTCGAGAAAATCACGGGCTTTGCCTCTTCTCATGTTCTTCATGATTTCTTTGATGTCTTCGTCTTCTAATTGTTTCTCTCTGATCTGACCTTGTATGGTTGGTTGGACTTCCACTGTGTTGATACAAACTTTGGTCGACAATTTCGTGTTCGGATGCTTGATTCTTCATACAATTCTGATTGATTTTCTTGAACTAACACCGTGTTGCAGTATGCTTTCCTACTCAAAGCATCTGCTACCACGTTGGCTTTACCCGGGTGATAATGAATTCCAAGGTCATAATACTTTATCAGCTCTAACCATCTTCTTTGCACGAGATTAAGATCGATTGGGTGAAGATATATTTTGACTCTTATGATCTGTGAAAATCTCACAGCGGTTACCAATGAGATAATGCCGCCAGATTTTCAAAGCGTGCATGATTGCCGCTAACTCTAGATCATGAGTTGGATAATTTCCTTCATGTGGCCTTAACTGACGAGATGCATAAGCCACGACCTTTCCTTCCTGCATCAGTACACATCCTAGCCCTTGACGGGATGCGTCACAGAAAACTTCAAAATCCTTATGTATATCTGGTAAGACTAGCACTGGTGCAGAGACTAGTCTTTTCTTCAGCTCTTGGAAACTATGTTCACATGCGCTTGTCCATTCAAATTTCTTTTCCTTTTTCAGAAGTTGAGTCATGGGTTTGGCGATCTTGGAGAAACTTTCAATGAATCTGTGGTAATACCCAGCTAAACCGAGAAAACTTCTCACTTCTGTGACAGACTTGGGTTGCTTCCAATCCATTACAGCTTCAACCTTTGAGGGGTCTACTGCAACTCCTCCTGCTGACACAATGTGTCCAAGAAAAGCTACTTGACTGAGCCAAAATTCACTTTTGCTGAATTTGTCCAAGAAAAGCTCCCCCCTCGCACTGTGCTTCTTCCTTCCCGTTTTCTTCCCCGCGCGGCCGTCGCACTCGCCGCCATTGCCGCTCGCCTCGGAGCTCTCCACTCCCGCGATTCCCTCCCTCTCTTCACTCGCCATCACGCGCGTTAACTCCCCCTCACTCCGCCGCATTCACCCCTGCCGTTTTTCCCCTCCATTACTCGCCCTAACGCCGCGCGTTGCCACCGCCATTCGCCCAGCAAAGCTCGCCTCGGCCGCCGCCCTCGCCCTATAAAGGGAGCGGTGGGTGCGCCTCTCCTCCTCAAGCTTTCGCCCAGCTCCCTCGCCTCCCTCGCCCTGATCGCCGCATTTGGCCTCTCTCTCTCGCTTGATCAGGTGTGCTCATTGCCTCGAAGGCCGCTGCCGGTGGACCTCCGGCCGCCTCAACCGCACCACCGGCTTCGCCTCGACACCGCGAGTCTGGTGCGCACCTCCTCGCCCTCGGGACGTCGCCGGAGCTCCTTCGCCGCCAACGACCGAACCACACCGCCGCCTCTCTCCGTCGCCGACCATCTTCCGGCCACGCCCTCGCGTCGCCAGGTAATGCATCAGCATCAGCATCACTCCCTGATTCTTTTGCGCCCCTCGCCGGAGCCCGCCGCGCCGCCGTTCGCCGGAACCTCGGTTCCCGAGCGCCGCCCCTCTCTCGGTGCCGACGTGGCCGGCCAAGTCAGCGCCACCTGGGCGCCACATGGGCACTTTGGCCGACGTAGCAGCCACATAGGCGCCAGCGTGGATGGCCGCGCCAGCGCGCCTGCCCCCTCACACTATTGCGTGCGCCGAGTCCACCATGGACTCGAGTGACGCCGTGGACTGAGTCCACGACTATGCGGGCCCACATGCCAACCTCAGGTACACGATCTGCGACGCAATAAATAGAATTTCCTTTAGAGATTTAATTCGGGAAACTCGGAAATTCTGATTTTAGGATTTAATTTAGGTTTTAAACTTCCAGGAGCTCGTATTTCTTCATACAAACTCCGATTTAGGTGATTCAAATTTCTAAATTTGTATAAAATCAAGATCTAGCTAACTAAACCAAAATTATTTAATTTGGAGTTAATTTGTATTTTCATTTGAATTTATTTGAGTTCTTTTGAATTATGTTTGAATTTGGATTATTCTCGCGTATAGATTTTGGCGACTCCGGAGAGCTTGACCCTATTGAAGAAGTAGAATACCAAGATTTTGAACAAGGCAAGTTACACCATTGACCATTTTGCCCCCAATATTTAAAATTATTTAATTTCTATTTTAAATCATTATTGCATGCATAATTGTATTTAATTATTTTAAATTCCTGTTTTAAATACTTAATTATTCCAATTCCTTTGTATAGCCACATTTGAATGTTGTATTACCAATTCCTTGTCACCTTAGTCAAATGAATTTAAAAATAAATATATGTTTAGCAAATGCTTAGACCAGGAAATATTTGATTTTGGGAGAATTTAGCCAAAACTTCAAAATTTGATAAAAAGCCTATGACATTGTTATGTCATGGTGGACTTTTGCAAATGTCTTTGAAAGTTATAAAAATAAAAGAAAATGGTTTGCACTTGGGCAAAAATGGACCGTTGGTGGGTGCAGGTTTATGCACGGGCTCGTCTGGTTAGGATTGAGACCCAGGGTTTTTATTGAAAGTTGCCCAAGTAGGTTAAGGACCGGTCTTTGAGCCGCATCTTGCAAAGCTCCACCTTACTACCACATGTTCTGTATGGGCAGAACCAGGCTTAATAATTTATCTTACCTCATTATTGTTTATGCCATTTTTGTTGTGTGGGTGTCGGTTAGACTTTATTCCCACTTGGCGCAAGAGGGGGCTTCCGGTAGGTGGTTAGCCTAATGGAAGTGAAACCTTAGCGGGCATATTGATAGTGAGGTAGTGCATTGGAAACGCCTTGTGATAATTGCCTAGTCACACGCCTAAGGAAGCGTGCATTGGCCTACATAACGGGCAAATTATCTCGTGTGGGTAAAGTTGTACCATCTCTGCAGAGTGTAAATCTATTCGAATAGCCGTGTCCACGGTTATGGACATGCTGAGCAAAGCCACTCTAAGTTAGATTTGTTTTTGGTTTTAAAATAACTTTGGACATGATTTGAGGATGGTTAATCCTTGTGGTAAAATTGGGCGGTAGCCTTGTGATAGGAGGGTATCCTTCACCATGTTTCATATGGAGGTTATCCACTATAAAATGATCAATTTTAAATCTGATTTTAGCTATGGAATAAAAATGTGCCTTGAAACTTAGTATAAATATTTAAACCAAAAAGGCTGATTTACGCAAATAAACCCTACAACCTTCCTTTGAATAACTTATGCATGCATTCTAAATTCTGTATTGGGTGTAATTTGCGAGCACAGTTGTAGTGCTCACTCTTGCTGAATATTATTATTCAGGAGAAGACTTCTATCCAGAAGGTGAGGAGCAGGACGATTAGGCAGCGACCTCCAGACGATTGCCTGTGGCGTATCGTGTGGCTTACCATTATATTTTGCTTCCGCTTAATGTTTTATTTGGCCTCCGGCCCAAATTGTAATAAACTCTATGCTTATTAATAAACACGCTGGATATGTTTGTGATAACATTTTTGTGACTGTGTACACTTGAAATCCTGGACTAGTGTATGAACACAGAGAATTCGGGATCCTTCGTTCCCGGGTTCGACAACTTTGCGAGGCAAATGAGGAATCTCTTAGTCACTTTATATTCTCTACAAATAAATGAGTTATTACATTCTACCCCTTTCAACAGAATTCGACCTCAAATTCTACTCGAAAGAACACCAACTGAACTTAATAATAATTAACATGTACCTGACGTTAACAATTCTGGTTAAAGCTTGCGCATACGAGTTTCCATGTCCCAAATCTGATCACGCTCAGACCATAACGTGTACCAACGTCTTACACCTCAACACTCATCTCGACGTTTACAGGTTCTCTCAACACACATGATACATATGAAAGGTCTTACTCGTTGGCCAATGGCTCTATCTAAAACTCAAACTTTGGACCTCTTAGGTACTCACTCAGCACTGGACTTACCAGATGCTGCGTACTCCGCGCATGGACTCGGGACAGTCCTAGCGATACGCCAACCTACAAAATCAAATCAATGTACCTTGGGCTAACCTTCCCTTCGGTACTAAACCAGACATCCTGCACACATCACACATGAGTCTTGTTTCAACTCTCCATCAATCTCTTCATCTTAACAAGAAGCACCTCCTTTAGCCAGGTACATAACTCGCTTTAAGCAATCTATTTTATAAACAAAACTCAACTAAAAATAAAGGATTCTCATCGTAACTATGCAATACCAACTCTCCCACCAAAAGAGTCAAATTCAAACTTAAAGATTCATCACGAAAACCTTTCCACTTCCTAATTAGGAAGTTTGCAAATGAACGTCATGAAAGCCAAAGGAGAAATCACTCGAATACCCAAATCAAATATTTCTTTTATTATTTCTAAACTGGAAAGAACTACCTATGCTAACATGGTGCCAACTCAATTTGCGAAAGACATCAGTCATAAACATATAGCTCAAACAAGAATCAAGGGAGCATTTCATTACCCGAGGCAACATTCTTTTATCAATTTCTCTTTTAGGAATAAAACTTCTCTCAAATTATGGTATTCTAATTCATCCCATAACACACTAGCTCATTTCTCTTAAATTGGCAACCTCAACGCCATGCTCAAACCGAATACATCAAACACATCTTTGTAGAGAGTCTCTACTGACCCCACAAAACATCCTCTAGCTAGCTCTTCTACCAACAAAGTTACTTTGATAAATAATTTCTATTGCACCTCAGCATAGATTTCACCCATAAACACATCACCTCAATCCATTAAGAATAATCAACTCAGAATTCATAGCACACACACACACATACACACACTCATTTACTACAACCAAAGGATGCTATCCACGATCATCACACTATTTGGAATTCACTTTGTTCTACTATTTCTACATAACATAATTGGACCTCCAAGGTTCTAGCATAACAATGCAAAGCCCAAATTCAACCTCCAAGTCTCCTACAATGAATTTCTGGTATAATTGATAGGGAATCCTCAAATTCGATTACTAAAATTCACACAATTCAAACAAAAACCTCAATCATTAATATCAACATTCCTCACTAATCAAGTAACCGCCCAAAGCGATTAACATCACCAATCTTGTACCCTCACTAAATCACGCCATTAAATTTCACATACTCGACCTTGTGATTTACCCAATCGCGATACTTTAATAAATCGATAGAGCTTCCCATACTTTTGGTAATTATAATGTTCCACCAAAATGAACAAAAGATCTTGAACCATAATTTACTATAAGTTCTACTAGTTGCAGCAACATAATCAGTTAGCTCCAAAGACAAACATTCTATTTAAATCAAGTCCTCTCCAAGGATCATTCCAAAAATCAATTTATCACTCAATGCGTCTCGAACAACTTAACACCTAAAGTCTCACAAAATCACCTACTTGACCACCATTATCCAGTTGCCATTACACATCCAAAAATACTTTGCAACACAAATCAGTTAATCCTTTCTTATAAGAAGAGGAAAATAGAGACAAATTTAAGCACACAGAAAACCGTTAACACTCGCTGTGAGCACGAGACCCAGAGAAATAGTTAAATAGCAATGATCTCGGAAGTAAAAGACGATTCCATAGTTGAGAGCACAAGTCCCACAAGAATAGAATACCAAACTTCAACCAATAAGAATAGGACATTGCTTTCTGAAACTAGAGTGACTCTTATGCGGCGGTTAAGCATGCTTCAAATAAACTACGAGTTACAAAACTTAACTCCGACCTTAATTACATCTACTATACCCTTTCATTTAACAAAGGAAATAATTTTCTTCGATTACAATACCATTCGGCCAACTCAGACAAGAAGAGCTTTTAAGTACAATTCACATGAATCACTTAAGAACCAGTAGAACTTTCCAACACATCACTTTTATCAAACTAGTTTTTAGCTACCCCATAAATCATAAACTCCAAAAAGATCACGAATGTAAAACTCCAAACATTTCATTTAAACTCCAAAAATTTCATTTAACTGATATCTCACATTACTGATAATTTTAATAACATCAATATCATACATTCTTATCGAGAATCATCAAACCTTATTACCCCATCCTAAAACTTTACAAAAAAAACACAATATATTACTTTATAATTTTTCTGTTATAAAAATAAAACTCCATCAAATACTTAATCTAGGGAAAACCTGTTACACAAGCTGCAAGGTTGAAATAAATCTCTTTTAAGAAGATCATACTATGCAATAGCAATTTTTGCAAGGCACGCTATCAAAGACCACATATGAAATTCATCCACTCAACTATTAGGGTTGCTCAACACCAAACTTTAGCTATCAAAGCAATTGGCAATTTTATTAATCATGTAAGCAATTATGGTCCTACTTCTTTTTGTATTCCCACGAGCATATACAAGATCATCAAGTAGCCAATTAAAGGAATTTTTTAGATTATTATTCACTAAAGAAACAGTCGAACACATCCTTATATTTCCCTTCCCACACAATTAGATTAATCCATTGATACCAAATAATCTAGCAAGTTTGGCAAACTAAACAATTTTAATAGCAAACTAAACAATTTTAATGATCACACTAATTCAATGTGAAATAAACACATTCATCTCGCTTAATCATAATATGCACACATCACATCAACAATATTGTCAACACAAAATACCGTACTAAAATTGTACTTGCCTTTTTCGGCTACGGCGCGCGAAGAAGCAAAGATGGTGCCTCTACTCCGGGACTCCGCCTCCTGTACAAGAATAGCGCTAACAATAAATACGCTGAAAAGTGGACTCCGTTTACGCCCCTCAACCCAAAACCTCGAGACCTAGGGCTTGAATAGATGTTCTACCCAATTTCCCCAACAGTCTAGCATAAAACTTCCCGGGACAGCAGTATTAAAAACACCATAACTTTCACTGCGAAACTTGGATCAGGGTGATCTTGGTCTCTATGGAACCATGACAAAACCATCTACGAAAACCTAGTTGGGATAGTCCCCTGATTCCTCCTTCTACTAACCCTAAAATACAGGTGAAGTTCTCTGTCCTTACAATCTGTCAGTCAGAAAACAGCGACGGTTAAAATTCGATAACTTTTGATTGCCAACTCTAAAAATTATGTTCTTTATCAACATGAAAATCTTACTGAATTAACTACAATATTAATTTTGTGTGGCCTTCCTGATTCAGCCTCTAAAAAATTCATAATTTCTAGAAAAGATAATCTGTCAATTCTCGTCAGATCTCCTAGACACTCGCGGTAAAACTACCATAACTCCTAAACCGTAAGTCCAAATCAAGTGATCTCAGTGCAAAAAGAAAGCTGAAACCAAGGGCTATAACTTTCTAAGAGGTGGACAGATCAAAAAACATACACATCTTATGTAATACCCTGGAAATCGAATCGGTAAATCACAGATTTAGCCGAGAGGAGAAAAGGGAATATGAGGAATAGTAAAACATGAAACGACAGGGGGTAATTTGATATTTTTCACCAACCTGGGCCTGGACCGCGGCCCAGGAGAGGCCTCCTTGTGGCCGGCCAAGAGGGGGGTGCCCACCCCCCAAAACCCTAGTGCCCCACCCCTTTTCCCCCTTTCCTCCCGCTAGCAGCCGCCGGCTCTCCCCACCCTCCCCCTGCGCCATAGTGGTTCATCAGATTTGGGTAAGTTTAGTACATTTTCTGATCTGTCCACCTTTTAGAAAGTTGTAGCCCTTGATCTTAGCTTTCTTTTGGCACCGAGATCATCTGATTTGGAGTTATGGTTTAGGCGATATGTCCATTTATGTGCGACTGTACAGGAAGGCTGACGAGATTTGGCAGCCTGCATGTTTAGTCAGATTATATTTTTTTGAGCCCGCATCTGAAGAGCCACCCAAAACTAAAGTTTTAGCCATTCCAGTAAGCTTTCAGGATTGATAAAGAACATATTTTTTAGAGGTGTAAATCAAAAGGTATTGAATTTTACTGTCATTGTTGTCCGATTGTCGATCGAGGAACAACAAACTTCATCAGAACATTAGGATTATTAGAAGGCTGAATCAGGAGTCTTACCCAACTAGGTTATTGTAGCCTGTTTAATAGTATTTCCAAATTGACAAAGATCATCTCAATTGGATCTGTAGAGTGAAAGTTATGCCATGATGTTTACTGCTGTGCTGTATTCTGGACAGATGTCTGTCAATGGTTTTCAACGGTTGTTTAGACCACTAGTTTGGCCGAATCAAAGAACCCCACCTACTAGAGTTTTGTAGCCTGTTACATTAAGAATATTTGAGCACTGGTTTCAAGTCATTCGGAGTTACAGATATTTAATTACGATTTTCTCGTCATTGCTGTCCAGGAAGCATTATGCTAGGATCACGGAAATTTGGGTAGAACCTCTCTTTGAGTCATAGGTCTTGAGGAGTTGGATTAAGGGGTGTAAACGGAGTCCAACATTCATCGTATTTATTGTTACCGCTATGCTTGTGTAGGATGCGGAGTTCCAGAGTAGAGACACCAATTTTGCTTCCTTGTGTGCCGAAGCGGGAAAGAAAGCGAGCAAGTGCACCTATAATGTGGTTGTTATGTGATTGTTCTATATGATGAATCATGGTAACATATGCTTGTTTCGATGTACTGATTTATGGTGACATGTATTTGTTCATGATGGCTATATTATTAAAATTCGATTACTGTCATTTTATTGTTCATCATGTGCACTCATGAATGCAAGTTGTGGACTTGCGACACCCACGGGAGTGGGTGGTGATTGTAAGACCCACCATTCCAAAGTGGGCATTGTGGATCCTGGTTGACTTGTTCTCAAGCGGGCTTTGGATTCCGCGTGTTGTAGAGCGGGCATAAGTGAACACCGACGGTGTTCACTCGCTATCGGTATGAGCAAAGAGAAGCGCATGTGCATTCATTCATATGTTTATTTGATTCATGATGTTGATACAACGTTGGATAATGAATGATGTTGTTATGTTTTGTATCATTGCACTTGCTGAGTCTTGGACTCACCCTTGTCGTGTTGTTTTTTTAGGTACATCGGTTGTGGTGGCATGCATGGGCGGAGTAGAAATTATCACGGTTGCATCGGCACTAATAAAGTGAATAAAACATTTAAGTGATAACTTGACTTTGACTAGCTTTATGTGAGGTTTACTTCCTTACGTTCTAAGTCGTGGACAACCACTATTGGAGATTGATAGCGTTTTATGGTTGTTTCTTTCATGAACATGTTTAGTGCGCTGCTTGGATATTTGCTTATTATTGTTGTTATTTGCGCGAATGTCCGGATAGTTTAATTTACAAAGGAGACTCTGCTGAAATTTAGAAAGAAATGTCTTAGTTCCATTTGTAGACTTGTTCGGTGGTAGCATTCGTGCTCGAGTTGGGTGGGTGTTACATCTTACCCAAAAGCGACGAGCAACAATACCAACAAAATCGATCGCTATCTCTCCTTGATTGGCCTGCAAAAATCGCCTCCTCGCCTTCCTTCCAATGGATCGCGCAAGAACAGCTTCGCCAGGAGGGAGAAGGTCTTGTGGTGGAGATGGAGGTGCAGGGAGAGGTGGTGGCGGCAAGACAGGTAGGGGAGGCCGACGGCTCAAGTGGGAGGAAAGGGGAGAGGGGAGGGGGATTAGGGTTTTGGGGGGTAGGAACTCCCCCCTCATGGCCGGCCACACTTGGGCCCCTCCTGGGCTGCGGCCCAGGCCCAGGTTGTCGAATAAAAGTAGATAACCCACTGTCTTTTTGGGTTTTACTATTCCTCTAATTCCCTTTTCTTCTCCCAACTAATTCTTTAATTTACCGATCCAATTTCCGGGGTATTACATTTACCTAAGTTGTCAACCTATTCACCACGGATCTAAAGCCCCTCTGATACCATCTATAACACCCCAACTTAGCAAAATCCCAAGATGTCACCTACAACTATTATTACTACACTTTTCTACATCAAACTAAAGAATTACTACCTTCTGGGCATCACGATTAAACATTATTCGGCCGGGTCAACCACATCTCGCCCGAGGAAGTGCAGGAGGCACCCAACGTCGTGTTGGGTACGCTTCTCGTTAATTCGTATCCTGCTACTATTTTATTCGATTCTGGAGCTTCTATTCTTTTATATCAAATTTTTTACTGCTTTGAGTGATACTGATATTGTTCTATGCATGTTCCTTTGATCATAAAATCTCTGGGGTCGAAAATGAGAGCCGTGAATGAGTGTCGGAATGTACCAATATAGATAGAAGGTGTGGGATTTTTGGCAAATCTCATCGTCCCCAATTTAGCGAGTCTGGATGTGATTCTGAGCATGGATTGGTTGTGCCAACATCAGAGACAAATCGATTGTGTAACACCCTGGCTATTCGGAAGCCAAGATGTCACTCAAACTTAATCAAAACACTTGGAACCGAATAGAAAAACACAAATAGCATTGATTCTATAACAATAATTTATATGAAACTAACGATAATTAACAATTCCAAATAAGGATAGGAAAAAGATTTAAAACATGAGTGTAAGGTAACCATAGCCAAGTCGGTTTATTACAATTCAAAAATTATCAAATAGTTGTCATGAAACGGAAATAATTAATAAATTCTGATTTAAGATAAGTGGCGTTCATCGTGCTGGACTAATCCCTCCCAATACTTGTCTTCCTCATCATTTACCTAAATTAAACAACAAAGTAAGGATGAGCAAAAGACTCAACAAGTACAATACATAAAAGCTCAAGTGAAGTAGACAAGTCAATCATATCCGAAGTATGTACAATGCTCGGAACATCTACATGAATGAATATAATGAAGGTATGCATTGAAAGAATGGACTGCTCAATAGCTTATACAGGTATAACGAGTGATACACCCTCGGTGTTCACTTAAGCCCATACTTAACAAAGTCCGGGGACCCCAAATACCGTATGAAAAACATTTCATACGGGTGTCCAAGATTGCCCATGTTGGAGTAGTGGGACTTACATGCCCATACTGGAATTGATGGGTCTTATGATTTCCACTCCCATGGTCAAAACGAAAACATAGCATGGATGACATGAAATGAACTTTTATCACAAGAAAATGAAGAATAATACTCGACATATGAATATGACTAGCAAGTCTTGTAATACCCCGGAATTTAATCGGGTAATTAGGAATTTAGCCGGGAGAAGAAAAAGCAATAAAAGAAGATAAAATACCTGAAAAGAAAAGGGGTTTCTACTTTTATTCGACAACCTGGACCTGGGCCGCGGCCCAGGAGGGGCCCAAGTGTGGCCGGCCATAAGGAGGGGGGGCGGGTTCCTACTCCCCAAAACCCGAATCCCCTCCCCCCTCTCCCCATTCCTCCCACTTGAGCCGCCAGCCTCCCCTACCCTATGCGCCGCCACCACCTCTCCCCTGCGCCTCCATCTCCACCACAGGACCTTCTCCCTCCCCGGCGAAGCCCGTGGCTGCGGTCCATTGGAAGGAAGGCGAGGAGGCGATTTTTGGCGGGCCGGTCAAGAAGAGATAGCAGATCAGATTTGTTCGGCGCGGGGAGAGATAGCCAAACCCTAACCCATCACCCCCCCATGCGCCACTCTCTCCTCTCCCTCTTTTTTCAGCCGCCACCCTTCCATCCCCTCTCCAGCCGCCGCCACCCCCTCCATCCCGTCTCCACCGCCGCCTCCTGCAGCACCCCTCCTTGCAGTATTCATCAATTCGTCGATCGGAGTATCACACGACATCCGATCGGCCTCAAATTTGGTCAGTGTGTTCTTAGCTTGCTTATCTTCGATTTGTACAGTTGGATTGAAGATTAGTTGAGAGGATCATCTGTTTTGATAGGGAGTTTTTCTGCTTGGACTACTGCAGCTTTACATCAAAGTAGTTTTTGTAGATCATTTGTTTGAGTAGTTATACGATCACGGATTAGACTCAAAATTTTACAGATTGTATATATCTAGTGTAAATACACTCTTACCAATTTTCATAAATAATTATCAGTGGTTTGTGAGATATTAGTTAATAACCGAAGGGTACATACTGTACTTTCACGTAGCAGATCGGTTTTGTTCAGCGCTGTTTCTCATCAGTTTGGGGTAAGATATGTATGTTTTATGATGTGACCACCTCTTAGAAAGTTGTAGCCCTCGATTTTAGATTTCTTTAGGCATAGAGATCACCTGATTTGGACATATGGTTTAGTAGTTATGATAGTTTTACCGCGACTGTAACACCCTGACCCAAAATCGGCTCAATGCCCAGCCCACCATGGGGCGGACCCGCCCACACATAGCACCCCACTTACACATTCGTTCTCGCTTCGTGTAAAAGGTTTAACCCGGAGGTGCTACGTTTAGAACCAACATGCATTATATACTACTACAACTCACTTGGGACAAGCAATGTGGGACTAATCCCACCACACAACTCCTCATGGGCCACACTACGAGCAGGCCGGGGTATTACATTCACCCCCCTTAAGGGCTGACGCCTTGGCGATATCGCATACGCTGCAAATGCCCGTAACCACCCCTTGGTACACGTCCGTCGCCCGGTGCAGACATATGCCATGCCATGTGTCCACTCCGGGCCCACATGTGCCATGCGCCATATGCCCGCGCCCCTGTCCCGCACGCGCCCGTCAGCGAAGGTTGATGCTCTGATACCATCTGTAACACCCTAACCCAAAATCGGCTCAATGCCCAGCCCACCATGGGGCGGACCCGCCCACACATAGCACCCCACTTACACTTTCGTCCTCGCTTCGTGTAAAAGGGTTAATCCGGAGGTGCTACGTTTGGATCCAACAGGCATTATATACTACTACAACTAACTTGGGACAAGCAATGTGGGACTAATCCCACCACACAACTCCTCATGGGCCACATGGGCCACACTACGAGTAGGCCAGGGTATTGCAGCGTCTGTCCAGGAGAGCTGACGAGAATTGGCAGATTGTCTTGTCTGGCCATTATGAATTATTTAGATGCCGAATAAGAAAGGCCACCCAACATGAATATTGTAGAGCATTCATTAATATTTCCATGTTGATAAAGAACACAATTTTTAGAGTTGGAAATCAAAAGTTATGGAATTTTTACCGCTGCTATTTCGCTGACTGTCAGATTGCAGAGACAGAAATTTTTCCTGAATATAAGAATTAGTACGAGGCCGAATCAGGGGACTTGCCCATCTAGATTATTGTATCTGGTTTTGTCATGATTCTAGAGAGTCCAAGATCACCATGTTCTGAGTTGCGTAGTAAAAGTTATGTTATTGTTAGCGCTGCTGTCATGTAGTCCTTTTTGCTAGACTGTCGGGAAGGTGGAGCAAAACCTGTATTCGAACCCTAGGTCTTGAGGAGTTGGGTTAAGGGGCGTAAACGGAGTCCACTTTTCAGCGTATTTACTGTTAGCGCTATTCTTGTGTAGGAGGCGGAGTACCGGAGTAGAGGCACCATCTTTGTTTCTTCGCGCGCCGTAGCGGAAAAAAAGGCAAGTACAATTTTAGTACGTTATTGTGTGTTGGGCAATATGGTTTATTTGATGCGTGCTTAATACGATTATGCATGATGAAAGTTTTTATTTCACATTGTTTATATGATGATCGATAATTGATAATTCTTATGAGAACATATTGTGGATTGTCCATGTCATCTAATATCAATCATGCATGTTGGCATGAGATACCCATGGGAGTGGGCATTGAGATCCCCATATTTAATATATGGACAATAGGTCCCCATCTGAAAAGGATGGGCAATGGCTTCCCGCATTTGATAATGCGGGCATGAGTGAACACCGACGGGTGTAACACTCCGCAATACTGGTATATGCAAAAGAGGAAAGAAGAGTGCATTTGAGCAATTTGCATAGCATGAGCATATGAAATGTTTATTGTTGTGAATTGTGGATGGATGATGATGGTTACAGTTGTTTATGTTATTGTCTTGCTAAATGTACTTTGCTGAGTCTTGGACTCACTCTTACTGATACTGTGTTTTAGGTACCCCGTTTGTGAACAGCATGCATGGGAGGGAGTAGATTTATGCTTGGATGCACATTGGCACGAACCAATTCTCCATTGAATAAACAATTTGAATGATAGTTTAGAATCTGAGTAAACCGCTTAAGGTTTCTTATATTTATGCTTTATGCATTTGGATAATTGTTTATTCCTATTGTTAGCTGTGCAAACCCCTGGTATGGTTAGTTATTCAAAGGAGAACCTGCCGATAGTTAGCAAAATATCTTAGTTTAATTTTTAATTTTGTTAGTGTGGTAGCATTCCAGGCTCAGATGGGTCTGGGGTGTTACAGTTGGTATCAGAGCGGGCTTCAGGTCCGTGGTAGCTAGAAAAAAAATTATTAATTAAATTAACACACTGTGCATAGTAGGATGGGAATGGGCAAAGCATTGCATTTACGTTTCTGATATATCGTATTGATGATTGCTGGTATGAATTTAGCATGATTGCTAATTAATTGATTATCTTGGGTTATGTGTAAGGATGGCTGATGTTGAGAGGTTGAGATCGTGGTTGTGGCCCTGGGCTTTACCAGGTTACACCATCGTTCGTAGTAAGAGAATAGTAAAGTGGTTACCTCGGATATCTTAGTACAAGCATTGAAAGTGATTATCTTTAGAAAAGTTGTTTTCTTTCTTTAATTTGAATTTGGTCAACTCTTGTCCAGTTGTGGCTAATGAATTTATCTTGGGTTCTTAGTTCAATTCCGGTTGGTGTTTGCTTTGAGAAAAGTTGATGTGTTTCCGTTGGCTTAACTTGTCTCTTAAAGCAATTATTGTTTTCCCAATTGTTGAGTTATTCTTGCGGCTGGTGAACTTGGTTAATTGTCAGGCTTCACCTTTGTATTGGACTTTTGTTTTTTTCTCTTATTGGAAAGCATGACCCATTTATTTCACTTGATAATTTGGATAATGAAAATTTACTTTTGCAAGTCTTTTAGTATGTGGAAGCTTTGACTCAATGTAACTCTTTTGGGTATTCTGAGCGTTGAAGTTGAATGGTTCTCTTTTATGAAAGAAAATGTTAAACCCTTTAGCGTTGTTTTCTCGTGGTTAAGTGAGAGGTTGCAATCAAAGAAATTAATGGATATGATATGAGTTATCAAGCTGGGTCTGTAGTGTGGTGCATAATAAATCCTAACGAGTATCATTGGAAGTGAAATCGGATAAGTCGATGTTGTCCTCTAGTAGTTCTTGATGAGCTGTGATTATGAGTATGACTATACTTGGTTGGAATCAATAAAGTTATTAAAAATGTGGCGCATTGACGAAATGGTTGATCATTAGAATTGTGTAGTTTGCTAAACTTGTTGGGTTATTTGGTCTCGATGGGCTAATCTAACTGTGTAGAATGAGAAACATAAGGATTTGTTCAACTATTGTCTCAGTAGATAATTATATGGAATTTTCTTTGGTTGGATATTTTATGATCTTATTTATGCCGTGGGAATACAATAGAGAAATGACCATAAATTCATCCATCATTGAATAACCATCAATGGTTTATGATAACCTCTAGGTTGGAATTAGTGTGAGCATTCCTAATAGGTGAAGGGTTGACATTTGAAAGCGATTTATTCACATGTGTTTTATGAGGATGAATTGTGGCTGCATACCCTTGAAAAAAAAGGGTTTGCTTTGATAGTGTGGTTTGTGTATCAGATAATCTCTAGAACAAGTTGACTGCCGGGATCTTATTGAGATAACAGAAGCATTATGGAATAATCTATTGTGTTTCTTTTGGAAGGGTTTATGATAGGATTCAATAGGTGACCTGTGTTTGCATAGTGGTGAAATCGTTGGATAATGGTATGCCTTTGAGGAACGAGTTTTAGTATAACCTTTTAAAAATTGTGCAATAGATTCCCCCTAAAATAAAGTGGTTATTGCAGTGAGGTTATAAGATTTTAGTATACTCTCAATTTGAGGATGAGATGATAAAGTGGTATATACCAATTTGGTGAACTTTTGGGGCATTATAAAAGAATAGTTTACGATATGGAATCATGTTAAGAGTGTGTTATTCTAGATGTTAGTAAGATGGTAATATTCCGACTTGTGGGAGTGGTAATGACCCTTTTAACAAGAAAGAAATCTGATTGTCTTTCGTGATATAGAAGAGGTGAAAATGCCTTGAGTTTTGCGTTTATGATCTTCTGGACCTCGTGATTCGGGTAGTAGCTAAAAATTATGGAGTAAGGCAAAGTGTTGGAAAAGTTCTATTTGATTCTTAAGTGATTATGTGATTTGAACTTAGTGTATCTTTTATTCAAGTGAGAAAAAAAGTTACAATCAGAGAGCAATTATTTCCTTTGATAGAAGAGGGAGCGCAGCAGAGGTCTTTGAGGTTGGACTCAAGTTTTGTAGCTTGCAGTTTTACGAAGCGTACTTACCTTTGTTATTGGCTGCTTAAGGGTTTCTCAAGTTTCAAAAACAATATTTTCTTCTTTTTGGCTGAGGTTTGATATTCTCTTCTAGCGGAACTTGTGCCCTCAACTGGGGTCTCGTCTTGTATTTTCTGAGAATGCCATTATTTGACTACTTCCCTTTGTCTTGTGTCTACTGCGAGGGGTAACGTCTTTCTGTGTGCTAAAATAGTTTCTATTTGCCTTTTCTTCTGAGAAAGGATTAACCGAACTGTGTTGAGGAGTCTTGTAGGCTGAAAAGTGCCAACTGGATAGTGGTGGTCAAGTAGATGGTTTTGTGAGACTTTGAATATTAAGTTGTTGAGATGCATTTAGTGGTAAATTGACTCTTTGGAATAATCCTTGAAGGGGATTTGATTTCATAGAATGGTTATCCTTAGAGCAAATTGAATACAATGGTGCAACTAACATAATCGATAGTGGTTTGTGGTCAAAGATCATTTGTTCATGTTGAGTGGAACATTAGAATTGTTGAAAGCATGAAAATTTTGGTTAGTTTATTAGAGATGATTGAGTAATGTGCCAGATTGTATAGGCAAAATATGAAGGTATAATTTAATGAGAGCAGGATTAGCGAAGTAATCTTATTGTAATGTCAATTGATGGGATAGTAGGGATTGTTGAATTATTACCAGGTACGACCTGGTTTTAGTGAGTAACCCTCTAGGACTTAGAATCTCTCTAAAGATAATTTGGTTGAGAATATGTTTTTAGGTGGTTGTTAATGAATGAGTATGTTTAGATTGTGAGAATTTTAGTCATCGGATTCGAGAGTTTTCGTATCAGTTGCATCGAAATACATTTAGATGAGCCTTGGAGATTAAAAGTTTTGGCTTGGTGTTCTATGCTAGGACCTTGGAGGCTAATGAGGTTGTGCAGGAATAGTGAAACAAAGTTGATTTCGAATAGTGCAATGATCACTGATAGCATTCTTTGGTTGTAGTAAATGAGTGTGTGTAAGATGCGTGCTATGAATTCGAGTTGATTATTGTCGGACCCGGGAATTCACACAACCCCGAGACCCTCTCGTGCATACCAAGCTAGTCCCATGATCGAGCTAGCTTGCAGCATACAACAATGATGCATTCATAACCATTCAACAACGAACTAATGAAGCGCATAAAGTAATATTAATTAAAACAAAGAAAGACCTTATGGTCAAGGTTCTTACAAAAGTCGCCTCACGTGGCTTAGCAACAACAGAGTATCCGCAATGAAATCTCAAATATCGTGGAGACCAATCGACATGCCCACAGCAATCGAGTGGAGGACGTGACCTAGTTCGCAAAGTCTTCAAAGTAGCCTTCTTCATAGTACTCAACATTTCGGTTCTTCTGCTGGACCGATCAACAAAGGGCATAAAGCCGTGAGTACATAAAGTACTCAAGAAGTCGAGAGAAATGTATGCACATAGTATTCATGACAAAGCTTAAGCAAGGATGTCTTTATGGTTAATTTGCAGAAAGCAAGTTTAACAGTAAATACATTAATTAGATTGCAAAGTAGGATTTTAAAAGAATAATACATAGATAACCAAGTTCTTTTGAATCAAACAAAGGAACATCCCGCTCACTTCCCAACCATTCCAACCAAACGCTTCTATCGAACCAAACCACATTTTTGAAAATACTACCCCTTGCGCAAATCACTGTGCATGTCCGTAATCGGGACACGGCTATTCAATAGATTTTAACACTCTGCAGAGGTTGTACAGCTTTACCCACAAGAGATAAATCACTTGCAATGTCCGTCGGCACACTTCCGAGGGTGTGCGACTAAGTGACTATCACAAGGCCTTTACAAAGTTCCATTTTGCCTCGGTTCTGTTCGCTAAGGTTTCGCCATCACAGCCCCCTCTTGCGCCAATAATCAACCCTAACAGAACCGACTCAAAACTTCCCTAATTAGTTGGCCAGGTCCGTCCCATACCGGACTTATGGTTGCACGAGGTGACCCAGATCAATGACTTGCAAAGTTAAGTCCTTAGTTGGTCGCTCGCACAAGTCTACCACAACCCAATGTGCATCACACACCCACTCTAGCTTCCTACCTCAAGCCCGAGCATAAATCATTTTTGTTCAATCCCGACCAAATGGCAATCCTCGCCATGGCACAACATCTTTAATAAAAGTGGCCTCACACCACTGCTCCATAGTTCCATTAGTCAAATTTCAACAATCATTGAACATGTGATCGAAAGTACCGGGTAACTAGAGCATGTCTAAGCAATATACGCTCCCAAGTTGGTAATACAATTATGTCCAACTAGTATCAACCATCCTAAGGTGTCCAAGGATATATGTCATTCAAGGAGACATTTCATTTTCAATTTATCAAAGAGGCATAATGGCAATTTGGTAATTATCTACTCCCAAAACCATTTTTAATAAAACTAGCCATGCATGATAATTTAATACAATATACATTTGTAAAATGGGTTCAACATGGTCAAAGGCCTACGACTTGCCTTCGTTGACGAGGAGAGGGTCTTGATCGTCGGGTCAAGAAATCTTCCAAACAAGGAATCTACACGTGCGAGAATAGCAACAAATAAATAAAACAGCACCAAATGAACTCCAAAAATTACAAAACCAGTACCAAATGAAAGAGGGTGAATTTATATGAATTTAGAAATTTGGATCACCCAAATCGAGTTCTGATGTGAAAGTTATAGCCAAAAGAAGTTGAAAATCACATAAAATGATGAATTTAGGGTTTTTTCGGATTTTCGGATTTATTTTCAATTGAAAACCGAAGAAATGCGTCGGCATGCTTAATCGCACACGTGGCTGCCACGCGGTCGAAAGGGTCGACGTGTGACCGACCGCGCATGACGCGCGCGCCACGCGGCTTCCCGCCCATGGTCGAGAGAGAGAGAGAGAGAGAGAGAGAGGGAGGCGCGCGCTTGGCGCGCCGGAGCGGGAAGACGGCGGCGCGGGCGCGGAGAAGGCGTGGCGGCGGAGAACGACGACGCAGAGGCGACCGAGCCGGGAAGACGACGGAGGAGCGCGGCGAGAATCGCCGAGAGAGAGAGAAAGAAGAGAGAAGAGAGACTTGGCGCTGGATTTAAAAGGCGAGGAGAGGCACGCGCGGCGTGGCGGATGCGGCGAGGCGCTGAGAGGCGACGGACGCGCTCGTTGCGGCGTGGCGAGACGGGACGGCCGCGGGCGAGATTCGCGGGCGGCGCGAATCGCGCGGCGTGGGAGAGAGAGAAGCGGCGGCGTCGGGACGATGAGCGAGCCGTCCGATTCCGACGGACGGTGGGAGCGAGGAGGCGCCAGTGAACGAGCCGTCCGATTCGGACGGACGGTGGGGAAGTCCAACGCGCGGCGAACGGATGCGAAAGCGGCGCCGTCCGATTTCGACGGACGGTGGGAAGCGAAGAGGCGCGGCGCATGGAGGGCGCCGGATCGCGATCCAACGGCGGAGAAGAAAGGAGAGCGCGGCGAGGAGACGAAGGCGCCGTCCGATTCCGACGGACGGTGGGAAGATGGAGGCGCGGCGAACGGAGCGCGGATCTCGATCCAACTGGCCGAGAGCGAGGAGGCGCGGCGCGAGCGCGGGCGGGCGCGGAGTGGGCGAGGCGGGAAGCAGTGAGATGGGCCGAGAGATTCGCCCAAAACCGAAAAGGATTTTAAATAGTTTTTAATTTACGATATTCAAATAAATCAAAAGGCAATTTAGAAAATAGCAAATAGACTCCAAAATTCTAGAAAAACTCACGAAATTACTTGAATCATTCTAGACTTAATAAAAATACTTTTGACTTTAAATTTTCTTTTTCTTTTGCAATTAAATAAATTTTTAATTTCGGTAAAGGAAAATGAATTTCTAAAATCCAATAAATCCAAGAAAATTCTTAAAATAATAATCTTGATTTTAAATTCCAGAAAATTCAATTAAACCAACTTTAATTTAATTGAAGCTTGATTAACTCATATTAAATCGCATATGAATTTTGAAATTCCAAATTAAGCTTTTGGCAAATAGAAGCAAAGCGGTTCTCTTTTAAAATTTTTCAAAACTCAAAACGGACGTTACAAACCTACCCCTCTTAAAGGGAATCTCGACCGAGATTCAGCCGACTAGAGAATAGGTGGGAAACTCACCTTCAAGTCATCTTCGTTCCCAAGTGGCTTCTTCTTGGTGTGGTTGCTCCACCGACCTTGCGTAAACGGATGATCTTGCTTCTTGTCACTCGCCCGCTACTTCCAAGATCTTGATGGGATGCTCCTTGTAGGTGAGGTCTTCTTGCAGGCAATTGATTCCACCGCATCCGCTCTTGCACACGCAACACTTCTTCAATCTGCGACACGTGGAAGACATTATGCACATCCGATACCGAGGTGGGAGCTCCAACCGTAGCGACTTCTCCTCTTCTGCTAGAATCGGGAAAGGTCCGATGTACCTTGGTGCAAGCTTTCCACTTACTCAAACGACGATCCCTTTGAGAGGCGACACCTTGGTACACATGATCACCAGTGCAAAAGCTAGATCTCGGCGACGGTTATCGGCATAACTCTTCGCTCGTCTTTGTTGCGACCTTTCTCGATAGATCGAACTTGCTCTTCGCTTTTTCCAAAATATCTCGCCCAAACACTTGTCTTTCGCCTACTTCATTCCAATACAACGGTGTTCGCATTTTCTTCCATAAAGAGCTTCAAATGGAGACATCCGAGGCTTGACTGTAATCGTTGTTATAAGAAAACTCGCATAAGGTAGCATTTGATCCCAATCGTCTCGATTTGCTAAGGCACAAGCCCTTAACATATCTTCTAGGATTTGATTTACTCTTTACATCTCCATCCATCCGTCTGGGATGATAAGTCAGATCAAATTTAGATTAGTACCCAAAACAACGTGCAACCGCCAAAATCTTGAGGTGAATCTGGGATCCTCGATCCGACACGATCTTCTTCTAAGACTCCATGCTGGCACACTATCTTTGCCATGTACAATTCTGCCAGTCTATCACCAGAGTAAGTAGTCTTGACTGGGAGAAAGTGAGCAACTTTGGTTAGACGATCCACAATTACCCAGATAGAATCATAGCCTGACCTTGTCCTTGGCAAACCAGTGATAAAATCCATGCCAATCTCTTCCCATTTCCATTCAGGCACTTTCAAGGGTTGCAGGAGTCCAGCAGGTCTTTGATGCTCGGCCTTTACTCGCTGACAGACATCACACTGAGCTACATACTCGGCAATCTCACGCTTCATGCTAGGCCACCAATACATTTCTTTGAGGTCTTGGTACATCTTTGTGCTTCCAGGGTGAATGGAGTACAAAGTTTCATGGGCTTCCCGAGTATCACCGCTAAGCTCTTTTCGATCTGGAACACGATTCGCTTGTCAAACCAAATGGTGCCTTGCTCATCTTCCAAAATCTCGTGGCTTTACCTTTCTTCATGTTGCTCTTGATTTCCTTAATATTGGCATCTTCAACTTGAGCTTCCTTGATCTGATTCCGCAAAGTGGGTTGAACTTCTAAGGCAGCTAGGTAACCTTCCTCAACCAACTCTAACTTGAGCTTCTGGAATTCTTCATGAAGGGATGGCTGATTTTCCTTGATCGATGTGGTATTGCAAGAGACTTTTCGCTCAAGGCATCCGCCACAACATTAGCTTTGCTCGATGGTAATGGATTCCAATATCATAATCCTTTATTAACTCTAACCACCTTCTTTGCCTCATATTAAGATCACCGAGTGAAAATGTACTTCAAGCTCTTATGGTCCGTAGACTTCACAATGATTACCAATAAGGTAATGACGCCATATCTTTAAAGCATGCACTACGGCAGCTAACTCCAAGTCATGAGTGGGGTAATTCACTTCATGAGGCCTCAACTGACGGGAAGCATAGGCTACTACCTTCCTTTCTTGCATCAGACACAACCAAGTCCTTGCCGGATGCATCACAGAAAATCTCAAAATCCTTAGGACATCGAGCAAAATCAACACCGAGCCGTTGTCGACGCTTCTTCAACTCTTGAAAACTTTGCTCACAACTGCTGTCCAAGCAAACTTCTTTTCTTTCTTCAACAAATGAGTGAGGGTCTTGCTATCTTGGAGAATCCTTCTATGAATCGGCGATAGTATCCCGCCATTCCGAGAAAACTTCCGACTGAGGCATCGACTTGGGTGACTCCCAATTACACATCCTTGACCTTGCTAGGGTTAACCGACACTCCTTCCGCAGACATGACATGTCCCAAGAAAGTAACTTCTTTCATCCAAAACTCACACTTGCTGAATTTAGCATAGAGTTGATGATCTCTAAGCTTATTCAGACCAAACGGAGGTGCTCTTCATGCTCTTCTTCACTCTTGAATACACCAAAATATCGCCAATGAAGACAATGACGAACTTATCCAAATACTCCATGAATACTTTATTCATCAAGTTCATAAAGTAAGTGGGCATTGGTCAATCCAAATGACATGACCGTGAACTCATACACCCATCTACAGGTGGAGAAAGTCTGTCTTGGGGATGTCTTACGGACGAATCTTCAACTGGTGGTATCCCGATCTCAAGTCTATCTTGGAAAACACTCGGCTCCTATCAACTGGTCAAACAAATCATCGATCCCTGGCGAGGGTACTTGTTCTTGATGGTGACCTCATTGATGGCTCTAATCCACACACATCCGTTGGGTGCCATCTTTCTTTGCAACAAAGATCACTTTAGGGCTCCCAAGGTGAAGAACTTGGTCTGACAAAACCTTTCTCTTGCATTTCTTCAATTTGCTTCTTCACCAACCAAATCATTGACAGCAATCAGAGGGTCTCTTGAAAATAGGTGCAGTTCTGGAACAAGATTGATGACAAACTCCAAGTCTCGATGCAGCGGCATTCCGTAGATCATCGGGAAAGACATCCAAAACTCCTCGACTCATCGCACTTCTTCCAAAGACACAACAGCGCATCGCAGATAAAAGATCCGGCTAGCTTCTCTCGGGAGGCTTCAAACTTTACCTTGGTTCCATCCGGATCGACCAAAGTGATGCTTCTACCACCACAATCCAAGAGGGCTTGGTGATTGGCAAGCCAATCCATTCCCAAAATCACATCAAGAGACTTGGTGTCTATGATGATGAGATTAGCAAGGAATTCTACCCTTCTATGGTCACTTTAACCTTAGGGCAACCATGGTTCGTACTCAATTCGAACCGGAGATTGAACCAACAAAACACTTTTAAGAGGCAAAACTTCCAACTGGTGCCTTTCAAAGAAACTCCAAGAAACAAACGAATGCGAAGCTCCGTAATCAAACAAAGCAATGGCGGTGTGCCGAATTGACAAGGAACTTACCCAAAGACGACGTCCGGTCCGCTCGGGCTTCCTCCACAGTGGTGTGGTTCACACGACCTCTTCCAAAAGGCCGAGGAGACTTGGTGGTGCGGATGGAGTCCGAGGGCTCCACGTGCGACTCTCGGAGCGGGTCCTGGTCGGGTGGCTCCCATGTTGAAACGAACAGAGAGGGCCTTGCCTCTGCGGCAATCGCCGCGAAGTGCCCACCGATGGCACTTAAAGCAGTGATCCCGTGCGCAGGTTGACATTCCTTGGCTGCCGTTCTGCCGGGCCGTTGAAGCCGCGGGTCACTGGGCTGGCGGGCGAGGTGTCGCGCAGGGCTCAATGTGACAGTGGAGCAACACGGCGGAGGCGCACATTCATTTCGCTCTCGGGAGTGAGACCGATGGGCACCGTGGCCGCATCATCTTTCTCTTGCGGGATTCTTCCACTCACGGCGGGATTCTTCGATGAGCATGGCCTTGTTCACCAAGTCCGGAAATCAATAGTCATTCCCAATGACTTGCACCTTCAAACCGGGTTGAGTCCTCTGAAACGCTTCGCGGGCATCATCTGTGGCAACATCCTCAGGGCATAACGGGATAGCCGAGTGAATCGGTTAAGATACTCACTCACCGACGTGTTGCCTTGCCGCACTCACGGAACTCATTCTTCTTCATTTCCACCTTTCCATCGTGGATATGGGAGTGGCGAAAGCTCTCAAAACTCGCCCAAGTGATACTCTCGGGGTTTCCATGGGCGGCACAATAGTTCTCCCACCATTCTCGCAGCGGTACCTTCAAGTGGTGAGTGGCATCTGTAACCTTCTCGCGATCATCACAACGGTGATAGCGAGCTTCTTTTCCATGGAACGCAACCACCATTCATGGCCCAATGGCTCCGAGGAGCTAGAAAAAGTGGGCGGATGGGTCCTCAAAACTCGCCAACTCGGGTGAGGAAAAGCGGGGGTGGAGCGGCGTGGGCGTGGCACCGCTTGATCGTTTCGATTCATCATTGCGGCGAGGCAGCCGGTCCGGTTCTCACGATTCATCATCGAGTCATGTTTCGCATCAAAGAGCTCATCACCGCGTCTGGCCGCCATGAACCGACTCAAACCCGGATCTGCCGGCGGCTCGGGAAGACGGGCACCGGGCGCTTGAGTCTCATCACGGCTTGCGGAGTTATGGTCCGAACCATCTCGCGACAAAGCTTCACCGGTTTAATAGACGAAGAAGAAAGCAATTTAGATGCGAGGAAAGCACGGAGATGGCGAGAAACAAGGGAGATAGATGGATCAACCTAATGCGGACAAAGTTGGTTTTACCCAACGAACGGATAGCCGGAAAGCTATCAAGAAGCAAACCAAAAGGGACACTTAAGCACAACAGCACTATTACGCAGACTAAACGAATCTAAAACTAGGGAGGCGACTACTAATCTAATCTTTACGGAGGGTCAACTGGGAACAGACGCATGAACTTGAGCTTCCAAGACTTCCATTGCTTGATCTTGAAGGGCTCGATCCTAGGGATAATCCAGAGATGAGGGAGTCAAATTAAATTTGAAAACCAAGTTCCAGAAAAGATAAGATGAAAGAACTCAAGAATGATATAAGAGGGTAAGATGATAAGAAAAGAATAGAATAAGATAAGAAAGAAAGAATAAGATGAGAGAAGAATATCTAGTCAAGTTAATTGGTTGGTTTGATTTAGAAAATATATTTTGAATCTTTGACTAAGACGACTAATCTAGCTAAAGGTTACGCCCTACAATCGATATGGCTCGATACCATCTCTTGTCGGACCCGGGAATTCACACAACCCCGAGACCCTCAGGCATACCAAGCTAGTCCCATGATCGTAGCTAGCTTGCACAGCATAACAATGATGCATTCATAACCATTCAACAACGAACTAATGAAGCGCATAAAGTAATATTAATTAAAGCAAGAAAGACCTTATGGTCAAGGTTCTACAAAAGTCGCCTCACGAGGGCTTAGCAACAATGAGTATCCGCAAATGAAATCTCAAATATCGTGGAGACCAATCGACATGCCCACAGCAATCGAGTGGAGGACGGACCTAGTTCGCAAAGTCTTCAAAGTAGCCTTCTTCATAGTACTCAACATTTCCGGTTCTTCTTTGGACCGATCAACAAAGGGCATAAAGCCGTGAGTACATAAAGTACTCAAGAAGTCGAGAGAAATGTATGCACATAGTATTCATGACAAAGCTTAAGCAAGGATGTCTTTATGGTTAATTTGCAGAAAGCAAGTTTAACAGTAAATACATTAATTAGATTGCAAAGTAGGATTTTAAAAGAATAATACATAGATAACCAAGTTCTTTTGAATCAAACAGTGAACATCCCGTTCACTTCCCAACCATTCCAACCAAACGCTTCTATCGAACCAAACCACATTTTGAAAATACTACCCTTGCGCGAAATCACTGTGCATGTCCGTAATCGGGGACACGGCTATTCGAATAGATTTTTAACACTCTGCAGAGGTTGTACAGCTTTACCCACAAGAGATAAATCACTTGCAATGTCCGTCTGGCACACTTCCGAGGGTGTGCGACTAAGTGACTATCACAAGGCCTTTACAAAGTTCCATTTTGCCTCGGTTACGTTTCGCTAAGGTTTCGCCATCACGGCCCCTCTTGCGCCAATAATCAACCCTAACAGAACCGACTCAAAACTTCCCTAATTAGTTGGCGGTCCGTCCCATACCGGACTTATGGTTGCACGAGGTGACCCAGATCAATGACTTGCAAAGTTAAGTCCTTAGTTGGCTGCTCAGACAAGTCTACCACAACCCAATGTGCATCACACACCCACTCTAGCTTCCTACCTCAAGCCCGAGCATAAATCATTTTTGTTCAATCCCGACCAAATGGCAATCCCTGCCATGGCACAACATCTTTTAATAAAAGTGGCCTCACACCACTGTTCCATAGTTCCATTAGTCAAATTTCAACAATCATTGAACATGTGATCGAAAGTACCGCGGGTAACTAGAGCATGTCTAAGCAATAATACGCTCCCAAGTTGGTAATACAATTATGTCCAACTAGTATCAACCATCCTAAGGTGTCCAAGGATATATGTCATTCAAGGAGACATTTCATTTTCAATTTATCAAAGAGGCATAATGGCAATTTGGTAATTATCTACTCCCAAAACCATTTTTAATAAAACTAGCCATGCATGATAATTTAATACAATATACATTTGTAAAATGGGTTCAACATGGTCAAAGGCCTACGACTTGCCTTCGTTGACGAGGAGAGGGTCTTGATCGTCGTTGGTCGAAGAAATCTTCCAAACGGAATCTACACGCGAGAATAGCAACAAATAAATAAAACAGCACCAAATGAACTCCAAAAATTACAAAACCAGTACCAAATGAAAGAGGGTGAATTTATATGAATTTAGAAATTTGGATCACCCAAATCGGAGTTCGGATGTGAAAGTTATAGCCAAAAGAAGTTGAAAATCACATAAAATGATGAATTTAGGGTTTTTCGGATTTTGGATTTATTTTTCAATTGAAAACCGAAGAAATGCGTCGCGCTATGCGCAATCGCACACGCGTGGCTGCCACGCGGTCGAAAGGGTCGACGCGCGCCGACCGGCCAGCGGACGCTTGGCCACGCGTCGGCTTCGGGCCCGTGAGAGAGAGAGAGAGAGAGAGAGAGGGAGGGAGGAGCGGGCGGGCGGCGAGCGGGGAAGACGGCGGCCGGGCGCGGAGAAGGCGGTGGCGGCGGAGAACGACGACGCAGAGGCGACCGGAGCCGGAAGACGACGGAGGGAGCGGCGCAGAATCGGCGAGAGAGAGAGAAAGAAGAGAGAAGAGAGACGCGGGCGCGGGATTTAAAAGGCGAGAGAGGCACGGCGGGCGTGGCGGATCGGGCGGAGGCGCGAGAGGCGACGGACGCTTCGTTGCGGCGTGGCGAGACGGGGCAGCTTGGCGAGATTCGGGCGCGCGAATCGCGCGGCGTGGGAGAGAGAGGGCGCGCGTCGGGACGATGAAGCGAGCCGTCCGATTCGACGGACGGTGGGGAGCGAGGGAGGCGTCAGAACGAGCCGTCCGATTCGATCGGACGGTGGGGAGTCCAACGGCGCGGCGAACGGATGCGAAGCGGGCGCCGTCCGTTCGACGGACGGTGGGAAGCGAAGAGGCGCGGCGCGCGGAGGGCGTCGGATCGCGATCCAACGGCGGAGAAGAAAGGAGAGCGCGCGAGGAGACGAGGCGCCGTCCGATTCCGTCGGACGGTGGGAAGATGGAGGCGGCAGCGAGGCGAAGGCGGCGCGGATCTCGATCCAACTGGTCGAGAGCGAGGGAGGCGCGGCGCGCGAGGAGGGCATGGAGTGGGCTGAGGCGGGAACAGGAGATGGGCCGGAGAGATTCGGCCCAAAACCGAAAAGGGATTTTTAAATAGTTTTTAATTTACAGATATTCAAATAAATCAAAAGGCAATTTAGAAAATAGCAAATAGACTCCAAAAATTCTAGAAAAACTCACAGAAATTACTTGAATCATTCTAGACTTAATAAAAATACTTTTGACTTTAAATTTTCTTTTTCTTTTGCAATTAAATAAATTTTTAATTTCGGGTAAAAGGAAAATGAATTTCTAAAATCCAATAAATCCAAGAAAATTCTTAAAATAATAATCTTGATTTTAAATTCCAGAAAATTCAATTAAACCAACTTTAATTTAATTGAAGCTTGATTAACTCATATTAAACTGCACATGAATTTTGAAATTCCAAATTAAGCTTTTTGGCAAATAGAAGCAAACGGTTCTCTTTTAAAATTTTTCAAAAACTCCGAAAAACGGGACGTTACAATTATCCTTAACGGATTGAGGTGATATGTTTATAGGTGAAATCCATGCTGGGGTACAATGGAAATTATTTATCAAACTAACTCCATTGGTGGAGGAGTTGGCTACAGGATATTTTGTGGAGTCAGTAGAGACTCTCTACAAAGGTGTAAATGATGTATTCGGTTTGAGCTTAGCGTTAAGGTTGCCAATTTAAGAGAAATGAGTTAGTATATTATGTGATGATTTGGAATCTCAGGGTTTAAGGGAAGTTAAATTCTTGAAAGAAAGAATGGGAAAATAGTATTTTCTAGGGTATTGAAATACTCTCTTGATTCTTTTTGAGTTGTGTGTTTATGACAAAGTTCATTTACAATTTGAGTTGGCTTTATTTTGGCATGATGGTTCTTTCTGGTTCAGAAAAAAAAAAACAAAGGAAATCATTGTTTTGGGTATTCAAGTGATTTTACCTTTGGTTTACGTGGTGTTTATTTGCAAACTGCGTAATTGGAAGGTAGAAATGTTTTCGTGATGAATTTTTATTTTGGATTTGGTCCTTTGGGTGGGGAGTTGGTATTGCGGGGCTGCGATGAGAATCCTTTATTTTCAATTGGGTTCTGTAAAAAAATTAAGCGAGTTTTGTTGTACGTCCCTTGTTAAAGGTGGTGCTCCTTGTTTAAGTGGAGAGATCGATTGAGAGGTGGAACAAGAGTTCCATGTGTTATGTGCAGGTTGCGTGATTTGGTACTAAAGGGAATGTTGGCCCAAGGTACATTGGTTTGTTTCGGGTAGTTGCGGAAATTTTTGGTAGTTGGTGTATCGCTAGGACTGTCTCGGAACGTTGTGCGGGGTACACGATGTCTTGTATGAACCGGTGTTGGGAAAATACATGAAATATCCGAAGTTTGATGGTTTGTTAGAGCAGTTGATCAACGAGTAAGACCGTGCCTTCGAGTCGTGTTCGTTGAGTGCCTCAAGAAGGTTGGGTCGAGTGATGATGCGTGATACATCAGTTATGTCAAGGTGCTTTGGTTCCACCAGTCCGACAGAGAAGCCACTTGGGAGCGGGAGTCACGCATGAGCAAACAATATCCAAAAAAATTTCACGACGGGTACGTGTCCTTTGTTGTCAACTCCAGTTGAGATTGTTCCTTCGAGTTGAGCGATGAGTAGAATTCGGGTCGAATTCTATTTAAGGGCGGGGAGAATGTAATACCCCGACTTACTTTGAGAGAGAGAGGAAGAGAGCAATTGAATTAGAGAAAGCATTTGAAGTTTTTAAAGGGCGTTTTTCCATTTTTAGGAACTCAGGCTTGTATATATCTAGTGCAAGAACACTTTTACCAATTTTCATACAATAATTATCAGTGGTTTGTGAGATATGAGTTAATAACCGAAGGGTACAGACTGTAGTTTCAGGTAGCAGATTGGTTTTGTTCAGCGCTATTTCTCGTCAGTTTGGGGTAGGATATGTACGTTTTATGATCTGACCACCTCTTAGAAAGTTGTATCCCTCGGTTTTGGCTTTCTTTAGGAACTGAGATCACCTAATTTGGACTTACGGTTTAGGAGTTATGATAGTTTTACCACGACTGTCCAGGAGAGCTGACGAGAATTGGTAGATTACCTTGTCTGGCCATTATGAATTATTTCGAGGCTGAATCAGGAAGGCCACCCAAAATTAATATTGTAGATAATTCAGTAAGATTTCCAAGTTGATAAAGAACACAATTTTTAGAGTTGGCAATCAAAAGTTATGGAATTTTTACCGCTGCTGTTTCGCTGACTGTCAGATTGCAAAGACAGAAATTTTACCTGAATATAAGAATTAGTACGAGGCCGAATCAGGGGACTTGCCCAAATAGATTATTGTAAATGGTTTTGTCGTGATTCCAGAGAGTCCCAGATCACCCCGTTTCGAGTTGCATAGTAAAAGTTATGTTATTGTTAGCGCTGATGTCCCGTTGTCCTTTTTTGCTAGACTGTCGGGAAGGTGGAGCAAAACCTGTATTCGAACCCTAGGTCTTGAGGAGTTGGGTTAAGGGTGTAAACGGAGTCCACTTTTCAGCGTATTTACTGTTAGCGTTATTATTATGTAGGAGGCAGAATCCTGGAGTAGAGGCACCATCTTTGCTTCTTCGCGCGCCCTAGCGGAAAAAAGGCAAGTACAATTTTAGTACGATATTGTGTGTTGGGTAATATGGTTGATTTGATGTGTGCTTAATACGATTATGCGTGATGAAAGTGTTTATTTCACATTGTTTATATGATGATCGATAATTGATAATTCTTGTGAGAACATATTGTGGATTGTGCATGTATTTTCATATCAATCATGCATGTTGGCATGAGATACCCACGGCAGTGGGCATTGAGATCCCCATATTTAAGATATGGGCAATATATGGGCAATGGGTCCCCATCTGAAAAGGATGGGCAATGGGTCCCCGCATTTGATAATGCGGGAATGAGTGAAGACCGACGGGTGTAACACTCCGCAATACCGGTATAAGCAAAAGAGGAAAGAAAAGTGCATTTGAGCAATTTGCATAGCATGAGCATATCAAATGTTTATTGTTGAGAATCGTGGATGGATGATGATGGTTACAGTTATTTATGTTATTGTCTTGCTAAATATACTTTACTGAGTCTTGGACTCACTCTTGCTGTTACTATATTTTTAGGTACCCTGTTTGTGGACAGTATGCATGGGAGGGAGTAGATTTATGCTTGGATGCACATTGGCACGAACCAATTCTCCATTGAATAAACAATTTGAATGATAGTTTAGAATCTGAGTAAAACACTTAAGGTTTCTTATATTTATGCTTTATGCGTTTGGATAATTGTTTATTCCTATTGTTAGCTGTGCAAACCCCCGGTATGGTTAGTTATTCAAAGGAGAACCTGCCGAAAGTTAGCAAAATGTCTTAGTTTAATTTGTAATTTTGTTAGTGTGGTAGCATTCCAGGCTTAGGTGGGTCTGGGGTGTTACAACGGGTCCAGCTCGAACTGCTTGCTTGTCTTGGACCAAACGTGACATGGTGCGTTGCACATATATATATTTCATCATTAGGTAGCATCATGTAGTTCATATAATATAAAGATACTCCTAAAAATAAGCTCACCTGATAATTTAAGTGAAGCGTACGAGCTCTTATACTTGGAACAACAAGCATAGCAAATATGGTTGTATCCATAGGGGTCATGTCCTCATCATTTGGGCTCCCCAAGGCTTGGAGAAGGTGTAATTTCGTGTAGCCTCGCGCAGCAATAATTATCATGGACAGCTTATCTTAAAACTTGTATATCTTTTGGCTCAAGCCTCCAAATTATGCTTCATTTGTTGCGTTGGAAAAAGGACTTAATTTCCTATCCATTCCTACACCCCATGCTTACTGGACAGGCATATATTTATGTTGGATTAGGTGGGAATTTGTTAGACAAATTCTGAGGCTGCGCATGCAACGTTTGATGGCCCAGATAGCTTGCTAGTGTTCTTGATGTCCAGCTCAGCCTTCTTCACATCCCACTGGTCATAAGTGGATGTTGTCAAGCAATGTACTCTGGTAACTATGTCTTGATGCTTGCAATGTGCTCCTTTAGCTTGAATTATCTCCGTAGGTGCAATCCCGCGTAAAATAAGCGCACGAGACTTAGGCAGTATATAATTCTTATCTACAACAATATTAGACTCAGCTAGGAATGCATTCACCTCTTTATGTATTTGCTTAGCATGGTTCCTAGTCATGGGACCCATATTAGCCTCTTTTGTAGAAGCTTCAACTTGCAGCTGTGTTGAATCTTGTAGAGCAGATGATGAATGAGGTGAGCCAGAGATGTCCTCATCAATGTTGATGGTGTGTTGCGGCTCCTGGTACTCCTTTTCTTTATCGCTATCTTTGTCCTTCTTGGTGCTCGGCTATCCAAGTTCTTGTCTAGAACTGAAGGGATCTTTATCTAAATAGTAATCTTCCAACTTCTTCTGCCAGGCCCGACAGGTGTGCAGATCATGCCCTGCTCCCTGATGAAGTGGACACCACTCCTTGTTCTTTTTATAGTCATTGATCGGAGCTTTTGCCTTGCCCCAACCGGTATAATCCTTCTTTCCTTTGGTAAACTTGTCGGGGATAGCAATAACATCTTTGTCCTTGGACTTGCGATTCTTTTTACCCTTAAGAGCCTTCTTGTTCTTCTTTTTCAGTTTATCTAAGCCTGGTGAGGAATATTTTCTTTTCGATCAATGACATTCGACTCCTAACAGGCCACCTAACAGGCCAACCTACTATTCAATTCCTAAGATTAACATCGCATTCAATGCTAAAGAAACGATTAATCAAGGTAACAACCTATAGCTTAATAACAGTTCATCAATAAATTAAAACAAGAATTAACCAAAGCGAGAATAATGAACCTCCAAGTGACAATTATTACAGTCCATTACATTATAATTAAACCGAATAAACGTAAATAGAATTTTAATGAATGAATGATTTATTCATGTGCGTGGAACGTGCTGGACTACACCCTCCCGCTTGCAACCGTTTCACTGGAATTCACCTAAAACAAATAAAAGCAAGAGTGAGTCGAAACTCAGCAAGCACAACATATACATTCACAAAGAATACTTGAATCGAACAATCTACCAAGTAAATCATTTACTTCCATGAATTCTGAAAGCATGGTATGAATGAATGCATTGAAGGAGAATGGACTTTCCACATGTTTATCCCGGTATAACTAGTGACACACCCGTCGGTGTTCACTTAAGCCCGCTCTTAACCAAGAGCGGGGATCCAAGTCCGTATGAAGAACGTTTCATACGGAATGTCCGAAACTGCCTACATTGGAATGGTAGGTCTTACATGCCCATATTGGAATTAATGGGACTTAATCAAGTTTCCACTCCCGTGGACAGCAACTGAATTATGTATGCATGGAATGAAAAGCATAACTTGAACTTCAACTCAATGTATCATCGAATAAGGTATTGAACTCTACCACATCAAGCTCAAATCACAGGAATATTCATAATTTACCAAGTTATCATACATTCATCGAATTCACACAAATTAAACATTGCACTTGCCTTCCGTGTTGTGACGTATTGGGAAACAACGAAGGTGTCCTTCCACCCACTGTCTCACCGCCTACACAAGCATTGCCACGGATTACAGATAATAGAATATGGCACAGCTACAAGTGTTCTACGATGCTCTCTAATCAACCCGCACACCCCAAGGGTTCAATTTGACCTCTACACAAAAAGTCCAGATTATCGATCTACGGGCAGTTGTACGAGAAAATTCGCCATTAATTATCTGTAACTATAAAAGACCTGAAACCAGTGCTCACTGATTCTTAACTGATCAGGCTACAAAACATTAGTTGGTGAAATCCCCTGATTCGGCAAAAACAGAGGGCTAATTAACAGCTAAACACAACCCATCTACGTCTGTCCAGAATACAGATCAGTAATAAAGAAAATGGTGTAACTTTTAGCCTACTGATTCAATGAGAATGATCCTTATCAACTTGGAAAGATAATTTCGAGAGCTACAATAACTTAGTTGGGTGAAGGTTCTGATTCGGCCCCTAATTTGAACAAAACCGAGGGACAAACCTACTGACCCCAGTTTTCAGGCAGACTGAACAGATCGCATTCAAAAATTCATATCTCCCAAACTACAGATCGGATTTTCCTGATCTTGGTGCCAAAAGAAAGCTAACGTTCCCAGGAATAAAACTCTAGAAGGGAAAAACCCCAGATTCGGCCTCTAAAGTACCGTAACTAGCCGCGCAACATTCTGATCCAATCTGTAATTTCTGGAACTCTAATCTGACGCGACTCAAATGATCTCTACCGCAACAAAAACCGATCAAACAATTAACCGAGGTGCTCGTTACCCTTGAAGACCCGTAGCACGACGAAGAACCACTCCCCGCTGGTCTCCCTTCTTCTTCCTTGGCCGGCCACACCACAGCGAGCAACCGGCGAGGAAACGGCCCGCCGGAGGACAGATCGGAGGAGGAGCGCCCGGGGATCTTGGAGAGCAACCTCGGGAGCACCAATGGCCGGCGACCAAGGGAGGAGACGGCGCCCAACCAGGGGAGGAGGCGCCGGCAATGGAGGGTGGAGAGGGGGGTGGCGGCTAGGTGGGAGGGGATGGAGGCGGCTAGGGTTTGGGGGAGTGGCGCCTCTTATGGTCGGCCACTTCATGGGCACGGCCCCTCTTGGGCCACTGGTCATGACTGCGGCCTAGGTTGCCGGAAAATAACGATAAGCCCCCCTGCTGATTGGAATTTCCGACTAAATCTAGTGTGAGTGTGTTCTTGTGTTGGGAGAGTGAGGAGATGGATTGAGAATCTTGTAATCATCCCTCTGGTTCTAATGTCCATGCGTATGGGGATGTATTTATTTGTATTTCGCTCTTGATTCAAGAAATGAAAATATGAAGTTTGCATTCCATGTCTTATTTTTCCTTGATTCTCTCGTGATGGACTTGTGAGTTTTCTTTTTCTTGTTGGTTCTTGCTAGTGAGTGCAAAATGGATTGCTCTATGTTGGGATAGTGCCCCAAGATCATTTGATCGATTTTCCCAAGAGCTAATCTTGTTAAATCTCAGATTTCACTTTTGGCATCCTCTGTTCTTCATTTCCTCTTCTAGGGTTTTGATGAAATTCTTGATTTCCTTGAGGATTTGGCCTAAGACTCATGCTAGCATGTCTGAGGTTATTACTAACCTTCTTGCAAAATCTCATGAGCCAAGGTTGAGAGATTGTGGAGCATTTCGGTTTTGCGGTTTTGCATCCTTCTTCGTTCAAATGCAAGAAGATAGGAACTTTGGAATGGATCTCTGAAATATTTGTTTGGAATAGGTTCCTAGTGTCTTTAGGGAGGTGTGGTTCAAATCTCGTAGAGTTTGGCCAAGCGTTCAAAAGTTCGTCGATTTTCGTTTTGAAACCGAGAGGTTTTGCTGCTCGAGGACAATCGGATGAACGGGCTTAACAACGTGGTTGTCTGATGCGGTACAACCGGCCGTTACTCTTGGTTGTCGGATCGTGGTACAACCGCCGTTTACGTGGTTGTACCGATTGTCTGATTTCTTGGTTCTTCCTCGTTTTGTTCTTTGAGCTTTGGGGTGAGAGTGGATTCAACATAAGACTTCCTCGTGCTTAATCATTGATCTTCATAGCTCTCATAGCTATTGGAGTAATTTACAAGTTGAATCCATTCTTTGCGAAAAAGATTAGGTGCTCCTATTCACCCCCTCTAGTCGCCTTCCAGGTCCTTCAATTGGTATCGAGCGGTTAGCTCTTTTCAATAGATCTTAACCGGTCTCAAGAGCCGTGGCGATGGACAAGTACTCGACCAAGCGCCCGTTTTCGATGGCATCGATTACCTTCGGAAGAGCGAATGGAGACATACATCCGGCCGGGGTATGCCATCGGCGAAAGGTCAAGGTTCGATTCATTGCTGCCTGATGAGAACATCAATGCCAGAACATGGCTGATGTTGAGGCAAATGCAAAGGCTAGGAACATCATCATCCGGGTTTGAGTCGTAGTGAGTTTGACGCATATCTCACGTCGTCGCCTACGATATCGGGTGACCCTCGGCGCATACCATGAGGCACCACCCGATCAAGCGGTTCGGCAGGACCAGTTCAACGAGAATACAACAAATTTGAGATGCTTCTTTGGTGAGTCCCTAGATGAGTGCTTCGCGCTTTCACAAGATCTTGAGCAACCTCCGAGCGGTCGGTCTCACATACCCGACTCGGACAACGCTCGTCGATACTTACGGCACTCGATCTGCGTGTGTGGGAGATGAAAGTGACCACCATCAAAGACACGCAGACTCTCGACCTTGACTCTTGATGCGCGTACTCACGCCTCAAGACTCACGAGATTGCGTTGTCTCGTAGGTCGAAGTCACGATCGATGGCCACAGTCACCGATCCAGTTCAATTTCGGTCTCTCTTCGAGTCCTCTTGCAATTTCTCCTTGCTTGCTCTGTGACATAGCGATGATCGTTAGAGCGACTTGCGGATGAGCGCTTGCCCTCCTTGCTCGTAGATTCTCCCACGCTTACAAAGGGAGGAGGGAGAAAGAGAGAGGACCCGTGATTTGCTTTGAGTGTGGTGGCCCCAACCACATCCGAGCGAAGCCCCAAGTCGGAGAAGGGCAAGAACGACTACGGCGGTTCGGGCAAGAACGACTACACCGACAAGAACGCAACAAGAAGCCTCCGGCTCGGGCCTTGCAAGAAGAAGTTCCGCAACTTTGGCAAAGCCAAGAAGCTCTTCCACCGTGTCCTCACCGCCGCGACCTCGACCTCGGCGAGGTGGAGGGATGGAGCGGCGATGCGGACGGGTGACCAAGAGCCCAAGGATGGCGGCGACTTCTCGGCATGTGCTTCATGGCCCTCAAGGGCGAACTTCGCGACAATGTCGTACTCGACACGGGGACGAGGTTGCCGGGTAGGGAAGGAGAAGGTTTGGCTTGTAGACTCGGTTGTTCTCGTCATATGCCGGAGACTCCGTTGGTTCTCCTCCTAGCCCGCTCCGGTGATGAGGCGATCACCTTCGAGCGCTTAAATCAGCGGCGTCATCGCCAAAGTGTCTGTCGTATTAATGCTTCTTTTATTCTTAAGGATGTTGCCTTGGTTAGTAAGGTGCGGTACAATTTGCTTTCCGTTTCTCGACTTACGATGCGGTTTCGAGGTGAGCTTTAAGAAAAACAATTGCAAAATTCTTGATTCTTGGGTGATGCGGTTTGCGGGATTTCTCGTTATGGGAGGATCTTTCGTCTTTGAGTTCTCCGAGTCTTCGCGATCCTCTCGGTGTTTAGTTGCTTCGAGTCCGCGATCTCTCTTTACGGCATAGGAGACTTGGTCATATTGGATTTGACCATTTGACCGAGTTAGCGACCATGATCTCATTCGTGGTCCGAAACTCAAGATGGTCAAAGATCTTGTTTGCACTCCATGACGACGGCAAGATGGTTGCCGCTTCTCATCCTCTGTCACGCATTACTAGCCGATTTGGATGACCAATGCCCACATGGACCGAGTTGGACCGCATCGAGTCGATCGGCGGAGGAAGTGGTATGTTCTTGTTGTGGTCGATGACTTCGAGGTACTCTTGGTGTTTTCTTAGCCTCGAAGGACGAGACATTTACACATTTCGAGGTCTTTTAGTAGGATGTCTTGAGCTCCGGGTGCCTTACGCGTCCGAAGGACAATGCACGGAGTTCAAAATTCCTACTTTGAGATTTCTACAGGTGAGGCAGTGTAGAGCACAGTAATCCTCTCCATACGCCCTCGGCAAATGGCGTTGTGGAGAGGAAGAACCGTACCTTAGTCGAGATGGCGGCGATGCTTGATGAGTACTCTACAAGGAAGTTTTGAAGAAGCATTCATAGCGTGCCATGTTTCAATCGAAGTTTTCTTGAGCACTCTTGCATGCATTCTTATGACATTGTGAGATATGGCGAAAGCCAGACGTCATCATTTTCGTGTGTTTGGTTGCAAGTGCTTTATTTTGAATCCAGGAACCTAGATAAGTTCGAGTCACGTTCTGTGGGGTATCTTTCTAGGCTACTCGACTTCTTACGGGCTTATCGGGTTTGGAACTACGAGTCTAGTAAAATGGTAGAGTCTAGAGGTGACCTTGATGAGGCGGCAGGACTAGGCACGATATCTCTTTAATTAGAAAGGGCCGAGACCATTTCGATGATGCAGGCGAAGAAATGTGCCATAAAGTAGAAGCTATATTCAACCTGAGGACATCTTCCCAAGCTAACACCGATAGCTAATCAGATTAACAAAATTAAAACCATGAAAGGTTGCTCAATGTCATAGATTCCTAAAAGCAACCAAAAGTGAGACAAGCCATGTCTATAAGCAAAAGACCTCAAAACAAAATCGAGGCATTTTGAGCAACAAGAGTATTCTTTGAAGCAAAACTCAAGCACTTAGCATTTTGAGCATTTTCCTAAAAGGATTTTTTTATTGCTGCTAGATCTCAAGCCTTGTCGCTGACCATCTCAAGCGATAAGTTAAAAGAGTGGTCTAGGTCATCCAAAACTCCCCGAGTTCATGCCTAGTGCAATGGCAAGCCGTCTCATGAGAAAGGATTGGTGAGATCGTTTTTCAGAAAATCTCATTTTTCATTTGCTTGACTTAAGAAGATAAAAGCTCATTTATCATCTCAAAATAAGTTCAAGACTCAATTCACTTGTAAGACATGGCAAGAATCATAAGAGGATCACTAGAGCAAAACTAGTCACAAGATCCAACAAGACATGATTCGATTCAATTTGCTCACGATATAAAGCTAGCAAGGAAAAGCTAAGCCAAACACGAAGAGCCATAAAGAAGTCTAGCAAGCTATCACTTGATATGACAAGGTACGTAAGATGAAATCAAGTCATACAAGGATAATAATCAAAGCTCCACAATTTTTATTATGCAATGCAAGACATTTGAAATAAAAATGCATTATGATACAATGAATGCAAAAGAGCAAATTCTCAAAACATCCATGCCTCAGATCGGATTTGAGATAAAAGTTCTAGGAGTCAGATCTGAGATGGATGAGGCCGGAATAGCAAAGGAGCATGAGAAAATGATTAGGCACAAAATCATAAGAATGCCCATGAGCACCACGACCTCTCCAAAGCGATCTACCAAAAGACCGACATCCCTGCTAGGTGCTACCCGTGGTCTATCCTCACGATATCCAAGACCAAACTCGCTCTGACCCACCAAAAGAGTCATGATTCTACAAACCTAGGCCTATAAGTGATACGATGAATAGTCCTTGCCCAGCACTAGAGACTACAACCAAGAAGAGACTCTCTAATGGATCTCAAAGTGCTCACTCTCTTTCCTCTCAATTTTGCTCTCCTAAGCAAAACTCAACTGCAGGTCCTTTCTTGCAGGATTCAATGGTACTTGACCTTTGAGGGTCCGACTTGGTGAGAAGCACCTTTCCGGCGATCCTCTCGGTGTTTAGTTGCTTCGAGTCCCGCGATCTCTCTTTACGGCATAGGAGACTTGGTCATATTGGATTTGACCATTTGACCCGAAAGTTAGACCATGATCTCATTCGTGGTCGCGAAACTCAAGATGGTCAAAGATCTTGTTTGCACTCCATGCTAACGCGGCAAGATGGTTGCCGCTTCTCATCCTCCGTCACGATTACTATGACCGATGCAGGACATTGCTCCACATGGACCAGTTGGACGGCTCAATCTGATCAGCGAGGAGGAAGTGGTATGTTCTTGTTGTGGTCGATGACTTCTCGAGGTACTCTTGGGTGTTTTTCTTAGCCTCGAAGGACGAGACATTTACACATTTCCGAGGTCTTTTTAGTAGGATGTCGTTGAGCTCCGGGTGCCTTACGAGCGATCCGATGTGACAATGGCACGGAGTTCAAGAATTCCTACTTTGAGAGTTTCTGCGGTGAGGCAGTGTAGAGCACCGTTCTCTTCTCCATCGTCCCTCGAGCAAAATGGCGTTGTGGAGAGGAAGAACCGTACCTTAGTCGAGATGGCGGGGCGATGCTTGATGAGTACTCTACACCGAGGAAGTTTTGGGTGAAGCCATTGCATTGCGTGCCATGTTTGAATCGAGTTTTTCTTGGGCACTCTTGCACCGCACTTCTTATGGTCGAGATATGGGCGAAAGCCCAGCGTCTCATTTTCGTGTGTTTGGTTGCAAGTGCTTTATTTTGAAATCGGAACCTAGATAAGTTCGAGTCACGTTCTGTGGCGGTATCTTTCTAGGCTACTCGACTTCTTCGGGCTTATCGGGTTTGGAACTACGAGTCTAGTAAAATTGGTAGAGTCTTGAGGTGACCTTGATGAGGCGTCAGGGACTAGGCACGATATCTCAGTTCTAAGGATCGAGACCATCTTCGTGGATAGACGAGGACGAAGAACCGATGGTTGTCTACGATCGTCTCAAAATACCCTTGAGGTACCATCTTCCACGCACTTCGAGGTAGCAACCAATGCAACATGTCTATAACAAAAGAGTTAGTCAAAGACCTGGCATTCTGAGCCAAGAGGTATGGCCACTTCTTCATACTCAAGACCTCTAGACACATCTTAGCTCATCCTTTTAAAAGGATTTTGGAGACTCTTCATGCGCGTACCATCTCAAAATCGCTTATCTCAATGGTCTGGCTCCATTAAACCCTCATTGCCTCCTTTGAGCCCAAAGATGTTCTCATGCCTTATCAGATGAGTCATGGGTCAATGCTTGCATGAGAAGCTAGAAAATTTGAGAGAACAAGGCTAAGTAGATAAAGCTCATTTCATCTAATCACATATAATTGGGACTAATTGGGTGTTCATGGCAAGAATCATAGAGGATGACGAGTCAAAACTAACAAACAATTGTAGCTCGATGGATTCCAATTTGTCAGATGATAAAGCTAGCAGAGGAAAAGCTAAGCCAACAGCTGACTTAGAAGCCATTAGAATCTACACTTGCTTGTATGACAAGGTCTAAGGATTTCAAGCTTACAAGGATGAAAAAAGCCTTCCATCAATGGCCTTATTGAGGAGGAAGTCATGTAAATAGAACATTAGTGATACAAGAACGCCAAATAACCAAACCATGTCTTCAAAGCATTGCCTCAGATGGATTTGAGATAAAAGTTCTAGGAGTCCGTCGAGTTGGTATGAGAGGCTTAAGTCAACTTGTTGAGTCATGGATTTGAATGGGAAAGTTGATAAGACCTTGTTCATGCACCACGCATCGCAAACTTCTACTCAAGACCGATTCTGTGGATGAATATCTTTGTGGCTCTTCATACTCTTTCCGATTCCAGACCTATGAGCCGAGTTTAGATGAGTATGATGGAGTTGATTTCTTCCTAGGTTTCGATATCAGCAGACTCGCAGGTACTTTGAGACATCAGCAAGAACACTCTATGGATCTCAAAGTGCTCACTCTTTTGTCAATTTTGCCTCCTAGCAAAACTCAACGAGGCCTCTTCTGGAGGATGGTACTTGACCTTTAGGGTTCCGCACATGATGGACACCCTTTCTTGCTAGAAAGAGATTGAGCAGAACTCGATTTAAGAACAACCTTTGAAGTCATAGGAGGTTCTTGCTCAAACAAACCACTTTTCACAATTCTAGCAATCTTTGGTGTGAGATTCTTGAAAGCTCTAGGACTTAAAGCCTAGGCCACTGCTTTTCACACTCACCTTGGATTGGTCTAGAATCAAGTTGAGTTTCTTTTTCCCACTAGAAAACCTCTCAAGAGTCATTTTGAGGTAATCGCTTCTTTGCCAAAACTCCACAATTGGAGCACTTTTTAGAATCGATTGCTTCAACATGTTTGCTCTTAAGAAGATCCACTTCCACTTTAAGAGCCTCACAAGACACACAATAGGACTCTCCAATCCTATTCAATCGCTCCTTAAATTTGACTCTAAAACCTCTTGTATCTTACCAACAAAGAATATCAATTTCAAAGATGCAACATACAAGAGGAAGAATCAATGACTTTCTTGGAAGCAGAAGAGACATAGATCTTTCAATTTTAGCTTTCTTCAAGAGTCTTGTTTAAAGCTTCAATCTCAATTGTAGTTTAGGCAATTTTCACAAGAGGCAATTCTAGAATAAGCAACCATTTCACATCTCTTGCATTTTAATTGATTATTCTTACAATGAGAACAAGTGTGACTAGCATCAAATTTTTGCAATTCTTTTAAAGAGCTATCCAGCTTCAATTCTAGCAAAGCACGCTTGAGCAATTTAATGGAATAGCTTCTAAAGCATCACATCAAGCGGAATGGCATTCATGCAAATGTAACTAGACTTGAGAGATTCTAGTTCGTAAAGAGCATTTTTCAATTGATCTTCAACAGAGGAATGAGCATTATTCAAGCTTGATATCATTAAGCAAGCTAGAGCATGAATCACGTAAATCATCGATTAATGGATTTGAGCCTAACCATCTTCGTGGATAGCGAGGGCGAAGGAGCGATGGTTGTCTACGATCTGTCCCTCACCCACTCCTTGAGGTACCATCTTCCACCGCACCTCGAGGTGATCGGCCCTGCCTCTCCTTTACGGAGTTAGTGGCTCTGTTCCTACCTCGTCGGCTCATGAGGTAGAGGCCACTTCTTCATCTCTCCCGAGGACCTCCTAGACACATCCGAAGCTCATCCTTGAGAGCGGATCATTGGAGACCTCTTGAGCGTGTTACGCTCAAAATAGCTTATCTCAATTCTGTCTCCATTACGCCTTCATTGCCTCCTTTGAGCCCAAAGATGTTTCTCATGCCTTATCGATGAGTCATGGGTCAATGCCATGCATGAGGAGCTAGAAAATTTCGAGAGGAACAAGGTGCGAGTGCTTGCGAGCCCCGCAGTCACAATATTATTGGGACTAAGTGGGTGTTCAAGAACAAGAGCGAGGATGGGGTAGTCATCGAAACAAGGCGAGATTGGTAGCTCGGGGTTTTCCCGGTTGAGGTCTAGACTTGAGGAGACCTTTGCCCTGGCTCGACTTGAAGCCATTAGAATCCTGCTTGCTTTGCGACTTCTAAGGGTTTCAAGCTTTACAGATGGACGTGAAGAGTGCCTTCCTCAATGGCCTTATTGAGGAGGAAGTCTACGTCCAAGCGACCTCAGTTTGAGAACCCCAAATACCCTAACCATGTCTTCAAGCTTTCAAAGCATGTATGGACTTAGAGGCTCCGAGCTTGGTATGAGAGGCTTAAGTCCTACTTGTTGAGTCATGGGTTTGAAATGGGTAAAGTTGACAAGACCTTGTTCATTGCGAGCATGGCAGTAACTTTCTACTCGTCGTTTATGTGGATGATATCATCTTTGGTGGCTCTTCTCATACTCTTGTTTCTCGGTTCTCGGATGTTATGAGCTCGAGTTTGAGATGAGCATGATGGGCGAGTTGAGTTTCTTCCTTGGTTTCGGATCAAGCGGACTCGGGAGGTACTTTCTTGCATCGAGGCAAGTACACTCGTGATCTCTGAAACCGCGACATGAGTGATGGTAAGCTGTGTCGACTCCCATGGCTTCTCGACCTATCTTGACCGGATGAGGATGGCGAGCGATTGATCAAAAGGAGTTTGCGACATGATTGGCTCCCTCTTGTACCTCACGCCTCGAGACCGGACATACATTTCTCGTGTGTTTGTGCGCTCGTTTTGAGCTTCTCCTCGCGTTTCTCAACGCGGTGAGCGCATCTTCGAGTACGCGAGCTACCATTGACTATGGTATCGGTACTCTTCTTCATCTGTCTTTCCTTGAGAGCCTTCTGGATCTACCTTCATTGTTGTCCAGGATAGATAGGAAGAGCACTTGGCCTGCCAATTTCTTGGCATTCTTGTTCTTGGTCTTGAGGACGATCTGGTGTATGAAGCCCTCTGCAGAAAGAGATTGACGTCTGCGCCGATTTGTAGCCAAGTGCTCGAGGTTGACTCAGACATCGGGACTTTGGGTTATTATCTTGGTGTTCCTTTGTGAAACACTCGGATTAACATTGCTATAACCCTGGATTGGCAAATCAGGACCAAGCACATCGATATCCCTACCACTTCCTTAGAGACCATGTTGAGAAGGGTGATATAGTGCTCAAAACTCCCAATGAGTGACCACTGTTAGTGACATTTCACCAAGCCATTGGATAGTTCGAGGTTTAGCTTTAGAGGAGAGCTTAGGGTGGTTTGTCCTATGGCCTATAGTGAGGTCCTTTGGGTTTCTTCGCTTAACTATCTTATTTATGCTCTAGCTCCTTACTATTGCATTGCATTTGGGTGCATTTGGGATTAGTCCTCCTAGCATAGATTAGAGTGCTGTCTTTGTCTAGTTGTTTAGTTTTCTCTTCAATCTTGTGATTCTAGGATACTCTTGTATATTAGGGACTTATCTCACTAGGTTGAGCTCACTCACTTCACTTAGGTTCTAGCGAGGTTGGGCCATCCTTGCTAGCAAGAGACAGTGTTTGCTCTAGGTGTGTTAAGTGGGCTTTAAGCTAAGTTATTGGGAGAAGCAGTTTGAGCAATTTAATGGAATAGCTTCTACAGCTTTACGATCTAAGCTAATGGCATTCATGCAAGCTAACTAGACTTGAGAGATTCTAGTTCGAAGAGCATTTTCAATTGATCTTCACGAGGAATGAGCATTATTCAAGCTTGATATCATTAAGCAAGCTAGAGCATGAATCACGTAAATCATCGATTAATGGATTTGAGCCTAACCACTTCTAGGTTCAAATTATCAATCATAGTATCTGTTTCTTGATCACTTTAGCTTGCTTATGCAATTTTGTTCGAGCTTAATATTGACATAACTCAACTTGAACTAAAAGTTGCATCTATTGTTGAGGGGAGTGGATCTTACGCATTTCTAGCATTCGCATTGTAATATAACTACATTGAGCCTTGATTATTATCCTGCTATGACATGTTTACAATGCTTTACACCTTGCCATGACTTGTGCTTATTTGCTAGATTTATCATGACTTCATATGTGTAGCCTAGCTTTTGCCATGATAAGTTAATTAAAATTGCTCAACTTAAACTAAAACTTGTCGTGTTAGCACTCGAGATTAGTCTTTCTCGAGCTATCCTTTTATGATTCATGCCATGTCAAATAGGCTGGGTAGAGTGATGAATCTATATTGAGCCTTAGAAAGAGCTGTTTTAGTCTCTTGATGATGCATGAGTTAGTACAACTAGTTAAAAAAAAAAAAATCTCTTTTGTGCGATAAAACCGATCTCACCAATTCTCTCCTATGAGACGGCTTGCCATTGCACTTGGCATGAACTTAGGGGGAGTTTTGGGTGACCTAGACTATCTTCTTAAGCTTCTCGCTTGGAGTAGTCGCATAAGGCTTGAGACCTAGCACATGATAAAACAAAAATCTGGTTGGAAACCACCATGAATTTCAAAAGAAAATATGTGTTCAATGTGCTTAAAGCCACAGAAAGTATCAAGTTCTTTAACCAATGTTTCAATCTTGAGCATAGCACTCTATTTGGTCTCAATTTAAGCTTCTTAGTTCCGCTTAGCTTATTGACATGGCTGCATCATCCTTGGATATCTCTAGCGAGACTTTGCTCATTGATGACTTGACTTGCTCACATAATGTACCTCATTTTCAGATTGTCATCTATGTGTTCTAGCTAGCTTATACATATCTTGTCATGATCTAGCTAGCCTTTTTATTGAGTTATGGCTTGGTGTACATTATGGTCATATTGGATAATTCTCATGGCTCTAACTGCTAAGAATAATCAAACTTCAGCCTTTTCATCCATTAACATGTCATATTCTCTCTATTGCATCTTGATGCGTTTATTGCCAAAAGGGGGAGAATAGAGAAGAAAAGTCTGTTGGGAGCAGTTTAGAGCTTTGAGATCAATTTGCTCTTTCGCTTGTTGCTCTAGCGTTCTTACATCGACATGGTCATTAGCTTCATTTCATTCCTTGGACCATGTTGGATTTTTCAAACTCAAACTCTTCTTAAAGCTTTTTCTGAGTTTGTCAATATTCTCATCAAGGGGGAGATTGAGAGACCTTGTGGTCGTGTCTCCATGAGAGTGATGAGTATTTGACAAGGGTTTCGGTCAGTCGAGTTTGGTTTGTGTGGTCGGACCATGTCGTTGCGCGGTTCACGCGTTTTCGTGAAGTCTTTCAATTGCTGTCAGGATAATCGGTTCGACCGGAGTGCGGTTGATCCGCTGGTAACATGGCGGTTGTACCGATTGTATTGTGAGGTTCGGCCATTTTGGTGATTTGAGTTTTGGGATAGGTCATATCCAAGTGTGTTCATGCATATGTGTTGCATATTGCATGTTTGAGCTAACGTTAGGTCAAGTTGTGAAGAACTTGTTCCGGTTTTGTGTTTCTTGTGCGTGTGTTGCGGGACATCGGGTGGAGTCGTGGCGAGACACGGTGGACCGGACTAGGTGCAGTGGCACCGAGGTCGAACGGTCGGGATGTGTCAAAGACAGCGTGGACTCGAGGTGGTTGCGAGGCGTGCGAGACGAGGAGCGGAAGCTTCCGAGAAGGTGCGGGGGGCGAAGCGGAATTTCGCAAGGTGCTAAGCGGAGCGGGCTCCGTTGGTTTTAGCGGGCGAGCGGGTGGAGACCCGTTAGCCATGGGCTATAAATAGGATGGAGGGGGTGCTGCTCAAATCTGATCACTCCAAGGGTTTTTAGGGTTTCCTTTAGTCAAAATAGGCTTTAGAGAGTTTGTTTTGCTTTAGGCTTTAGTTGTTGAGAGTGCTCCCTGCGTGTCCCCTCTTCATGAGTTCTTGAGTGGTTCTCCTCCTCTCCAAAGCATGTAGTGTGAGTGTGTTCTTGTGTTGGGAGAGTGAGGAGATGGATTGAGAATCTTGTAATCATCCCTCTGGTTCTAATGTCCATGCGTATGGGGATGTATTTATTTGTATTTCGCTCTTGATTCAAGAAATGAAAATCTGAAGTTTGCATTCCCTGTTCTTATTTTTCCTTCGATTCTCTCTGTGATGGACTTGTGAGTTTTTCTTTTTCTTGTTGGTTCTTGCTAGTGAGCTGCAAAATGGATTGCTCTATGTTGGGATAGTGCCCCAAGATCATTTGATCGATTTTCCCAAGAGCTAATCTTGTTAAATCTCAGATTTCACTTTTTGGCATCCTCTGTTCTTCATTTCCTCTTCTAGGGTTTTTGATGAAATTCTTGATTTCCTTGAGGATTTGGCCTAAGACTCATGCTAGCATGTCCTGAGGTTATTACTAACCTTCTTGCAAAATCTCATGAGCCAAGGTTGAGAGATTGTGGAGCATTTCGGTTTTTGCCCGGTTTTGCATCCTTCTTCGTTCAAATGCAAGAAGATAGGAACTTTGGAATGGATCTCTGAAATATTTGTTTGGAATAGGTTCCTAGTGTCTTTAGGGAGGTGTGGTTCAAATCTCGTAGAGTTTGGCCAAGCGGTTCAAAAGTTACGTCGATTTTCGTTTTGAAACCCGAGAGGTTTTGCTGCTCCAGACAATCGGATGAACGGGCTTAACATCGTTGTTGTAATGATTGCGGTACAACCGCCGTTACTGCGGTTGTGCGGATCGTGGTACAACCGCCGCTTTACTGTGGTTGTACCGATTGTCCGATTTCTTGGTTCTTCCTCGTTTTTGTTTCTTTGAGCTTTGGGGTGAGGAGTGGATTCAACATAAGACTTCCTCTGTGCTTAATCATTGATCTTCATAGCTCTCATAGCTATTGGAGTAATTTACAAGTTGAATCCATTCTTTGCGAAAAAGATTAGGTGCTCCTATTCACCCCCTCTAGTCGCCTTTCCGGTCCTTCAAAATCTATTTCTTTTTCTCCCTCTGACTTCTTTCTTTTTACCGAATGCGATTCCGGAAAATTTTAAATCTCATATTCGAATAAATTCCAAACTATACAACCTAGCTGGATTTATGAGGTATTACATTACTAGATAATATGCCATATGTAGGTCCTAGCTCTTGCATTACATCTAAAGTTAGCATATCTAGCTCTTGTGATGATTTGCTAGATATGCTTTGTAGCTTTAGTGAAAATATTTCTACCTCCTCTATGCTTGTTGAGACTAAACTTGTAGAGGAAAACAAAGAGCTCAAGGCCTAAATCACAGAATTGAAGAATGATTTGAAAAGAAACTACAAAGAGAAGGCCACTCTCGATGATATATTGAGCAAGCAAAAACGCTTGCAAGATAAGAGTGGTATTGGCTACACTCCCAAGAAAAGGAAGAATAGCAAGACAAGACAAAACGCAAGACATACGAAAAATATGTCAAGTGCCATGGATGCAATGGGAAGGGCCACTATGCCACGGTGTGCCCAAATCAAATGGATGTCAAGACAAGACATTCAAAAATGAGGCAAGCCGGCCATGAGCAAGAAAAGAAGACAAGTAGGGGAAGCAAAAGATCAACTTGCTACAATTGCCGGAAAAAGGGACATATTGGTAAACAATGTCCCAAAGGTATCTCTCCTAAGCCAATCATTTATAATGATCATTATTGCTTAGGAAGGATAACTATGGAAATGTGTTTGTTAGAATTGTTAGTTCACCTAAGATTATTGCTAGGGCCATTTGGGTGACCAAAAGTATTGAGACTACCATTCGTGGACCCAAACAAGCATTGGGTAAAATATGCTTCAATGCTTAATAGGTACATGGAGAGGCATTGGAGGCTTGGCTTATGCATATAAAGGTGGAATCCATCATATATCAAAATTGGAGCCAAGTGTGAGCATAATCATTTCATATCAAAAACCAATGCCATCTCAGTAACAAGTATTTACATTAAAGTATCTAGCCATATATACCTTGTGTAGGTTGCATTTCATGAAAATGTTATAAAAAGGTTGTTCTTGCTCTTGAATATAATATTTATTATTAAAATCTTGAGTAAGATGGCAGTGACATATTGATGGGGAGTGCTAAATCATAATCATGTATATCACATCCCCAAGTGTGTCCAAATAAATTAAGTGCAAGTATTGTTTTTCAAAATTGAACCATTTAGCCAAATGTCAAATATTTCATAAATATTATTAATCTTTGGAAAAACTAATTGCAAAATGTATACAAAAGTTTTTCAAAGGTTTACCAAAGGTTTTGGCTCTAGAAAAAATATTTTAAGTGAAAAAAGAGTTTATAGCCAAAATTCTAGATAATAGTATCTTGTTTTTCATATAAACTATATTTTTGTGTAAAACCTATTTTAAAAGGAATTTGAAATCTGTCCAAAAGAAAAATCCTAGAGTTGGTTATTCTAAACATTTTTTGTATTCAAAAGACCAACCTAACAAAAGTTATTTAATTTCAAAACTCATCCAAAACACTATTTTGACCTAAGTGGTCACAATTTAGCACTTAAGTGAGTCTTGCCATATGAGCCAACATTGTTCACTTGAATAGGTCCATAATGGTATTCATGACTCATACATAAAATTGGATGCCTAAATTTCATCATATGCTCAATTTGGCTCATATGAAAAAGTTTCATCAATATATGTTTGTTTTGTGAAAACAAAAGATTAATTCATAAAAATTATGTTCTATGATAGACATTAGTCTCAGGAATGCACAATGATCCCGAATAATACTTATTTGATTGCAAAACTAAGGATCATTTGCATATTTCTCATAATCCAATCTTTATTCCCAAAGTTCTAGATTTTTTGGAACTACTGGCGTGTAGTAAACGGTACTACCTCTTTCCGGTACTACCGGCGTACAACCTGCGGTACTACCGCATCTCGGACCCTTAACTTCCCCGAGCGGACTTACCGCACCCATTCGTGCCCCTCTATTTCTCTCTCGGTTCCTCTCTCTCCCTCACCGAAGACCCCTAAACCTTCACCTAAGATCTTCAAATCTCCTTGTGATTTTGACGATTCTGGTTGATTCCTTGCTTCCTTAGGGTTCTTCTCCCTCGATTCTCAAGGTAAATTCCCTTTTAATCCCCTCTTTTACCTTGCATTCAAACCCTAGGTCTCGAATTAGGAAAAGTTTTAATGTGGTTGGTTTTGTGCGATTCTTTTGGGCAAAAGTGGAATTTCAATGTCCTATGATGTCTACGCATCTATTTCATGGATTCAATCCATGGGAAACACTGAAAAATCGACTAGATTGCATGCCCTAAGATCGGTTCTGGAAAAGCGGTACTACCGGCGTCGTGGTACCATGAACTACTGGTAGTGCGGTCGCATCGCCGGAGAACCGAGGTATTCGCATCCGGTACTACCAAAGACTTGAATGGTGGTACTACCGATTCTCCTGACAAAACAGAAAAATTGAACCTAATTTTTATTGATCAATTGTTCCTTGTGTAATCCAATTTATTCTACTTGAAGATGCCAAGGACAAGGATCACAACCCGCAAGCCATGTAGCCGTGGAAGAGGTCAAGGCTCTTCTTCTCAACCTTTTGAAGCTCATGACTTCGACCCAGCTAAATATATGCCAGAAGTACGACAAAAGAGAAGAGACGATCATGGAAAGGATCCTGCATCAGATGAGACTGAGCACAGTTCATCTGAAGCTGATACTGAGGAAGCCACTAGATCAAATGATGAGATGGAAGAACCAACTGAGCAACAAATAAATTTGAAGACCATTACATCTGATGAGTATGCCATATTGCGTCATCGCAAACAGTTTATCCTTCAGAAATCCTCTCAAAGTCCAAAATTCCATACCAGTTTCCAGGAGTTAGTATATGAGCAAATGAATGGACCAAACAGACAGTTTGCTGTTCATAAGTGGGTAAATTGGCTTCATCTGAATTCTCTGGACAAATATGAAGGAACATACCGTCTCTTTCAGAGAGCGGGGCTTCACGATCTAGTCACTCACAAATGTGACTATGATGAGAAAATGATCAGATAGTTCTATGCCACATTGTATGTCTCTCCTAACTTCACTCAGCTGGCTTGGATGACTGGGACTTCTTACATGGACTGCAACAGGCAGGAGTTTGAGCTAGCCCTAGGAACGGAGTCGAGCTCTTATGAGAAGATATATGACAGGCCTGCTCTTTTGGTTCCTGCTTGGACTGAATATTATAATACTAATGTCAGGTTTGTTCCAGGAAAGATAGGTGGTCTCCTGCCTATTCCAAGCCTTGTCAACAAGATAATCAATCACACTATTCTTCCGAACAGTGTAAACTTTGATGCATGGAAGAAAATTTGATATGATTGATGTCATTATTAGGGAGATTGCGTCATCCAAGAATGATCGAGTCAAGAGGATTAACTATGCACCGTACATTATGACTTTGATCATTCAAAAGACTGGATATAGAGGAGGTTTGGGTTCGGTCCACAAACCCTACAAGCCTCGAGACGGTCCTCCTATCCTTACCAGTATTTGTCCTCAGGCACCGCCAAGGCAAGACCTCCCAAGAGAGGATACTCAGAGGCATGATGGACAAAATGAAGGTCAAGTCTCTCTCTCCCAAATCTATGAAGCCATTTTGGAGATCAAGAACACTCGAGCAGGAAATGAGGACTTCTCAACAAGAATTCCAAACAGAAACCAACAATAGGATCGCTACCTTATCAGAGAGTGTGATGGCACTGGAACAAGCCATATTGACTCCTAATCGGTACGGAAGACACTGTCTCCACACGCCTCCAAGAAGCTCTCAAGATCCGGCTGAGTGACCTTTTTGGTATCTTGATGCCAAAGGGGGAGCGAGTTAGTTTGAGAGGAGGATAGGGAGGATAATTTGCTACTAGTTACTTTTTGCTATCTTGTATACTTATGTGCTTGTAATTGTATATTATAAACCTTGTCGTTTTGTTTCTTAAATTGTGGTACTCTATATATCTCTTGTTAACATTGGTATCATGAATTGAAATGGTGATCACTCTACCCTTCTTTCACTCATATGTGCTTGCAAATTCTTTTCAATTTATATGCATATATTTAGGGGGAGAATGTTATATGTTCAATAGCCACAAACCTATTGTGGTTTCTCTTGGAGAAAAAACCCCCATTGGTCATATGTGTCCATTTCATACTCCGTGTGACCAAGCACATTGATTTGCAAAGTCTTCTTTTTGATCTTACTGTATTTTTGGTGATTAATGCCAAAAGGGAGAGAATATTTATATGATCAATTTTCCCGCATTTGGATGAGAAATATATTTTCTCCTTAAGCTTTAAATTATAAAGGAGAATAAATATATTCTTATGATTTCACCTTATTTCATGCATCGTATGAAGAATTCTTTAAGCTTTAAATTACTTAGCAACTTACATGAAAATAGCTAAATAGTTCAAATTCTTATCTTTTGTTGACTTATATCCAAATGTTGTTATTGATAAAGGATTTGTCATCAATCACCAAAAAAGGGGAGATTAAAGGATCTAGACCCGCCATTATGAGTTAATGGAGTGTTTTAGTGATTAATGACAAATCTATTTGTGAGACTAACAATTCTATTGTCATATCTAGTGTGTAGTCTCATTTGGGTATAAATGTGAAATTCAAAGAGGTATGCATTCGACATCATATTTCTATATATTATTGCATTCCTCGGATCCAAAATATAGGTTGAACCCCACCATAAGTTTAACCTGAATATGTGCATATGTTCTTATTACACATTTATGTATGCACACATTTAAGGGGAGTTCACTCTATATTTTATGGTTTCATTAGTATTGATCCATATTCCAGTTTCCAATACATTGAGGATCTTTACGTTGAAACATATACTTGACTCATTTGTTCTATCATATTTATCTACATTCAATTATGTGCAATTGAAGTGGTTATCATCAATTTCCGAAACAGGAAAAGATTGAAGTATCTTGTCCCACCATTATGAGTTAATGGTATGATGTTGTAACACCCCAGCCCAACACTAAGCATGGAATGCCACTAAACTACTCTCTAAACTAATAAATATTGACACACTATAAAATTTCAGCAAGAAGATATCAATGGACATATCTCTGGATCACAAAAGAGCATCCATAATTATGAATCAAGCAAGAGTAAATAAGCAAGCGGAAATATAATCAAGTAAACAATCCAGGATAGCACCAACTACTAAATCCAAAATCATTGAAATAAATAATCTAGTCCAAAATGTGACCTAAACTTTATTCAACCTCTAACATGTCCAGGAGTAATCCAACATTGAATGAAAAGGTTCTTATGGCAAATGATCATGTGATTGAAGTATGGATCTAATCCATGTGCTCTACTCGCTCTCAGTCACGGCGTCGTCGAAGATCACCTAAAGACAACAAAAGAGCAAGGGTGAGTCCACGACTCAGCAAACACATCAATATACAACGAACAATAATAAATCAACAGCATTCAATAACTTCATTATCATCACAGGTACTTCTATTAATATTCTCATGCTGTTATCTTCTCTTTGTTTCACATCCATTAATCTCATATATCAATGCAACTCTAATCTACATGTCCACATGCACTTCTTTCGCGTATACCGGTATAGCATGAGTGAATGCTCGCGACAACATTCACTCTCAAGCCCGTTCCTCCACAAGGATCGGGGACCTCCTCCACTCCCGTGAAGTTGTGATCATTCATGATCACCTGCTCATATGCAAAGATGCTTATGAATGCAAACATGCATAATTTCATAATACTCATCATATCCAATTTTTCATCATGTCCATTAACAATATAAATCCATATCATTCCATTGCTTGCAATTAAATAAAATAAAAGCACAACAATAATGGTAATAGAAGATAAAGAAAACAGTGATCAATCATTGATCGTTGTCTACCATGCACTTGCCTTTACTAGTTGTGACACACGGTTTGGCTAGAAGATGGCAACAAGCACGACGCCTCTCCTACATTAAATACACAAATTTCAATACAAGCTACAGCAACAAGAATAGCAATCAACAGACATCGCTCCTACTCGTCCCCAAATATACCACGCTTCTTCGGTACCGAATAGTTACCCATTGCTGTCCTGTTACTAAAAAGAGCGTAACTTTCGACTCGAAAGTCCGATCACGACAAACCACCCAGTTCTGGATTCTACAAAAATTCTCTATATTTTATTAGATTACCAAGTCTCCTAATTAAATCCTCTAACCCTCCGTTTTTAGCCCAGAAAACCGATCTGTCAGCTTCGGGACAGCGGGTCTTACTAAATTCATAACTTTTGTTTTATCCAACCACAATTCGCGTTCTTGGATTCTACAGAACCCTTAGACAATTATCTACATCTTTCATGTAGATCAAAAACTCTAATTAGTCAAATTACTATTTTTAATCTGCAGTCTACCAAAACAGCGCCGAAAGACGACAACCACAAAGACAGCAGTCTTCCAAAATTCATATCTCGGATTCTACTTGTCCGATTGACATGTTTAAATATTCTATAGAAAGATATCGAAATCATCTACAATTAACTAGTAGATGATATTTTCAAAATTCGCCATTAAGGTGCCCGAATAAATCGTTCAACAGAACAGCAGGCTAAACAGACTCATTAATCGGCCCCTCGACTAGAAAATTCTAAAACCTTTAATTAATCTCAATTCTAATCTCTAACTAAATCAGCAAAACAGAGAGGAAACAAAATCACATATCGCTACCCACAAGAAATCAGGTCTCTACTTCTTTTCTCCTAGTCTTCTCCTTCTCTTCCCTTACTGCTAATGTCACATACACACATACAATGCAACTATGCCAATCTAATTAACCACCGAAGCCAACAAAGGTTCGCATGAAAACAAAATTACAGCAGTATCTAGCAAACCAATAACCATTGCCAAAAGAGACGAGCAGCAAACCTCCAGCGACGCCGATGTTAGTAGCCGATTGACGTGCAGCCGGGAAGAAATATTTAGCCGCGGTAGCAGGCGCTCGGTTGCTGGCTTTCACGCGGGCGGCCAACGCTCAGCAGGTGGCGAACCAGTCAGACGGCGTGGCCAACCAGGCGACACCCTCGCGCACAGGTAGGCGGCCTCACCTGCGCGGTAGATGGCGACGCGCACACGCGAACAGCCAACGCGCGGGCGAACGAGGCTGCAGGCGACGTGCGGCGAGCGTGGCTACAGGTGCCGTAGATAGGACACGGGCGGCGGCGGCGGAGAGTGCATGGGAAAAAAAATAAAACAATATGGCTAGGGTTTTCTAGAATTCTCACGATCTATTTATACCTCGCACAGTCTAGTCCCTCCGTAAAAACTTCAAAACAAACTTCTTTTGCTTAATTACCCACAAGTCCTTAAGGCGTTACTATTTATTTATTTATTTATTTATTTTGGAATATTACAGATGTGGTAATTAATGATAATCATATTGTGGAACTAATTTTTTCCTTGAGTTATATGAATAGGCTATGTTCCAAGGTGATGCAGACTTAGGATGACATCATGAGTTGATCGTCATCAAGTCAAGGTTCAAGTAAAGGATGCATCATGTGTTGATGTGTAAAAGAGCTTAAAGAGAAGGAAATCATCATGTGTCGATGATGATTCAAGAAGAGAAGATGATCATGGGTTGATCATCAAGTCAAAAGAAGACTCGTCATGTGTTGATGGAGGTCAAGTAAAGAACGTCATCATGAGTTGATGAATGTGTTGATCATCAAGTCAAAAGAAGACTCGTCATGTGTTGATGGAGGTCAAGTAAAGGACGTCATCATGAGTTGATGAACATCGAGTCAAGATCCTGAAGTAAAAGAAATCATCATGTGTTGATAATTATCAAAGACAAGGACCTGGTGTAATATCCCGTTCAATCTTTAGAACTATATTTGAATTTGAACCATTTTGTTAGGAATTAAAAAGGGATTTCAGAATGTTCTCTTTAAGAGTGATTAAATTTTGGGCTAAAAGTCTTGGCCCATTAGGGGCAGCCAAAAAACCCTAGGTGCAACAATACCATGCCCCCTACTACAGTGCCACCACCTCTGTTGTTGTTGTCCAAGAAGAAGGGGGGAGGGAGAAGAACCCTTCGGGTGCGCCGGCCAAGGAGAAAAGAAGAGGGAGAGAGGAGAGAAGAGCCTCGTGGGGCAATTCAGTGAGCACGTGTGTGTTCACGGGTAACAAATGATTCCTTGCTGGTTAGATTGATTTAGATTCGTAATTTGCCATGATTAGGAGATCGACGTTCTGCTACGATTGATTCCAGTTTTCTGTCCATTACTTGTGCGTCCGTTTTCACATAGATATATTCCGAATTGGAGGATTTCATCTCCTAGATAATTGTGGGGCTCGTTCTCAGCTTTCCATAGGTTTAAAGATCACCCAATTTAGAGTTGTGGTCTAAAATTTACGTTAATTTCTTTACTGTTGTCCAGAGAGTCTAAGGAATATTAGCAGTCGTCTTGTTTATTAACTAAGATTAAGTTAAATGTTGATTCAGGGATCTCACCCAACACAATTGTTGTAGGAAATTTCTTAAGCTTTACATATTGTTAAAAATCTTGAATTTTGGTTAATGTAATTAAAAGTTATGAATTTTCTTCTACTGCTGTATTTTCTGTCTGACAAATTATAGTTACAGAGTTTCATCTGATTATTAGACACATAAGTTGGCCAAATTAGGAAGTATCGCCAACTAAGTTATTGTAGAAGATTTAACTATGTTTCCAGAGAATCTAAGATCATACTTTTTAGAGTTTCAGGGAAAAGTTATGAAGGCTTTAATACCGTTGTCCAGTATAACTTCCTGCTAGACTGTTGTTTAATTTGAGTAGAACAAATATATAAACCTTGGGTTTTGGGAAGATGAGTTAAAGTGATGCGAGTAGTGTCTTCTTATCATGTCATTCTTATGTAAGTAATTTAATTATGTAAGAGGAGAGGCTTTGGGATTAGTGGCATCATCCTTGCCTCCTAACGCGTCGCAACGCGAAAGGCAAGTACAATTGAATTGTCTGGATTGCTATTTGTTCCACTTGATTGATGAATGTGCAATAGATAATTCTGGTATTACATGTTTCCCTTCATAATTAATATACCATGATTCTTCGATAATATGTTTACGTTCAACATATTCATTTGTTCATCCATTCATGTTTCACCTACGGAAGTGGGTAGTGAAGTCCTGTCGTTCTCCAGTACAGTTTGTCATACTATTAAGAGGGGTCTTGACTAGTAGCATGAGTTAGTCATGTGTTGATATCTCATTGTGTTTGCTCTAGCTTATCTATGCATAGTGCTATTATTTGCGAATGTATTTTCCAAATAGTTGAAGCTCATGCATTAACTCTTTTGTAAGATGTGACTGTAATTTGCAAATGGTTGAAGTCCATGCACCCTCGCCTTGTCGCATGATGCTATTATTTGCGAATGTGTTTTGCAAATAGTTGATGCTCATGCATGATCCTTGTAGCATGTGACTTTAGTTTGCAAATGGTTTAAGTCCATGTACCCTATTCCTTGTGGTGTGATTCTAAATGTTGGCAAATGTGTTTTGCAACTTGTTAAAAATCTTGTCTTTAATCCTTGTTGGCATGGCTCATCAATTGGCAAATGTGTTTTGCAATTGTGGTTGTTGTGAAAGCCAATACTGTTTCTCAAGAAGATCAGTAGTTCCGACGTTATGTCTGCGGAACTACTGCTCAGCGGTAGTACCGGCATGTTGGGACCGAAACTACTGCAACCCGAATGGTCTGAAATCCGGCGGTATATTTTTTCCACAGAGATGCTTTTCGAGTTTGTTTTCCTCTCTTGGAAGTGCGGTATGACCGACGTGTTGTTGGCGGAACTACCTCTCAGCGGTAGTACCGGAGTTCCCATGGCGGAACTACCGTAGCTCCGTATTTCTGAAGGTTGGTGTGGTACGTTATTTCCAGTATGTGCCATGTGTTGGACCTAAGTGAAAGCGGTAGTACCGCCCTTCAGAAAACGGAATGACCGAAGTGCGGAACTACCGCGAGATGAACATCGGTAGTACCATGTCGCATTCTCAACGGCTAGTTTCATGTCTGAAATAGCCATTATTGTGCTTGTCATGTAGGTGTGGTAGTACCCGCCGTTGAACGGCGGTAGTACCGCTCTTGCTGATTTTTCAGCAGCTTTTCTTTCCAACTGCTAGTTTTTGTGTGTAGGCTATATATACCCACCTTGGCCGGTTGGTGAGAAGGCCCAGCGTGGTTGTGAGTGGTTTGGTGCTCGCCATCTCTGGAGTTGAGGAAGAGCAACCCGAGTGGATCGAGGTGTTGGTTCGTGTTGGAACCGGTCCAAGTGGTTGGACTTACCTAGGAGGTGTTGGCTTGATTTGTGGAGCCGGTCCAATTCATTTGGGCTTACCTCAACGTGGACTAGGGAAGACCGGCAAGTCTCTGAACACAACGGTAAAACATCATCGTGTCTATTGTGGTTTGTTCTTGTGCTTTACATTGAGCAATTTACATTACTTGCATTAATTGCTTATATATCTTTGTATAATTGCTAGTCTTCATTTGTTGTATATTGTTGGTACACTTAGTAAAGACTAGTTGATTTAGGCTTTCATTTTGCAAAACTAAATTGTTATTAGCTTTCGTATTATAAGTTGGTTTTAGCCAAATAGTAATTTTAAAACCGCCTATTCACCCCCTCTAGTCGGCCTCCTCGATCTTATACCTAGTTACCATGCATTCGATAAGGGTCGTCACTCCCTAATAACAAAGGCTATCTCATTAAAAATATACTTGGTGTAAGGGTACTATGAGGTGCTCCGCGGCTGGAGCGGGTCTTGTGTTGAGTCTGGGTATTTGAAACAACCCTGCTATGATCATCTCCGCCGCATGCTTGAGGAGGCATGTCATGGCTGACATTATGAGATTGATCATATATCATACATAAAGTTATACAACCTCTACAGAGTGTTTAAATATATTCGAATAGTCGTGCCTCAGTTATGGGCATTGCGAAGAAAATCACACTGGTTATATTTATTAAAATAAAATGGTGAACTAAAACATGTTGGGAAACATGGTGGATCTGATTTGCGACATACTGGGTATGCATGGTTGCCGGGTTTCGGACATGATTGTTAAGCACGGTCTTAGAAAGTTGTGACATGTTGGTTAAGAATGGTCGTTTAGAAGTTGGGACATGCTGGTTAAGCATGGTCTGTGGAATTTATGGCACGCTCGTTAAGCATGGTCACCGGACGTGGTCATGCTGGTTAAGCATGGCTGAGATAATATTTTCTTATACAAAAGAAACCTTTGTTTTGAAGTAAAACATTATAAGTCATAGGTTTGGAAGATAATTTTAGTATTTGAGCAAACTGGCTTTGTGCTAAAATAAATATACAACCCATCCGTTGGAATCTTTGCATCTATATAATTGCATTTGCGGTGAGGGCTTGCTGAGTACCTTCGTACACATGGTTGCTCAAATATATGGATTCAGACTACGAAGCCGAAGAAAATTTCTATGTATCCAGCTATGGGAATGATAAAGACAGAGATAACTAGGTCCTAACCCTAGTCTGTTGCCTGTGGCAATGCATGGTGGCCCCGATCTTATATATGTTGTTCTTTCCACTGCTATTACATTCCCCTGCTACTCTGTTAGCTATTAAGGAAAGCACTCTTGATATCAATTTGATACAACCTAAAACCTTTAGATGCAGAAAATGCAAGCAAGATGTGGATTGCTTCTAATCGTGTTACAGGAGCGAAGGTCTCATTAAAATCTAAACTCTCAACTTGGCAAAATCATGAGCTACCAATCTAGTCTTATTTCTAACCACCGAGTCACCCTCACTTTGTTTATTCTTGAATACCCAATGGGTTCCTATCATATTATGACCACTGGGAGACTCTATAAGGTTCCATACCATATTTCTTTCAAAGTTCTCTAACTTCTCATTCATGGCATTGACCCAACTAGCATAAGATAATTCGTGTGACCCATCACAGGGTTCAAAGGAAGCTACGAATGTAGAATGAGAGTAGAGACTAGGTTCATGAAACCTGGAGCGAGTGACTCGCTCATGAAGATGCCCAATCATATGATCAGGCGGATGTCTCCTCCAAATGTGAAGTGGAGTGCCGAGAGGGGACATCACATCTTCAATCTCTGCAAGTACTATTGGTGTTGATGTAGAAGTAGTATGAGCCTCAACTGAAGGTGAAGTAGTGGAAGCAGGTTTTTCAATTGGAACAGAGACAATGCTAGTAGGTGGCAGAGCTTCTTCATCCATGTCTTCATCTTCCTCCTCAAAGATGCTCTCCACCACCTGTTAGTCACCAGAAGTGTAGGATCTAGCTCTAGGGTTAGTCTCATCTAAGGTGACATTGCATGTCTCAATGATTATGTTAGTTTATTGATTAAGAAACCGAAAGCCTCTCGAGTGTGCATGATAATATAGAAAATAGATCATCAAAAGATCTAAACTCAAATTTATCTAGGTTTCCTGTCTTGATAATGTGAGACCTAATGCTTTCTTCCTAAATGAAGCTCAGATGATATATTACCCAAAGATGGTCTCAAGAAGACATGATTGACAACATGGCAAGTTCTAGTAATAGCTTCGACCTAACATCTCCTCAAAGGGTTGTACTCATATAGCATCATCCTGACCATCTCGACCAAGGTCTCATTCTTCCTTTCGACCACACCATTTTGTTGATGGATGTGAGGAGAGAACTGAACCTCAATATCGCACTCAGCACAGAAGGAGGCAAATTAAGAATTCTTGAACTCCGTGCCATTGTTAATGTGAATCGCTCTTAAGGCACCGGGGAGTCAGAAGCCAATCAAATAACAAAGTCATGAAAATGACCAAAAGTTTCATCCTTCGAAGGAAAGAAAAACACCTAAAAATATCTCAAGAAATCACCGACTATGACAAGAATATACCATTTTCCACCAACTGACCGAACCCTAGAAGGACCAACAGTGTCTATAAGCAACAACTATTCTGGTCAGTCAGTCATGAGCATAGTCAATGAAGGGTGTGAGGCGGCAACTTGCTTCCCGTGCCTACAAGGTACACATACAATATCCTTGACAACCTTGAGTTTGGGCAAACATCTCATGATATCAAGATTGCTAACTCATGTCAGATGATCAAAACAAATCTGCCCAAATGTTGGTACCAAAGCTAGAACTCAAAAGAAGAAGCAAGTAAACACTTAAGAGAACCAACAAGAGATTCAGAAAAGTTTGCTCCAAAAGTCCTACCAACTCTAGAAATCCCAAATACGAGCTCAACAACTGAATCAAGCACGAGAAGCATTCTTCTTAAATCTAGTCTCAAAGCAATCATCGTGAAGCTGAGTGACAGCGAGGAAGTTATAACTTAGCTTATCCACAAGAGCAACATCCTTCAATATGTACTTGTCATTCAACCTGATCGATCCAAAGGTGATGAAGTCATCACCCGACGCCCACCTGATGGAGGTGAACCATCTTGAGTCTCCAATCATGTGTCTTGAATACTCGGAGTCGACGAGCCATGTGTTCTTCCACCTTCCGCGGCGAACCTGCAAATCAGAGCACAAAAGATTTATTTGTCTCAATACTGGGGTTAGTTAATAGAGACTTGGGAACATAGTATTGAGACACACGTCTACCAAAAGCACATGGAACATGATTATTAGCCTGGAATATACTTGAATTTCTAGCATGAGAAACATTCATGGAGGCATGAGATGCAACATGTCTAGGAGCATAATGACGAACAACTAAGTTAAAACCTAGACCATGTATTTTCTTCTCTAGATGACCATTTCTTATGAAGGCTCTTGCTTGATATGAGATAACTCTAGCAAGGTTCTTCCTAGCATTTTTTAACCTACGCAAACATAACTCAATTAAATGTCCATCCCTCTTGCAATAGGTGCAATGGTACTTGATACCATTAGGAGAAGCACATTTTGACTCATAGGTCATTTGAGAGAATCCTACAGATTTGAAAAGAATATTTGCTGGTTGGGTTTTGAATTCAACTAAGCCATCTTCTAGGACTTGAATGACATCATGCTCAACTGTTTCTTACCCTTAGAAATTTTTTCTAATGTATCCTTATGATAAGCATTTTCAGTTGCGAGCTTAGAACATGATTCACAAGTTCTAGCTTTAAGAGCTCTAGCATGTTTCTCCTTATGGATAGCAACTTGAAGCTTAAGGGCTTCACAAGAAGTACAAGAAGCAGAATTAATCTTGTTCTTCCGCTTGTCATATTTGACTCTAAATGCTTCTAGCATATCATTCATTTCACGTTGACGTTCAGTGTAGAAAGAACAAGCACTAGAGTCAACTTTCTCAGAACTATCCAACTTACAATAATCCAAGCATTTTTCAAATGGATTGGATTTGAATTCAATCATCTCATTCCAAGCATTTTCAAGTTGGTGTAAGACAATGTCACGAGCATTTTGTAATTTTCCTAGTTTAGAATGTAAAGCATGGCAAGAAGCACATTCATCATTCTCAAAGTCCTTAGCATTCACAAGTTCAAGAGTAAGACTATCAACTTGAGACTCTAAGTCCTTAGCCATAACCATGATTAACTTAAGCATCTTATCCTAACTAAGCACTTGCTCATACAAGCCATCGCATCTCATGGAAAGAACTTCATAGGAAGGAGGTACCTCATTCGACGTGTCGACATCGTCGTCGGTGTGTGCCATGAAGCACATGTCGGCGAAGTGCTTGGCCTTGCCCTTGTTCTTCCCTTGAGGGATCTCAACCTCCTTGTCTTACTCACTCCTGGAGTCCACATCACTCATGGACTTCACGGGGGTGAAGGATAGAGTGGATCGCCGATGGGTGATCACTCCACTATACTGGTATCAACTGATGGATTAGCATATGGTCATGGAGCATAATTGAGCATTTCGTACATTAAAAGATATTTATGTTAGTCAACTACATGAAAGATCATATGGTTAATTGAGCATGACAATGACAATGACAATGATTTAATTGAATGATAAGCTATTTGTTTATTGTTTTATCATGTACTTATTGAGTTTTGGACTCACTCTTACTTTGTTGTTGCTTTTAGATGATCGTTGAAGGCGACATGCACGGGATGGAGTAGCACATATGCATCACATGCTATCAATCACATAGGCATTCTTTAATTAGTTTGCTTTCATTAAATCTAGATACGTGATACCTTCTTTTAGAGATGCTTATTAGACTTGGTTAACAATAATTTATTGATTGGAACTTTGGTTTGTTTACTATTAGTTTGATTATATTATTCACTTCCATCCAATGTCCCTGGAAGCATGGTTCCAGGCGTTACTCGAGCGCGTGTGACCCAAGAGTTTCTCAGGCGCAGGTGACCTAAGCGTTCTTCGACGTGTGGTTCAAAGCTATGAAAGTTAATCTTGTATGCATCTTGTAATATCCCGTTTAAACATAAAACAAATAAGTGATTAGTACTAAAATTAAATATAATTAGAAAGGAAAAAATTCAGAATTTTAGAGGAGTTTTAGAACTCGGGCCTTTGGCCCATAGCTCTTTGGGCCCATGTGGAGAGCTGGCTTAAGAGGGTGGGGGAACCAAACCCTAGCACCCCACATACTATAGCATGAATAGGGTACTGTAGCACCACCGATTACTGTAGCACACACATGTACTGTAGCATTCCCCTTCCTTGCTGCTATGCCAAGGGGAGGAGAAGATCAGCAAGAAGGAGAGGAGAAAGGAAGGAGAGGAAGGAAGAAGAAAGGAAGAGAGGAAGAAAGAGAGGGGATCCTCGTGAGAAGTTCAGCATATTTCAGCGAGGTACAAGGATGTTTTCGTTTTCCTATGTTTTAGATTAATTCCTTTCTTTGCAACTCAGTTCGAGTAGCAGATCAGGTTGTGCCCTGCTGATAGTTGTACTATAATTTTGAAGATCAAAATTGCGAAATTAGGCTAGATCATCTCCTGAAGATTTGTTAGGAATGTCATTAGGTTTCTATAGGATCTGAGTTAACCTTATTTGGAGTTGTAGTTTGGGAGATATGATAATTTCTTTGCTGCTGTATGAAACCTTATCAAGTTATAGCAGTCGTAGAAACTAGTAGATTAGATGTTGTTAATGACCGAATCAGGGTTGTCCACCAAAACGACTTTTGGAGGAAATTCTCTTAGATTTCCAGATTGTTAAAGAACACAATTTTTGGATTAGCCAATCAAAAGTTATAGATTTTTTAGTGCCGCTGTCCAGGTTGTCTGTCAGTTTCTGATAATGGATTTTATCTGTTTGTTATAATTAGTTAAAGCAGATTTAGGAGATCTCATCAACTAGACTTTTGTAGATAACCTCATTATCTTTCCAGATAGACAAAAATGCCTTTTCATGATTAGCAGATTGGGAGTTATGTATTTTAGAAGGTCGATGTCCAGTTTTGGTTTTCTGCTAGATCATCGTCATACTTGAGTAGAATAAATAACTGAACCATGGGTTATTGAAAGTGTGGATAAGTTCGTTGCGAATAGAATTGTTGCTATCTTGTCAAACTTTGTTTTGAGTAAATTACTTATTGTAGGCGGAGTGATCTTAGGGTTGATTTCAACTTCTTTACCTTCCAACGTGCTGGAGCGAGAAAGGCAAGTACAAATTGGATTGTCTTGTAAGGATGTTGTTCAATCCAGTTTTATGTTCATGAAATGATTACTTCTTGCGAACTATGTGTATTTCCGTTCTTTACATGATTCTGTTAATTGGTGATATCAAACTGTTGCTATGTAAGAATGCATTCATTTCATTTCCTTCATTTCAATCATTCATGCCTCACCCACGGGAGTGGGAATTGAGAGTCCCAGCATTCCAATATGGGCAACTAGATCCCCGTATGAAAGATTCTTCATACGGGCCTTGGATACCCGCATTTTGGATAGTGCGGGCCTGAGTGAACACCAACGGGTGTATCATTGGCTATACCAGTATATGCAGATGAGAAGTGGGTGTCATTTTCATACTTGCATCAAGTGCATAGCATTTTCTTATGTATTCGATATATTGAGAATGGTATGTCTTTGATTCGATGTTTCCTATGTTATTCACTTGTATTTGTTGAGTCGAGGCTCACTCTTGCTAATTTTGTTTTTAGGTGATCTTTGAGGACGACATGTTTTGAGAGGGAGTAGACCGCATGGAGAAATTCACTTTATCACTTATCTCACCATTTTGATAATAATTCGGTGGCTACCTATCATTTGAGAACTTTGAATTGTAATAATTGGCTTCATGGTGTTTTATTGCTCGTCCTTAAGTCTTACTTATGCTAGTTGACGGTTGAAACATTTCTAGACATATTTATGACATTGTTCTTCTTGAACAAAATGTTATGAGCTGGAAATTAGGGCGTACATGCTTGCTGAAATTTAGTTTAACTAAGTTAACAATATCTTTTTGTGATGAAGTTTAGCTATCTTCAGTTGTTATTTTGTTGAAAACAATTTTATAGGGTTGTTGATGTTAGAAGTTTAGGTTGCATCTTGGCTTCCGCATAGCCAGGGTGTTACAGATCTATATTATTATGATTGTTGAATTGTGACCCGTTCTGGGTTTTATTCCATGCATAACATGCTGTACTATTAGGTAAATGTGGTTTAAATTAAGAGTAAACAGGGTATATGTGACATTCTTGGCTTAGTGTTGGACTAGGGTGTTATGGTTGGTATCAAAACAGGCTTTAGGTCCGTGGTGAATAGTTTGACATCTTAGGTTACTGTAATCTACTAAAATTTGATATAGGATTGGCAAACTTAACTAAACTTGTTAATGGTTAATTAATTTCTTGAACTTTACTTAGGATGGTTAATTAACTTAAAATTTAAAACACTGGTGCAGAGTAGGATGGGAATGAGTCAAGCATTGCATTTACGTTTCTACTATGTCACGTTGATGATTTATGATATGAGGTTGATGATTTGAGCTTATTGTACGTATGGTTGTTTGTGGTGATTAGTTATGCTGAGAGGTAGATGCTATGGTCATGGAGGCCATGGAGAACGTTGTGTTCGTGGTCATGGACGTGGCCCGGTGGAGCCACCGCCCAAAGCCATTAAGTATGTTGTTGTGGGAATGGTTCAAAAGAGGAGGTTGCTGCTAACCAGCCTACGATCAAGGTCAGGAGAGAACCTCGACCTTGTTGAGAAATCTTGTGGGAGAGATCCGTGCACATCGTTAGCAAGCACCGGTAGCCCCCACTACCGTAGCGCCTGTTGTTACCCCTATTGTTCCTCTGGACACACCTAATATAATACCCCGACCTGCTCGTATTGTGGTCCATGTAGCCCATGAGGAGTTGTGTGGTGGGATTAGTCCCATATTGCTTGTCTCAAGTGAGTTGTAGTAGTATATAATGCCTGTTGGATCCAAACGTAACACCTCCGGGTTAACCTTTTTACATGAAGCGATGACGAAAAGTGTAAGTGAGGTGCTGTGTGTGGGCGGGTCCGCCCCACGATGGGCTGGACATTGAGTCGATTTTGGGTCGGGGTGTTACAGATGGTATCAGAGCATCAACCTTTGCTGCACGGGCGCGTGTGGGCAGGGACGCGGGCATATGACGCACGGCACATGTGGGCCCGGAGTGGACACATGGCATGGTATATGTGCCAGCACTGCACGAACGGACGTGTACCGAGGGGTGGTTCTGGGCATTTACCGCATATGCGGTATGCTGCCGAGGGCGTCATCCCTTAAGGGGGGGTGAATGTAATACCCCAGCCTGCTCGTAGTGTGGCCCATGTGGGCCATGAGGAGTTGTGTGGTGGGATTAGTCCAACATTGCTTGTCTCAAGTGAGTTGTAGTAGTATATAATGCCTATTGGATCCAAACGTAGCACCTCTGGGTTAACCCTTTTACATGAAGCGAGGACGAAAAGTGTAAGTGAGGTGCTATGTGTGGGCGGGTCCGCCCCACGATGGGCTGGGCATTGAGCCGATTTTGGGTCAGGGTGTTACACCTAAGGTGCAGATGATTCTTCACGAGTGGATGGCATTGAGGTTGGATTCGTTCAATGGATTCGTCATGGCGGTCCAAGCGGCGAACTGTCTACACTACATGGAGAGGCATTTTGGAGTTCTGGAGTTGACCTCACAGCAAAAAGCCTGCTTTGTGGCCTTTCATCTCAAGGGTCAGGCGGAGATCCGATGGGAAAGGATTCTGCCTTCTAGGACCACTACTTAGGGTCCTATCACTTGGGAGATCTTCGTCGGTCAGTTCAGGGCAGAGTTCTACTCGAATTCTTTCATGGAGAAGATGGAGTTTACCCTATCCACTTTCATTTAGGGGAAGAGGATCGTGACTGAGTATGAGACGGAGTTCAACAACTTGGTCCGCTTCATACCATCGGTGGTCAATGATGATCTTGTGAAGGTCAAGAGGTTCCAATGGAGCCTCAATCTTGAGTTTCGACAAGTTTTGGGAAGCAAACCACTCTGTGACTTCAGCTCTGTTGTTAAGTAGTCTAAGGGTATGGAGTTAGAGATGTAGCTCACTAATGGGTTGTAGATTTCTAGCAGTTCTATTGCTTCTGATTGTGACTAGAAGAGGAGCTTCAGTAAAGGGAATGGGTCTTTTCAGCGGCCCGGTCCAAATAAGTTCAAGGGGGCCATCGCCCTCCACCATTCTCCAAGTCCAGGCAGCCGTGGCCATTTGCTCCTTCAGTGCCTCATTCTTCTTAAGCGACTATACCTCTCTGCCCTGTTCCAGGGTGAGGTATGTTATGCTTCAAGTGTGGAGATGGACATCGTGCGGTTGAGTGCTCTTGGTTGGGAGAATGTCGTCGTTGTGGCTGGTCAGCTCACATAGAGGGGGTTTGTCATTAGAATCTCGATAGCATGATCAAGTGGAAGCCATCAGCTGCTTCTACTTGGGGGCCTATCCGAATGATGACATCTTCTCCTACACCGCAGTTGCCTATAGCCTAGGCGCCACCTGCTGGGTACTACTGGCAGCCTGCACCGGCTCCGCTTTAGATTATCGCATCTCCAGCTACACCTCGAGAGTGCATGACCTGTGGTGGATGGCCCAAACTTGTTTCTCTTCCCGGTCCAGAGGACACAATGTTCATTCCACCACCGCAACTGCGCAGCTATGGGCCAACGGTGCAAGATGCATGGCTAAGAATCTACGGTTCTTCATAGAAATTCATTTCTAGATAGTACTGAAGCCTGCCTAAAGCCGAGTCTGAGCATTGTGCAAGTCTAATCCGGTTTGACTTGAGTTTAGCCTATCCAAACCCAAGCCTGATCTAGCACCCCAACCCAAGTGGAAGGATTGAGCCTCTATCTGAGACCCATGTACATGTAAGGGCGTAAATGGACCGGATAATTTTCGACTGACCGATCGACCGAATAAATGTGGGTAAAATTCGAAGTTTCTTTTGGATATCCGGTTTTTTTCCGGATATCCGGTTTTTCCCGGATTCGGATACAGATTCGGATTTTTTTCTGCCGAATACGGATACAAATTTGATAAGTAGATATCTGATAAATTATCCGACCAACTATACGATTGACGACCGCACCAAACACCGACAGGCGATTGCCAATTCTTTTCATCGCTCGCGCTCCCGGCTCCCGCACCCGCAGTCCGCACTCCGCACTCCGCGTCGGCGCTCCGCAGTCCTAACCCTAACCCTCGCCGCTGCCGCCTCCTCCCTTCCCCTCCCTCGCCGCTGCCGCCTTCTCCCTTCCCCTCCCTCGCCGCCGCCTCCCTTGTCCACCACCACCTCCTCCACTCCACACCCTGCCGGTGGACCACCGCCATCGACGTGATAGGTCGCCGCATCTTCCTCCACCTCTCCGCCTCCCCATTTGTTCTTCCTTTCGTAGTCACTTGGTTCTTCTCTCTTCGCACTAGCAGATGGCCTCCTCCGGCCTTGGCTACCTCGACCCGGACCTCATCTACGCGCTCTTCTACAACCGCAGATCACAGGACATATTAAATTACCTGGACTCCATCCCCGGATCATCCGATGACCCAAGCTACCGCACGATCAGGGCCATGGGGGAGCTTCTCCAGCCGAATCCCGTAAGGTGCGGTAGTTCTTGGTGTCGACTTGCTTAATCCATTATTGCCGTTCTTGCCCTTATTCTTGCGATGGTTCTCTCTCTTCCGCCAGGGGCTTTGTCCCGATCAGGGATGACCCGGCCTGGTATCATCAGAACGCGATGGTAGCGCAGTCGCTGCAGCAAACCAGCAGGTCGGTACATGAAATTTCTTCCTAGAGACTCGTGATGATCTTGCTAATGTAGTGTCCTTACTCCTTACCATGCCGCCCGCAATCTGTTCGATGTTTGTATGCTGAGAAAATGGTCTCACGTATCTAAGTGTAGGGCTCTATGATTAAGTGCACAAACGCTTGGTTAATTCCTTCTGGTCTCCTGTGTGCAGATTTCTTGCTGGTGGAATAATGAACGATTTGGCGTAGTATTGTGCGCAGAATGTTGCTATTGGAATGAATTATTACGTGCTCAAGTACTTGGTTGATTTGCTTTAGCCTCTTGTACATATGTTTTTTCTTTTTCTTTTGGAATGAACGATTTGGTTTAGTATGGTGCGAAGAAGAATCATTGCCACTGGAATGAATGGTTCTGCTAATTTATTTCTAATGCTGTTCTTGGCCTAAAAGGTCTGGTTTAGTCTCGTATTCTGCGAGAGGATCCTTTATCTAATTCTTTTCCTGGAAGCTTCTTACACCGGCAAGTCACTGTCACATTGGGAAATTATATTGGTTAAGAGGAAAAATGAAGTACCAGCATCTGATCCTTGTCCCTAAACTTTTTCTAGAGCAGTTTATAAGAATTTTTGCAACTGCTATGCATTCAGTGGAATCTTTGTCAGTAAGACCCAATCCCAAGCTTCATATTCAATGTGGTAATGGACATGCACATGCTTATCGGATTCTGGGAGTCCACAAAAATCAAGGAAGTTGTGTGCACAACTAGCGTCCCATTTAACAGTGGTAACCGGTGATGGGCTGTATTGCCAGAATTTTTTTTTGCTGGAACCAGTGGATAAACTGCATACTGGTTGAGTTTGCAATATTTCTGGTATCGGATCGATATTTTAAACCTTGGGCTCTAGTATTGGCCTTGTCTAGATTTTGCACTCTAGAGGAGCTTTGTTTTTTTAATCAGCAATATGCAGGACAATTGTTCAATTTTACCTGAATGAATTATAAATTATGCTAACCTTGACATCCATGGTGTTGTTGCCTTTCAGTTTAACACCATCACATTCTGTCTCATGGTTCTGTATTTTGTCAGTTGCAGTCAACAAGCATAGCCACACAAAGTCTAGATAAATAATTGTTTCCATTGTCCACTAGTTTGCATTTTACAGCCTCATGATCTCAAAGTTTGCATTTTAGCTCTTTAGAATTCAACAAAATATGATAGTATTAGTACTATTTGGCCCCTCTTATCAAATATTGTTGCATTGTATGACTTATTTGGTCCGCATTATCTCTAATTCTTCGCTCCACCACTGCATATTTGTTAGTTTGTGATGATGTTCCTGCTTGATATGCAAATTCATAAGTAATACCCGGAGTCCGGTGAATACCTGTATAACTATGGTTGCTGATCTTTGTCATTCTTTTGTAGGACATTATATGAATCCATACAATTCAAGTTCATGTTCTGGCAGAATGTTGACAAGTCTCGTACCTGGCACTTGCAGTAATGGTAAGTAGTTAAGTTCTGTATTTACTTCCGTCTGAACTGTGTGTCTCCACTAATCATAATGTCACATGCGTGCAATGGTCAATGATCCTTTAGGACATGCTACAATGCTTAATCAAGCATCTGCGCCTAACTCGGGGATCCCTCCTGAAATATTTTTTTCTATTGCAAGCAAATTCTAATGATGGTCAGTAACGCTTCATGTTTGCTTACCCTACATATTTTTCAGTTAACTGTGCCTTTTCACTAATCATCATGTCACATGTGCAGTGACCAATTATAATCTCAGACATGCTGCAATGTTTAATCAAGTATCTGCTTCTAACACAGGGATTCCTGCTGCGGTGGTCCATCCATTGCAAGAAAATTCTAATCATGGTAGTAGTACTTCCTTTTTTTCTTACCATACATATCTGTCACCTAACATGTTGTCATTTTGTGAAGTTGCTCTTTTTTGATATTTTTTGCAAACAACTTTCTCTGTAACATATTTAAATACATAAAAGCTGCTATAGCAAAGAAGGAATCCCACTCAGGTTTTCATATGCAAAGGACCCATGTGAAATTATTTATGGTCCAGCAAAAAAAAAAGATACAATTACAGTACCAATCTTATCCAATAACCAGTAGACAAATACGACTTCATATCTAGCTTAGCTGCCGCTAGAATGAGAGCATCAGTTATTTATCAGAGAAGAGCTCAATGCCTACTCTTTATGCATATGCGTGGAAGTCTCAACACTTCAAATAAAATCTGAGCAACTTATGCTATGCATGTGCTTTACATTATCTTCTTCTCCTCTTTTCAGATTTTGAATGCCTCTTTGTTATGTAAGAACCTTAATTACAATCTCCAACTTATACTATGCACATGCTTTTCATTAGAAATCGTCGGCATATATAGAAATTAGAGTGATTTTGTTGGTTCTATCAACTTTTTATTTACTACTTACTACTACTTGTTTAACTAGTTAACTACCTTTTGTTATCGTGTGATGTATTTAAATTCCCTTGTTAAACTACTAATCTAACTGTATTTTGGACATGTAGTATGATTGATTGATCTTTATTTGTGCGACGTATATAGTTTCTGTTTTCACGCAATATCCGATTAAGTATTCGTGACCAACACAATCCGTATTCGGTTAGGCATGTATTCGGTCCATATTCGTGACCGAGACTGTCCGCATTCGTATTCGTATCCGGCACTGTCCGTGTCTGATTCCGAATTCGAGAAAAATATGAAAAAGGATACGAGATGGACGATATCCGCTCGTATCCGCTTTGTTTACACCCTTATGTACTTGTGCGTGACGTGAGAGCGAGATGGTTTCTCTCTAGGAGGCTGCGTGGGCGTGGCTGCTTTCCCTTCACATTCCACGTTATAAGGTGGCTTAGGATTTAGCCCGGTAAACAATAGTAGGACCTTTTTTCTCAAGGAACACCTGCAGTTCGAGAGGACATCACGCAGAACTCGGAAATACAATTCAATGGAATTCCTTTTTTGTTTTCCTTTATATTACTTAATCTTTCTTGAAAGGTTAAGTGGTTCTTTGGATCCAATACAATGGAAATTAGTTTTGGTTAAACATGTTTTCCTAGGAATTTTAGCAAAACCAGTTTTAGGTTGTTATTCTCTTAGCATGCAACTATAGAATTCTTTGTTTGGATGACACAAACTGAAAATAAGTTTTACTAACAGTGCTTGGCTCAAAGAACAAGTATTTACCAACCTGACACCAACTACCACACAATCCTCTCTCTTACTTTCTGATCCCTTTGTCCTCTCTCTCCACTCTGACCACCGAGTACATCGATCAATCACCTCCTCTTCTTCCCCATGTTAAAATAACGATCAAGCTATCTCTACTTCTCTCCTTATCTCTTCTCTATAATCTATAATTACAGTTGGGCGTCTTGCGATTGTCAACTGTATCAGGATCAGGATCTTGTGATCCTTTCTGCTGTCACCGGTTGAGCCAGACTCTCATAAATACTAGAACAAACCCTACGGGGTATTGCGTGGCAAAAGCTAAGTTTTCGTGGTATGAGAACCTTGATCCACAATCCACAATGTCAGGCTCTTCATCCTCTGGTTCGGTCAGCAACACCGCAAGTGCAACTGCATCTGCTCCCAACTCTTACGTCTCCGCTCCGACCTCCATCCACTTCGTCACCATCAAGTTGAACCGCGAGAACTACCTCCTCTTGAAAGCCCAATTCATCCTGTATCTATAGAGCCAACAATTGCTTGGTTTCGTAGATGAGACTGCTGAAGCACCGCCACTGATGAACCCAAGACCACTGAAGGAGGCGCTCGTCAGGCACCAAATCATGCATATGCTCTGTGGTTCCAACAGGGCCAGCTGATCTGGAGTGCTATTATGTCATCATTGGCAGAAGAGATCATTGATCATGTTTTGTTCCACGCCGCATCACATCAGCACAAGGCTGGAAGGCGCTATAGGTTATGTTTGCCTCGCGTTCATATGCCAGGATAATGCAAGTGCGTATCCAACTTGCCAACGTGAAGAAGAAGGACATGACAGCTTCATATTACTTTCACAAGGTGAAAGGTCTGGCTGACACCATGGTGTCTGTCGTAGGGGTGGCCCCACCAACCCCAACGACCAAACAAAGCCACCTCTGGAGGAAACCCGAAGTACCCCCGAAGGGTCCTCGGTGCCTCGCGAAGCCCGGAGCAGCAGGCCCTCCCGCCACCTCCGGAGGAAACCCAAAGCACCCTGAGGGTCCTCGGCGCCTCACGAAGCCGGGGTAGCAGGCCCTCCGGGCCACCTCTTGAGGAGACCTCAAGCACTCCCAGAGGGTCCTCGGCGCCTCGCGAAACCCGGGGCAGCAGGCCCTCTTGAGGAGACCCGAAACACACCCAGAGGGTCTTCGGCGCCTTGTGAAGCCCGGGGTAGTAGGCCCTCTGGGCCACCTCCGAAGGAGACCCGAAGCACCCCCTGCAATGGAGCACTCTAGGCGCTGGTGGACCAGGTGCACCAGCCAGGTGGACCAAGCATAAGAAGACCTATCGTAGACCAAGACTTACGTGTAGGGGGATGAAAAGTCTCTGCAGCCCCTACGCGTACAGCATTCCCGTAGGGATAGGATAGTAATGTAAACATGGGATATAAATAGGGAGGCACCCCATGTAAAAGGGGGAAGGATTTGGTTTTTCAAAGAATCAATCAAGTACTCATTTACTAGCTGCTGATCCCCTTTCCTAGGATCCTTCGGCTCTCCCGAGTGAATCGGAGGTCCCTTTTCTCTTACTGCCTAGTCTTTGTTTGCTACGACAGTGTCTATAGGGTGCCCTCTACAAGAAGAATAAGTTGTGTCGTATCTACTAACATAGCCTGGCCTAGATTATGATGCTTTTTTCACATCGATGATCAACCGACGTGAAGCAATTGGGCTAAATGAGTTTTATGCTCATATGCTCAGTTATGAGTTACGCCAAGGGAACGACAATTCAGGCCTCCAACTCGATGTCAGTGCCAACAATGTAGTGCGCGACACCAACAACCTTGGATGGAACCGTGGTGGTATGCGCCCTTACAAGAAGGGACGTGGTCGTGGCTGCGGCCATCCTGGGCGCAGCGGTGGATTGCAGGGATGAGGTGGACACAATGTGTCAGGTCTGTGGAAAGCAAGGTCATGACGCTCTACGATGCTACCATCGTTTCGACCACTCGTACCATGCTAAAGATCCACGAGTTGTGGCTACCGCCAACACTTCCTACACGGTGGACTCAATCTGGTATGTTGACTCTAGTTCCACAGATCACCTCACGAGTTATTTGGATCGTCTGACTATGAAATATCGCTACAAGGGCAATGATCAGTTTCAAGTGGCAAATAGAGTAGGTCTGTCGATTTTCTCATATAGGTCACTCTTATATTGCTTGTTCATCTAGTCCCTTATTTCTCAAAAATATTTTTCATGTTCCAAACATAAACAAAAATCTTCTGTCAGTTCATCAGCTTGTCACTAGTAATAAAGCTTTCCTCGAGTTTCATCCTAGGTTGTTTTGTGTTAAGGATCAAGCTACAAAGAGAACAATAGTTCATGGACCATGTGAGAAGGGTCTTTATCCTTTCCTGCTCACCACCTAGTAGTTGCTCAACGTCCCAGTTTGTGTCAAGCCGTGTCTGCCTGAAAGCTCACTCATGCTCAATGGCATCAGAGACTTGGCCATCCTACGTTATCAGTTCTTCAGAACATTTTGAGTTCCAATAAATCCATTGTTTCATAAAATAAAGATGATCATGTTTGCGATGTCTGTAGGCAAGCACAGATACATCAATTGCCTTACCAAGCATCTACTCATGTGTCCTCTTTTCTATTAGAACTTGCGCACTCTGACGTGTGGGGTCCTGCTCGCACGTTAGTCAATGGTAATAAATATTACATTAGTTTCATTAATGATTTTAGCAAATTTTGTTGGATTTATCTTCTGAAATGCAAATTTGATGTTGAGCATATTTTACATCAATTCCAAACACATGTGGAGTGCTTGCTTGGGCGCGGAATCCATTATGTTCAGTCAGACTAGGGGGTGAATACCATAGACTTCACAAGTTCTTCTCACAAGTAGGAATTCAACATCGTGTGTCATGTCCCCATACGCATCAACAAAATGGGGTAGCCAAAAGAAAACATAGGCACATTGTAGAAACAGGCTTAGCATTGCTAGCTCAATCCTCCTTGCCAATGAGGTTTTGGGATGAGGCATTTCTCATAGCATGTTATCTCATCAATCGTCTTCCTACTTGAGTTCTTGGTAACAGTACACCCCTTGAACGCTTGCTTAATATCTCCCCTTATTACACACTATTGAGAACATTTGGATGTGCATGTTGGCCCAACTTGCGCCCATACAATGCTCGAAAGTTAGAATCCTGTAGCCGACAATGTGTCTTCATTGGCTATAGTCCACTGCACAAGGGCTATAAGTGCCTTGATCGCTCAACTGGGTGTATTTACATTTCTCAAGGTGTCATTTTTTTTTTATAAAAACAGTCTTCACATTTGCTCAACACACTACAAAACTTCCCATTGTGTAATATCCCAGCCATCATTAGTGAGTGTAATAAGATTAGAGGTGAAATTAAGGAAATGAAAAGAGGAAAAAAAAAATCAGAATTTGAGGTTTCAGAAGGGTTTGTTCGCTAAAGTAAGAGAACCTGGGCCGTGGACTTTCGACCCACGGCATTTGGCTCATTAGGGGGCTGGTTTTAGGGAGAGGGGTAGCCAACCCTAGCTCCCTCTCCCCTCCCTTGTGCCCCCTCCCCTCCTTCTCCCCTAAACCAGACGCCACCCCCCATCTCCCTGTTCCATCTCGGGTGATCTCTCGCAGTTTTCATCAAGACATCAATCGGAGTATCAAACATCATCCGACCGGGCACAAACTTGGTCAGCATATTCTCGACTTGTAAATCTTCTATTTGTATGGTTGGATTGACGATTAGTTGAGAGAAGCACCTGTTTCGAGAGGGGGGTTTTTCAACCTAGACTACTGCAGTTTTTGCATAAAGTAGTGTTGGTAGGTGATCTGTTTGAGTGGTCAAACGATCACGACTTGGGCTGAAATTTTTACAGCTTGTAGAGAACTTGTGTATTTATATTTTCACCAATTTTCATACAATTATTATCTGTTTTTTGTGATATATGATTTAATAACCGAAGGGGATAGAACTGTAGTTTTGGGTAGCATATTGGTTTTCTGCTGATAGTATTGCGCTGTAGTTTTGGGTTCCATAATTGCGAAATTTGGATTTTTTTTCTCTCCTAGAGATTTGTGGGGTTTGTTCTCAAATTTTTTTAGAGACAGAGATCACCCAATTTGGAGTTGTAGATTGGGAGATACGTTAGTTTCTTTACTGCTGTCTAGAAACCCTGATGAGATTATAATAGTCGTCCTGTTTAATAGATAAGGTTTAGATAATGGCTGATTCAGGGGGTCCTCAAGACAACTTTCATAGGAAATTTTATTATCTTTCTAGATTGATAAATATCATGAATTTTGGTTCATTAACTTGAAAGATATGGATTTTTCTTGTACTGCTGTTCCTTCGGACTGTCAGATTCTGACTTCAAGTTTTCAACTATAGATTAGATCATGTTATTTGCAGAATTAGAGAACCTCGCTAACTAAGTTATTGTAGATAATTTTGTTATCTTCCCAGAAAGTCATAGACCATTGAATTTGGATGTACCAAATAAAAGTTACGAATTTCCCAAGTCAGTAGTACTGAAGATGACAGAACGGTCTTCGGAATTAAAAACAAAGGCTTAGATAGGATTATTTGATCTTTCGGTCACCTGAGAAGTTCTAGATATGCTAGTTTAGATTCTAGAAATATTGCATTCAAGACTTTTGGAGTTTTTACTTAAAAGTTATGGATTTTGCTTGGATAGCTGTCTGTTTGGACAGATTGAGATTTGGGAGTGTATCGGCTAAGTCTCATGTTACGATTAAGAGTGATTGGTTTCATTTTGTTCAATTGCTATGCTCCTAGGACTAAAATTATCTATGATTGTCATAGTATTATGCTTGTGATATTGTGACCCGTGGATGGGTTTTATCGTTGATATACTTGCCGTAATTTTATAGTAAGTTGATGTAAATTAAATGGTTAGAATAGTTTAGTAACATTCTATGCTCAATGTTGGGCTGAGGTGTTACACGTTGTCCCATCTGTATCTCTGCCAAACACTGTTCTTCCCTTGGTTCTCACCCAATCCTCTCCGACGCCACATATCTCTGAAGCCAAACCAACAGTAGAGAATGACCTTTTGAGAAATTTACCTACTTCTAGAGATATTTTAGGTTCGACAGATATTTCAGGTGGTCCTAGCAGTGATGGGGACACAACAAGTGCAGCATATGCAAAACCATATGCAGAATAGCCATGGCCACGCACACATCTTTAGAACAACAGTCAGCAGCCTAAGCAGTATACAGATGGGACAATCAAGTATAATACCAACCAAAAAGCATTTCTTGCAACATAAACTTCTTCACATGTGCAGGCTCTTACTGACCCATGATGGAGAGAAGCCACAGATGCATAATTTCAAGCACTGCAGAAGAACAACACTTGGTGACTTGTGCCGAGACAAAAGAGACAGAATTTGGTAGACTGCAAATGGGTCTACAAAATTAAGCAAAAGCTTGATGAATCTATTGAACGGTATAAGGTGCATCTTGTGGCAAAAGGATTCAAGCAATGCTACGACATCGACTATTTTGAAACTTTCAGCTCTATTGTCAAACTAACAACAGTGTGTGTCATTCTCTCCCGCGTTGTTTTGACGAGGCAGAATCTTTGTCAAGTCGATGTGCATAATGTGTTTCTCCACTGCATGCTCCAAGAAGAAGTATCCATGCATCCACAGCCAGGGCACGAAGATGCTTCTCACCCTGACTGTGTATGCAAGCTTGAAAAGGCATTATATGGCCTAAAGCAAGCGCCTAGAGCCTAGTTTTTCAGATTGAGCAGCAAACTACTAGAGCTTGGTTTTGTGTCGTCCAAAGCAGATTCATCGTTGTTCACATTCAGGAGACAACGAATTATGATGTATATGCTGATTTATGTTGATGATATCATCATTGCCAGCTCTTTGACCATGGCAACAAACAAGCTTCTTCAGGAGAATATGCAATCAAAGATCTTGGTAACTTGGCCTATTTTTTGGGCATAAAAGTTGTCACAACCAAGATTGGTATGATACTCACATAAAAAGTACATATTTGATCTCCTTGATAGGACTAATATGCATCAATGTAAGACCCTTCCTACCCCAATGACAAGTTCAGAAAACTATCAAAGGAAGGTGGAACTCTACTCTCATGTTCTGATGTGTTTGGGTACGGAAGTACTGTAGGTGCTCTTCAATGCCTAACACTTACCATACCTGACATCTCATTGGTAGTCAACAAGGTGTGTCATTTCCTACAAATGCCTAATGATTTGCACTAGATGGTGGTCAACAGAATTCTGAGATACATAAAGGGTACTCTTGAAACCGGCTTACATATTCAGAAGACAAAGTCTGTGGTGCTTAGCGCATTTTCTAATGTGGATTGGGCCAGGTGTCTCAATGACAGAAGATCAACTAATGGCTTTGCTATATTTTTTGGACCAAACTTGGTATCATGGAGTTCTAGGAAGCAACCCACTACGTCACAATCAAGCACAGAGGCAGAGTACAAGCCATTAGCTAATGCAACTACCGATCTCATTTGGATGCAATCCCTTCTTAAGGAATTAAAGGTCTTTCAGTCCAGAGCCCTAGTGCTATGGTGTGACAACTTACGCGCTACGTATTTAGCAGTGCATCCAATGTTTCATGCTAGAACAAAGCACATAGAAGTGGACTTCTATTTTGTCAGAGAAAGAGTAGCATGGAAAATGTTGGACGTATTGTTCATCTCATCCGGAGATCAGATAGCAGATATCTTTACTAAGGCGTTAGGTCGACATTCATTTGATCGACTTACTCGTAATCTCATTATGGTCTCCACCCATCGACATTGAGAGGGGATGTTAAAATAACGATCAAGTTATCTCAACTTCTCTCCTTATCTATTCTATGTAATCTGTAAGTTCATTTCTCTCTTTTCTAGCTATTGTCACCATTGTTGCAAATCTCGCCCATTTACTATTCAGCATCATGCAATTGTCAACTGTATCAGGATCTTGCGATCCTTTCAGTTGTAACCGATTGAGCTGGACTCCCTGAGTATAAATACAAGAACAAACCATGTGGGGTATTGCGCGGCAATAGCTATGTTTTTCACCCCATTCCCTCCTCCCACTTTCCATGCCGACCGTGTTGCCAGTAGATTCGCTATCGGCAGGTCTCTTCGATGGCACATCATCGCTTGGACTGACTTCTGATGGCTCCAGCAACAAGGCAGACAAGACCGACGTTAAGAAGAACAGTGCTAGCACAGTGGCCCTGATCGCTTTCGCCATGGTGGTCTCTTTTGTTCTAGCCAGCCTATCATTCTTCATGAGCGTCAAGTGTTTGACGTTGAGCATGTCAGCCTACTCGCTGGTGTCTACACACACGAACCCTCAAACGTCTGGACTCATACACACACACACACACTTTGGACAACTAAGAAAAGATGAACACAAGACACAGAGTTTTATGCTACACCAACTACCATAGCATTTTCTTTACTTTTCTTCCCCTTTTATTCTAACAAAAATGAGTAACTGAAAGCTTAATACATGTATGACTGCTAGCGTTATATGCTGCAATGAAAGGCTACTAATTGCCCCAGTCCTATGCCACACGTACTAAACTCTACGTCTAGTGCTGCCGTTTCACATGAAAAAAAACTGAAACAATAAACACAAGGGAATAAGCACCAGTGATTAATCAACAAACACCCTCTAATTCTTGATGCGATTTCTTGATTTCGTCAATGTCGAACCTTGTACGTAACTCCTGGAACTTGACACGGCCCAACACCTTCATCAGAATGTCAGCTAGCTGGTCTTGATGTACTCCACCTAAACTTTAGCGTCTTCAACGCATTCCCGAATAAAATGATATTGGGTGTCTATCTCCTTGCTCTAGTCGTGGAACACCGGAATTTTGTTGAGGGAGATCGCCGACATGTTGTCGACTTTAAGCATGACATTGTCTGCCTCTTCATTCTTCAAGTCAGCAAGTAAACGAGCTAGCTAGATACCTTGGCAGGCGACCATTGTCGCCACGATGTACTCAGCCTCAACTGATGGGGTTGTGCCCGAGGAAGAAGAAGACGCCTGTCGTGCTCTTACGGTCGTCGACGTCGCCGGCCATATCGCTATCGTGTAGCTGACAAAATGTGTCTCCCCCAACTTCTTTGCGTAACGGCAGCCATAGCTCCGCGTACCAGCAATGTACCAGAGTATATGCTTGACTGCAGCCAAGTGCTCGGTGGTTGGCTCTTCCATGAAACGACTTACGTAACCCACCGAGTACCCGATGTCGGGTCTTGTGTGCACTAGGTACCTCAATCTCCTGACGATGCTCCGGTAGGCCGTGGCGTCCGTGTGAGGGGCTAAGCTTACCTTGCTCAGCTTGAGCCTCGTCTCCATGGGAATGTGGTAGGGATTGCAATCTGCCATACCGCTCTTCTCAAGAATTTTGAGCGTGTATGCAGATTGGTTCAGCATGATGTAGCCATCGGACTGGTGCACTTCGATGCCGAGGTAAAAGCTGAGTAGGCTGAGATCGCTTATTTTGAATGAGTTTTTCATCTCCCTTTTGAACTTGATGATCTCCTATGCGTCGGTGCCCGTGATAATGAGGTCGTCAACGTAGACGCCCACTAGTAGCCGTGATGCATCGCTACCGCGCATGTACACCGCAAGCTCTGATGCGCTCCACTGAAATTCGAGCGATAGCAAATAGCTGTCAAGCTTAGCGTTCCATGCTCTCGGTGCCTGCTTCAAGCCATAGAGAGCCTTGTGGAACCTCAACACCTTCTTCTCATGGCCCTTTACCTCAAAGCCGGGAGGTTGGGTGACGTAGACCTCCTCGTCGAGCTCACTATTGAGGAACGCCGATTTGACATCCATGTGGTGTACTGGTCATCCCTCGTGTGCGGCCAGTGCGATCAGTAGGCGCACGAATTCAAGACATGCCACCAGCGCGAACACCTCCTTGTAGTCGACGCCTTGACGTTGCACATAGCCCTTTTTCACGAGGCGTGCCTTATGCTGCCTTGGGAGTTCTTCTTCACCTTGAAGACCAATTTCAAGCCGATGGGACGATGACTCGCCGGGAGGTTAGCAAGTTGCCAAGTGTCATTCTCCTTGATGGCGTGGCGCCAAAACTTGTGTTTCTCCACCTCGAAGAAGCCTACTGGTTCATCTCCCATTGTCAGGTACAGCTCCTCGTGATCGAGGTTATAGACCGTGGTCGTATCGTACACGTTAGCCACAGTCCGGTAGCAGTGAGGGCCCTCGTTGTCCGTCGTCGGCGAAACATCGGTGGGCGGTGAAACAAATTTCAGCCCACTTTGTGCCATGGGCGTAGGCATGCTCGCTGCTGCCTCGAATGCCGACATCAACGGCCTTGGGCTGGGTGCGCGACTCGGCACTGCTGGTGTCGACGGCTTGTCATCCCCGTGCGCTGCGGGGTTGCCACCTGCTTCAGGATATACGGTATACTCAATAGTGAACGTCTCATGGGAGTTAACCGTAGCACCCGGCCTCACTATGCTGCCTCATCGAAGATGATGTCGCGTGTCACGTGCACGCGCTTGCCGATGGGGTCATAGACATGATACGCCTAGGCGTCGGGCTCACAGCCGATGAACACCATCGGTGTGCTCCTTTCATCGAGTTTCTTTAGGTGTGGCTTCACCACCTTTACGTGCGCAACGCAGCCGAAAGTGCAGAGGAAGTGTACCGTAGGTCGTGCGCCATGCCACGCCTCGTACGGCGTCATGCCCTCGACGCTGTGAGTGAGGGCTCGGTTCAGGATGAACACGACCGTCGTCATCGCTTCACCCCAAAACATCCGCGGCATGCTCTTGGCCTTCATCATGCTACGAGACATGGCAACCACCATCTGGTTTCGACGCTCGACGACACCGCTCTGCTACGGGGAGTATGGCACCGTGAGGTGTCGCTGGACACCGCGATCAGTACAGTACTCACCGAATTCAACCGTCGTGAATTCACCACCGCAGTCAGTGCGGAGGGCGTGCAGGTTGCGCCCAGTTTCCACCTCAACGCTGGTTTGGAAATGCTTTATCGCCACTGATGCCTCATCCTTATTCATGAGAAAGACCAGCCACATGTAGCGACTGAGGTCGTCGACGAGGAGCAGAAAATATTTCTTCCCGCCTGGTTGGCCGATGCGATGGGGCCGCAGAGATTGTCGTGCACCAGATCGAGGACGTGCTCCGCGCGGTACTTTGCCTGCTCCGGGAACAGGGTGCACCGCTGCTTACCGACGAGGCATCTACCGCAAATCTGATCAACATGATCGATCTACGGTAGCCCACACACCATACCGTGTTGTGCCAACTTCCGCAGCGCCTGGAAGTTCTAGTGCCCATACCTGGCGTGCCATCGCCACACGTCATCTCCGCGTCGCGTAGATAGGCAGACCGGCTGTGCAATACTGAGGGTGAGCACATAGAGCCATTTGCGATTGTGGTTTACCCGTGCAAGCATGCGACGCTGCTGGTCATGGATCGTGAGTACACTATCCTAGATGAGCATCTGGTAGCCGATCTCATCGAGCTGCCCGAGGCTCACTTTGTTGCTGCGCAGTCATGGGATGTAGTACACCCCCATCAGCGCACGGTGCTCCGCGTTCCGACAAGTGAACAAGACGGTGCCACGCCCGCGTATATCCACCACCGAGCTGTCGCCGAACTTGACAGAGCTTGTGACACCCTCGTCCATCTCCGCGAAGCTTGCTTGACACCCAAACATGTGATTGTTGGCACCGGTGTCCAAGTACCAAGCGTCATCGTAGGCGTCCTCTTCGCACCCTAGATGCACTTGCGCGTGCACCTCGTTAAGCACCATGTCAGTGCCCGCGCCCATGGAAGCCTTGGTGAGTGGGCACACCTGCACCATGAGAAGTGCAAGTTCATCATTGTCGGCTTGCATCAGGTGCGCCTACCCAGTGCGCTTCGGCTTGCAGCAGTCCCTGGAGTAATGCCCGCACTTGTTGCAGTTGTAGCACTAAATCTATGACATATCATGGTGTGCACCGGACAAGCCACTGTCCTTGCAGTCGTGTCCGCCTTTGCCGCGCCCACGGCTACACGGCTTAGCGCGGTAACAGTTGTCACCACCTCTGCCGCTTCCCTTTTCACCGCCAGAAGAGCCGCCGCCTTGCTCCCTCTTCTTAGCGCGTGCAAGCCACTCCTCTTCAGTGAGGAGCAGACGCCCACCGGAGTCGCCCGAGTCATTGCGCGCGTAGCGCTGCTCCACTGATCGAAGCCGGCTGGTGAACTCTTTGATCAACAACGTGCTTAAGTCAAGCAGTGTCTCGATCGAGATTGCCACCTATGTTATAACATCCCAATTTTCTGAACTCTAAAAAGCTTTTGAATAATTACTTGTTAGAAAATCCAATATTTGAATTTCTATTAATTTTTTAGTATTTTTATTTAAAGCTTAATATAGACCTTCATGTCAAAATGATGTAATGTGATTAATCCCAATATCAACAATTATCAAAACTATTTTATTTGGATTCTATATGCTTAGATATATTTTCTAGAATTTTCTGGAATTTTTCCATGGTCATTTGCTATTTTCTAATTGCTATTCGGATTTTCTGTATTTTCTAAAATAGAATATCTATTTAAAATCCTCGGAACAATGTCGGGCCAAAACCCAACACTATTCCCCGCCAATTAACATTCGGTACTCGGTTCGCCATCGCCAGTCGTAAGCCGCTCCACGACAAGTGGACCCCATCTATCAGTCTCTTTCTCTCCCGCGCCGCGCCTCTCTCTTCTCGCTGACTGGTGGGCCCGAGTGCGTCGTCGTCTCCGAGCCGCCTTCGTCTTCACGAGTCCGAAGCCGCACCGCCATTGTTCTTCTAGAAGCCCTGCTCGGCAAATCAAATTCCCAAATAAAACAAGCTCGAAGAATCTCGCCAAGCTTGGTATTTATCCCTTCTACATCCACTCGGATAGCAATCATATCTTGAATCTATTTATATCTCTTGGAACCGGCGGGATTGTATCAAAACCAAATTGGGGATTTCCGACTCCAGATCGCTCGAGCTCCTATAAATAGCGCCTGAGGGCCACCCCTTCACCCTGAACCCGAAACCCCACTCAATTTCGCCCCAAGAACACTAGAGCGGCCGCGATTGCCAGATTGGGTTTTCAGAGCTGAAACTCTAAAAACCTCAATTCCTCTGCCGCCAGTGATGCTTCGCCTCCGTGGACTGCACCACTGACTTCCTCATCGCAAGAGCTTTCCCGTGCGCCTCTTCGTGACCCCGGAGCGCCTCTGGTGCTCAACCCCGACAATCGCCGACTTCGTCCTCCGCTCCGACGCCAATTCCAGAAAACTCCGTCATTCCCTGGTACCAATTCGAGCATCTCCAGGTTCGCAATAGCAAGGACTATCCAATGCAATCACTCGCATCCGTTGAGCCGCCGTTGTCGTGTGCAACTGAGCCATCGCCGTCGTCGAGGTGATGTGGTGTCCCGGTCACGTCCACGTCCCCAGCCATGTTAGCGCATGCATCTGCATGTCCTCTAGATCATCACCATGTGTGCACCTATGCGGCGGTCCCGATCCATAGCTCTAAGCCCGGCTTGGTGGACTTGGTCCACCGTGAGCCGTGAGACTGATATGTGGGTCCCACATGTTAGATTTTCTTTTAATTATTTTATTTCCAGAAATTCCTTCGCTGATGTCAACATTGCACAATAATCCTATTTTTCTTTAGAAAAATAATTCAGAAAATCTGAAAATTCCAATGTATGGTATTTTCTTTAGATTCAATCTTCCAAAGCTCATATCTTTTGCATCCAAACTCCAATTGAGCCTATTCAAATTTCTAAATTTATATAAATTCAAGATCTATTTATTTATGATTTTTATTTAATTTTTGGAGTTTATTTTACCTTTGTTATTTATTTGTTTCATTTACGCGTAGACATTAATTCATCGGGAACTTTTGAAGAAGAATGAGTGCCTCAAGACCAAGATCAGTACCTAGACCTATTACAAGGCAAGTTATACCTTTGATCATATTGAATCCAGTTTTCAAAATACTTTATTTCAATGTATTGCATTCTATTTCAAGTATTTATTTAAATACTTTTGGGTTTAGTTATTGATCCAAATTGTTATGCCCACCTTGCCTATTGTTATGCTATGATCTTTTGTCACCCTAGGTTGGTTCATTATTAGTTGGTATTATCGTAGCACCAACGTGGGTTGGTTAGATACGAGTAGATTGCTTAGCCATACGACGAGTCATCATTTCACGTGAGTTGTAAATACAAACTTGACTAGGTGATTATGGAACTGTGTGAAGAATATGTGTGTGCTATGTGCTATTACTCGTTGATAGCATGTGTTGCACTTAATCAACAGGGTGGGAAAATATTTAGACTAAGGCAAGTGGTGGATACTGTGTGATATGGTGGAGCTGTGTGCTGGGAATGATAAACAGTGTGACTTAGTTAGAAATTGGAAGTCTTGCCTTGGTCAATTAAGGATTTAACTTTATGCGCCATTGAACTGAGCCTTACTGTACAACCACATGCCTGGTATGGGATAGACCTAACTTAGTAGGTTATGGAATCTTGCCATCGACAACTCAGGTTATAGGTTAAGCTGTATGATGGGTTGGAGGTGTGTTTATCACATCGCGGGACGGTTCGCAGCATCCGTGTCCAACGGTGTATGTCGTACCCAAATGTTGTGTGTATCGGTTGGATGAAAGTAAAGCACATCGGGAGTGTCAATGTTGAGATGAAGTTTCTGAAAGGTTTTGTTATGGTTAGTGTTGGCCACACTGATTATATCTTGTGGGTAAAGTGTACAACCTCTGCAGAGTGTTAAATTAATCTATTTGAATAGACACGTCCGCGGTCATAGACATGCTCGGGTATTTCAGACGAGGGGTAGATTTTCATAAAAACATTTGAGAAGGGAGCTGTGTGATCTAAGTCATATGGTTGTGTGAGTAATTTGTTTAGATTGTGTGTCTTTGTGAAATCAAATGGTAACTTAATATTGATATTTGTTTTGAATTATGTTTTTAATCTATTATTTGTATTCAATTGCAAATATTATATTTCTGCAACATAACCACATAAACCATTTCTTTGGAATAAGCCATCATCTATAAATTGCATTATGTGGTATGACTTGCGAGTACGGTTGTGTAAGCATACTTGCTATAACCAATCAACAGAAGTGGAGGAGTTTTTGTCTGCATTTGAGGAGGAATTCTACGAAGGTGTCGATCGTTAGGGTCTTGATCCGAGTCAGTTGCCTGTGGTGAATTGATGGGATTCCGTTGGAGTTTATTTCTATTCCGCTGCTGCTATTTTATTTGTTGTCAGCCCTGCGTGGCTTAATAAATGTAAAATCGACCATAAGGTCAAAACCATTATTTGCTATTCAAATTAGCCGTTTATTCTATTAATCATCTTATATGGATCGATATTTACCTATGTTGATACTGTGTGCACTAGCGTGATCCTGGACTAGTGCAAAATACACAGAGGGTCCATAATTGCATTTTTGGGTCCCGACATGTGTATACCTGGGTGGCACAACACAAAAGAATTTCTTGACTACATTTTCATGTTCCAACGTGTCACCTAGGATCCAGAGATTGTTGACGAGTCCCATCATCCTCATGGCGAAATCGTCCACCGACTCACCATCCTTGAATTTGATATGCTCGAACTCCTTGCGAAGCTTCTGTGCATTCACCTCACGGACGCGCTCGACGCCCATCCGTGTCGTCTTCACGGCGCCCCACGCTTGCTTGGCCGTGTCCTTCACCGCCATCGTGGACTACGTGTCCGACGACACCGCACGGAGGATGGCGAACACCACCAATCTGTCTTTGCGGTAGTCGGCGTTGCCAGGTTCGATCGCCTCCCACGGGCCTTGTGTCTATAGGTTCACCCTCATCACAAGGGCCCAATCGGTGTAGTTCGTCCGCGTCAGCGTTAGGTAGACCACCGATCACGTCGTCTCCCTTACCACCCGCTACACCATATGCTCTTGGCCGCCATTGCTGCCGGATCCAATCTCGCTCTCATCATTACCACCGAGATTGATCGTGTGAGTAGTACTGCCGTCGCCTTGCACCGGACATGACCTAGTAGGAGAACGTGAACCGTCACGCGTCATTGCCAAAGATGAAAGCTACTTGTCTCTGATACCAAATGTTAGCCTGCTCGTCGGTATCTACACACACGAACGCTCAAACGCGTGGACTCAAACACACACACACACACACTTTGGACAGCTAAGAGAAGATGAACACAAGACACAGAGTTTTGTGCTACACCAACTGCCGTAGCATTTCTTTGCTTTTCTTCCCGTTTTATTCTAACAAAAATGAGTAACCGAAAGCTTAATACACGTATGACTGCTAGCGTTATATGCTGCAATGAAAAGCTACTAGTTGCCCCCACTCCTACGCCACACGTACTAAACTCTGCACCTAGTGCTGCCGTTTCACATGCAAAAAAAAACTAAAATAAAAAACACAAGGGAATAAGCACCAAGGATTAATCAACAGAGCCCTCGTTATTTTCTTTGGGCATGCATGGTGTTTCTCGTGAGTTTGTGCGCTCCATCGATATGCTCATAAGTTGTTTCTTCTTCTTGATCTGTTGGTACGTAGGATTGGATCCTCCTGTCAAGAGACGATCATTCTGATGTCTATTTTGGGTAGTTTTAAAGCTCAGAACTATGTCTCCTGAGTTTGATTTGTTCTTATGATGGGCGCTCGCTCCAGTTGCATTCTAGCTACCAGCTGCTTTATTCCATATTTAGTATCTTGCTTGCAGCACTCACTTGCATTATTTCGATTCAAGGATACTAGCATAAAGCACTGGAGGCAACAGGAATGCAAATTGATGCTACAAACTATGATCCTGGCTTGTTTTCGATTAGTATTGTCTCGAGCGGAAGGAGCACCAGATGAGCACAATGACGTCAATCAGTGACTGCAGCTGCATTTCTTGAGGTGGCAAGAGGTGCCACGCATACTGGTGATGGTGGAGGCGGGGGTGAAAAGTCAGTGGAGATGAGGACTGGAGGCCAGCGTGTTGTGCGGAGGCACCGGTCGGCACAGTACGGACGGTGGATGCTGGGGCGGCATAATAGCTATACAATTGGGTTGTTGAGATTTGAGGAGTTCACAGGAAACTCATTTTGTTAAAAATGACGTATACATGTTTTTCCTAAAATGTGAAAATATGGATTTACCGAAAACCATCTTTTGTAATCCTCAAGTTTGTTACATCATCCAAACAAAGCTTTAGGTTGTTAGGCTCTAAAACTTGTTTAGCAAAATCTGTTGTATTTCATAGGGCCATTTTGTAATTTCTCAATTGAGAAAAATAAAAAATAGAAAAATAAATAAAAGGATGTGGGGCCCACCTACTGTGAGAGGAAAGGTTGGGATAAGGTTGGAGATTGAGTCTCCAACCCTATCCTGGTGTTAGCGTGCAACCCCGACGACCTTCTCGCGAGTGGCTATGGCGCTGGAGGCCCGGACGGCCTCGGCGCTGTCCGTTAGCAGCAATCGCATCGCCTGTATCTTCCTTCTCTTCTTAAGGCGGCTCCTCTCCTCTCTTTTCTTCACCCGAAAACAGTGAGCTATCTCCCCAAAAATTTGGTTCTTCTTCCCCGATGTGGCTTCGGTTTTGTTTGGGGCTTTGGAGTCGCCTTTAGTGGTGAGGACTGGATCCCCATCCTTTTTGCGCATCTTGGTTTTCCTATTGCGTCCTTTTCTCTGTTGAGGTGTGGTGAGGGATTTGGTTTTGCACCAATTGGAGGTGAAATATGGCTAGCTCTGGCTTGATCTTGGTGTGGAATAAGGCTTCAATTTTTTTATGTTTGGTGCTCTGCGGGTGCATTCGGTCTGTGCTTCTTGATTGGCTCTTCTTCGACATTCTCTATACCTCGACTTCGCACACTGGTCTATCCTGGCTTGTGAATTGGCGTTGTATCTCTGTCAACCTCGTCTGTTCTTCGTGGCACAACAGGGTGATTGGTTTTCAGAGACAACACATTCGGTGTGCCTTGCCCGGTTCTACTCGGAGGCTTTGAGCGCCATCCGCACTATGAGTTTGATGTTTTTCAGTGGCTTTGATATTGTATTTGAACTAATATAGCACTGGGAGACATTACTTAGTAATGTTGCGGGCTCGGATTAATGTTTGATGAGCACAATTGTCATATAATGAAATTGGATTGATAACTAGACTAGACTTGAGCTAATTATTTTGCTTACTATTGTCAGTTCATCTCTAGCTTTTCAGCTATATTACTATCAGTGGTTGGTTGCATTTGTGCCTATTAAATTTGATTTATTTATGCTCCATGATGCATCTGTTTCTCTATTGGTCCAAAGCAATAAAGGTTGTAATCTCTTAAGTGCTGTTAATCTGATTTCATTTTTCACTGAGACAAAATCAAGCCTCTGTTGGCTGAAAGTATAAATTGCTATTTATGAGATAATTTTTGACATACTAGTAAAGCATTAATTTGACCTCAAATTCTAATTTATTATTGTCATATCTAATTAGTAAAGAGTATAGACAAATGTGGCAAGGATGCCAAGATTTAATCTTGTGCAATGGCTAAGAGCAAATCTAAACATTTAAATTTGAGCATTATGCTGATTTTATTTGTTTTTAAGTCCTATCTTATAAACATATTATCATTTTTAATTGACATGAAGATATTATATGTTTATTCTGTCATTTATATGCTGCTGGAAATATGCTTTAATAATCATAATTGATGCTATAATTATTTTTGAATATTTACTAAAACTGCTAATTTTACAACAATTCAGAAAACCTATAATTGAAGAAATGTCTTCCTCGTCTGATGTCGTTAAGCTGGAACTATTTTGACGGTGCAAACTTTAAACTATAAGGCAGGCTAAAACAAAACTATGGTTGACTGACCTTGGACTTTTCTGGGTCATTTCAAATACTTCAATGTTCCCATTGGAAACCGCTAGGGATAGAAACAGATCGAATACGAATCGAATAGTCTCGAATACAAATACAAGTCCATATTTTTAAAACAAATACGAATTCGAACATTCTCGAATACGAATACGAATCGAATGCCGTAATGAATACGAATTCGAATCGAATATGTAATCAATTCAGTCAAATGTGAATATCCTACAACTTTTGCGACAAATCTCAGTAGAACAAATTTATGTAACATGTACATGACTACACGTGTACAATAAATAATCACGAAGCACTAGCAGTAGCACTAGCAGCCTAGCATGCAGCCAAGTGCCCAGGGAGTCCATTACCCAACGTAGGTAATTGGGTTACAGCCAAAAGTTGGGCTAGCCATGGGTCACCTAGTCCAGTAGCCAGTAGCACATTTCGCTGGAGGAATGGCATGAATTTGAGAAAACAAATTACAATTGTGTCTGGCCATGGGTCACCTAGTTGGGCTTGGGCAGCTTGGGAGCACTGATCGTTGCTGACTGCCCTGACTAGGCTACTAGCGTTGGGCACTTGGGCTGACACTATTGCGAATACGGATACTATCTGTATTCATATTCGTTTCGTTCGTTTTTGTTTTTGTTTTTCATTCGAATGCGGATTTTACTTACCACATTTGTGTTTTCTCAGATACAAACATCGGATAAAACAGATTATCCTTTACCATTTCCCATCCTAAAAGCCGCTGCTATCTCACGGTGGGAGTATGCGAACAATTCGGTCTTAGCTCGCTTGTTAGCCATCCTATCCAACCGGTTGTTCGATGTGTACATTAATTTTAAAGATACTAAGCAATTATGGGATGAATTTGATGAGAAATATTCCGAAGGGGATAATGAGAATGAGTCATTCATAGCTGCTACCTACTTGAGCTTTAAGATGGTTGAGGGTCAGTCGGTGATGGAGCAGCTTCAAGAGCTACAACTCCATGTATATGACTTAAGTCAGTACGACTGCATCCTACCAGACAAGTTCCAAGTAAATATCATCCTAGCTAAGTTACCGCCGTCAAGGAGTGACTTTGTGACCGCTCGTAGACATATAAAGGACCGCTTGACTCTCAATGAGCTGCCAGCTGCTATTAATGTCGAAGAGCATGCAAGAGCTGATGACGGTACAAGAAAGGCTCAAGTTTAGGATCATCAGGTGGAGGTCAAGAATGGTGGAGGCTTTGGGAAACAGAAGTTCAAGAATCAACCCAGAACAAGCTCAAAGGAAAGAAAATGAAGGAGGAAATTGTATGTTTTGTTTGTGGAGTGATTGGTTATAAAGCCAACCATTGCCGCAATTGTAAGGGAAAGGGTCCTTCTCTTGGTCAGCATAGAGGCCATAAGGCTGAAGTGAATATCGCACTGGCTATTTCCAGTTCAAACAGGTGTGTACCTCAGGTCTTTATGACAAATCCATATATTGATTAGTGGATTGATACAGGTGCTACTAGACATATATGTGCTGATCAATATTGTTTCTCTTCATTTCAGGGTGAGAGTGATGGATCCGTCCTGATGGGGAATCGAGCCGCTACTACAATACGTAGGATTGGATAGGTTTGCTTAAAGCTCTCTTCAGGAAAAACACTCATCCTAAAAGACGTGTTGTACGTGCCTGCAATGACTCGTAATCTGCTGAGTGGGTCTATGTTGTGTAGGCAAGGAATAAAGCATGTGTTTGAGTCTAATAAGGTCGTGTTGACCAAATTTGGTAATTTTGCGGGCAAAGGCTATAATAGCGAAACATGTTCCGCTTATCTATTCTTGATTTACATAATGTAAACATTGTTAATGTTTCCCGTTGCAATAAAATTTATGATGTTTGGTATTCTCGTTTATATCATGTTAACTTTGAAGACATTGTGCGGTTAAGCAAAATAAGTTTAATTCCAACTATAATTATGAGAAGGGCTCTAAGTGTGAAGTGTGTGTGCAAAGCAACCCAAAAACCTTTTCGTAGCGTTGAAGGGTGGTGCACCTCTCCACTTGAGCTAATTCATTCTGATCTTCGTGAGATAAATGGAATATTGACTAAAGATAACAAACGATATTTTCTAACTCTCGTAGATGATGCGACTAAGTATTGCTACATTTACTTACTGAACTCGAAAGATGAAGCACTAGAACATTTTAAGATCTTTAAAGCTAAAGTGGAAAATCAACTCAAAAAGAAAATCAAATAGTTAAGGTCAGACTGAGGTGGTGGATACGTTTCAAATGAATTCTCTCAATACTGTGAAGAAAGTGGAATAATTCATGAAATCACTCCGCGATACTCGCCCCAATCGAATGGAATAACCGAAAGGAAGAATCAAACTCTTTGTGAGTTGGTTAATGTCATGTTACAAAGTTCTGATATGTCGAACTATTGGTGGGGTGAAGCAGTTCTCATAGCTAATTATGTCTTCAATAGGGTTCCACCTCGCAATCAAAAGGAAACACCTTATGGGGGATGGAAGGAGAGAAAACATAATTTATCATTTTGTAATACCCCGAATTTGAATCGGGTGAATTGAAAAGAAGTCGGGACAGAAAAGGCATTGAAAGAACTAGAAATTCTGGTTTAGAGAGGGGGTTTTCGGCATTTTATCGCCAACCTGGGCCACGGGTTGTGACCCAAGTGGCCCATTAGGAGAGGCCGGCCAAGAGGAGGGGGGCGCCCCCAACGCTAGCCGCCCCCCCCCCCACACTTCCTCCACTCCTCCCTCCCACAGCCGCCACCTCCCTCCCCCCTAACCGGCACCCCTGCTGGTCCTTGGTGCCGCCTCCCTCCTGTGGTGCCGGCCCTAGTGATCACCATTGCTGCCCCAAGTTCTCCCCCCCCCAAGCCGCTTCCTCCTGCTGTCGCCGCCGGCCGTTCGTCTCCTTCGTGTGGCCGGCCATTGAAGAGGGGAAGGAGGAGAAGAGGGGAAAACCTTCGGGAGGTTGATCAACATTTTCCTGAGGTTCTACAAGGGTAACAATGGCTTCCCCTTGCTGTTTGATTCATAAAAGATGATAATTCGATTCGATCAGTTGGGTCGTTTTGCCTCTATTATTAGATCCAATCTGTACAGTCGGTTGTGCGCCCAGTTTCGGCGTCTTAGAAGCCGAATCTAATATTTTCGTCTCCTAGAGTTTTGTAGCCTCGGTTTTTATATTTCCATAGCCGCCGAGATCATGAGATTCCACCTTACGGTTTAGGCGTTATGAATTATTCTTTGCACGCTATTCTGTTTGTCTGACGAGAAAGAACTATCTGTTTGTTCCTTAATTTTGACCTTGTTAATATAAGATTCAGGACCTCCACCCATCTAGGTTATTGCATAATTTTTAATAATCTTTCCATATCGATAAAGAACACCTCCATTGGATCTGTAGAGTGAAAGATATGCCATGTTCTTTGCTGCTGATCTATTGTCTGGACAGATGTCCGTTCTTACATGTTCAACTGCTGGTTAGCCGAATATTTTGGCCGATTTAGTGAATCTTGTCAACTAGAGTTTCGTAGTCTGATTCGTTAAGTTTCTTTGGGAATAGTTTCACGTCATTCGGAGTTACAGATCTTTAATTATAATTTTTCTCGTACTGCTGCCCAGTAGGGTTGTCAGGTGGCTGAATAGTTTAATTATCAGTGTGAACCGTTGATTGTGTTGGATAGTTAGAGGGTTATGGTAGGACACCTGTAGCTATGTCAAACCTTGTTATCCTTATTCCGAATATATATTTGTGTAGGCGGTGAGGCGGTGAGTGGAGGGGCACATTCGTTGCCTCCTAGCACGTCACAGTGCAGAAGGCAAGTACTATGTTTTATTCTATTGAATGTTGATGATTGAACGTGGATGTAATGCTAGACTTGCTAGTCATATTCATATGCCGAGTATTATTCTTCATTTTCATGTGATAAAAGTTCATTTCATGTCATCCATTCTATTCATGCCATGTTTCGTTTTGACCACGGGAGTGGAAATCATAAGACCCATCAATTCCAATATGGGCATGTAAGTCCCACCACTCCAACGTGAGCAATCTTGGACACCCGTATGAAACATTCTTCATACGGTATTTGGGGTCCCCGGACTTTGTTAAGTATGGACTTAAGTGAACACCGACGGGTGTATCACTCGTTATACCGGTATAAGCTGTTGAGCAGTCCATTCTTTTAATGCATACCTTCATTCCATTCATTCATGTAGATGTTCTGAGAATTGTACATACTTCGGTTATGAATGGCTTGTCTACTTCACTTGAATTTTTATGTATTTTACTTACTAGGTCTTTGGCTCATCCTTGCTTTTTTGTTTAATTTAGGTCAATGATGAGGAAGACAAGACTTGGGAGGGATTAGTCCAGCACGATGCACACCACTTATCTTAAATCAGAATTTATTGATATTTCCGTTTCATGACCTCTATTTGATAATTGTTGAATTGTAATAAACCAACTTGGTTCTGGTTACCTTACTCTCATGTTTTAAATGTATTCCTATCTTTATTTGGAATTGTGAATTATCATTAGCTTCGTATAAATTATTGTTATAGAATCAATGTTGTTTGTGTTTTTTTTCTATTCGGTTCCTAGTGTTTTGATTAAGTTTGAGTGACATATTGGCTTCCGAATAGCTAGGGTGTTACACATTTCTTCGAACTTGGGGATGCCTTGCAAAAGTGCTTGCGCCGTTACCGAAGAAAATAAAATCTGGTCCTAAGACTGTTGATTGTGTCTTTCTAGTGTATGCTAAAAATAGCACAGCTTATAGATTTCTAGTGGTCAAATATGAGGTAAGTGACATCACTACAAATGTAATGTTGGAATCTCGTGATGTGATTTTCTTTGAACATGTGTTCCCTATGAGACCAAATGAAGTCATTGACTCCACTGGTTCATATGAACATTCTATTCTTCCTAGTGTGGATAACACCACTCCTAAATTGGAGTTGAGGAGGATTAAGAGGCAGAGGATTGGGAAGGCTCTTGGCGATGACTATGTCACTTATCTCGTGGATGATGAACCACGAACCCTTTCAGATGCGCATCCCCAGATGTGGATTACTGGAAGGAGGCAATCCATAGCGAAATATATTCCACCATAGCTAACGGGACATAGGAGGTTATGGACCTCCCATCTAGGTACAAGCCAGTGGGCTGCAAATGGATCTTTAAAAGAAAGCGAAGACCTGATGGTACTATAGAAAAGTAAAAGGCATGTTTAGTGGCTAAGTGTTTCACGCAAAAAGAGGGTGATGACTACTTTGACGCATACTCTCTTGTGGCTCGTTTGCCCACAATTCTAGTGCTTTTAGCACTAGATGCCGCATACAAACTCCAAGTAGATCAAATGGATGTAAAGACCACTTTCCTAAATGGAGAGTTGGATGAGGATATTTATATACAGTAACCCAATGGTTTTGTGGTTGAAGGGCAAGAAAAGAAAGTATGTCACTTGATTAAATCATTATATGGTCTAAAGGAAGCTCCCAATAAATGGCATGAGAAATTTGATAGTACTATGACATCGGTCGGCCTTTGTGTAAACAAAGCCGATGAATGTGTCTACAATTAGTTTAGTGGGGACAAATGTGTCATTCTTTGTCTATACGTGGATGACATATTGCCTTTTGGGACCAACATGGATACAATTAATAAAACGAAGTCTTTCCTCTCCCAAAACTTTGATATGAAAGATATGGGTGAAACTAATGTTATCTTAAACATCAAGCTGATAAAGGGTAAGAATGAGATTACTCTGTCATAATCCCATTATGTGGACACAGTCCTAACCAGATTTGGGCTCATGCACTATAAGTCAGTAGCCACACCCTATGATCGAAATGTTAAGCTACATAAAAACAATGGGCATGGAAAAGACCAGCTTAAATATTCTTAAATAATTGGATCTCTAATGTATCTAACTAGTGCAATAAGACCAGACATCTCATATGTTGTAAGCAGATTGAGTCGTTATACGACCAATCTAGGAGATGATCATTGGATAGCACTAGGGAGGGTACTTAGGTACCTGAAGGAGACTACAAATTTGGGAATACATTATTCTGGCCATTCGACGGTCTTAGAAGGATTTAGTGATTCTAACTGGATTAGTTACATGGATGATATGAAGGCTACAAGTGGCTATGTTTTCACTCTAGTAGGTGGGGTTGTTTTGTGGAAGTCTTCTAAACATACTATCCTTACACAATCCACCATGGAGGCTGAGTTGGTAGCACTTAACTCGGCGACTGTAGAGGTAGAATGCATTAGAGAACTCCTTTCTGCCCTACCAGAGCTGGAAAAGCCAATTTCAGCTATATTAACCTAATGCAATAACCAAACTATTTTGGTTAAGGCGGAGAGTAGGAAGGACAATATGAAGTCCCCAAAGCATGTAAAGAAATGACTTAAGTCGGTAAGGCATGCCAGAGATACAGGTGTAAAAAAATACACAAGAAAGTACACCGTGTTAGAAGCATTCACACAAAATTTCATTTTTTAACTCATTTGATATATTTTAAAAATGGTACGAACACAGCTGAATATATCTCACGTTTCGTGCCTCGCAACTTCGCTACGGACTGAAGATTTCATCACTTTGCTATATCCATACGAGTTATTGCGATGCAAAGACATCGAAGCGGCAATAACAACTTCTAACTATGTTCTACTGCATATCCATGGATATGCATTAGACGGACATGCATCGTACATAGCAGTGCACGTAACAACGCGAATCACAACAACACTCACAGCACTACACCTTCCAGATAACGACCAACACAAGAAAGAAAATAACACACAACATTAGGCTCATCTTGGTCTCTAGTCTGTCGAAACGATGCCTCATCTACACCATTTCCCTAACCCCCCACATCACAGCTTCCTCCTGCAGAACAACCCATGCCTAGTGATGATTTCATCTTCCCATACCTAGAATCGGCAATCGCCTGGCCCATCCTGCAATTCAATCAACAAAAAAGGTTTCCTAACATCTCGAGAATGACTAGAAGCAACCCAAACCAAGCAGACTCGCTGAGAAAAGGGGACACTTCTAGTACTGGCGTCCAGGATTCTTGGTCAACCCTAAGGTCTTCCGTTTTCACAAGCGTGTTGCATTTTGGGTAAAGTAACTACGGGTGCCGACGAGGAGGCACTCACTTCGCTCTTCTCGATGTCTACGGGAGTGTAACATCCCTAATTTTGTTCTTTTTTTAAGTTTTAAAAATAAAGTTAACCAATTGAATTTTCTTGTTAAATTCAAAGCATAAATTGAATTTTCAGAAATCAAAAAGATTTAATGTGAATAATCTCAACTTCAATTAAATTAACAGTTGTTTTATTTGAGTTCCTAGCATTCCAGAGAATTATTTGGAATTTTTTAGGAATTTATGGAATTTATTTGCTATTTGTTTGAGCTCAATTTTATTTATCACCTTTTCCTAAATTTAGAATCAGTTTAAATTCTGAAATCCTCCTTGGGCTCAATTTCTTTTTCTTCAGCCTGCATATATTCCTTTCGGCCCATTTTCCCTTTCTTTTTTTTCTCTCCCAGCCGAGGCCCACCACTACCTTTTCTCGGCCCAACTCCTTCGGCCCAGCTCCTTTGCGTTGGCCCGCACTTCCCTTTTCTTCAGCGCGAAGCCCAGCTGAGCCTCCCTCTTGTTTCCTTTGCAGAGCGGGTCCCCTTTGTCAACACGCCACATCAGCGTCTTCCTCTTTCACACCCTAGAGACTTTGAGTTCGAAGCAAGCACATTTGCGCCGCCCGTGTGCAATCAAAATCCTTCATCTCCAGCACTATTTAAGCAGAGCCCCCTTGCATCAAAATCTTCGCCCGTGGCTCCTCTTCTGAAGCCCTAAACTCCAAATCACGAAAGTGATCTTGTTTTGTCGGATTTTGTCGACCAGCCGAACCGCCACCAAAGCTCTTCACCTCCAACGTTCTTCACCAAGAGTACCTCTCCGCTAAAGCCGTTTCCTCCATTAAGATCACGAGCTCACATTATCTTCGTTGCTTCCACCATCTTGGTCCAAGGATCATCGAGGCGTCGTTTCCGTCTCGATCATCAAACCCAACCACGCCGCCCTACTTCGATCTACACCTTGGTGAGCCCCCTTTGTCTTTTGTCCGCGTCATCTTGTGCCCCACCATATTCTCTTCCAATCCCTACCTTTCTCTTTCGCTTTCAGTCACCGAATCGTCGCCGCCGATCTTCTTCCCATTCTTCGGTTAACTCCACTTCACCACCGGTCCAGTCCTTCTCAAGCTATGTTCTTTGCCTCGGTATGATCCTCTCATCTATGCCATCCTGGTGCTTCCATGCGTCTTCGTCGGGCGCCACCTAATCCTCTTCGTCATCGTATTAGTGGAGCTCGCCGCCGCTATTGTCGCCGATATGGCCGACTCATCACCATTCATGTCATGCCATCACCAGCAAAAAGTGTCTCCAAGCCACTGTGAGTTTGTTTCACCTGTTGTCATCGGCTACTTCGCCTTGCTTTGCCATCACCACCGCCACCTTCGTCACCGGCCACGTCTGCCTCTTCTATCTCTTTTGATTTCTATCTATGTTGATGTGTTTTGCCAGGTCATCAACCACCGCAGCAATCAAGTCTAAGTGGCAACCCAGTCATCATCCTTCTCAACAGCTTTGGTGTCATTGCCATGTTGTGCACCCTATATCCAAAGTCCATGGATTTGTTCCATCATGCACCATCTCAGCGCCAATGGGGCCCACTTCTTAAATTCAATCTCCCTTATTTTTCTTTTCAGCCGAAATTCTTTGCTGATGTCAGCATGATCTAGTAAATTGCATTTCCTTTAGAAAAACAATTCCAGTAAATCCTGAAATTCTGATTTTCATTATTTCATATGATTTCAATCTTCCAAAAGTTTGTTCTTCTTCGTTCGAACTCAGATTCAATCCATTCAAATTTCTAAATTCATCTAAAATTGAGCTCTTTTTTTAGAGTTGGTTTTATTGTTTTTTATTTTATTTGAATTTCTTTTGAATGTATCTATGCTTCGTTTGTTGTTTATCTCTCGTTAAACTATCTATTTCGCGGAGCAGGAGCGAGAGCAGAATCAAACTTCGAAGATACAAGTGCGGTAACTAAGCAGAGCCAAAGCCAAGACAAGTCGTAGGCCTTTGATCATATTGAACCTATGATTTCAAAAGTATATTGTTTTATACAATTGCATGCTATTTTTATATCAACTGCTTTTGGGAGTAGTTAACAACCTACTTGTCATTATGCCTTCATTGAATATTTGAATGCCATAAATCATTTGTCACCCTAGAATGGTGAACTTTAGTTGGACATTTTTATATCACCAACATGGGTATCATATTAATGCTAGGTCAAGCTTAGTTGCGATGGGTTCATCATCACATATACAAATAATGTTGAATTTGACTTAATGAGATATAGAATCATGGTGGTTATCCACTGTTATTAAAATTTGCGTACCATGATAGGGTATGTCAATGGTCTTGGATGAACAAAATGCTTTCCACATGGGCGAGCGATCGTGAAGTAAAGGGGGTGCAATTAGCACGTTGTGTGATATGGTAGCCTTGCCTTAGTAATTTGTCAAGGACTTAATCTTGTGCGCCATTGAACTGGATCTTAATCGTACAACCACATGTTCGGTTTGGGACGGACCTGGCTAATTAATTAGTAATGTTTTGATTTGGTTCTGTTTGGGTTGTGTTTGGCGCAAGAGGGGGCTAGGTAGGCGAAACCTTAGCGAGCAGAACTGAGTCAAAGTAGAGTTTTGTAAAGGCCTTGTAATAGTCTCTTAGTCGCACACATACGGAAGTGTGTGGCAGAGATTATAAGTTGATTATCTCTTGTGGGTAAAGCTGTACAATCTCCGCAGAGTGTTAGAAACTATTCGAATAGCTATGTCCGTGGTTGTGGACGTGTCCGCGGATTTCACACGAGATGTAGAGTTTCTTTACAAAATGAGTCGGGGTGTGAATGGGAAGTTCACTTGATGAATATAATATTCATTTGGTGAATGGTAATTCACTTGGTGGTTTGTCTTGAGAAGTGAATGGGTAGTTCACTAGTTGTTTCAAAGCAATTGTTTATTTATTTATTATTCTTTTTAATTACGCATTTCAATATATTTATTGTATTTATCGTCAATACTACTTATTGCAAAAGAACCATACAACTAACCTTTGTTCAAGTCTTGCATGAATACTATTTGTATACATTTTCTCTACGACTTGCTGAGTACTTTATGTACTCACAACTCCAATTCCTGCTGCTCAGTTGAAAAATACCAAGCTGCTCAAGAGCTTTTTTAGAAGGAGAACTATGAAGACTTTGCAGATTAGGATGCGTTTTCCACTCGATTGCCTGTGGGTAGGTTGATTGGTATTTCCAAGTTTTCTCGCTCCGCTACAAGAGTTTATTTATTTCTTTAGTCCTACGTGGCAAGTTAAGTAAACATTTACTATAAGGTCCAGTTATTATTACTATTTGTTATTTTTGAGATCTTTTTAGTTAAATCAAATAAATGGATGGTATTTCATCATTGTTTTCTATGTGAGCTAGCTACTGATCTGGGACTAGTTCAGAATACACAAAGGGTTTCTGAATCGTATTTTTAGGTCCCGGTAGGGAGCGAAAAACAAGGCCAGATAGAGAGAATGGAGAGAAATGTATGAGGAGGGGAAGGACAATAATACAGCGGAGAAATGTATGAGGAGGGGAAGGACAATAATGCAGCGAAAGTGCCTGAGGAATAGCTGTCTTTTATAGCCTCAACTGTCGCCCCCCCCAGCATAGGGTGCAGGTCTCCTACCGTGCGGTTTTATGTAAATTCAATGTTTTCGTCCTTTTTTTTTTTCTCTTAGCTTTACGTCGCGTCGCTTTGTAGTATATTTTTGATAGGAATTTTTAGATGTGGAAAATGAGCTCTAAAAATTATAAAAAAATTGTGAAGCCTCCGGACGTAGTGTGGTTATTTGTCTAATTTTCCCATAATTTTGTCCATTATAAATTTTCCTCTAAAATCCATTTAAGTATACTATTTGCATGAATTTTATGGAAAAATTACGCAACCAAATACACTGTGTCCGAAGCCTCCACAAAGAATTTCATAATTTTTGGATATTATGTGCTACATCTAAAAATTCCTTAAAAAATATGCTTCAGCGGTTTTTCCTAGAAAAATACTACAGTATTGCTATAGTGCCCATCGGACCTGCCGCCCCCTATATGGAGCAGGTCACCTCCCCCAGTGCTGGAGGCAGTTCCCTGCCGTGCCCGGGACTAAGGGCAAGTGCACTGTAAAGGATTAGATCTGCAAATTATGTCGGAAGAAGACTAATTTTTTTAAAAAATGGAAAGAGCAGAAATGCCAAAATTTCAAAACTGAACACAGCTAACGCCCTGCTCCGATAAGCATCTGCAGTCAACACGTGCGCATAAATCAGATGGTGAATACAGTACACATATATTTTAAAAGAAAAGGAATAAATAATGCTTCTAAAAAAAGGCGAAAAAATAACTTGAGGAATCTGCAGACATGCCATGTCGTAGTCTCTTACCCACTCGGCCACTCTCCACGAAAATCACGTGCGCAAACAAAAGCTAAGCAAGAAATGAAGATAAAATTCGCAACCTGTAATTACAAAATCGAATTAAGATAGGCTTACTCTCCCGTATATATGCACCTAGACAAGCCAACAGCCAGAGGAGAAAGAACACCACAAAGCCAAAGGAAGTTGAGCGAATTGAAGCAAATTTCGTGGAACACGCGGGAATTCGGTCTGTTTGGAGGCGGATTTGGGGAGAAATTTTGTGGATTCTCTCGGGTGGAGATTTGAGGTTTGTGTGGGAGGATGGCTTCGGCGAAATCCGGGAATAGGGCGAGCAACTTCGCCATGGCCTGCAGCCTCCTCAGCCGCTACGTCAGGCAGAACGGTTCCGCCACCGGCGAGCTCGGCCTCGGCATCAGAGGTGAGCGGCGTCCCTGTGTTCTGTTTCTGGGGTCTGATTTCTGAAGAAAAAAAATTGCAATTTTGAGGTGCGTTCGTAGGAGTTTCATGTGAGATCTGGTCTCAAAGTTTGCATTTTGGAAGCGGAAGTCCAACCTTTTGCTAAGAATTTGTCTTCAACCAGCCTCGACCTTTTCCAAATTTGGCGAATCTAATCACTTGTTACACCATTTCTGCACAACCGACCTGAAAATTTAAAACCTTTCTTATCCGATGGATGTGGATTTTGTCTGAAAAAGGTATACCGTCCTGCGTTTCAGGTGAAGCCGCCGATGCTCCGAGGCCGCCGGCGACGATGAGCTTCCTTCCGGCGGCAGACGAGGCGAAGGGGAAGGCGAGGAAGGAGACCATGGAGCTCTTCCCCCAGAACGCCGGCTTTGGCTCCGAGACCGGCGCGCAAGAAGCCCCTGATGCGAGGTATTGGACGCCTCTCGATCCGATGTGACATGTTCCGTTTCAGTTCAGTTTGTATACACACATACAGTTATAGTAGCTGCAGCACTAGTTAGTTACATAACTGAAAAAGGTCACAAACCAACCAAATCTTGTGTGGAGAAGGTCTTGCCTGACCTGACCAGTTTTTATCGCCGAATTTGTAGTAACTAAGAACCTTTGTTTCACAGCTTAATGCAAGCTCTCGATCTGGAACTGAATGCTCTGAGTGATTTGATGACCAAACAAAAATCAAGCGTTAGTTGATAGGAGCTGTTCTTCTGATTGTAAATTGACTCAAGACGATGAGTGCTTGTCAACCAAAATCGGTTAAGTAATTCAAATTCTCTGGGCTTTGTTCTCAGGGACCATGAGAAGCGTCAGCTGACCATCTTCTACGGTGGGAAGGTCATCGCGTTCGATGACTTCCCAGCCGAGAAGGCCAAGGACCTCATGCAGCTGGCCAGCAAGGGTGCCTCCCCAGCGCAGCAAGGCAGCTTGCTGCCATCCTCCTCAACTGCAACCGTCACTGACAGCACTAAGGTCTCAGCCGTGCCAGCCCCGGCATCTGCATTACCTGTTGCCCAGATCAATGCCCAGAAGCCTGTTCGTCCGAGTGCAGCAGGTAGCAGTCCAGCTTCTGTTGCTATTTGTATCGATTGTCTGTCGGAATATGGATGTAACATCCAAATGGTTAATTTTTTTGTCGTGCTGATTGATCATTCTTCAATCCTTTGTCTTGTAGATCTGCCTCAGGCTAGGAAGGCGTCACTCCATCGGTTCCTCACGAAGCGAAAGGATCGGTAGGTTACTCTTACTGTCAGTATGACACAAATATGGCTACAACTCTAGTATTTGGATCTCACTTGTGTTATTCCTTGTTTCAGCCTTAATGCAAAAGCACCATATCAAGGCTCCCCTTCAGATGCTACTCCGGTCAAGAAGGAGCTGCTGGAGAGTCAGCCATGGCTCGGGATAGGGCCTCAGGTCGCCAGCCCTGACCTGAGCTTGCGCCGGGAATGCAGCCAATGATAAGCATTGCAATATTTGAATCCGCAATATACTCCTGTCATCAGAGAACTGGATCGTAGAAATTGTCACAAGTCATGTGTCAGGTGTTTTCGTTAGGCCATGATTCCATTATGTGATATTTCTTCCATTAATATATAGGTTTGGATGTAAAGAAAGTAACTGATAATGATGATGATGACAAGTGTTGAGACAAGCTTTGGCTCATTTTACCCCATGGTGACCTGACCCAAATTGCCATGGTAGAAAGACGAAGATGAAATTGTAACAGGTGCGAAGAACTCAGTTTGTGCTCATCTTGAGAGATACTGTGTACCATTTGCCTTTGGCACTGCTGTGTGCAAAGCAAGTGATTGTAATGGATAAAGACCGTAAGATTATTGTCATATTTCTGTTGAAGCCTTTTCGCTTCCGGTTGCCTTTGCTGGCTGTTGCCGCTGGGAAATTCCTGATACGACAGCACCGTCTCTCTACGGAGGGTGTAAAGGTCTAGCACACAGTAGAACAAGGCGTGCAATCGGTAAGGAGACGCGAAACCGGCGGAGATCGACTGACTCTGAAGGTGAAATCAATTTCTGGTGAAAACATCTACGCGAAGCAATATCGAACAGAAACAACTCTTGGGTGCGAACAGAAACAACTCTTGGGTGAGCGTCAACGATGAAGATCAATATGTTGATGTGAAACAATATTGATCAACAATGAATTACAAAGAGTAGATTCTACTGACTAAAAAGGATTCCTAAGGTACATGGTAAAAGTAAGGTAAATGTAAAAGCGTTTTGTTGATTGAGTGTGTCCATCCCGTCAACTGGTACAAGGTCTATATAGCCTATACTAAACGCGGTCGACTCAATCAAGGATTTTGTTACAAACTCCTCTTTGTATCAGCCCAACTCTATCTTCCAGAGAGTTCTTTTCCATCTGCGTCTTGATCTCCTCGCTCTCAACTCCACCTCGACATCGGACTTTCCTTCTATCAATGCACAGATGTTTCTGTTTGTGCTTTTTAGGTCCGTCGTGCGAGGAAGGAGGACATATGGTTTGTTGACTCCGGGTGTTCTCGACATATGACTGGAGATTCTAGATGGTTCTCCTCCTCACCTACCTTTGGGGATGCATCGGACAATGAAATTGATTACCTTTGGGGATGCTTCATGCTTAAGGACGCTTGATAAGACCGTGTCGAGATATAATCGCTATCTGCTTCTCAGGGCTGATGAGGGCACTGTGTGTGTCAACAACAAGTTCATGCTTAATGACGTCGCTTTGGTAAGTAAGCTGAGATATAATCTGCTATCTGTTTCTCAGCTGCTTGATGAGGGTCTAGAAGTAAGGCTTTAAAGTGGTGAGTGTAGAGTTCTAGATTCCTCGGGTGAGCTTGTCTTTGAGATCTCCAGGTTTGAGAGGATCTTTTGTGCTGATTTCAGTATTTCCTCTGCTTCCAGTCCTATATGTTTTGTAGCTTCTGATTCTCATGATCTTGTTTTGTGGCATCGTAGACTTGGGCATATAGTCTTTGATCACATGTATAGGGTCAGTTGCAAGGATTTGATTAGAGGTTTGCCTAGGCTGAAGGCTGTTAGAGATCTTGTGTGCTCACCCTGTAGACATGGTAAGATAGTTTCTGCTTCTCATCCACTTCTTACCTTAGTGATGACTGATAGACTAGGACAACTTCTGCACTTAGACACTGTTGGTCCTTCTAGAGTTCAATCAGCCGGTGGGAAATGGTATGGGCTTGTGATTATGGATGATTTCTCCAGGTATTCATGGGTTTATTTTCTGGTTTCTAAGGACGAGGCATTTGGCTTCTTTAGAGAATTGGTCCTTAGACTTGCTGTTGATCTTCCTGGAGCCTTAAGAGCCATTAGGAGTGATAATGGGACAGAATTCAAGAATTCTTCCTTTGCTACCTTCTGCACTGATAGGGGAATTGAGCACCAGTTCCCTTCTCCTAGAGTTCCCCAGCAGAATGGTGTTGTAGAGTGGAAGCATAGGACCCTTGTAGAGATGACTCGGACCATATTAGATGAGCATTCCACACCTAGGAGGTTTTGGTCTGAGGCGATCTCTACTGCTTGTTATATCTCTAATAGGGTTTTCTTGAGATCTGTGATTGTCAAGACTTCTTTTGAGCTTAGATTTGGTCATAAGCTCAAAGTCTCTCATTTCAAGATTTTTGGTTGCAAGTGCTTCATTCTTAAACATGGCAACCTTGATAAATTTGAATCTAGATGTTCTGATGGCATATTTCTTGGATATACTGCTCATTCTCGTGGCTATCGTGTATTTAATTTTGACACTAACAAAATTGTTGAGACTTGTGAAGTCACTTTTGATGAGGCTAGTTCTGGTACTAGACACGATGCTACAGGTACACAGGTTCCTGAAATTCAAAAAAACATCTTCGTCGACGATGACTCTGAGGATAAGGACCCAATCCATCTTCCAGTCACATCTGAGATGGTTGGAAAGCCTGCTTCCACTACTCCAGCTTCAGCTGAGCAGCCTCCTCCTATCTTCACCGACGATCTGAGTGGCTCTGCTCCTACCTCCACAGCTCATGAGGTAGAGGCCACTTCTGCACCAGGAGCTCCTCTTCACATTCAGCGACGACATCCACCTGAGCAGATGATTGGGGATCTTCATGAGTGAGTCACTCGCTCCGGGTTTATTTCTCCTAACTTTTATGCACATTCTGCTTTTGTCGCTTCTTTTGAACCCCAAGATATCACCCATGCTTTATCTGATGCCTCTTGGGTCAATGACATGCATGAAGAACTTGAAAAGTTTGAAATAAACAAAGTCTGGATTTTAGTTGAACCTCCACCTAATCATAATATAATTGGAACAAAATGAGTCTTCAAAAATAAGCAAAGTGAGGATGGGTTGGTAGTTCACAATAAGGTTAGACTTGTAGCTCAAGGATATTCCCAGGTAGAAGGCTTAGACTTTGAAGAGACCTTTGCTCCTATAGCTAGATTAGAAGCGATTCGTATTTACTAGCATTTGCAACATCTTAGGGTTTGAAGCTTTATCAAATGGATGTTAAAAGTGCTTTCTTAAATGGTTTCATAGAAGAAGAGGTCTATGTCAAGCAACCACTTGGTTTTGAAAATCTTAAATTCCCTAATCATGTTTTCAAACTCTCTAAAGCCCTGTATGGATTGAAGCAAGCCCCTAGAGCATGGTATGATAAGCTTAAGAGTTTCCTGCTTAAAAATGATTTCAAAATGGGAATAGTTGATAAAACTTTGTTCACTCTCAAGCATGACAATGATTTCTTATTAGTTTAGATTTATGTGGATGATATCATATTCGGTGGTTCCTCTCATGCTTTGGTGTCCAGATTTTTAGATTCTATGAGCAGTGAGTTCGAGATGAGCATGATGGGAGAATTGGCATTCTTTCTTGGTCTTCAAGTCAAGCAACTGAAAGAAGGCACCTTCATTCACCAAAGCAAGTACACAAATGATCTTCTTCGGCGCTTCGACATGTGAAGCAGTAGACCAATGTCAACTCCCATTGCCACAACCACCGTGCTGTACCCTAATGAGGATGGAGAGTCCGTGGACCAGAAGGAGTACCGCAGCATGATCGGCTCCCTCCTCTACCTCACTGCGTTGCGGCTGGACATACAATTTGCATTATGTCTATGCACTCGCTTTCAAGCTTCTCCTCGTGCCTCTCATCGTCAAGCAGTACGTCACATCTTCAGGTACATCCAAGATACTCTTGACTTTGGACTCTGATATTCTTCTTCTTCTGCTCTCTCTATTTGGGCTTTTTCTGATGCTGATTTTGCGGGGTGTAGAGTAGATAGGAAGAGTACTTCTGGCACTAGTCATTTCTTAGACATATCTCTTATCTCTTGGTCTTCTAGAAAATAGTCTTCTGTTGCGCAGTCCACAGTCGAGGCCGAGTATGTAGCTGCAGCCAGTAGTTGCTCTCAGGTTCTCTGGATCTTATCTACTCTTTAGGACTATGTGTTATTTTTGGGTAGTGTTCCTCTTTTCTGTGACAACACTTCTACCATAAACATTGCCAAAAACCCAGTGCAACATTCTAGGACTAAGCACATTGACATTCGATATCATTTCCTTAGAGACCATGTTGGGAAGGGTGATGTTGTGCTTTACTTTGTTGAGTCTGAGCAGCAGGTTGTGGATATTTTGACTAAAGCTCTTGATTCTTCTCGCTTTGCTACTTTGCGGGGAGAGTTAGGAGTTGTTAGTCCTCTTGGCCTGTTTTGAGGGGAGTTTGCTCTTTTTACATTCATTGTATCATAATGCATTTTACAATTCAAACATCCTGCATTGTAATATAAACTTGTGGAGCTTTGATTATTATCCTTGTATGACTTGTTTTCATACATTATACCATGCCATGTTCTATGCTAGTCTACTAGAATTCTTTTATGGCTTTTCTTGTTTAGCTTAGCTTTTGCCAGGCTAGCTTTATTATCTGTCAGCAAATTGAATCAAAACATGACTTGTTCAATCTGGTGACTAGTTTTGCTATAGTGATCCTCTCATGATTCATGCCATGTCATAGAGGTTAAATTGAGTCTTGAACTTATTTTGAGCTAAATATTGAGCTATGTTAACTCTTAAGTCAAGCAAATGAAAAATGAGCTTTTCTGTGCGAAAAAACTGATCTCACCAATTCTTTCTCATGAGACTGCTTGCCATTGCACTAGGCATGAACTCAGGGGGAGTTTTGGATGATCTAGACCACTCTTTTAAGCTTCATGCTTGAGATGGTCGCGGCAAGACTTGAGATCTAGCACAATGCTAAGAAAACAAAAATATCAATTGGTTGAAGCTTATGAGGCAGTTGTGGATGGCTCCTAGTCCAGGACTTGCTTTACTAAGATAAAATCAATCATTTTTAGCAAAATGCTCAAAGTGCTAAATGATTGAACAAATTGCTTCATAATTAAACTCATAATGCTCAAAATTTAACAAGTTGCTTTTAGACATGGCTTGACTCATTTTTGGATATCTTTTCTGAAACTATGATTTTGAGTAACTTATCATGCTATTAGTTCATTCAATCTAAGATTATTGCTATTTTTGTCTTAGCTTTGCTGTACATGTTTTGCCATGATTGAACATAACTTCTTCACATCATATGGCTTGGTGTAATACTTGTACTGTCTTCATGGATAATCTTCGTGGCTCCTTTTGCTAAAGTTCAAAAACCAAAAAAAAATTGAAAAACTACAGCCATTCCTTCATGCTCTATCTTCTTCCATGCACCTTCATGAATTCATTGTCAAAAGGGGAGAAAGATTGGTAAAAATATCGTTCTAGAGCTTTTTGGAGTATTAGGGAGAAACTATTTTTTCTAGAAATTTGTGATCATAGTGAGTGGGAGCATCTCAATTGCATTCTCTTGATCCTATTGCCTTTCTGATTTTGATTTGCAATTCTAGAAGACTCACAATGATCAAAGGTCAAATAGAACAATTGTTCTTTCATATGGACCTAAGTGAGATTTTTTGCTATTCTCTGAAAATTAAAGTTTTTGTGCTCTCTTTTCCTTATCTCACTTACCTATACTATTCTGAAGCCAGCTTGGTCCTTTCCTAAGCTTTCTCTTGCTTATGGACCAAGTTGTGCATTTGCGCGAAAACTGCGAGTACTTTACTTTTCAAACCACAAAGTTACATTTTCTGTGAGATTGCCAATGTGTTCATCAAGGGGGAGATTGTGGATATCATGGGGATATGTGCATGATCTTAGGATGATGATACAATTGGCAATGGCTTTGTTGGTTTGTCGAGTCACGCATTTTGGAGAAGTTCTAATGCTGTTAGGCTTCAGGCGGTCGGACCGGCCCAAGCGGCGGTCAGACCAGCCGTGTGGCAGTCCGACCAGCAAGAATGCCGGTCAGATTGGTCAGGCCAAAGAGGCCGGCGGTCAGACCGGCTTTGTGCGGCGGTCTTACCGGCCAGAACTTTTGTTGAGTATGGAGCTAGGCCAAAAATAGAGTGTGTAGAAATGAGAGGAGTCTCCTACACTTGGTCTCATAATTTTTGGAGCTTCCAGTCAAAATATATATTCGTTTGAATTTTCCAGAGAGCTCTCGGATTTCAAGAATGAAATTTTGGCTAAATCCCTTGCGGGTGGTCCGACCAGCTAAGGCCTAGCCGTCTGACCAGCAATAAGGGAGGTCAGACCGGCCAAGGTGGGCAGTCTGACCGGTTATGTGCTAAACATTGATATAATTGGGGTTTTGTTTTTGGGATATGTCATATCCATGTTTATCTTGGCTTATGTGTTGCATATTGCCTGTTTTGAGCTAACGTGTGTCAAGTTGTGAAGAACTTGTTCCCGAAGACGATTTCTTGGTCTATTGCTGTGCTGGTGGCTTGCATGTCAACGACGGTCAACGGCGAGGAGGATCGGGACTAAGCTTGGAGAGCTGAGGTCCAGAACGATCATGGATGCCGGGTGAGGTCGTGTGACTCAAGCATGTCGTAGAATGGACAAGATGGATCGAACGGGCAGTTTGTTGCAGCTGGTTGGATCAAGCGGCGTGGGGGTCGGTGCAAGTACCTTGGAGGTTCCGATGGGATTCGGACGGGAGATACTTGACGACATGATGAGAGCCGCTGATCAACCTACACGTGGCGAAGCAAGCGATTGCTTCGGTTAGATTGGACTCGGTCCATTGAGAATGATCGAGAAGGGGTATTTTGGTAATTTCACCAAATACCGCCTTTGTGACTCTTGACTAAACCGCGGCGCTTGGAGAAGCGGTTTAGGTCAATCGAAGATGAAGACAGTGCTTCAGATTGCGTGCGTATGTGTCACGTTGTATTGGGCCTTAACCGGAGCCCATTAAGTGAAATCTTCTAGAATACTAGGCCACACTATATATATGAGGGGCTGCTGTAAACAGCTCTCAAGCACTTCATTAGAAAAAAAAAATTCTAGTTGGTTTTAGGGTTTAGAGAGGAGAGGTGGGGCTTAGGCTTTTGAGAGATGTGTTGGGTGTGTGCTCATGGATTGAGTTCTTGTCCTCCTTGAGGGAGAGGCTGTAACTAGCAAACACCATGAATCAATCTATGGATGATTGTTCAAAGATGAGTCTCCTTGTGTTTTTCCTTCTCTTTTGATGATTTTTGGTGCTTCCTTGATCCGGTTGTTTTGGTTGGTTTCTTGACCTCTTTTACCTTGCTATGATGTGTGGGAATACTCCTAGAATCATCTAGATTATCAATCTCCCACGAGCAAGATTTGGATCAAGTTTTTGTTTTGCTCGGTTTTAAACCCTTCTTCAAAAAATAGAGAAAGGTCAAAACTTTGACGTAGATCTGGACAATCGCTGCTTGGAATAGATTCCAGATATCCCTAGGAAGGTGTGCTTCAAATTTGGTCAAGTTTCATCGTGTAGATTAAAAGTTAGACCGATTTTCGTTTTGGTTTTGGGTTGTCTGCACTGTTTCTGGTCAGGGCCGGTCAGACCGGTTACACAATGGCGGTCAGACCGCCAGTTGGTCGTCGGTCTGACGGCTCCTAGTGAGTTGGATCTCCTTATTTTTGGTCTTTTACTTGAGGGGTTAATCGGATTCAGCACAAGGCTTCCACTGTGTATTTACTGATCTTCTTAGCTTTCATAGATATTGGAGAAAAGTCCGTGTTGAATTTGATAAAGGTAAAAATCAAGAAAGCGTCTATTCACCACCCTCTATTCGCCTCTCCGATCCTACACTTTATGATATTGATTCAAGGAATTTTGGGGTCTGCTTCATGCTTCGTCAAACTACTTGCCTTCACGGATGGTGAATCGCAGCTTAACATCACGCGCGCTCCTCCTGTCACGAAAGTGTGACGTTTTAGATGTCAACATTGTCCATAAAACCCATCACTAATTTCTATGATAATATATTTATAATACACAACAAAATTATGACATTATGAAAAGTTTTTTGAGACAAATCTAATCCAAATATTCATAGAGATACTGATAGCCAAAGTTTATAATATTTAATTGCACGTGTCTCAAAATGTCACTCTTCGGTGATTGGTCAGCCAAGGTGTATCATGGTGAGTTCACATGGTGGGTCATGGCGTGGCTACGAGATTGGTGTGCACCTGATGTTGATGACTGCACCTCAAGTCCTTACAAAAAAACGCAGTTCTTCGGTTTGTGTAGTTCCTTGTTGATAGTCAGCTCGGGATGTTTGTTGTTTGTAAGGGGTGAGGGTGGTGTTTTGTTGTTGCACCACAAGGTACTGGCATTGTGGGCGCAAGTGGTGCCTTGGTAGGAGTTCTAAGTTTGGGACTCCTTCCTTGAGGGTGTTGGTGTTCCGTGGTGTCTCCACTCTGGGAGTTAATGTTGTATTCTCTTGTTGTTAAGTGTGTAAACTAGGAAAGAGCAGTAGCAATGAACTTGCCGTAGAGCAGTCGCCAGCGACGTACTTATGCTATTTTCCTACTTGTAGACTCTTTGCAGCGTTGCTGAGTAACAGCGTTTGTTCTGTATTAACGGCAACAAGTTTAACAAAGAAAAGAAGAACGTTTTTCCTTGCCCATAATAATCATATGGACTAGTACTGTCGGTAGCTAATGTCCCAACTTTTACATATTCATGGGCCACTAGCGACCCAACATATATAATATAGTAGATCTTTTTGGTGTGATGCGCGTAGAGTAAAGCCCAAGCCTGAAGCTTGCTTGAAAAGTGAAAGGTCTGACGCCAACTTTTACTATCGATCATGGCCGGCAAGCAGCTCGATCAGGGGGTCTTGTAGTATATATTTGCCTACGCTGCTGCGGCTTTCAGCAACTTTATTCATTGCATATATGCCACTTGTCATGCAAGTCCATTTCATCACATGCCGATCGATCTGCTGTTGATCTTTTGAATAAACAAACGAGGGGCTAATATAGCAGCAGCCTGCTTCCTGTGTGCTTTTCAACTGTTTCAGTGAATTCCACGGCCGCTGCAGAATCAAATCTTCACTATGGCGATCGAGTACGTACGTCAAGACTTGAACGATTTTGTGGCAACCGTGATGTACGTACGTATTTGCGCATGAATGGAACGATGCTACTAGAACGATGTATCGTGTACATTCAATTCAGACAAGCAAATAAAAAGACAAAGTGGACTCTGATCTGCGTACAGCAAGCAATTCCAACTGTGCACGTACGCGTGCAGAATATGATCGATGCATGCGAAGGAGCGTTACAGTGGCTAATTTCAGCCCCTTTATCTCTTTCTTTTCTCTTCTTTTCGACGACGAATCGCAGTCTCACAATACAGCTTGTGTGACTAGGCTCGTTGTTCAAGCGTTACTAATTCCAATCACACCAAGAAAAACACTAGCTAACAAAGATAGAAGAATGTTCTACCTGTTGTTGAACATCGCTGATCATACATTTATCATTACTGAACATTTCACTACTACAAAAAAAAAGATAATCACAGACGGTTCGTAACAGTCATCACATACGATTTTTAAACCGTCTGAATTACACGTCCGTGATGACAGGCGGTTACCACAGACAGTTTTTAAACCGTCTGTGATAAAGATCATCACAGACGATTTTTAATAAAAAAAACCGTCTGTGATAGTGGGTCACTATCATAGACGGTTGCAACCAAGAACCGTCTGTGATAGTGGTATATCACAGACGGTTCTTGGCTGCAGCCGTCTGTGATAAATTTATATCACAGACGGTTTTAAAACAGACGGTTGCAACCAAGAATCGTCTGTGATAGTGGTATATCACAGACGGTTCTTGGCTGCAACCGCCTGTGATAGTTCTTTGTACCCAACTAATTTTTGTCGCATTTTTAGCTAGCCTCAGGAATTGCTAGTCATGCCCTCTGAAAATAAACAAGCAGAAACAAGTACATCACAGATGAATCTGATAACTAAAAGTGATCATTTAACTGAAAATCAATTGCAAAATAATATTTCATATATTGTCAGTAGAGTTACAAATTGAATTACAACTGCTCAAATTGAATTTCAATATTAAATCAATTGTTCGAAGGTCGTTCATCGATGTCGACGGCGTGAAACACTTCATCGGGGTTAACGATGTTCGCCTTGATGAAGCTGTAGAGCGCCCCTCGAACGTACGTGACCTCTTTCATGTCGAATGCATTTAACTCTATATCTAAGAGCTGTCGACAGCAGGAGTAAAGTAGTAAGCATATATATATAAATTTATAATTAGAAAATAATTATTGCGAGATTGACAAACCTGGGGATCGTGCCTCCTATAACTAATCAATAGCCGCATATGATGGCATACGTAGAATTGTCGTCCAGAGCAAGCAATCCTATTTTTATGTAATTCTTGACGTAGGATACGTCTTGGTTGATTGTTTGCTCAGAGATCACGTGTGGGTCGAGGAAACCCACCAGTTCTTTGAGTTGACAGGCACATTTCATAATGTATCTGTAGATAAGCAATGAGTTGTGATATTTATAGGTATCACGTGAGTGTAGAACTTGATTGTACACACTTACAGTGTCCAGCATCGTAGAAGTGATGCGTCGAGGGCATTCAGGTTGTATAGGTCGAATAAGTCGTCGAAGCCCACGACGAAGTGGCCCGGCTCGTGGGGAAAATGCTCCCTCTTGTATCTAACGATGATTCCAGTATGGTCCCCCTCCTCTCGAGTCTTGCGCATGTACTATTTATGTAAAGATTGACAAGCTAGTCCTGAGCCGTGTAGTGCTGTGTTGGAGACCAACGGACTTCCGAGAGAGTATTTCCCGGGCTTGGCAGGCGCCTGAATATTCTTCGATATTGACTTCACCTTAACGAGTTGTCTGCGTCCCGTATTCCCGTGAGACGACTCGGGGACCGATATGGTGACACATTTTTCTTGTCCCTTCGGCGTATTCTCTACTGGAGCCGATGAGGTGGCCTTCTGAAGCGAAGGTTGAGGCGGACTCATCGAGGGTCCTATTGCAGAGGCAGGGTATGTCGATATGGCGTCAGTGTAGGGTTCAGGGCGATGTCCTTCTTGGGCCACTGGATAAAAGTGTACATGGCATCCCCTAGTGTTCTGATTTCTTCGTTTGGGCGAATCTCTAGTGGGATAGCCATGAAATTATCATGTACCATGTCCACCTGGACCCTGGCGTAACCCTACGCCAGTTGGGCACCGTGCTGCACTACCCCTTCCTGGTATGGATACACCATACCCCTCTCAGCCTCAATAGGAATGGACCCGACCATCCTCACTTGGAGCTTGCAAGGCGTCGCCTCCTACAAAACGATACACAATTAGCTAGGGCGTCCTATAAATCTATCTTTGGAGCATTCCAGAGATGTACATTACCTCGATGTCGTCGATCGGTAATTGAACGTCGTCATGTCCAGAATTATGTGTGGACGCGACGCTACTCCGATGTTGAGGAGGACTTGCTCCCAAATTAACAGGGACGGCTTGCGCCTGGAGTAGTTGATTTACTTGGTTTTGCAAGATTGTTATTTGTGCTTGAAATTTTTCAGTAAGAACATGTTCTAACCGGGCGTCGTGCTGGTCCTTGGATCTCTTCCTACTCCTATATGTGTCGGAGTCGTGTTAGAATCCATCCCTCCAAGGTACGTAAACCCCAACGCCTCGCGTGCGACCCGGGTGCTCCTTGTTTCCCAGGGCCGTAGATAGTACGTCCTTCTCCCTGTCTACTTAGAAGGAACCTTAGGAACATGCAGAAGTCAATGCTTCCTGCAAGAGGGTAATCATGTTATTATAGACACCGTAAAGTTATGGACTTATTAACAACTAAGTGGTTTGACATATTTACCGGGTCTTGGGACACTACCTCGTCTGTCGGGTTTGTGAAAGAGATGTCGCCGGAAGACGTGGCTGATGCCCTCGCTCTTAACCAGGCTCGAGCGCGCTCGTCGCTCTTAACCAAGCTCGAGCGCGCTCGTCTAAGATCTCAGTGAACGATCTGGTAGCGGTCTCGTCCTCCGTCGCCCATTGCGTGGCTTTACCTGCGTACCCAGCGGTTTCGAGTTTGTGGGGGTGAGTGTTTTGTGCCTGAAGAGCTTTGTGCGCCGCACTTTGCTCCTGAAATTCGGTCGTCATCTTCATCTGCATGAAGGCGTCCCATGTATCCCGCGATAAAAAATGATACTTCGTGAAGGGCGTCCGACCTGTGTTCACGTACTTTGTGACAAGCGTGCTCTTGAAGGTCCTCCATACGTGGCACATCGTGTGGAACGCCTACCGTCGCACGCGTGCCTGATCTGCTTATGGGAAAGCGAACGAGACAGAAATTTCAGTCCACAGCTGGGCTCCCTCTACATCCGTCAGAGCTTTCCAGCTTGGGTTAGTGATGGGGACCCGTTCCCTTGCAAGTACCCCGCAGACGGTCCGGAATCTCGCAGCTGCATTCTTTGGACTCAGAGGGATCCCAACGTCACTGACCTCCTTGATAGTCATACGGCCTGAGGGCAATTTGGGGATTCCTCTGCCATCTCGCTTGCGTGCCACCTTGATCGGAGATCGGGCGCATTCGAGAGGCGTCACGACGGCGGCGAAGGCGGTGCCTCGCCATCTAAACTTACTTGCTATCTATATAAGTTACGTACACAATGATTACATAAACAAATAAAAGTTACCAATTGAACATAAATATAGGATACGTAGTAAAGAAAATAGATGAAATTGCACAAAAAAATTACAAAATACATGAATAAAGCATAGTTGAATAGTACGTAGGAAGTAACAAAAGAGTTAAGATGGGAACCATCTCACCCCGGAATTTGATATGGGTTCTTTCTGAAACAGTGAAGTGAACAGTGGACTGGTTGCTTAGTTTAAAGAACATTAATTAGATGGCTATATAAAGTACTCACCTGAATTTACATAAAATGGATCATTTTTAAACAGAAATAGCATGTGAGCACTGAGCAGTGTGATGGTGAAACAATGGAAGACTAACTTGCAAAGTTGAGGTTTAAAAGTGTGGGCAGCCAAATGAAGAATTATATGGTAGGGTGATTCTAAGCAAAAAATCCATAAGCATGCGCTCCCAAAAATGTTATACTATGCTGCAAACTAAAGTCGAATGCTGAACAGTGAACTCATCAGTGTCATCACTTAGAGAAATACAATACATAATATTCATGCAGCAGTAATAGGATTTTTTTTTTAATACTAAACCTTTTTCTGTCTTCTTTATGGACCTACTTGCACCTAAGATATCACCAATATCAATAAATGCCTTCAGCTGCTCAAATTTCTCCTCTGTAAGGCTGTCTTTCTCATAGTAAAGCTACAAATTGCCAAAAAGAAAGTCTTAAAAACATATATCCATTTCACAACAAATATCTTCAACAACTAAACAAATAAACACAAGTTTTAGTAGCTACTAGTCACAACTCACAAGAAATACAAACGTAAACATGATCAACCACACTTCATTCTTCTTAGGCAGAAAGCAAATTCCAATGAACAGAATAAATTTCATCTGAACAAGTATTAACATATGCTTGCATATACATAGTGACCACATGAAAATTTGATCTTTGCCTAACGGTTTGGTGCCTTTGTCAATTGTTACATGAATGTAACATCCCAAAGTTTTGTTACCAAAATAAAAATCATTATTTTATTGGATTTCTAGCTGTCGAAGAATTTTCTCAATTTTTTGTTTTAGTAACAACTCACAAGAAAACAAAGTAAACATGATCAACCACACTTCATTCTTCTTAGGCAGAAAGCAAATTCCAATGAACAGAATAAATTTCATCTGAACAAGTATTAACATATGCTTGCATATACATAGTGACCACATGAAAATTTGATCTTTGCCTAACGGATTTGGTGCCTTTGTCAGCTGTTACATGAATGTAACATCCCAAAGTTTTGTTACCAAAATAAAAATCAATAAAGTATTATTTTATTGGATTTCTAACTGTCGAAGAATTTTCTCAATTTTCTGTAACCTAAAAAGAGTTTTCACTGTTAAAAGGAAAAAAAGAAAAAATAATTATTTAATTTCTTGGTTTTAAAGTCAAAAAGAAAGTTTATTGAGTTTTAATGAATTTTCTGGAATTTTATTGGATTTAAATTGAAAAATAAAATTTTACTTAATTTCTGGAATTTTTGGTATTTAAAAATATTTTTCCTATTTTCTAGAAAATAAAATCAAAAATAAAAGCCAACTTCAAGTTGGAATTATTTATATTAAGTTTAAAATAATTCTGGGAATTTTTGTGAATTTTTCTAGATTTTTTGGACTGTATTTACTATATTCTAAAATATGTTCAAATTTGTGGCTTAAAGGTATTTCGAAAATAAAAAAAATAAATCAAAAATCGGGTTCCCATTCGGTCACCCATCCCCCCTTCTCCAGCCATGTGCTCTAGCGTCGCCTCTGGTGGAGCTCCGCCACCTTCGTCAGCACCGCCGGCACCGCGACGTCGTACTCTATGTGTACACATCTTCGCTTCACCGAAACCTCGCCGGAGCTCCGCCCACCTCCATGGCCGACACCTCCTGTGCGTCGCAGCCGCCGGCCATCTCCGACCGCGCCGCCTCCTCCATCGGCTCCGTCTCGACATCAGCAATCCATTTTGGTAACTTGCGGCCACCTTTCCTCTTCCCCCACCCGCGCTATGGCCATTTCTTCCTCTCTGTTGAGCCGAAGAAGAAGTACAGTGCAATTGCTTATTAGTTCCATATTGTAGCAAATTAAATAGGTTAAGAAATTCAGTCCAAAAATCATTCCTCTCTATTTCAAACTCCGAATCCGATGATTCTTGCTCGTAAAATCATCTAAATTTATCCTTTATTTTTCAGTATTTATTTTGTAATTTTTAGTTTTTATGTTATTTCTACTATTTATTCTATCTGTGCGTCGCCGCTGCCACCCGTCGTCGTCGGCCGAACCGCAACTACCATCGGGTAGAGTACCTCACCGAGGTTCCATTTTTGTTGTTCGCTGGTCACCTCTCCCTTCCTATTGCTGGCACGACCATTTGTTCCATTTTTTTTACTATTCATGTATGCATGGAAATGAATAGTGCCATGCAAACTACTATTCACTCTCCCTTTCAACCTTCCGGAATTTCGTTCTCCCTCATACGAACTCCGATTTTGTCGATTCAAATTCCTATATTCATATAAAGTCGATATCTTACTTCCAGTATTTATTTATTAATTTTTTAATTTTATTTTGATTTTATTTGGATTTCATTTGAATGCTATTTGAATTTGGATCATTTACGCGTATAGATTTCAACGACTTCGGACATCCGTATTTCAACGCCGTTTGAGAGCATAGATTATTTGAGGAAGGCAAGTTATACCTTTGATCATATTTGATCCTATTATTTAAAGTTATTTAAATTCTGTTTTAAATTATTATTGCATGCTATTTCTATTCAAGTAATTTAAATACCTATTTTTCAATTATAGTTATTCCCATTACCTGTGTATAGCCCACTTTGTTATTGAATCATACATACCTTGACACCTTAGATGAAAATCTAGCTTATGCAACGGTATGAACTAGAACATTTTGGGAAAAATTATGCTTAGACATGCTTGGACCAAAAATGTTTAGTTTCGGGAATTTAACCAAATAATCAACTATTGTTTAAAACCCTATGGCATTGGTTTGTCATGGAAGATTTTGCAAATGACTTTGAAAAGCAAAAATGAAAAGTTGGTTTGTACTTGGGCAAAATGGATGCTTGGTGGGTGCAGGTTTATGCACAGGCTCAACTCGGGTAGGGTTGAGGCCCAGGGGTTATTTTGAAAGTCACCCAAGTCAGTTAAGGACCGGTTTTCGAGCCGCACCTTGCAAAGCTCCACCGTACTACCACAAGCCTGGAATGGGACAAGCTAGGCTGAATAATTTGCAACGTTCCATTGTTAGTTGTGCCATTTTGGTGTGTGGGTGTTGGTTAGACAGTATTCCCACTTGGCGCAAGAGGGGATTTTCGGCGGGTGGTTAACCCAATGGAAGTGAAACCTTGGCGGCGCAAGAGGGGGCTTCTAGCAGATGGTTAATCCAAAGGAAGTGAAACCTTAGCGAGTATGACTACTTTGGAATGACGCATTGTAAAGGTCCCGTGATAATCAGTTAGTCGCACACCTACGGAAGTGTGTCAGGCGGACATTAAAAGTTGATCATCTCTTGTGGGTAAAGTTGTACAACCTCTGCAGAGTGTAAAACTATTCGAATAGCCGTGTCTATGGTCATCGACATGCTAGCAAAGCCACTCAAAGTTAGACTTTGATTTTGTTTTTAAAAATATTTTAGCAAATAATTTGAGGATGGTTAATCCTTCTGGTAAAATTCGGCGGTTAGCCATGTGATAGGAGGGTATCCATCACCATGTCTCATATGGAGGTTATCCTACTATAAAACTTGATAATTTATAAAATAAATTTTAGTTATAGAATAACTGCTTTGGAACTTAGTACAAATATTTAAAGAAAACATTGATTTATGCTAATTCAACCAATAAGCATTCCTTTGATATATCCATACATGCATTAACTCTGTTATTGGGTGTAACTTGCGAGCATGGTAGCTGTGTTCACCCTTGCTTCATGCAAATAAATTTCAGAGAAGGACTTCACCACCGGTGTGGATCTCGACGACTAGGCCGCGACCCTAGTTGATTGCCTGTGGCAGATCAGCTGGACTCCACTACTTCTTCGTCTTCCGCTGTGTTTGTTTATTGTTGGCCCGTAAGCCTCTTTTGTAATAAACTCTGTTGATTATTAATAAAGTTATGCGAATTATGGATGCTACCATATTTGTTTACTGTGTGAACTAGCTACTGATCATGGGACTAGTTCAAAAATGCATAGAGGATTCTGGGGTGTTACTCCCGAGTCCGACAATGAACTTGGTTTACTAGTATAACACTATCAAGTAACATATTAACACCCATCCCATTGATGTACAAAAAATTCAGAGCCCAAGATTCCTTCCCCTCTCTTCCACCTCCCAATTCGACACATCACCACCCATCCCATCATAACGGTGCTAACCCTAGCTTCTTGAGCTCTTCGCGCAAACAATTCACACATCGCGGCGAAGGAATCAAGCGAAACAGCAAAGATTAAGCACGGATCAAGGAGCGAGATTTTGGGGGTTTACTCACGAAGGAGGCGTGCCGCGCGAGCACCGGCTTCCTCGCCGCCGCCGGGGTTTACTCACGAAGGCGGTGTTGGGTGGTGTCGGAACGGGGGAGGCGGTGTTGGGTGGTGCCGGAACAGGGAGGCGGCGTTGGGTGGTGCCGGAACGGGTGAGGGGGCGATTCTGGGGAAGAACTAGGACAAGTGCAGCGGGCGATTCTGGGGAAGAACTAGGGCAAGTGAAGTGGGCCACTTATATAGACTAACATCACAGACAGTTCTTTAATAGACCCACACCAAAAATGTGCTTCTCTGGAATAAACGCTCCGTGAGAACTTCGGAACTTCCGCACACCAGTAGTTTCGTTTATCAACAGCGGAACTACCGCACAGAGAATCATTTCAATGGGAAATCGGTCGGACCGCCCAACACATGGCAGTACGACCGATTTGGCATCGGTCAGACCGGTGACCCCTGGCTGTCAGACTCCAGGCCACAGAAGCAATGCACTTTTAACTTTGCTCAAATGACAAAACACTCTTGGACCGAAAAGGCGACTAGAGGGGGAGGTGAATAGGAGCACGCTCACTTTTTCTATAATAATTGATTCAGTAATATTTTACTCCAATAGCTATGGAAGCTATAAAGATCAATGTACCAGTACAGCGGAAGACTAGTATTGAAACCAATTTAACCCCTTAAGCAATACGACGAAAAACAACACAAGCTAAAGCACAGCAATGCACTGGCGGTCGGACCGCTGGGACAATGGCAGTCTGACCGATTCCCTGGCGGTCTGACCGGTGGCCTTGGGCGGTCTGACCGCTGGCCTCCAGAAAAGATTAAACAGCCCGATGATGATGTTGCAAATAGATGAAACTTTTGATCTACAACTCTAAACTTGATGAAACTTGGAACACACATTCTCTATGATATCAGGAACCTATTCTAATCGAAGGTTATGATAATTCTTGGAAGAATAGGGATCCTTTTCGGTTTGATCAAAGAAGGGTTCAAAACCGGGTCAAAACGAAAACTTGATCCAAAATCTTGCTCGTGGGTGATTGATGATCAAGATGATTCTAGATAGGTTCCCACATGTCGCAAATAGAATTCAATCAAAAACTCGCGGATCAAAGAAAGACTCAAAATCATCAAATATAGAGAAAGAACGCAATGAGACAAAACATTGATCAAACCTCCCTTTGATTGATTGATATGATATGGGCTTACAGCCTCTCCATCAATGGAGGACAATGCTCAATCCAAGAGCACAAAAATCACACCAAACTATCAAGAACCCTAGCCTCCACAAAAGCCCTCCCTAAGAAAATTAGGGTTTATAAGAGAAGCAAAAGAGACGAAGAGGAGGTGCAGCCACCTCCCTCTCCTATTTATAGTGGAGGCTTAGACCTTCTAGAAGTTTGACTCAATTGGGCTCCCGTTAAGGCCCAAAACAAACGGGACACATACGCACGTATTTTAATGCGCCGTCTTTAACACCCCTTGACCTAACTAGCTACACCTAGCGCCATCTTGCGCCTCGTATTAGCCAATAGGTCACCCTTGTCTATCTTGCACTACGCTTGAGTACATTGACCTCACCCGGCATCGTCAATCGTTCTCGGCCTCAACTCTCCAAGCCTAGTCCCGATCATCCTAGCCGTTGACCGTCGTTGACCACCAAGAAACCTGCACAACAATAGACACGTAAACCAAAATTGGGAACAAGTTCTTCACAACTTGACCCATGTTAGTCAAAACATGCATCATGCAACATATATGCCCTGAAACTCATGACTTTGACCTAACAACCAAATATCGCCGCCACGACGAGCGACGAACCCAGTGAAAACCGGTCAGACCGCCCCCAGGGCCAGTGTAATACCTCATAAATCCAGCTAGTTCGTATAGTTTGGAATTTAATCGAAAACGAGATTTAAAAGTTTCCGGAATCGCATTCGGTAAAAAGAAAGAAGTCAGAGGGAGAAAAAAAAATAGTTTTGTCGGAAATTCCAATTAGCGAGGGGTTATCGATATTTTTCGGCAACCTGGGCGCGATCCGCGACCAGGAGGCCCAAGGGGCTGGCGGCCCATGAAGTGGCCGCCATAAAGAGGCGCCCTCCCCCAAACCCTAGCCGCCTCCTTCCCCTCCCACCTAGCCGCCACCCCTCCCTCTCCATCCTCCTTTGCCGCGCCTCCTCCCTGGTTGGCGCCGTCTCCTCCCTTGGTGGCGGCCATTGGTGCTCCAGTTGGTCTCCAAGATCCCGGCGCTTCTCCTCCGATCTGTCCTCGGCGGGTCGTTTAAATGCCGATTGTTCGCTGTGGTGTGGCCGGCCAAGGAAGAAGAAGGGAGACCAGCGGGGAGTGGTTCTTCATCGTGCTACAGGTCTTCAAGGGTAATGAGCACCCCGGTTATTTGTTTGATCGATTTTTGTTGCGGTAGAGATCAATTGATTCGCGTCGGATTAGAGTTCCAGAAATTACAGATTGGATCAGAATGTTGCGTGGCATGTTACGGTACTTTGGAGGCCGAATTTGGGGTTTTTCTCTTCTAGAGATTTGTTCCTGGTTTCGTTAGCTTTCTTTTGGCACCAAGATCAGGAAAATCCGATCAGTAGTTTGGGAGATATGAATTTTTGAATACGAACTGTTCAATCTATCTGAAATCTGAGGTCAGTAGGTTTGTCCCTCGTTTTTGTTCAAAATAGAGGCCGAATCAGAAGATTCACCCAACTAAGTTATTGTAGATCTCGAAATTATCTTTCCAAGTTGATAAAGATCATTCCATTTGGATCAGTAGGCTAAAAGTTACACCATTTTCTTTACTGCTGATCTGTTTTCTGGACCGACGTAGATGGGTTAGGTTTAGCAGTTAATTACCCCTCTGTTTTGGCCGAATCAGAAGATTCCGCCAACTAATGTTTTGTAGCCTGATCAGTTAAGAATCAGTGAGCACTGGTTTCAGGTCGTTTAGAGTTACAGATAATTAATGGCGAATTTTCTTGTGCAACTGCCCGTAGAACGATAATCTGGACTTTTAGTGTAGATGTCAAATTGAACCCTTGGGATGAGTGGGTTGATTAGAGAGCATCGTAGTACACTTGTAGCTGTGCCATATTCGATTATCCGTAATACGTGGTAATACTTGTGTAGGCGGTGAGACGGTGGGTGGAAGGACACCTTCGTTGTTTCACAACACGTCACCACACGGAAGGCAAGTACAAATGTTTAATTTGTGTGAATTCATTGATTACATGTTAACTTGGTAAATTATGAATATTCCTGTGATTTGAGTATGATGTGGTAGAGTTCAATACCTTATTCGATGATACATTGAGTTATATGCCAAGTTATGCTTTTCATTCCATGCATACATAATTGATTCTTGTCACGGGAGTGGAAACTTGATTAAGTCCCATTAATTCCAATATGGGCATGTAAGACCTACCATTCCAATGTAGGCAGTTTCGGACATTCCGTATGAAACGTTCTTCATACGGACTTGGATCCCCGCTCTTGGTTAAGAGCGGGCTTAAGTGAACACCGACGGGTGTGTCACTAGTTATCTGGTATAAACATGTGGAAAGTCCATTCTCCTTCAATGCATTCATTCATTCATACCGTGCTTTCTTAAATTCATGAAGTAAATGATGTACTTGGTAGATTGTTTCGATTCGGTATTCTATGTGAATGTATCGTTGTGCTTGCTGAGTTTCGACTCACTCTTGCTTTTATTTATTTTTAGGTGAATTCGGTGAAAGCGGTTGCTAGCGGGAGGTGTAGTCCAAAGACGTTCCATGCACATGAAATAAATAGTCATTCGTTAAAGTTCTATTTACATCTCTTGATTTTATTTATAATGTAATGGTGTAATAATTGTCACTTGGAGGTCCATTATTATCACTTTGGTTAATTTCGTTTAAATTTATAGATGAACCGTTATTAAGCTATAGATTGTTATCATGGTTAATCGTTTCTTTAGCATTGAATGCGATGTTAATCTTATGATTTGATTAGTAGGTTGTCTTGTTAGGTGACATCTTGTCTTCCGAATAGGCAGGTGTTCTGATTGGTATCGAGGCGGGCTTGAGTCCGTGGTGAATAGATTGATAACATTTACTAAAACTAGTTTAAGGTTGTCAACATAAACTAAAATTTGTCAACAGTTTATTAACTTAAAACTTGACACCTTGTACCTGATAGGAAGGGTTGGGTATAACTTTGCTTTCGCATTTCTTTCAAGTCATTCCCTTATGTTCTAATAATTGAATTGTTTGATCTTTTGTGTGGTGGTGTTTAGATGGCGAGAGGCCGTGGCGTGGTGATCCACCGGTCCGTGGTCGAAGTCGGGGGCGCGGTCGGCCGTGTCTTATTCTCGATCGAGGAAGTTCTTTGAGGCGCCACGGAGGAGATTGCCTCTGCTGCTCCTCGGTCATGAGCCTCTGTTGTGTCTGCAGAACTTATCCGAACCTTATGAGAGAGAACCGGCTACTCCGCCCGACAAGCTGCGACGGCCATTCTGCGGCGGTGCACCGCGGCGAAACATTCTTGCTCTTGTTCCACCGAGGTTAGGATGAATCTTGGGAGTGGATGTCGCCGATTGGACTCTTTTGATGGGTAGCACACGGTCCAGCTGCGGATTAGTTGAGATATATGGAGCGTCGATTTGGGGCATTAGAGCCGGCGTCGGTCAGAGAGCGCGTTCGTGGCTTTTCAGTTGAAGGGTCAAGGCGACATCGGTGGGAAGGAGTCTGTCTTCTAGGACTCGATTCAGGTCTGCCACTTGGGAAGTGTTCGTGGAGAAATTCGGGGCGCAATTCTATCGAGACTCCTTTGTTGAGAAAATGGAACAAACAACTTTGTTGACTTTTAGGCGAGGAAAGATGGCGGTATCTGAGTGCAGTGGGTTCAATAACACAGTGCGCTTTGTACCGCGGTGGCGAATGATGATAATGAGAAGGCTAAGAGGTTCGTGGGGCCTCAACCAAAATATCGCCCGGTTCCGAGGCGGCAGGATTGCGTGATTTCAGCTCGGTGGTCGAGCAAGCTAGAGGAATGGAGTTGGAGAAAGTCTTGCTCCGCAAAGTCAGTGCTATTAGTTACATCCTCTGGCAATTTCGGTGGTGGGCGAAGCGGAGTTTTAGTGGAGGAATGGGTCTTTTGAATGACTGCTCCCAAGAGGTTTGAAGGTCACAACACTCGTCTGTCCGTCGATGGCGATCTTCCTCTTGGCGCCCGTCCTTTGTCTTCCATTCCATCAGTGCGTCTGTTCGGGACGGGGCATGAAATGCTTCGGTGTGGTGAGGAGCATCGAGCTTGAGTGTTCCTTGGGGTCATGTCGTCATTGTGGTCGGGATGGCCACAAAGCGTCGGTTTGCAAGCGAACCGGCGAGTATCATCGGTGGGAGCCCGTTCGGCGGCTTCATCTTCCAGCGTTCACGGTGGTTGATTCGAACTCTGGCGGCGATCTACGCACCACGATTCACTCGGTGGATTCCTCCTTGATGGTTCCTCGAGCACCTCGGCGAGGTTCTATTGGAACCCGTTCCATTGCACCTCCGTCGTCTGTTGCTCTGCGGCGGTTTTGGGCACCCTTCGCGAGTGTCGGAGCTTCCTCCGCCCCGCCGCGCCAGAGTCTCGCCATGCCCTCCGGATACTATGAGGCGGCCGGACGTGGTGCAGTACTTTACTAGTTGACTCGCATGATGCTTTCATATTGTTTGATTACGGTGCTACGTATTCGTTTGTGTCCACAGGTTTGTCGGAAGAAGCGAGTTTGAGTCTGCAGTTCATCTCCGAGTCCGTGGTAGTCGGTTCTCGGGGTCTTATTTCGGCTCTGATTTGTCCGAATTTGTTCTATTGATATCGATGGGGAGGTTTTCACTTGCTAACCTTATAGTGATTCAAGCGGCACCTTTTGATGTCATTCAGGTATGGGTGGTTATTTCAATACGGGCCAAGATCATTATACGGAAGGCGGTGACTCGCAAGCTCCTTCGGTGAAGAAGCGGTATTCGAGGAGTGCACCGTCGATTCGGCGTTTCGTCTTTGGCTAGTCGTACCCTAGCGCCGTGCATCAACCTATCGATTGCTTTGGTCCCTCAATGAAAAGATTGGCTCTTCATTGCGTATTGAGGAGATACGATTGCGAATGAGTTTTACGATGTTTTCCTGCGGGCGCACAGGATGCCTCCGTCACGGAGAGTGGAGTTCGGATTGATCTTATTCGAACGCGACCCATATCGATGTCTCCTTATCGGTTGTACGACCATTTCAAGAGGAATTGAAGAAGCGGTTGGGCGATTTGTTGTCCAAGGATATGATTGGCGTAGCGTCTCACCTTGGGAGCACTGTGCTTTTCACCAAGAAGAAGGATGGCGATTGGCGCATGTGTGTGGACTATCGGGCTCTTAACCAAGCAGCGGTGAAGAATAAATATCCATTACCCGTATCGAGGATCTCTTCGACCAATTGAAGGGGCCAAAATATTCTCGAAGATTGACCTTGATCGGTACAATCGATTCGTGTCAGGAGCGGGACATCGAGAAGACGACTTTTCCACGAGGTATGGCCATTATGAGTACAAAGTTATGTCTTTTGGGTGGCGAATGCTCTGCGATTTTCATGGAGGCCATGAGCGGTATGCTACACCAATACCTCGATGATTTTGTTGTCGTATTTATTGGCGATATTTTGATCTATTCCAAAGCGGAAGAGGATCACGCTCGACATTTGAAGTTGGTACTTGAAACACGAGAAAGAATCAATTCTATGCCAAATTGAAGAAGTGCGAGTTACGGATTTACGAGGTGGGGTTTCTAGGCCATGTTATCAACCAAGATGGTATATCGGTTGATCCTAGCAAGATTTCTACGGTGGTAGAGTGGGCAAGACCAACCAATGTCAAGGAGGTGAGGAGTTTTACGGGATTAGCGGGTTATTACGGCGTTTCGTGGAAGGTTTCTCCATTATTGCTAGACCAATGTCGGTGACACGAAAGGAGTTAAATTTGGTGGTCGGATGCGTGTGGCGCAGATTTTGTGCATTAAAGGAAAGATTGGTGGATTGCTCCGATTTTGACTCTTCAGAGCAGGAAGCGGTTCACCATTTATTGAGATCGTCGATAGTTGGTCTCGGATGTGTACTTATGCGGGAGGGCAAAGTGATTGCTTATGCGTCGTGGCAGTTGAAGAAGCATGGCGAATTACGACTCATGATCTCGAGTTAGGCTGCGATGGTTCTTGCTTTAAAAATCGGCGCCATTATTTATGCTGGCGAGTCTTGTGACATCTTCACGATCACAAGAGTGTGAAATATATCTTTACCGAAGGATTTGAACACGAGGCAGAGGAGATGGTTAGAAGCGATTAAGGACTATGATCTCACAATTGGTATCATCGAGCAAGGCAAGCGTGGTAGCGGATGCTTTGAGTCGCAAGGCGACACCATCTCTGTCGATTGTCTTATCGCTGATTTTGAGCGTATGGATATTTCCTATTGTTTTGCGGGTACGCCAAAGGAGAAGTCGGTTGCTTTTAGAGTTAGCACTTCCGGATCAAGTCACGAGAAGCAATGACATGACCGGATGCTTGTGGGTGAAAGCGTTGTATTGAGGGCAAGCAATGCCATTTCGGTATAGATGAGGTTGGCACATTACGGTTTAAAGGCCGCCTCTGTGTTCCTCGGAGGCTCGAGTTAAGGATGAGATTCGAAGGAGGCACATCGTCGCCGTATCTGATGCACCTGGAGAGACCAAGATGTACAAAGATTTAAAGAGAAACTTACGGTGGAAGAGGATGAAGGTTGATATTGCACGGTATGTAGCATCTTGTGGAGTCTGTCGTGAGTCAATTTGAACATAAGCGGCGGTAGGATTCTGCAACCTCTAGAGGTTCGGTGTGGCCGTGGGATGATATATCAATGGATTTTGTAGTCGGTTTACCTCGCGCGCAGCGAGGAAGGATGCTATTTGGGTCATTGTGGACCGGCTCGAGAAGTCTCGCTCATTTTATTCCTATCCGCACAATAAATTCGGCAAGTGATTTGGCTCCTCTTTATGTGCGGGAAGTAGTGCGGTTTGCGGAGTTCAAAACTATTGTTTACGATCGGGACGCGAAATTTATCTCAAGTTACAGGAGAGTTTGCGGTGCCATGGGCTGCAGCTCCGTCTTAGCACGACCTTTCATCCCCAAGCGGATGGACAATCGAGCGCACGATTCGGACCTTGGAAGATATGCTCGGTGTTGTGTTTTATCTGGAAAGGAAGTTGGGAAGAACATTTATCGTTGGCGAGTTTGCTTATAATACTTGATTATCATGCGGTATTCGGCGGCACCATTCGAGGTTCTTTATGGGCGTAGGTGCGAGTCCCGTTGTGTTGGGATGAGGTTGGAGAGCGGGCAGTTTTGGGTCCCGATTGGGTTCAGCAAACAGTGACTAGAGTGGCCGAAGTTAGGCAAAATCTGTTGGCTGCTCAGAGCCGACAGAAGAGCTACGCAGATGTCAGAAGGCGGGATTTGGAATTCATAGTGGGTGACGAAGTTCTGTTGAGAGTGTCGCCATCCAAAGGTGTGGTGCGGTTTGGCACCAAAGGAAAGCTTAGTCCAAGGTATGTTGGACCTTTTCCAATCGTGGCGCGAATTGGAAAACTAGCTTACCGTTTGGACCTTCCCGACTCCATGAAAGGGGTCCACAATGTGTTTCATGTGTCCATGTTGCGGAAATTTTTGAGGGATCCAGACCATGTTATTCCTTTGGAGCCTTTGATTATTGAGCAAGATCTTACTATCGAATCCCGACTAGTGAGAATATTAGAAGGAAGCGAACGGGTTCTGAGGAACAAGACCCTGAAGTATGTTAAGATCCTTTGGTCTCATCAGTCTGAAAGAGAGGCTACTTGGGAGTTGGAGTCCCGCATGCGAGAACAATACCCCGACCTGTTCACTTCAGGTAATTATTTAAGTTATTCATCTTTTCTTCTCGAAGTTGCTACGTAGATTCGAGGTCGAATCTTTCCTAAGGGGGTTAGAGTGTAATACCTCATAAATCCAGCTAGTTCGTATAGTTTGGAATTTAATCGAAAACGAGATTTAAAAGTTTCCGGAATCGCATTCGGTAAAAAGAAAGAAGTCAGAGGGAGAAAAAGAAATAGTTTTGTCGGAAATTCCAATTAGCGGGGGTTATCGATATTTTACGGCAACTTTGGGCGCGATCCGCGACCAGGGAGGCCCAAGGGGCTGGCGGCCCATGAAGTGGCCGCCATAAAGGGGCGCCACTCCCCAAACCCTAGCCGCCTCCTTCCCCTCCCACCTAGCCGCCACCCCCTTCCCTCTCCATCCTCCTTTGCGGCGCCTCCTCCCTGGTTGGCGCCGTCTCCTCCTTGGTGGCGGCCATTGGTGCTCCCGAGTTGGTCTCCAAGATCCCCGGCGCTTCTCCTCCGATCTGTCCTCCGTAGTCGTTTAAATCGCCGATTGTTCGCTGTGGTGTGGCCGGCCAAGGAAGAAGAAGGGAGACCAGCGGGGAGTGGTTCTTTGTCGTGCTACGGGTCTTCAAGTTTAACGAGCACCCCGGTTATTTGTTTGATCGATTTTTGTTGCGGTAGAGATCAATTGATTCGCGTCGGATTAGAGTTCCAGAAATTACAGATTGGATCAGAATGTTGCGTGGCATGTTACGGTACTTTAGAGGCCGAATTTGGGGTTTTGCCCTTCTAGAGATTTGTTCCTGATTTCGTTAGCTTTCTTTTGGCATCAATATCAGGACAATCCGATCAGTAGTTTGGGAGATATGAATTTTTGAATACGAACTGTTCAATCTGTCTGAAATCTGAGGTCAGTAGGTTTGTCCCTCATTTTTGTTCAAAATAGAGGCCGAATCAGAAGATTCCCCCAACTAAGTTATTGTAGATCTCGAAATTATCTTTCCAAGTTGATAAAGATCATTCCATTTGGATCAGTAGGCTAAACGTTACACCATTTTCTTTACTGCTGATCAGTTTTCTGGACCGACGTAGATGGGTTAGGTTTAGCAGTTAATTACCCCTCTGTTTTGGCCGAATCAGAAGATTCCGCCAACTAATATTTTGTAGCCTGATCAGTTAAGAATCAGTGAGCACTGGTTTCAGGTCGTTTAGAGTTACAGATAATTAATGGCGAATTTTCTTGTGCAACTGCCCGTAGAACGATAATCTAGACTTTTAGTGTAGATGTCAAATTGAACCCTTGGGATGAGTGGGTTGATTAGAGAGCATCGTAGTACACTTGTAGCTGTGCCATATTCGATTATCCGTAATACGTGGTAATACTTGTGTAGGCGGTGAGACGGTGGGTGGAAGGACACCTTCGTTGTTTCACAACACGTCACCACACGGAAGGCAAGTACAAATGTTTAATTTGTGTGAATTCATTGATTACATGTTAACTTGGTAAATTATGAATATTCCTGTGATTTGAGTATGATGTGGTAGAGTTCAATACCTTATTCGATGATACATTGAGTTATATGCCAAGTTATGCTTTTCATTCCATGCATACATAATTGATTCTTTGTCACGGGAGTGGAAACTTGATTAAGTCCCATTAATTCCAATATGGGCATGTAAGACCTACCATTCCAATGTAGGCAGTTTCGGACATTCCGTATGAAACGTTCTTCATACGGACTTGGATCCCCGCTCTTGGTTAAGAGCGGGTTTAAGTGAACACCGACGGGTGTGTCACTAGTTATACCGGTATAAACATGTGGAAAGTCCATTCTCCTTCAATGCATTCATTCATTCATACCGTGCTTTCTTAAATTTATGAAGTAAATGATGTACTTGGTAGATTGTTTGATTCATATTCTATGTGAATGTATCGTTGTGCTTCTTGAGTTTCGACTCACTCTTGCTTTTATTTATTTTTAGGTGAATTCGGTGAAAGCGGTTGCTAAGCGGGAGGGTGTAGTCCGGACGTTCCATGCACATGAAATAAATAGTCATTCGTTAAAGTTCTATTTACATCTCTTGATTTTATTTATAATGTAATGGTGTAATAATTGTCACTTGGAGGTCCATTATTATCACTTTGGTTAATTTCGTTTAAATTTATAGATGAACTGTTATTAAGCTATAGATTGTTATCATGGTTAATCGTTTCTTTAGCATTGAATGCGATGTTAATCTTATGATTTGATTAGTAGGTTGTCTTGTTAGGTGACATCTTGTCTTCCGAATAGACAGGTGTTCTGACCGATCGGACCCTTTCACAGCCGATCGACCGCCACCTATGGGCCGGTCAGACCGCCAGCTGGGACTTAGCCATTTTTCCTCTCTGGAAAACCGATACCTACTGGAATATTCAAACCAATAGAATTTTTGACTAGAGACTCCAAAAATTATGGGACCAAGTGCAATAGAATCCCCTCTCTTCCCTACACCCTCTATTTTTGTCCCAGCTCAATCCACCACTTTCTGACATTGCCAGTCCGACCGCCGCTAGGGCCGGTCAGAGTGATCTTGGACCGGTCGACCGCCATACGGCGGTCGGACCAGTGAGACAGCGATCCTGAAACTTTGCCGAAAACATGTGAAACGACAAACCGTTAACGCTATTGCTAATTGTCACATCATCCTAAGATCTGGAGCATATCCCCATGATATCCACAATCTCCCCCTTGATGAACACATTGGCAATAATATAGAAAATGTAATTTGGAGGTTTGAAAAGTAAAATACTTTCGTTTTCACACAAAAGCACAACTTGGTCCATAAGCAAGAGAAAGTCATGGAAATGACCAAGCTGGCATCAGAATAGCATAGGCATGTGAGATGAGGCAAAATAAAGCATAAAAACTTTGATTTTCGGAAAAGAGTCAAAAATCTCACTTAAGGTCCATATGAAAGAACAATTGTTCAATTGACCTATGATCATTGTGAGGATAAATAAATACAATTCAAGTTCAGAAAAGTCCATAAGACAATAAGAATGCAATTCAAAAACTAACCCTCACTATGATCAGATTTTAGAAAATTATAAATTTTCAACTTTCTCCCCCCTTTTTATCATTTCTATATATCTTTTCCCCCTTTGTACAATAATGATATATTTTCTCCCCCAATATTGAAATATCTTCTCCCCTTTGACAATGGAGTCATCAAGGAATCACGCCTTCCTCTCATCCAGAGATAACAAATGCAGAATAAAGAAAGGAGCATAAAAAGGAGTACGCATGAAGTGCAATGCAGTAGCTTTATTTTTTGTATTTTTTAATTTTTGATTACAAGAAGCTGTGTAGATTACCCAAAAGAACAAGCTAGTATCTCTAATATTGCACAAATAGCATATCAAGCCTAACAACGCTAGCAAGATCATGATAAGACATATATATCAAAGCTAAGCACGAAGGCTCAAAAGTAAAGCAATAGATTTGATCAATTTAAGCAAAGCTTCAAATTCAGCAAGTTCATCAACATGGATCCTAAAGTGAAACTGGCTATGTCAAAATGTCAAAGTTAGATCAAAAATCTAACAAAAACCACATTATGAGTCAATCAGGTCCTGTATTAAATTATTTTGCTCAAATTTCTCAAAAACTCATTTCTCAACAGTTTTCTCATTTGCACTGAATATTGAAGTTAACTAATGATCTAGCTTAGTAACAAGATCCTAGACTAGGAGCCATCCACAAACTCATCCTACGCTTCGAACAGAAGTTGATTAAAGGTATATCTTAGTGAAGAAGATCCTGGACTAGGAGCCATCCACAAACTCTTCCTAAGCTTCTACTAGGGCGACAAATCTTAAGGTTCATGTCATTTCTGACAAGCAGCCCCCATGAGATCGTCTGGATCAACAAACTATCTCCAAGTTCATGTCTTTGACAAGCGGTCTCGTAAGAGTAGTTTGGCATAATTTAAGCATAAGATAATCTTGATTTTTCATGTTTCACAAGAGCAGTTTTAGAATCTCAAGAACATAAGAAGCTCAAGTAATGGTCAATTTTAGATTCAAGAGCTAACAAAGCAATTCTGACAGAGCCAATGTCACAAAAGGAGCACTAATTGCGTAACTAGCTAAAACATCCACAAATTATAATTTTTAGTTCAAGTTGTTTTAGAGTTCTAGCTCATACAGGAAAGACTTATCTGTATATGTGAAAGCATGATAATTCTAGCAAGTCAATGGACTAGACATGGCATTGAGCAAGAATTGAAATACTAAAACTCCAAAGGGTAATAGGCAAAGCTTCATCAATTTAAAAAGATAAGCAGAAAAACTTATATTACAATGCATCTTTTTGGATACCACTTGTTGGATTTTTCATATGAATGCAATATGATACAATGAGATGCAATAAAAGCCTAAAAACCTAAAAAGTTCAAAAAGATCAATAGGTTCAGAAAAGAACAAGAAAAGATCAAAAAGAACAAGGTAAGATCAGAAAAGATCGAACTCCCCCTCAAACCAACCCATAGGGATAAATAACCCAGAACTCGCTTCTCAAGGTGGCAAACCTAGTTAGGTCTAAAGGCTTGGTGAGAATATCAGCCAGTTGAGTCTCGGACTCCACAAAGTGTAGCACAATATCACCTTTCTCGACATGGTCTCTAAGGAAGTGATAGTGAATATCTATGTGCTTGGTCCTAGAGTGTTGCACAGGATTTTTAGCAATGTTAATAGCAGAAGTGTTATCACAGAAAAGAGGAATACTAGCAAAATTTATACCATAATCCTTAAGAGTGGTTACCATCTACAAAATCTGACTACAGCAACTAGCAGCAGCTACATATTCAGCTTCAGCAGTGGATTGTGCAACAGAAAACTGCTTCCTAGAAGACCACGAAACAAGAGAAGTGCCTAGGAAGTGACAAATACCTGAGGTACTCTTCCTATCTAGCCGACAGCCCGCAAAATCAGAATCAGAAAACCCCCGAATGGACAAGGATGAAGAACATGAATACCAAATGCCATACAGAAGGGTAGAGTGTAAATACCTGAATATGCGCTTAACGGCTTGGCGATGAGAATTCATCGGAGACGCCTGAAACCTCGCACAGAGGCAGACCGTAAAGTGGATGTCCGGTCTCGAGGCCGTCAGGTACAGAAGGGAACCGATTATGCTGCGGTACTCGCGTTGATCCACGGCTTCTCCTTCCTCATCTGGATCCAAAACAATCAAAGTTGCCATGGGAGTGGAGATTGGCTTGCAATCACCCATGTCGAAACGTTTGAGCAAGTCCTTAGTGTACTTCGTCTGATGGATGAAGATCTCTTCCTTGCATTGCTTGATTTGAAGCCCCAAAAGGTAATTGAGCTCTCCCATCATACTCATCTCAAATTCCCTAGACATAGTCTCAGAAAAGCTGGAAACAATAGCATTAGAAGAACCACCAAAGATAATATCATCAACGTAAATCTGTGCAAGCAGGAAGTCATTACCACGCATACTATGTGCATCAATGATTCATTTATTCTGAAAGATGTTGCCTTAGTGAGTAAGCTGCAGTATAATCTGCTTTTAGTTTCTCAGCTCACCGATGACGATTTTGAGGTGAGTTTTAAGAAAAATAATTGCAAAATTTTTTATTCTTCGGGTAGTCTGGTTTGCGGGATTTCTCGTTATGGGAGGATCTTTCGTGCTGATTTTTCTGAGTCTTCTGGTGATCCTCTCTTGTGTTTAATTGCTTCTGAATCCCGTGATTTGACCTTCTGGCATAGGAGACTTGGTCATATAGGATTTGATCATTTGACCCGAGTTAGCGGCCACGATCTCATTCGTGGTTTTCTGAAACTCAAGATGGTCAAGGATCTTGTTTGCGCTCCATGCTGGCACGGCAAGATGGTTGCCGCTTCTCATCCTCCAGTCACAGTGACAATGACCGATGCACCAGGACAGCTGCTCCACATGGATACAATTGGCTCAGCTCGAGTGCAATCAGCAGGAGGGAAGTGGTATGTTCTTGTTGTGGTCGATGACTTCTCGAGGTACTCTTGGGTGTTTTTCTTAGCCTCGAAGGATGAGACGTTTACACATTTCCGTGGTCTTTTTAGTAGGCTTTCTGTTGAGCTCCCAGGTGCATTACGAGCAATTCGCAGTGATAATGGCACGGAGTTCAAGAATTCCTACTTTGAGAGTTTCTGTGGTGAGACAGGTGTAGAGCACCAGTTCTCTTCTCCGCACGTCTCTCAGCAAAATGGTGTTGTGGAGAGAAAGAACCGTACCTTGGTCGAGATGGCCAGAACGATGCTAAATGAATATTCTACACCTAGGAAGTTTTGGGCTGAGGCTATTGCCACTGCATGCCATGTTTCAAACAGAGTTTTTCTTAGGGCACTCTTGCATCACACTTCTTATGAGTTGAGAAATGGGCAAAAGCCCAGCGTCTCGCATTTTCGTGTGTTTGGTTACAAGTGTTTTATTCTGAAGTCTGGAAACCTAGATAAGTTCGAGTCACGATCTTGTGATGGGATCTTTCTGGGTTACTCGACTTCTTCTCGTGCTTATAGAGTCTGGAACTGCGAGTCTAGCAAAATGGTAGAAACCTGTGAGGTGACCTTCGATGAGGCGGTCAGGGGACTAGGCACGATATCTCGAGTTCTCTAGAGCGATCCGAGTACATCTTTGTGGATGTTGAGGAGGGCGGAGATGAGGTTGTCTACCGTTCAGTTCTTTCTCCTCCTCTTGAGGTGCCTTCTTCCACCGCACCTCGAGAAGATCAGCCCTTGCCTTCTGCTTCTTCTGAAGCTAGTGGCTCTGTTCCTATCTCATCTGCTTATGAGACAGAGGCCACTTCTTCATCTCATCTTGGACCTCCTAGACACATTCAAAAGGATCATCCATCAGAGCAAATCATTGGAGATCTTTTTGAGCGAGTCACTCGTTCAAAATCTGGCATGTCTCTTTTCTGTCTCCATTCTGCCTTTGTTGCCTCATTTGAGCCCAAAGACGTTTGTCATGCTCTCTCTGATGAGTCATGGATTAATGCCATGCATGAGGAATTGGAAAACTTTGAAAGAAACAAGGTCTGTTCGCTTGTTGAGCCCCCTCGAGGTCACAATATCATTGGGACCAAGTGGGTGTTCAAGAACAAGCAAAGTGAAGATGTGGTAGTCATTCGAAACAAGGCTAGACTGGTAGCTCAGAGCTTCTCCCAGGTTGAGGGTCTCGATTTTGAGGAGACTTTTGCCCATGTAGCCAGACTTGAAGCTATTAGAATCTTGCTTGCCTTTGCAGCTTCTAAGGGTTTCAAGCTTTACCAGATGGACGTCAAGAGTGCCTTTCTCAATGGATTTATTGAGGAAGAAGTCTTTGTCAGACAGCCTCTAGGTTTCGAGAACCCCAAGTACCCTAATCATGTCTACAAGCTTTCCAAAGCTTTGTATGGACTTAAGCAGGCTCCTAGAGCCTGGTATGAAAGGCTTAAGTCCTATCTGTTGAGTCATGGTTTTGAGATGGGTAGAATAGACAAGACATTGTTCATCCGCCGGCATGGCACTGATCTTCTGCTCGTCCAGATTTATGTGGATGACATCATCTTTGGCGGCTCCTCGCATGCTCCTGTTTCCCAGTTTTTCGATGTTATGAGCTCGGAGTTTGAGATGAGCATGATGGGCGAGTTGAGTTTCTTCCTTGGCTTCCAAATCAAACAGACTCGGGAAGGTACTTTTCTGCACCAAGGCAAGTACACTCGTGATCTCCTGAGACGCTTTGACATGAGTGATGGTAAGCCAGTGTCAACTCCAATGGCCTCTACAGCCTCACTTGACCCAGATGAGGACGGTGAGCCAGTTGATCAAAAGGAATTCAGAAGCATGATTGACTCTCTCTTGTACCTCACAGCCTCGAGACCAGACATACATTTCTTCGTGTGTCTTTGTGCTCGGTTTCAGGCTTCTCCTCGCGTATCTCACCGCCAGGCGGTGAAGCGCATCTTTCGGTACCTTCGAGCTACCATTGACTATGGTATCTGGTACTCTTCCTCTTCATGTCTATCCCTTAGAGCCTACTCCGATGCAGATTTTGCTGGCTGTAGGATAGATAGGAAGAGCACTTTTGGCACTTGCCAATTCATTGGCACTTCTCTCATCTCCCGGTCTTGAGAAGCGATCCGGTGTTGCCTGATCCACCGCAGAGGCCGAATGCGTTCTTTCGATCGATTGTTGTAGCCAAGTGCTTTGGATGGTCTCGACCTGCGGGACTTTGGGTTAATGTCGGCCGTGTTCCACTCTTTTGTGATAACACGTCTGCAATTAGCATTGCCAAGAACCCAGTGCAGCATTCTCGGACCAAGCATATTGATATCAGATATCACTTTCTTCGAGACCATGTAGAGAATGGTGACATCATGCTCTCTAAGTGGAGAGTGACCACCAGTTGGCTGATATCTTCACCAAACCTTTGGATAGCTCTCGGTTTTTAGCTCTACGGGGAGAGCTTGGGGTGGTTTGTCCTTATGGACTGTTGTGAGGGGGAGCTTGTGCTTTACTGTTGTATTATATTTTATTATGCTCTTACTCCTTTCTGGTTGCATAGCATTTGGGTGCATTGGGTCTAGTCCTTCCAGCATAGGTTAGAGTGGTTCTCTTGCCGAGTTGCTTAGACTGCTTGTTCTTATCTTGTGCTTCTAGGATGCTACTTATTAGCTGCTTCTCTTCTCACTAGGTTGAGCTTACTCACTTCTTATAGGTTCTAGCGAGGGTCGGGCCACCCTTGGGTAGACAGGGATAGTGTTTGCTCCTTAGTGTGTTAGTTGACCAGCTGATAGTCATGGAGTCATATGGGCTAGATGAGAATCAGTCTGAGCCATAGTATCCTCTATATCTTATCTATGCTCTAAGGACTGCCTTTTGTGTTTCTCTTGCCAGTTTCTCATTTTTGTTCCTTTGGTTCAGGGGGAGTTCTTCTTGGATCTTCTAGTTCTTAAAATTGACATAACTCAACCTGAATTAAAAGTGCATCTCATTCTGAAGGGGATCTGGATTTTCTTGCATTTCATTCTGCATTGTAATATAATTACATGGAGCCTTGATTATTATCCCTTATGATCTATTTTCAATGTCTTACATCTTGCCATGATCTGTGCTAAATTGCTAGATTTATCATGACTTTTTTGTGTAGTCTAGTCTTTGCCATGATAAGGTGACTAAAAATGCTTAACTTGAATTAAAATCTTGTCATGATAACTCTTGAGACTGGTCTGTTGCAGTTATCCATTTATGATTCTCGCCATATCAAGTAGGCTGAGTTGAGTCTTGAATCTCTATTGAGCTTTAGATTGGGCTATGTCAGTTCATTAAGAAGCATGACTTATCATTAAATCTTTGGTCTAAAACATCAAAAGCAAAAATGATCTCTTTTGTGCGAAAAAAACTGATCTCACCAACTCTTTCTCATGAGACTGCTTGCCATTGCACTAAGCATGAACTCAGGGGGAGTCTTGGATGACCTAAGATCACTTCCTTAAGTCTGTTGCTTGGAGTGATCGCATAAGGCTTGTGATCTAGCACATGGTTAAGAATTGAAAAATGGTTGAAGCTTAAGAGGCAGTTGTGGATGGCTCCTAGTCCAGGACTTGCTTTACTAAGATAAAGTCATAAATGATTTTCAGAAAAAGAAAAATGTGCTAAATTTGCTTATCTTCAAACAGACCAAGTACTTGATCAAATGAGTCATTCTTAAAACTGGTAACTCTCTAAACTGTTCAATATTCGCTTCTTGGTTCCACTTAGATTACTTGACATGGCTTGTATCATCCTTGGATACCTTTAGCTAGACTATAATCTTGGTTGATTTGACATGCTATGAAATTGGACCAATTCTCAGATTATGACTTATTCGATTTAGCTTCTCTATACATCAATCGTCATGATCTTAATAGCATTCTTATGTGTTGTGGCTTGGTGTAATACTCTAACGGTCATTTTGGATAATCTTCGTAGTTCCAAATGCTTAAAATGAATAACATATAGTCATTTCTTTCTCTTTAGTACATCTTGATGATTTTATTGCCAAAAAGGGGGAGAATTTTGGAGAGAAAAAGTCTTCTAGAGTTTTGCAGAAAAATTTGCTCTTTCATTGTCTGCTCCAGTCTTTCTCTTTTGTCAACATGGTCTTGAGCTTCCTTGTTCCTAGTTTAGACCGTGTTTGATCATCATCACAAACTCAACTTTATGCTTTTTCGGTGTTTGTCAATATACTCATCAAGGGGGAGATTGAGAGACCATGTGAGAGGTGTCCCCATGCGAGTGATGAGTATTTGACACTTTTGTTGAAAAGTTTATGATTTGGTTCACTGCTGCTGTTTTGATTTTGTACTGTGCGGAACTACCGCCAAGTATTCTGCGGAAGTACCGATTATCGGAACTACCGCCATGTATTCTGCGGAAGTACCGATCATCGGAACTTCCGCCCTGGGAAAGCGGAACTTCCGATTGTGCGCAGACCTGAGCAGTGAGTGCATTGTGTGGTTCGTGTATGAGTTTGAGACAAGTACAAATGTTAATTCCATTATCTCGAACAATGCTATGTGATGTGTTTCTTGTCTATGTTGGCTGCAGGACGTCGAGGCGGAGTCGTGGCTAGACACGAGGTGACCGGACTAGACGCAGGTGACGTTGAGGTCAGAACGGTCGAGATGTGTCGAAGACAGCGTGAACTCGAAGTGGTTGCGGGTCGTGGACAGCAAGGAGCGCGGATGCTTCCGGAGGGTGCACGAGGGGCGAAAGGGTATTTTCGCAATGCTGCACAAGCGGGAGCGGGCTTCGTTCGGATTTTATCTGGCGTAACGGGTTTGCGACCCTTTAGCCGGCGCCTATATAAGGAGGGGATGTCTCCTTGGTTGGTTGGCCACTGGAGAAAGGATTAGGGTTAGCTTAGTCAAAAGTGCCTTTGGGAGGTTGTTTTTCTTTGTGGCTTTAGTTATTGGGAGAAAGGTGAGCAGAGATGTCTCCTTCGTAGTTTCTCCCTGTTCCTCTGTTCTTGGGTCGCCTTCCTTGTTCTTGGTGTTCTTGAGTGTATGGAGAGGGAGAGGATGGATTGAGAGTCATGTAATCTATACTTTTGAATGTACATGCGTATGGGAACATCTCTATGATCCTCTATATCAATATGAGATTGTTTTGGTTGAATTAATTAAGTGTTCATCTCTCTGTTCATATTTTTGAATATCTAGGGTTTTGATGTTCTTCTGATTCCCTTTTGTGAGATGGTATGAAACTTGACATGTTGAGTCCTGAGGCTATTAAGTAGCTATCCTCTGTTGCCATTTCGGTCCTTCATGCCCAATGATTTGTAATATCACTTTGATTTGTCCAAAAACTAGGTGGTGATGATGTTGTGCGGTGAATGGGTGGTAATGTCAGTGTGATTTGTCCACAAAGTATGTTATGACGTTGTGCAGAATTTTATGTAATATTAGTGTGATTTATCGATAAAATATGTGCTCACAAATAGTCAATAAAAAAACAGTATAGGGAGGTTCATGTCGCCAATTGAATTGGCGACAGGTCCCTGTTGCCATTCCAATTGCCGACAGTGACCTGTCGCCAATTCAACTAACGATAGACACCTCTCTATACTGTTAAGTCCTCTGTCGCCAGTGCACGGGTCCTCATCGTCAATTGGAATGACGACATAAGCCTAGTTTTGTTTTAAAAAATGGACTATTTATTTTTGTAATTATCATTTAAATTAATATTATTTGAAAAAAATCCCTTTTCATCACATGCTTAATATGTGCAAGTATTTATTTACGAGAAAATTGATGATTTATCACTCTAAATATTCCTCTTTGTGCTTTTTTTCCTCCAAAAATAATTTTCTTGATGAAATGCCACCTAAAAGAGAGAAATAGCTGTGATTTGCCACTCTCCATGTATTTTGGTATTTTTCTTTATTTTTGCAAAAAAAAAACACATGTGAAAAGACCAAAATAACCTCATCTTCTTCACATTCTACCCCCTATTCTTACTTCTCTACTCCCTTCGTGCATAACTTCTCTCTGTTGGAGTTAATCCTTCCAAGAGTCTTTTGTCAATCCTTGTTTTCAGTCGTAGAAGTCTTTCTCTTTCAGAGTCCGTTTCTTACTCAAGTTCAGAATCTATTTCAGGATTCAAGTGTATACCGATTCAATCGGTCTTTGTATTCTAGTCGGTTTCAATAGTAGTACTAACTTTTTTAGGTTGTAATATTGAGTATAAATAGAAGAGAAAACTCAAAAAAGGGTGCGCCTAGTTGCACCATGAATTCCTCTGATTGTTCTGTTATTTTCAGCTATTGTTCATCGTTTGACAATTTCGTCGTGTTGACAGTCTGAACTTCAGGAACATCAGGAGCCTTAAGTTTGTGATAGTACTTTGAAGTATTGTGACGCCCCGTGTGATTACCCCAGGGGTAATCACACTTCGGCACACGGATTACTATTCGTCTGATCGATAGTACACCGCTCTGATGAATAGTAAGCCATTATCAAAGTACGCAGCATAACAACAAGATGGAAACTGTTCTTTATTACGACAGTTAACCACACAAAGCTAAGGTCTTATATTACACATAATTATTACAAGAACAAAATAGGACCAAGTCCTCCTCTTGCCTGCCACGCCTAAGGTGTCCCCTAATCGTCCCAAGCGCCAAATAGGGCGTCCATCTCGCCCTGCTCCTCGCTGCAAGGGTCCAAGTCTCCTGTGGTCTCATATGTACCTGCACTTCCCTCGTCCCACTCGGGATAACTCCCGGTCGGACTAGGATCTACAAAGGAGAATACTAGCAAGGTTGAGTACAACGTACTCAGCAAGCATTAGTAGCAAAAGATGCAATTCATGTCAATATCTCTGATGGTTATCACAATTTATATCTCATATCATTATGAAAATAAATCATTAAAACAATGGTGACAAATTTTATACTGAAAACACTACTTGTCACTCGGAGAGAAGATAGACCCCTGGTGGTTCCCGTAGACTCCAATCCAGGAGACTGGCATGAATTCATGATTTGTATAGCACTGCGCAGGCTTGTACCACTTTACCCACAGCTATTCTGAACTCTATAGTGAACCAGGTCCATCACATTTCCTTTGATGCAACTTCGAGTTCAGAATACAGAACGTTTTCCAGGTTACGTGATTAATTTTTCCACCCATTACGTTCCGTCGGTGCCGAACGTATCTTCACACCGAGTTCTGGTAATGTTGGTTGGGCCGGACTCACCTTCACCCAACCTCCACCTTAGCGCATATAGCGCCTACCCCAATCTGGGGTTTCTCAAACACACTCACACATATTAAATACCCGTGTGGAAAGCATAATCATGTAACAAGGTAGCATTTTCTGCCCGCAGAAACGGGAAAATGGTTGGCACTTGATTACGGCATCTGACCGAGTAAGAGTTTTGTTGGTCCTTATATTTTACCCATATGTAAAGGGGTCCCACCTCTTACCTCATCATTATCATCTTTTTCTCATTTTCTTCCCCAGCCCTGGGTCCCCTTTACCAGCCATATAATAATCACCACATTTCTCTTCATCATTCTTATCTTTTCCATTATTATCTCAATCATTTGATTTGGATTTTTGGAAATCATTTTGGATGCAATACGTATGATACAACAATATACGGTTTACATTTAAAATAGCTATATTGATGTTCAAAAGGATCGCTTGCCTTCGTAGATGTAGTAGAGGTCGGTGTTGATGAGTCCTGGATCAGTTACACCGGTCGGCTGGAGCTCGTCCTCTGGAGCAGTGCGGCAATACAAATAATATGTAGAGAAATACTTAGTGATTTTATGTGATATTAAGCGAATAAACTGCTAAAGCGACTCCTATTGGTTAGTCAATTTTAATTTACAAATATTTTTCAAAACCCGACTCAGTTAGTAGTTCCCACTAAAATCCTATTTTTATTACCCTCTTAGCCCTAACTCTTAACATTTAATTCTAATCACCTAATCTTCTTAATCAACTACTCCTAAATACAACACATAACTATAATTACATCTCCCTAATCTACCCAAAACCTAACCCTAATCACCTCCCTAATTACCTAACTACCTCCCTTTCTATTCCCCTATCTCCCCAACCCGGCCGACACTCATCTCTCTCCCGGTCGCTCCCTCACTCCCGTCTCTTCCTCTCCTCTCTCTCTCTCTCGGCTTCTCCCAGCGCCGCTTCCTCCTGGCATCTCCTCCTCGCGCGCTGCCGCCGCTCCTCGCTGCCGCTGCTCCTCGCCCGGCCCGCCATCGCCTTGCTGCCATTGCTCCTCGCCGGCTCCCGGCCCGAGGCGCCGCCGCCCCTGATTTCTCTCCGCGGCTCCCTGCCGGTCTGGTGTGCATCGGCTTGGCCGGCTCGGCCTCCCGGCCGCCCTGGGCTCCTCAGATCCGGCCCGCTACTCGGCCGACCGCTCTCGGCTCTCCCTCTCTGGCACTCTCTACCGCCACCGTCTCCTTCCGGCTCGGCTCCCTACGCCACCATCTTCTTCCCCGGGGGTGAAGGCCAGTGCCGCTGCTCCTGGCTGGATCTCCCCTCTACTCGTCCGATCTGGCGTGCTCCGGCCCGGCCGGCTCGGTCCACAGCCTGAAGCAGCCCGGCCGGCTCTGCTACTAGGGTTTGGTTCTTCTACTCCCTTAATGGCTTCCGATTGATGATTCTTTGCTGATCTATGTGAATCCAATACTAAAGCTAGCTGGTGCTTATGTATGCATGACTATGGTGATTGATCTGGAATGATGGAGGTCACTGGGATGGTTGCTGGTGGGTTCGGCTGTCAACCGAAAAATGGAGGGGGTGACTGGCTTCACTAGCACACTGAGGTATGCCCTCAATCGGTTCTTCCTCTCTACCACTCCTAGTGCTCTGGGATGAAAACTGATATGCTGATGATTGATTAACAATGCTATGGTAGGATGGGCAAGGTTTCTGAGTATGGATGAATGGCATAATGCTTGAAGAATGGATAGATCTGGTCTACCTGTGGTTCTTGGGGTTGGGTCGGTTAGGAGATGATCTGGAGTTGATGGATCAGCGGAGGAGTCGCATTGCCGGCGCCGTCCTGGCTCCCCTGCTCCTTCCTGGCCTCCTGCCTCCACTGGCTTTCTTCTGGCCTCCTGCCTTCTCTGGCTTCCTTACGGCGAAGGAAGAAATGAGGAGGATGTACGGGAGGAAATGGAAACTGGTCTTCTTTGGGAAGAAATGGGGGAATGGATGCTATGCAGGCTTGCGGTGCAAGGGGAATGTATGGCTGCTGTGTTGTGCAGGGGGTTCGGCCAGGGGGGATGTCTGCGCTGTTGGGCTCTGGAATTGGCTGTGCTGCTTGTGATAGGAACAGGCGATGAACTGTATGTCTTGTGAAAAAGGAAAATGATTTGACCAGCTTTTGGGGCTGTGCAACCTACTGATGAAAGAAAGCGAAGCATTCAGATACTCTACTGCGAAGATAGCTGGGTGGAATGGCAAGGAGGGCTTCAAAGATAATCATGCAATGATGTAACTGAACCTTGTGATTATACGATGTAATTTCTATACTTTAATTTGGTGCAAAAATACCCTTGTAAACAAATACGGAATTGAATTATGCTGATGCTTTAATGACAATTGTGCAAGTTTTTGAAAGCAACTTTAAAGGAGTGATTATTGTGATTGATCCTAATACATGCTTTTAGTGATGATTACGAGAGTTTAATTTGTCGGGTTCTCACATCCTCCCCCCCTTGGAAACAATTTCGCCCCCGAAATTAAAATCTCACTTGAATAAGTTGGGGTAGGCTTCTCGCAGTTCTTCCTCCTTTTCCCATGTGGCTTCTCGTATTGAGTGATTCTTCAGTACCTTGCGAAGCGGATCATCCTATTCCTTAGCTATCGGTCTTAGTTGCTAGAATTTTCACTGGGCGTTCTTCATATGTCAAGTCATCTTGAAGGGAATGTCAAGATTGGTTAGTTCTTTGTGAGGGCTCCTTAGACATTTTGGAGTTGGGAGACATGAAATACGTCATGAATCCGCGATAGTTGAGCGGGTAGTTCTAGTTTATACGCTAGATTGCCCTCGCGTTCTAGAATCCGAAAAGGCCCAACATACCGTGGACTCAGCTTCCCTTTTAACCCGAACCGGCGTACTCCGCGCATAGGTGATACCTTGAGATATACGTAATCCCCAACTTCAAATTGGAGGTCTTTTCTATGTTTATCAGCATAGCTCTTTTGCCTACTCTGGGCAATCTCCAGGCGATCTCGAATTAGTTTAATCTTCTCATCATTCTCCCGTACCAGTTCAGGTCCTAGTAGTGGTCGTTCTCCGACCTCATACCAACAGATAGGTGACCTACACTTTCGACCGTAAAGGGCTTCATATGGGGCCATTTGAATGCTAGACTGATAGCTATTATTGTATGTGAATTCTGCTAAGGCTAGGTATTTCTCCCATGATTCTCCGAGGGTTAACACACATGCTCTTAGCATATCTTCTAAGATTTGATTTGCTCGCTCAGTCTGCCCATCAGTTTGTGGATGATAAGTCGTGCTAAAATTGAGAGTGGTGCCCAAGGCGGAGTGTAGGCTCTTCCAAAAACCAGAGGTGAACACTGACCCTCTATCTGAGGTGATAGTTTTTGGTACACCATGCAGAGTAACTATTCTCTCTATATAGAGCTCAGCAAGCTTATTTATGGAGTACTTCTGGTTAGTGGCAATGAAGTGAGCTGATTTGGTAAGACGGTCCACTATAACCCAAATGGCATCCTTCTTTTTAAGCGTGAGGAAGACACTCGTTATAAAATCCATCTGAGATATCCTCCCACTTCCATTGAGTATTTCCAATGGTTTTAGCTGATCCATGGGACGTTGGTGTTCAACTTTGACTTTTTGGCGTGTGTCGCCTGGGTGACATATTGGCTATGGTCCTTTTCATACTTGGCCACCAAAAAGTTTCCTTCAAATCCTGGTACATCTTAGTGCTGCCCGGATGTATAGTGTATGGAGTATCATGGGCTTCACGTAGAATAGTCTCTTTAATTTGGGGATGGTCGGGGACGGAGATTCTTGCTTGCCGCCATAAGATTCCGGAGTCATCTACACGGAACTCAGATGATTGATTTGATTTGATTCGCTGGGTTTCTTCTATGATGAAGGGATCTGAGAGTTGATGTTCTTGGATTTGATCGCGAAGGGTGGGATGGAATACCATAGCAGCAATGGTAGCTTCGGAGGTAGCAGTTTTTATTTCTATTCTCATTTGGGCCAGAGCTTGAATTAGGTCAGGCGTGTGACTTTCTGCAGAAAGATAATGACATTGGGATTTTCTACTGAGGGCATCGGCTACCACGTTAGCTTTGCCCGGATGGTAATTTATGGTTAGATCATAATCCTTGATTAATTCTAACCATCTCCTCTTCCTCATATTCAGTTCTTTTTGGGTAAAGATGTATTTGAGGCTTTTATGATCACTGTACAAGGTACACTTAGATCCATACAAGTAGTGTCTCCAGATTTTTAAGGCAAACACTACGGCTCCCAATTCTAAATCATGAGTGGGGTAGTTCATCTCGTGGGGCCTCAGTTGTCTCGAAGCATATGCGATGACTTTTCATCTTGCATTAATACACATCCCAACCCATACTTCGAAGCATCGCAATAAACCACGTAGTCAATTCCTTCCTTGGGTAGGAAAGGGACTGGTGCAGTGGTTAAGCTGCTTTAGCTCTTGGAAGCTCTTTTCACACATTTCTGTCCAAACAAAATTGGCATCTTTCTTCGGGAGTTTTGTAAGGGGAGAGGTGATTTGAGAGAACCCCTTTATGAACCGTCGGTAATATCCCGCGAATCCAAGGAAACTTGGATCCGGTGGTACTTGTAGGGCGTTTCCATGAGGTATGCTGTTTCAATTTTGGAAGGGTCCACTTGATTCCTCTCCGGAGATGATGTGCCCGGGAATGCTACTTGATCTAGCCAAAATTCGCATTTCTTGAATTTGGCATAAAGCTGGTTTTCACGAAGAATCTTCAGAGTAATAGTGAGGTGTTGCGAATGTTCTTCCTCACTCTTGGAATAAACAAGGATGTCATCTATGAAGACAACGATGAATTTGTCCAAATATTGCATGAACAATTTATTCATCGATTCATGAATACGGTACGGCGCATTAGTCATCCGAAAGGAACAACGGTGTATTCGTGATGCCCATACCGTGATACAAAAGCAGTCTTCTCAATGTCACTAGGGTTAACTCTGATCTGGTGGTACCCAGATCTTAAGTCAATTTTTGAAAACACCCTCGCCCCTTTCAATTGGTCAAAGAGGTCGTCAATTCGGGTAGCGGTATTTATTCTTTATAGTGACATTGTTTAGCTCCCTGTAGTCTGTGCACAATCTTAATCCTCCGTTTTTCTTCTTTGCAAAGAGGACTGGAGCTCCACACGGTGATGTACTCTCTTTAATAAACCCCTTTGCCTCAAGTTCATCCAGTTGCTTCTTCAGTTCTACTAATTCCTTCGCATTCATTCGATAGGGCCTTTTGGAAATTGGCGTCGTTCCCGGGATTAGATTGACAGTAAAGTCAACCTCCCTAACTGGTGGCATACCCGGCAGCTCTTCGGGGAATACGTCAGGAAAGTCTTTCACAATCGGTATGTGTTCTTGTTCTTTCAATTGAAGATTTGCTAAACTGGAGTTAAGTGGTTTTTGTTTGTTTCGCGCCCCAATGTACTGGAGTCGGGTCCCGTCGGGCTTTCTGATTGAAGCTTGTTTGCTTTCACAATCTATGTTTACCCCATGGGAGGATAACCAATCCATACCCATGATTACTTCTAAACCACTCAGGTTAATGACAAGGAGATTTGCTAGGAACTTGGTGCTATGAATTACAATAGCTTGATCTTTTCTGATTAACGTTACTTCTAGCGTCCCGGCAGGTGTACTAACCCCCATTGGTTTTTCCAAAAGTTCAGAGGTTAGTTTGTGATTTACCAGAAACTTGCGAGAAATAAAAGAGTGAGTTGCTCCAGGATCGAAAAGAACAATACCCCAAGCGGGTGGAATCAAGAGCTTACCAGTGATCACATCCGTGGCTTCTCCAACCTGTTCGGCTGTCACATGAGTCAGACGGGCTGGTCCTCTTCCAACTGCTCCTGCGGCATTTTGGTTGACACCCCTGGGCTGATTCATGCGGTGGACTTGAGGCGGTGCAGCTGCAGGAAATCTGGGTACAGTTGCAGGCTGTGGTAGAGCCCCAGATGTTCGCTGTGGGTGAGGGCAATCAACTCTTCGATGTCCAGGCTTCCCACAATTGAAACATGCTCCTGTGCCGGTCATGCAGGACTTCGTTGGGTGGCTTCCCCCACACTTGGCACACCGCAGTGCCACCACTACTGGCTGTCTTGGAGTTGCCGGTCTTTGCAAAGATGAATTGAAGGGTCTAGGCCCAGGTGGTCCAAATCTAGGTAGGGGTTGCTGCTGTTGGTAGGGACGGGGCCTCCGAAGGTTTTGTGGACGAGGGTCAATCCTAGCCTTCTTTCTCCTTTCTTCTGTCAGATTGGAATGTTCATTCTCCAAGATTATGGCTCGGTTGACCAAGTCCTGGAATTCAGTTATCTTATGGATAGATAAAAGCATTTTCAGGTAAGGTTGCATTCCATCCAGGAACTTCTCTATTTTCTTTTCCTCTGTGTCGACGTCAGCTGGAGCGTAGCGGGAAAGGTCATTGAATTGACTTAGATATTCAATCATCTTCTTCCCGCCTTGATTGAGGGCTCTAAATTCTCGTTTCTTGATTTCCATCCTTCCCGTAGGCACGTGAGTTTCTGTGAAGCGTAGCTTAAATTCTGCCCAAGTGATAGGTTGCTCGCTGACACGATTGCGGTTGTAGTTAAGCCACCATGTGGCCGCAGATCCAGTTAACTGATGCGAAGCATACCGGACCTTTTCTACATCCGAACATCCCACAGTGTCCAGCTTCTTCTCTACCTCCACCAGCCAATCATTCGCTTCCAGGGGATCGATGGCCTTGGCAAAGGTAGGAGGGCGAGTTTGGAGAAAATCGCCCAAACTCACTCCCCTAGTTGGCTGCGCAGTGGTAGGGACTACTCTGGTCAGAGTGCCTCCATAAATTTGTTCTGGTTTTCTTGAGCTTCCTTCCTAGAATTTTCGAGAAAGCGGAGGACATCTGCCATTCCTCCCAAAGGGTCTGTGGCCTTGGTGAGTGCTAGTGGATTGGTTCTGGTAGTGTTGAGCCTCGGGGTGGCGGTGTAGACTCGGGGAACCTTTGGTAGATCTCCTGTTGGCACCTCAGGTGGCAATGATCCCAACCTTGGTTCCAAACCTTGATCATCTTGCCCTTGACCTTTCATCCTGGAGGGGGGGTAAAAAGGTTAACCAGTTGTTAAGTTAAGAATTGCTCTTCTGGTGATTAAGTTATTAACAATATTTTCCTTAGTGAGTCTTTCAATTAATTGGAGTGGTTATTTATAATTCAGCAGTAGCTTAAGGTAGGAGAGGAATCATCATATGTATCTTGCAGAGTTAACCCGCGAGTGAGTTGAGTTAGTCCACACACAGATAATCAACTAACACCAAGTGAAGGACCGAAAATGGCAACAGAGGGGGAGGGGGTGAATGGTGCCTTAAAAACTCTCTATTAAAATTCACATCGAATCACCATATTCAATAATAGCCGTGGTCGAGAGCTGAGAAAACCACCCGTGGTCGAACAATGATCCAGAAAAGCTTATGCCTTGGTCGATCACCAACTCATGGTCGAATCACTGATGACAAAGAGAGCACGGCAAATAAGCTATGGTCTAAACGAAAACGGAGGACTAAAAAAAATCAATCAAAACATCTCAAGCAAGGCCAAACTTCAGAATGATACTGATAAATGTATGATTGATCATAGAGGTTCATACGACCACTCCACTGAAGATACACGAGCATCCATGCTCTTACCCAGAGACAACTCACACAAATTAGACAGAAAAAGCTCAGAGCCGCTCACGGAACATCCTCTACTCTCGTCACACTTCTTCTGAAACCTAACATCTCTTGTTATAGCCTCAGCTATCGGGTTTCAAACACTAACAACCCATTAACGAGCAGCGATTGCTTTCCCGGAGGCACGAGTGCTTTACAGTTACTATCGACAACGGCTCCTTTGCTTTGCCCATTAGCACCAACAACTCCATTGCTTTCCCGGAGGGACGACTTCCCTTTGCGACTTTAGGTATTTGTCCAAAATACTCCTCAAGCATCTTCTGGAAGCTTCTTCCTCTTGCCTTCTTTGTCAACTCGTTCGATCACCTTGCAAGACTTGTCTTACGTGGTTTCGATCGTTCGGACCTCAACATCTCCTATGTCTAGTCCCGACCTCTCCAAACCTCACCAAGACTTGTCTCCAAGATCCACGCAACCAAATCAAACACAAAGCATCACATAGCGGCACAATACAAAGAACCGGACCACGCAAGCGAGCTCAAAATAAGATTGGACCGCAACAAGACCGGTCGAAATGATGAACTATCAAATGCACAAGGTCTCGATCGCAATACAAAACCATACGACCGGTTCCCAACTCAAGCGATCGATTACGGAGGACATACGACCGAAAGCTTTCCTCCGTGGTCGGACTCCATTCAGACCACATACACCGGAGTCGAAAACCTTCCGACCTCCGATCACATAGCAGCGTGGTCGACCACGGACTTTGACTAGCGAGGTCGAAGCAGGACTTCGACTCAAGTGGTCGAAAAGAGACCGACTACAGTGGTGGAACAGACTCGACTAGCGTGGCGGAGCAGACTTCGACTAGCGTGGTCGAGCGGACCGACTAGCGTGGTCGAACAGACTTTCGACTACAACCAGCGTGGTCGAATACTTCCTGGTGACCTCCGACCACGACAAACATGGTCGTAACAGACTTCGACTATGGCGTGGTCGAAACAGACTTCGACTACGGCCAACGTGGTCGAATACTTCCCTAGCTACGACTACGCAGAGAAAGCCCAAAAACAAACTCAAGTACTCATCACAAACTTTTCAATAATATGTCAAATACTGATCACTCACATGGGAGCACCTCTCACATGGTCTCTCAATCTCCCCCTTTGATGAGTATATTGACAAACACGACAAAACAAAAAGGATGAGTTTGTGATGATGATAAAACATTGTCTCAACAGAGAACAAAAGAGCTCAAGACCATGTTTGACAAAGAGAAGCATTTGGAGCTTGAAATGAAAGAGCAAATTTTACGCAAAGGCAAAGCTCCAAAGGCAAAGCTCAGAGGACTTTTTTAAAACTTCTCCCTTTTTGGCAATAAACACATCAAGATGTACGAAAGAGAGGAATAGCGATATGAAATTCATTTTAAGCATTAGGAGCCATGACGAGTGTCCAAAATGACTATTAGAGAATTACACCAAGCCATAACACATAAGAATGCTATCAAGATCATGACAATTGATGTAGAGAATAGCTAAGACAGGAAATTCATAATCTGGGACAAGGTCCAATTCTTTTAGCAAGTCAAATAAACCAAGATTATAGTCTAGCTAAAGATATCCAAGGATGATACAAGCCATGTCAAATACTCTAAGTGGAACCAAGAAGCATAATATTGAACAGTTTAGAGTGCTACCAGTTAAAGAAAGACTCATTTGATCAGTACTTGAGTACATTCGAGAAGAAAAGCAATTTTAACACAAGTTTCTTTTTCTGGAAACATAAATATGGCTTTATCTTAGTGAAGCAAGTTCTGGACTAGGTGCCATCCACAGCTGCCTCCTAAGCTTCAACCATTTTTCAAATCTTAACCATGTGCTAGATCCCAAGCCTTATCGCACAAAAGAGATCACTTTTGAAGTTTTGGACCCAAGTCAATGAAACTTAAGGAAGTGATCTTAGGTCTTCAACGGACTAGTCTCAAGATCTATTAAGACAAGTTTTGAATTCAAGTTTAGCATTTTTAATCTCCTTAGCATGGCAAAGACTAAACTACACATAAAAAGTCATGATAAATCTAGCAGTTTAGCATAAATCATGGCAAGATGTAACACATTGAAAACAGATCATAAGGGATAATAGACAAGGCTCCATATGATTATATTACAATGTATGATGAAATGCACGAAAAACCAGAACCTCTTCAGAATAAATTGCATCTTTTAATTCAGGTTGAGTTATGACAAAAATATGAACTTGAAGAAACAAAATGAACTCCCCAAACCAAAGGAACAAAGTCAACGATAAGAGAATGCAGAAAAAGCGGTCCTTAGAGCATAGATTTGATATAGAGAATACTAAAACTAGCGCTTAGAATGATTCTTATCTACCCCATATGATTCGGGACTATTAGGCATTCTTAGAGCATAGATTTCGACTTACACACTAAGGAGCAAACACTAAGGAGCAAACATCGCCCTGTCTACCCAAGGGTGGCCCGACCCTTGCTAGAACTTATAAGAAGTGAGTAAGCTCTACTTAGAGAGAGGAGGAACGACTAATAAGCAACATCCTAGAAGAACAAGATAAGAATTAACGAGTCAAAGCAACTTGGCAAGAGAACCACTCTAACCTATCTTTGGAAGGACTTAGACCCAAAGCACTTTAAATGAAATGCAACGAGAAGGAGTCGACATAAATAAAATATAATCTGATAAAGCCCAAACTCCCCTCACAGCAGTCAGTAAGGACAAATTACTAAGCTCTCCTTGCAGTGGCAAAACCGAGAGCTATCAAAGGCTTGGTGAAGATATCGATAGCCCGGTTCACTCTCTACAAGCTGGAGCACAATGTCACCCTTCTCCACATGGTCTCGAAGAAAGTGATATCGATATCAATATGCTTGGTCGAGAATGTTGCACGGGTTCTGGCAATGCAAATTGCGGCGTGTTATCACAAAGAGAGGAACACGGTCGATCACTAACCCAAAGTCTGCAGGTCGAGACCATCAAAGCACTTGGCTCAAAGACATCTGGTCTGCGACAGCGCACTCGGCCTCGCAGTGGTATGCAACACAGGATCGCCTTGAAGACGGGGAGACAAGAGAAGTGCCAATGAATTGGCAAGTGCAGAGGTGCTCTTCCTATCTATCCTCTGACCGGTGAAATGCATCGGAGAAGGCTCTAAGAGATAGACAAGAGGAGGAAGAGTACCAGATACCATAGTCAATGGTAGCTCGAAGATACCGAAAGATGTGTTTTACTGCCTGACGGTGAGATATGCGAGGAGAAGCCTGAAACCTAGCACAAAGACATACGGAGAAATGTATGTCTGGTCTCGAGGTCAGTGAGGTACAGAGAGATCCAATCATGCTCTTGAAATCCTTTTGATCAACAGGTTCGCCGTCTTTATCTGGATCCAGAGCAGCTGTAGATGCCATCGGAGTTGATACTGGCTTTCCATCATTCATGTCGAAGCGCTTCAGGAGGTCTCGAGTGTACTTGCCTTGGTGAAGAAAAGTATCTTCCCGAGTCTGTTTGATTTGGAAGCCAAGGAAGAAGCTCAACTCGCCCATCATGCTCATCTCAAATTCCGAGCTCATAACATCATAAAAGCGAGACACGAGTGTGTGAGGAGCCGCCAAAGATGATGTCGTCCACATAGATCTGGACAAGCGTAAGATCGGTGCCAAGGCGGTGGATGAACAAGGTCTTGTCTATTTTACCCATTTCAAAACCATGACTTAGCGAGATAGGACTTAAGCCTTTCATACCAAGCTCGGGAGCTGCTTGAGTCCATACAAAGCTTTAGAAAGCACAGTAGACATGGTTAGGGTATTTGGGGTTCTCGAAACACGGAGGTCGTTCGACATAGACTTCTTCCTCAATAAGGCCATTGAGGAAGGCACTCTTGACATCCATTTGGTAAAGTTTGAAACCCTTAGAAGCTGCAAAGGCAAGCAGGATTCTAATGGCTTCAAGTCTAGCTACAGGGGCAAAGGTCTCTTCGAAATCTAGACCCTCAACTTGAGAGTACCCCTGAGCTACCAGCCTAGCCTTGTTTCGAATTACTAACCCATCTTCACTTTGCTTGTTCTTGAACACCCATTTGGTCCCAATGATATTGTGACCTTGAGGGGGCTCAACAAGGGACCAGACATTGTTTCTTTCAAAGTTTTCCAACTCCTCATGCATGGCGTTTATCCAAGACTCGTCAGAAAGAGCATGACAAACGTCTTTGGGCTCAAATGAGGCGACGGAGGCAGAATGGAGACAGAAGAGAGACAAACCAGCTTTAGAACGTGTGACACGCTCAAAGAGGTCTCCAATGATCTGCTCTGAAGGATGGTCCTTCTAAATGTGTCTAGGAGGTCCAGGGTGAGATGAAGAAGTGGCCTCTACCTCATTAGAAGATGAGATAGGAACAGAGCCACTAGCTTCAGAAGAAACGGAAGGTAAGGGCTGATCTCCTCGAGGTGCAGAGGAAGAAGGCACCTCAAGAGGGGGAGGAAGAACTGGATCGGGTAGACAACCCTCATCTCCATCTTCCTCATCGTCCACAAAGATGGACTCGATCGCCTAGAGAACTCGAGATATCGTGCCTAGTCCCTGACCGCCTCATCGAAGGTCACCTCACAGGTTTCTACCATTTTGCTAGACTCGCAGTTCCAGACTCTATAGGCACGAGAAGAAGTCGAGTAACCCAGAAAGATCCCATCACAAGATCGTGATTCGAACTTATCTAGGTTCCCAGACTTCAAAATAAAGCACTTGCAACCAAACACACGAAAATGCGAGACGCTGGGTTTTCGCCCATATCTCAACTCATAAGAAGTGCGATGCAAGAGTGCAGAAGAAAGACTCTGTTAGAAACATGACAAGCGAGAGCAATGGCCTCACCCAAAACTTCCTAGGTGTAGAGTACTCATCAAGCATCGTCCCGGCCATCTCGACCTAAGGTGCGGTTCTTCCTCTCCACAACGCCATTACGTTGAGGGACGTATGGAGACGAGAACCGGTGCTCTACACTGCCTCACCACGAAACTCTCAAAGTAGGAATTCTTGAACTCGGTGCCATTATCACCGCGAATTGCTCGTAATGCACAGGAGCTCAACGAAAGCCTCTTGAAAAGACCACGAAAAGAGTAAACGTCTCATCCTTGAGGCTAAGAAAAACACCCAAGAGTACCTCGAGAAGTCATCGACCACAACAAGAATATACCACTTACCTCCTGCCGATTGCTTTTCATTTGGACCAACTGTATCCATATGGGCAGCTTGTCACAGTGCATCGATCATTATCCTTGGATGGAGAGTGAGAAGCGGCAACCATCTTGCCGTCTTGGCATGGAGAGCAAACTAGATCCTTGACCATCTTGAGTTTTGGCGGACCACGAATAAGATCGTGGCCGCTAACTCGTGTCGATGATCAAAGCCTATATGACCTAGTCTCCTATGCCAAAAGGTTAAATCACGGGATTGAAGCAATTAAACACCGAGAGGATCACGAGAAGACTCGAGAAAAATCAGCACGAAAGATCCTCCCATATCGAGATATCCATAAACTAGACTACAGAAGAATCAAGAATTTTGCAATTGTTTTCTTAAAGCTCACCTCGAACCGTCATCGAAGTGGTGAGAGGCGAAAGCGATTATACCGCGACTTACTTACTAAGGCAACATCTTTTAAAATAAAGGAATCATTAATGCTCACAAGACCTTTAGCGATGACGCGCCTAAAAGAAGCATCTCGAAGGTGATCGTCTCATCACCGGAGCACGGGCTAGGGAAGAAAACCAACGAGAATCTCCGGTCATATGGCGAGAACAACCGAGTCTACAATCCGGACCTTTCCTTCCCACCCGTGACCACGAGTCAAGCAGAGTAAAGTCTCGATCTTGGGGTGAATCAGCGGTGATTTTGGCACCCAATACCGAGTAACACGCGAGCGGATGAAGTAGTCAAGCAAGACCGACCTCTATCTACCCTCGCTCTCTGTCACTCAACAAGTCGGAAGGTGCGTATGCGGACACGAAGTCATTCTTTGAATCCATTGCTATGGAAGAGCGAGTCGAATTCGGCAACATCTTCGATCACGCCGCGAGTAGCCATCTCGAAGGGAAAGCGAGATCTACCCTCAAAGCGACGGAAGTCACGACCAAAGGAGCATGAGGACGAAAATCGAAAACTTCGGAAAAACCAAGTCCTCGATCTGCCCTAAATCATCGATTCTATCAATCCTAGACCTCGTGTTGGTCTTAGGTGCACTCATGGTGCAGGGCGACCACGAATGTACCTAACGAGACTCAACACGGTCTCTACGCGATCTTGGCGCGCTGAAGCAATGATCAACCAAATGTCCATCCTTCCGGCGAAGGTGCAATGATACTTCGCCTTACGAGGGGCGAAACTACGAGGTGGAATTACCTTCTTGCGTCGAGATCCTTTGAACAAAACCCCTGATTTGAAATTTACTTTCTCCCCGGGCTTAGTTTTGATCACACCAGTGCTATGGTTACGAGCACGACGGTGGATGCTTCCTCACATCATCATGAAAGTCATATCCTAGACCACGATTAAATCTGCAAATCTTAGATTGGTCTAGAATGAGATTGAGCTTCTTCTTACCTCCTACAAACCTCTCGAGAGTGTTCATAAGATACCGACACTCACGAAAGAGAGGTGCAAGAAGAGCGGGGAAGAGGAACAGCAGAAGGTAAGGAGCGAGAAGAAGAACCAACGGCATAGGAAAGATTGGCTTGTGCATGCACGGTAGACTTTGGGGAACAATCCCTCGCTAGCAGATTGGTTCACGTTGCTAGGCGTCTCTACCAAACCCTTAGACTTCTTCCCAAAGACACACAATACAAGCGGATGATTGTGTTTCTAGAAGGTCCTTAGTTAGCTTCATACATTTTTCATCCAAAGCAACCAAATCAGATTTTAGTTTATTACATTGATTGCATGGTGAGCTAACAAGGTCCTTAGAAGCATCTTGAGCGATTTGTTATTATGATCAATCATTTCTTGAAACTACTTGGATCTGATTCTAGTTCCAGATTAACTTAGGACAGTTTAAACAAGAAACAATGGGCTCTAGTAGCGCGACTTTGAATTCAACAATTTTGTGATCTCGCCTGCTTTAGGTTCATCTTGAGATTATTACAATTTTCACAAGTCTCAGCGGATCGAGCAACATAGTATAAAGACCTCTAAGCGAATTGTCCTTAACCTCACATGAGGTGCAAGCAATAGCCTCAACAATTAGTAGATGAAGGAGGTGCTACCCTACTCATCTCTAATTGACAAGAAGACTAATGTTCTCTATTTTAATCATGTCAAGTTCAGAGGACACACTATCATGCAAGGTCCTTAGTTTTTCCATGTCATCAAGCAAAGCACGGCATGTGTCACAATCATCCGGGAGGGAGCGGATGTAAGTAAAGTAAGCTCCGTGATAGTCTAGCTACTTCCTTCTCCAACTCAAAGACACTTAGCCCTAGACTTAGCATGAAATCTACCTAGCTTAAGAAAAGCATCATTAAGTCGGGTCGTAAGTGAGACTAACCTCATCGGAGTTAGAGTACAGCTCATTTGTCGCTCGATTCGCCTCGAGGGCCATGAAGCACATCTGGGAGAAGTTGCCGTCGTCCTTGGGATCATGATCGTCCTTCACATCATCGTTACTCCACCCCTCCACTTCATTTGGTGTCCGGTTCGTCGAGGCGGTGAGGACGCGATGGAACAACTTCTTTGCCTTCCCAAAGTTGCGGAACTTCTTCTTGCCTTGGTCAGTCTTTGAGGGCTTCGTGTTGCGGTTCTTGTCGATGTAGTCGTTCTTGCTCGGACCGCCATAGTCACCTTTGCCCTTCCCGCTTGGGACGGTTTGCTCGGATGTGGTTGGGGCCACCACACTCGAAACAAATCACAGGACCTCCTCTTTTCCATCCCTCCTCCTCTTGTAAGCATGGGAAAACTTCCGAGCAAGGAGGGCTAGCTATTCATCCCCAAGTCGCTCTAAGCGATCATCGGTTATGTCACGAGGAAGCGACTAGGAGAACCCGCAGATCGACTCGAAGAAGATCGGAGGTGGGATCGATGACTAAAGCCATCGATCGTGACTTGACCTTCGAGAGACAATGTCAATCTCGTGAGTCTTGAGACGCGAGTAAAGCGCATCAAGAGTCAGGGTCGAGGTCCGTGCTATCCTTGATGGTAGTCACTTTCATCTCCCAAACACGAAGATCAAGTGCAGAAAGCATCTGTCGAGCGTTATCCGAGTCGGGGTATGTAAGACCGACCGCTCGGAGGTTGCTCAAAATCTTGTGGAAATGCGAAAAGCACTCGTCAAGAGATTCACCAGCAAGCATTTCAAATTTGCTGTATTCTCGCTTGAACTGGTCTTGTCGAACCGTTTTAATCTGGGTGGTGCCCTCATGGTATGCATCGAGGGTCACCCAGATGTCGTAAGCAGAAATCAAATGAGAAATGCGATCAAACTCACTTCTGCTCAAACCCTGAATGATAATGTTCCTTGCCTTAGCATTTGCCTCAACATCGGGCATGTTTCCCACATTGATGTTTTCATCGGCAGGAACAGCAAATCTAACCTTCACCTTTCTCCAGATGGCATACCCCTGAGCCTGGATGTAAGTTTCCATTCGGCTCTTCCAGAAGGGGTAATCCATGCCATCAAAGACTGGAGGCTTGGTGGAATACTTGTCCGTTGCCATGGCTCAACCGACCGGTTAAGATCTATAAAGAAGAGCTAACCGGCTCTGATACCAATTGAAGGACCGAAAATGGCAACAGAGGGGGAGGGGGTGAATGGTGCCTTAAAAACTCTCTATTAAAATTCACATCGAATCACCATATTCAATAATAGCCGTGGTCGAGAGCTGAGAAAACCACCCGTGGTCGAACAATGATCCAGAAAAGCTTATGCCTTGGTCGATCACCAACTCATGGTCGAATCACTGATGACAGAGAGAGCACGGCAAATAAGCTATGGTCTAAACAGCGGAGGACTAAAAAAATCAATCAAAACATCTCAAGCAAGGCAAAACTTAAGAACGATCATCGATAAATGTATGATTGATCATAGAGGTTCATACGACCACTCCTTTCAAGATACACGAGCATCCATGCTCTTACCCGAGACAACTCACACAAATTAGGCAGAAAAAGCTCAGAGCCGCTCACGGAACATCCTCTACTCTCGTCACACTTCTTCTGAAACCTAACATCTCTTGTTATAGCCTCAGCTATCGAGTCTCAAACACTAACAACCCATTAACAGAGCAACAGTGCTTTCCCAGAGGCACAGTGCTTTACCCAGTTACTATCGACAACGGCTCCTTTGCTTTGCCCATTAGCACCAACAACTCCATTGCTTTCCCGGAGGGATGACTTCCCTTTGCGACTTTAGGTATTTGTCCAAAATACTCCTCAAGCATCTTCCCGAAGCTTCTTCCTCTTGCCTTTGTGTCAACTCGTTACGATCACCTTGCAAGACTTGTCTTACGTGGTTTCAATCGTTCGGACCTCAACATCTCCTATGTCTAGTCCCGACCTCTCCAAACCTCACCAAGACTTGTCTCCAAGATCCCGCAACCAAATCAAACACAAAGCATCACATAGCACGGCACAATACAAAGAACCGCACTCGCAAAAGCAGAGCTCAAAATAAGATTAGGCGCAACAAGACCGATCGAAATGATGAACTATCAAATGCACAAGGTCTCGATCGCAATACAAAACCATACGACCGGTTCCCAACTCGAGCGATCGATTCGAGGACATACGACCGAAAGCTTTCCTCCGTGGTCGGACTCCATTCGGACCACATACGCGAGTCGAAAACCTTGAGCCTCGGATCACATAGCAACGTGGTCGACCACAGACTTTGACTAGCGAGGTCGAAGCGGACTTCGACTACCGTGGTGAAAGCGGACTTCGACTACCGTGGTGAGAATGCACTTCGACTAGCGTGGCGGAGCGGACTTCGACTAGCGTGGTCGTAAGCACTTCGACTAGCGTGGTGGAACGGACTTTCGACTACGACCAGCGTGGTCGAATACTTCCTGGTGACCTCCGACCACGACAAACATGGTCGTAATGGACTTCGACTATGGTGTGGTCGAAGCAGACTTCGACTACGCCAGCGTGGTGAATACTTCCTAACTACGACTACGCAGAAAGCCCAAAAACAAACTCAAGTACTCATCACAAACTTTTCAATAATATGTCAAATACTGATCACTCACATGGGAGCACCTCTCACATGGTCTCTCACCAAGAAACAATAAAATGCAAAAAGATCCAAATCCTATACTAGCTGAGTCTCTCGTGCTCAGTCATGCTCGAGATCCCGTCCTCGAGTCCGCCCAAATCCACAGGTTTGGGACTGCTCAGAGCTTGCCTCTGAGTGCGACCTACACTACCCTGGATCCACGCGCCCAGGTACGCTCGAGATTTGGCTCGAGTCCACCCAAATCACATATTTGGGACTGCTCAGGGCTCATTCCTGAGTACGCCCAGGATTTCGCTCCTGGGTACGCCAGAGCTACACGCTCGGAGTGCCACGGACCACTCGTCCGGGAAAACTGACATGCAGAAGGGAGGTAAGGCATCTAGTTACACCGTCAGCCACTTCCTTAAAGTAGTTACCAACCACTCTAAGATGCTGACGGGTCATTCTAGTTATCCAGATGAATAGGTAAGAAAGCTAACGGGTAGGGTCCAAGCTTATCCGCAATTGGAAAAGCAGGTCCATACCAGAGTTCTATCATATGCCTCTAACCCAGGCATCCACTTATGACCTTATATTGATTTCCCATACCTATAGTTTTCAAATCTTCTATTTTAGGTCGAAATACAAAGCTGGTCTGCATTAGAACATAACAACTTTACAGATTATGGTACAACACTAACAGACACCGGATACAACAAAACGGTAAAAGCAAGTACAACCATTAGGACTACTAACTACTACTAGACTACTCCTGACTCGACAAGACACAAGGATCTCTAACTACCACTAAACTACCCCTGACTCAACAAGACGCAAGAACCTCTAACTACCATCTCTCTGGGTCACTCCTCCTCCTCCTCCTCCTCACCCTCGGCTCCCCCGACCGAACTAGTGCCTCTCCGTGGCAACTGCCACTACATTGGGATCTCCAAAATGGGTGTAGAAAATCTCGTGAAGAAGAGTAGTCTCTCTAATAGGATCTGGATGCACCGTGATGCGGGGACCACGGAACTCTGGTCTCAGCCTGTCGGGAAGGGAACAGTTTGGTGGTGGGGCTGAGGTATCTCCTATGTCTCCTTGAGGCAGTGGTGTGGGGATACGAGGATAGGAAAACGGAGGAGAGTGAATGGTGGGATAAAGATCACAGGATGGGTGGGGATAGGGACTCTGGGGTGCTAGAACGAAGTCGTCGGCTAAAAAGGAATAAAATGTGGAGTATGGGGGTGCTGCTGGATAAATGGGTGGATCTGGTGGGGGAACAGGGGGTGGAACTGTAGGTGGGGCAGTAGGTGGAGCTGTATAAAAACTGGGCCCTGGGTCCGAGGGAGGGTAAGTGGGGTAGTAGGGTGGTGCATCTGGAGTGGGGTTATGACGGTTATCTCTAATAGCCTCTAAGGTGTAGTCTTCTGCCGCCGAAAGTCTGAGACTCTCCTCGGCTCGCCAAGGCTCCCAGTCGAGTCATTACAACAGGCACTCGCCAACAAAGATCGTGTCGATCGTGTCCCGCTGCAAGGCTAAGGTGGCTGGAGCGAGTGGTGGGGGTGGGTAGCTAGAAGGGTGGCTGGGGCCAAACTGAAGACCAAAACTCCCAGGGGCTATAGATGGAATCCCTCCGAACTGAGAACCGCTCAACTGATCACTAAAGTGAGCTCTAAGGGCAAAGATGGCCTTACGGGCTACCTCCTGCAAAGGCACGTAGTCATCGGCCGATCGCCACACCGCGGTAAACTCTATACAATAAGCCGGGTTAAGGGGAATCCCGGTGACAGCAACTCCGACTATGGTGGAACCATCTAAAATGCTAACATCCTGGAAGAACTCCGGAAAAGGTGCCCCCAAGTGGTGCAGTAGCCTCCCCAAAAGTAACACATGCTCCCCCCGTACTCTCTCAGGTGGAATCCTGGACCTAGTCATTCTGCAAAAGAGAATGATACTTATGTTAGTATGGATGTCATCTTAAAGAAAGGTAAGATTTTAACATAATAATTTTGACAAGAGGGTGGAATAGAAATGACATCAGGAAGAGGACTAACAAGATACTTAGTGCAATATAGCAAGTAAGAAAAACATGCTTAGGTTCTATGACAGTTTCTATTTTATTAGCGTGGCCCAAACCTATTGCTCTGATACCATCTGTGACGCCCCGTGTGATTACCCCAGGGGTAATCACACTTCGGCACACGGATTACTATTCGTTTGATCGATAGTACACCGCTCCGACGAATAGTAAGCCATTATCAAAGTACGCAGCAGAACAACAAGATGGAAACTATTCTTTATTACGACAGTTAACCACACAAAGCTAAGGTCTTATATTACACATAATTATTACAAGAACAAAATAGGACCAAGTCCTCCTCTTGCCTGCCACGCCTAAGGTGTCCCCTAATCGTCCCAAGCGCCAAATAGGCGTCCATCTCGCCTGCTCCTCATTGCAAGGGTCCAAGTCTCTGTGGTCTCATCATGCACTGCACTTCCCTCGTCCCACTCGGGATAACTCCCACGGACTAGGATCTACAAAGGAGAATACTAGCAAGGTTGAGTACAACGTACTCAGCAAGCATTAGTAGCAAAAGATGCAATTCATGTCAATATCTCTGATGGTTATCACAATTTATATCTCATATCATTCTGAAAATAAATCATTAAAACAATGGTGACAAATTTTATACTGAAAACACTACTTGTCACTCGGAGAGAAGATAGACCCCTGGTGGTTCCCGTAGACTCCAATCCAGGAGACTGGCATGAATTCATGATTTGTATAGCACTGCGCAGGCTTGTACCACTTTACCCACAGCTATTCTGAACTCTATAGTGAACCAGGTCCATCACATTTCCTTTGATGCAACTTCGAGTTCAGAATACAGAACGTTTTCCAGGTTACGTGATTAATTTTTCCACCCATTACGTTCCGTCGGTGCCGAACGTATCTTCACACCGAGTTCTGGTAATGTTGGTTGGGCCGGACTCACCTTCACCCAACCTCCACCTTAGCGCATATAGCGCCTACCCCAATCTGGGGTTTCTCAAACACACTCACACATATTAAATACCCGTGTGGAAAGCATAATCACGTAACAAGGTAGCATTTTCTGCCCGCCGAAACGGGAAAATGGTTGGCACTTGATTACGGCATCTGACCGAGTAAGAGTTTTGTTGGTCCTTATATTTTACCCATATGTAAAGGGGTCCCACCTCTTACCTCATCATTATCATCTTTTTCTCATTTTCTTCCCCAGCCCTGGGTCCCCTTTACCAGCCATATAATAATCACCACATTTCTCTTCATCATTCTTATCTTTTCCATTATCATCTCAATCATTTGATTTGGATTTTTGGAAATCATTTTGGATGCTGTCGTATGATCTGACAATATCGGTTTACATTTAAAATAGCTATATTGATGTTCAAAAGGATCGCTTGCCTTCGTAGATGTAGTAGACGTCGGTGTTGATGAGTCCTGGATCAGTTACACCGGTCGGCTGGAGCTCGTCCTCTGGAGCAGTGCGGCAATACAAATAATATGTAGAGAAATACTTGGTGATTTTATGTGATATTAAGCGAATAAACTGCTAAAGCGACTCCTATTGGTTAGTCAATTTTAATTTACAAATATTTTTCAAAACCCGACTCAGTTAGCAGTTCCCACTAAAATCCTATTTTTATTACCCTCTTAACCCTAACTCTTAACATTTAATTCTAATCACCTAATCTTCTTAATCAACTACTCCTAAATACAATACATAACTATAATTACCCCTCCCTAATCTACCCAAAACCTAACCCTAATCACCTCCCTAATTACCTAACTACCCCCCTTTCTATTCCCCTATCTCCCCAACCCGGCCGACACTCATCTCTCTCCCGGTCGCTCCCTCACTCCCGTCTCTTCCTCTCCTTCTCTCTCTCTCTCGGCTTCTCCCAACGCCACTTCCTCCTGGCGTCTCCTCCTCATGCATGCCGTCGCTCCTCATTGCCATTGCTCCTCGCGTCGCCCCCATCCATCGCCGCTGCATTGCTGCTCGCTGGCTGGCCCCTGCGGCCCGAGGCGCCGCGCTCGATTTCTCTCCGCGGCTCCCTGCCGGTCTGGTGTGCATCGGCTTGGCCGGCTCGGCCTCCCGGCCGCCCTGGGCTCCTCAGATCCGGCCCGCTACTCGGCCGACCGCTCTCGGCTCTCCCTCTCTGGCACTCTCTACCGCCACCGTCTCCTTCCGGCTCGGCTCCCTACGCCACCATCTTCTTCCCCAGTAGCGGCCGAAGGCCGGCCAGCCCCGCTCTGGCTGGATCTCCCCTCTACTCGTCCGTCTGGCGTGCTCGGCCCGGCCGGCTCGGTCCTGACACAAGCGGCCGTACGGCTCTGCTACTAGGGTTTGGTTCTTCTACTCCCTTAATGGCTTCCGATTGATGATTCTTTGCTGATCTATGTGAATCCAATACTAAAGCTAGCTGGTGCTTATGTATGCATGACTATGGTGATGGATCTGGAATGATGGAGGTTTGGGATGGTTCTTTGGTGGGTTCATTTGTCAGCAGAAAAATGGAGGGTGGTGGCTTCACTAGCACATCGAGGTATGCCCTCAATCGGTTCTTCCTCTCTACCACTCCTAGTGCTCGGGATGAAAAGCGATATCGATGATTGATTAACAATGCTATGGTAGGATGGGCAAGGTTTCTGAGTATGGATGAATGGCATAATGCTTGAAGAATGGATAGATCTGGTCTACCTGTGGTTCTTGGGGTTGGGTCGGTTAGGAGATGATCTGGAGTTGATGGATCAGCGGAGGAGTCGCATTGCCGGCGCCGTCCTGGCTCCCCTGCTCCTTCCTGGCCTCCTGCCTCCACTGGCTTTCTTCGGCCTCCTCGCCTTCTCGGCTTCCTTACGCCAAGGGAAGAAATGAGGAGGATGCTACGGGAGGAAATGGAAACCAGGTCTTCTTTGGGAAGAAATGGGGGAATGGATGCTATGCAGGCTTGCGGTGCAAGGGGGAATGTATGGCTGCTGTGTTGTGCAGGGGGTTCGGCCAGGGGGGATGTCTGCGCTGTTGGGCTCTGGAATTGGCTGTGCTGCTTGTGATAGGAACAGGCGATGAACTGTATGTCTTGTGAAAAGGAAAATGATTTGACCGCTTTTGGGGTGTGCAACCTCTCGATGAAAGAAAGCGAAGCATTCAGATACTCTACTGCGAAGATAGCTGGGTGGAATGGCAAGGAGGGCTTCAAAGATAATCATGCAATGATGTAACTGAACCTTGTGATTATACGATGTAATTTCTATACTTTAATTTGGTGCAAAAATACCCTTGTAAACAAATACGGAATTGAATTATGCTGATGCTTTAATGACAATTGTGCAAGTTTTTGAAAGCAACTTTAAAGGAGTGATTATTGTGATTGATCCTAATACCTGCTTTTAGTGATGATTACGAGAGTTTAATTTGTCGGGTTCTCACAAGTATGTGGTATCATAGCTGGTGCATGAAAATCGGTCCTCCAACACCAGAAAAGAAGAAACTGACGGCTCCACTTGGATCTTTGTCGACAATGAAAGAAGGCCCAAATTCGCTTTCATACCCGATTCTCAACTTAGAGAACTACCCAACTTGGGAAATGAAGATGTGAATCAATATGCGTGCCCAAGGAGTCTGGGACGACGTAGCTGATCCAGTCGATTCAAAAGGCAAGGTCAATCCAAAAGGAAAGTCTCTGGATGTCGACATGAAGATTGATCAAACTGCAATGGCACTGATCTATGCTGCCATCCCTGACCCGATGCTCAATCAGCTTGTCAGGAAGGATACATCACGAGAAGCTTGGATTGATCTTCGCACAATGTACGAAGGGTGGATCGAGTAAAGAAGGTGCGGCTACAAACTCTCCAAGGGAGTATGAGGTACTGCATATGGGTGAAACTCAGTCAATAGATGAGTTGGCAGGAAAGTTATCAGCGATGGTCAATGCGATTCAATCTCTTGGCGATAAATTGGAAGAAACTTCAGTGGTTGAGAAATAGTTGCGAGTCTTACCTGAGAGGTTCGTGCCAGTGGTCACAACACTTTTGTCTTCTAGTGATCTTCCGGATATAAAGATATAAGAAGTAACTGAGTCCCTCAAAGCACACGAGGGACTTCTGAAAGAATGCAAAGTGCGTAATGATCAAGCACTGTTGGTGAAAACTGATTTCAATGGAGAGAACAAGCAGACCCAGAAAGACCATCAAGGTGGTCGGGGTTATGCTTGGTGCGGCCGAGGAGGTCGGGGATTCGGTAGAGGCCGGGGTGGTTGAGGATAGTTTGCCGGATGGGGCTACCGTGCAAATATCCAATGGAATCCAAAATCAGACTAGAGAAGGATGATGGTTCAGATCCAGGTGATGCTTCAAAATACAGATGCCTAATTGGTTGTCTATGCTATTTACTGCACATTAGGCCGTATCTCATTTATTCGGTAGGAGTTGCAAGTAGGTTTATGAAAAAACCAATTAAAACACATGAGCAAGCTCTGAAACATATACTGAGGTATGTGACAGTTACCATCGATCATGATTTAGTCTTATCACGGGAGAGATATGACACCTCTTCTAGTTGGATACAGTGATAATAATCTAGCAAGAGATCATGATGATACCAAATTCTCAAGCAGAGTTATTTAGAGTGGCAAATCATCTATTTTCCCTTTTTTTTTTATTCCGCTTGCCTGTGTGCGTTATTACTCCACCTTGGAATCGCATCGCGTCAAAACCACGGCCTGCTGTGGAAGGTTATGTGTGCTGCTGGTCGACCAGGCTATCGATGTGGAGGTTTTAGCTTTTTCTTGTTTTCTTCTTCTTTTTGACCGGTCGTAGCGCTAAGCCTGTTATATACCGGTTAGTGATCTATTTTATAGATAGATATATACACATATGTATAATATATTTAAAGGATCTTCTATGAATAATTAAATTATATATGTTTGAAGTTTATGATAAGATTACATATAGCTTGTTGATTAAATACAAATTATGTATAAACTTTCATTCGTAGAAATAATTACCCTCGCCAGAGAACACTTGCACACACCCAGCGTCCAACTACACACGTTTCTTCTTCTCTTTTTAGAGAGAGCACACACGGCATGCACACACGCAAATAAACTCATGAGTACGTTCTTAATACACGCTTAATTTAGAGTGGAAACACCCATGCACTCGTGACTTCGTTCTTAACCCATGTGTAACTTAGAGCGGAGGCTAACACTCATCACTAAATAGACGCGCTATCGAAAAGGAACGAGAGGTGAGACGCGCGGTCCCGGACGGGCTTCTCGCATAACGGCCGAGCGAGCCAACCGAGCAAATGCTCGGTTCTCGCACACGTTTTTTTTGCGGGGATTTCTTGGCGTCGTTGAGTCACACAGCGTAATGGGTCTCCCTCAGAACTGCTGGGCCGTCATCACCATCAGTGTACAAAAGTACGGGCCTGTTTGTTTTGGACCAGTACAGATTGTTTGTTGGAAACTTGGGGAATTCTGCGAGCTCTATTTCCTGTGGACTACAATACCTGGGTCGCTACTCGCTAGTCTAACTTTCATGCTTCGATTTGGCTGCATTAAGAAGTCATCGTTACCGGCAAAGTTGGTGATACTCGAATATCCGTAGGGATCTAAAAATATAACTGTGTACTCTCTATACAGTATCTTAAAAATATAATTATGTACACTCTGTGTATTCTGCACTAATCAGGATCACACTAGCTTACACAGTGTTAACGTAGATAAATATTGATCCACGTAAGACAAAATAATAAATTAAACGAGTAATTTAAATAACAATAAATAACTGTTGTGACCTTAAGGTCGAGTTTACATTTATTAAGCCTCGTAAGCAGGAAATAAATAAATAAGTAGCGGAACAAATAAACTTCGGCGGAATCTCATCAATTCACCACAGGCAACCGACTGGGATCATGACCTAACGATCAGCACCTTCGTAGAACTCCTCCTCGAAGATAGGCGAAAATTCCTCCACTTCTATTGATTGTTTATAGCAAGCATGAGTACACAACCGTACTTGCAAGTCATACCACAGAATGCAATTTATAGATGATGACTTATTCCAAAGGAAGGGCTTCTGTGGTTATTGTACATAAAACAACATTTTCAATTGAATACAAATAATAGATAGAAAAACATGTTTAAAACAAATAAACAATAGTAGTTTGACAGTTGTTTTCACAAAAACACAAAGCCTAATCGATTTATTTCACATAGCCATACGACTTAGATCATACAGCTCCCTTCCCCTCATGTGAAATTCCTGAGCATGTCCGTGACCGCGGATGTGGCTATTCGAATGATTGATTAACACTCTGCAGAGATTGTGCACTTTACCCACACGATACAATCAGTGTAGCTAGCACTAATCATAACAAAACCATTCAGAAGCTTCATCTCAAGCATTGACACTCCCGGTATGCTTTACAGTAGTTCAACCCAAACACAGCGTTTGGCACGACACATACCGTTGGATAGGAAAGCGACGAACCATCCCACCCTATTGGTTAAGTGCAACACATGCTATCACAAAGTAATAACACATAGCACAAAGTTTTACCCAAAGCTCCACAGTCAATTAGTCAAATTTATAATTACAACTCGAATGATATGTGTGACGCGTAGCATCTCTAAGCACTACTATTCGTCTAACCAACCCACATTGGTGCTATCATAGTACCAACTAATAATGAACCAACCTAGAATGACAAAATATTATAGCAATACAATATGCAAGGTAGGAATAATCAAATGAGTGAATAGCCAAAACCCAAAGCATTTAAATAAATACTTAAAGTAGAATGCAGTACATTGAATTAAAATAGTTTTATAAACTGGGTTCAACATGATCAAAGGTATAACTTGCCTTGAAATAAATTCGGGTACTGGTCCTGGTCTTGGTTTAGTGAACTCCGTCTTCTTCAAAATTCCCTAAAGTATCAACGTCTACTCGCAAACGAAACAAATAACAAAAACAAATAAAAACAAAGAGGAAAACTAACTCCAAAAAATAAATAAAAATCTCATAAGGATAGAGCTCAAGTTTAGATGAATTTAGGAATATGAATGGGCTCAAACGGAGTTCGGGTGAAAAAGATATGGTTTCTTGAAGTTCAAAATCTAAAAAATACTCAAAAAGGAATTCGAGTACTATTCACCGAGCACTGTACATCGAGGATTGTACACCGAGCACTATACATCGAGTACTTTACAACGCTTTCGACTACGCGTACCCAAAAGGAGTTTCAACCACATGGTCGGACGGTTTCGACTGCATGGTCGTACGAGGCTACGACTACCTGGTCGTAGAAGATTACGACTATCAGGTTGTGGAACGCTATGACTATCTAGTCATAAAAGATTATGACTATTAGGTCGTGGAAAGGTCCTACGGTTCACGGGTTCACAAAAGCAGATTTGGTGGTGGACCCCACATGGTATAGACACGGAGTATGGTGGACTGGGTTTACAACAGATCGGATTTGGTTTAGAGTTGCGGGGTGCTGACGCAGCTGATTGAGAAGACACGCAGATGGTTCGAGCAGATGCGGCGGTGAGGTGGCAGACAAGTGTGCCCACAAGTAGATGTGGCACGACACATCGACAAGACGATGGCGAGGCTCGGGTTAAACCAGCAACGGCGAACGGCGGCACTTCGCCGGCTGTGGATGCGCACACTAGGTAAAACAGGCTATTGCGCACATACCGGTACGGATATTGCCACAGAAAGTCATCGGAGTTGGCCGGAATTGGTGACGAAGCGGTGGAGCAGATGCGGCTGTTATCGGCGACAAACACCGATGACGTCTCATGGTCATGAAAGGGTGCTGGAGATAGCTCTAGTGACGGCGAAGACGACAGTGTGATCGACGACAATGAGGCGACAAAGACGACAGCAAAATCTAAAGAAACGAGCGGCGGTGACAGAAACCCTATGATGAGGACATTCCTGGCTCACATCAATCGTCATCTGCTCTACAAGATTCTACACAGCTGCAAGTTGAAGCTTCTACAAAAGAGGCTTATATGGGTCCCATGACTAGGAACCGTGCTAAGCAAATATATAAAGAGGTGAATGCGTTCCTAGCTGAGTCTAATATTGTTGTAGATAAGAATTATATACTGCCTAAGTCTCGTGTGCTTATTTTATGCAGGATTGCACCTACGGAGATAATTCAAGCTGAAGGAGCACATTGCAAGCTTCAAGACTTAGCTATCGGAGTACATTGCTTGACAACATCCACTTATGACCAGTGGGACGTGAAGAAGGCTGAGCCGAACATCAAGAACACTAGCAAGCTGCCGGGCCATCAAATGTTGCATGCGCAGCCTCAGAATTCGTCTAACAACTTTCCGCCTAATCCGACATAAATATGGGCGTGTCCAGCATGCATGGGGAACAGGAATGGATAGAAAATTAAGTCATTTTTCCAACACAACAAACAGAGCATCATTTGGAGGCTTGAGTCAAAAGATATGCAAGTTTCAAGATAAGCTGTCCATGACAATAATTGCTGCGCGAGGCCACACGAAATTACTCATTCTCTTAGCTTTGGGAAGCCCAAAAGACACACGAAATTGGTTCTTATTTTGGAGTGTGTTCACACCTAGCATTCTCATTTTGAAGTGTGTTCACACCTAGCATTCTCATGTTCACACATAACATTCTCATTTTGGAGTGTGTTCACACCTAACATGGTTCTCATTTTGAAGTGTGTTCACACCTAGCTAGGAGGGATGTTCCTAGTATAAATACCCCTTCACTCTTTCTCCCAAATGCAACTTTTGGTCATTGGATTTCAGAATATGATAGCCAAGTGCTACCAGAAACTTGAGAATTTTCTCTTCCTTTGCTCTTGTAATTTTCCTAGTGAGATTGCAAAAGCGGTCATTCGACGGCAACCTTTCTGTGCTTCCAACTTTGTGCGTGGTTGTGTGGATTGGGAACTTAGAGTGTGGTTAGGCGAACACTTGTTGCAGGTCATTGCATCGGCAGTGGTTGGCCTCAAGAAACGTCGGGTTGCACTGTTATCTTGGCTGCTCGCAGCTAGTTACCCAAGAGTGTTGTTGGTTGGAATCGGTGTCCTGCATCGTCTCCCTCAGGTGGTGCTAGTTACCATCGCCTCGTATTTTTCTCCTCCGTGAAGATCAGGCATCCCCAGCATCACCCTAAAACTTCCACTGCGACGGCGCTAAAGCTCGAGGGGTACGGCAGCTTGGGTTTCGGGATCAAGGCAAGAAGGCGAACCTAGGAGTCCTATTTATAGGCCTCAGGCGTACCATATTTGGAAATACCCAAATCGAGTCTGAAACGAACACGATGCAATCTCGGGGATAGCGAGGGATACGGGATACGATTTTAACTGAAACGGGTGTGGGAGAGATAGAGATAAGATCCTAAGCATTTTCTAGATAGGGTTTAGGTGGAGATATCTCGTTGTCGTACACGGCATCGAGCTCCGACAATGGTGGAAGTGGTCGAAGGCGATGACTCTGCGAGGAAGATGACGAGAAGGGCTACGACCACCTGACAGGCAGGGCCCACCTGGCAGAGGGACAAGGAAGCGGCGTGCGGCGCATGAGTGGCCTAGCGCGGGAGAAGAATGCCGGGAAGGAATGGGCTTCGGCCCGACACTGTTCTGAGATTTTAAATATATTTTTCTTTTTAAAATTACAGAAAAGGAAAATAGCAAATGAACTCAAAAAATTTCTATAAAAATCTAGAAAATATATGCAACAATATAGAACCCAAATAAAATAGTTTTTACAATTGTTGAGGTTGTGATTAATCATATTAAATTATTTTGATGCTGAAAGTCCATGTTAAGCTTTATTAAAATTGAAATAAAATCCAAATGTTGAATTTTTCAACTACTAGCTATTTAAAATATTTTAAAGATCAAAAAATTGGGATGTTACAACCCCCCTATAAAGGAATCTCGACCCTGAGATTCAGGCTAGCTAGAAAAAGGCTAGGAAACTCGGCTTTCAAGTCTTCTTCACGATCCCACGTTGCTTCTCCTTCTAGGTGGTTGCTCCACTGAACTTTGCAAAAACAGACGATCTTGCTTCTGGTCTGACGCTCTGCGACATCCAAAATCTTGATTGATTGCTCTTTATAAGTGAGATCGTCTTTCAGCTAAATTGAATCCAAGGGAGTTTGTTCGGACGGCACACGAAGACATTTCTTCAACTGGGAGACATGGAACACATCATGTACTCCGGATAACGACTATGGCAGTTCAAGCTGATAGGCAGCTTCTCCACGATGATCCAAAAATCTGAACGGACCCACATACCTAGAGGAAAGCTTCCCTATGGTATGAAACCTTCTGACACCTCTAAGTGGGGTAACTCGAAGATAAACGAAATCTTCTGGTTCGAAGCTGAGGTCACGATGATGATTATTAGCATTGCTCTTCTGCCTGAACTAAGCTATCTTTAATCTTTCCCGGATCATAGACACTTGGTCTTCTGCCTCTTGAATAATATCTGGTCCAAATACTAGACATTTAGTCGTTTCTGACCAATTCAAAGGGGTTCTATATGCACGACCATACAAGGCTTCAAATGGAGACATTTGCATACTATCTATGGTGACATTTGTATACTAGCTTGGTAACTATTGTTGTACGAAATTCTGCATACGGCAAACTCTTATCCCAACTGATAGCATTAGCTAGAGCATAAGCTCTCAACATATCTTCTAATATCTGATTTACTCTTTCAATTTGCCCATCTGTCTAGGGGTGATACGCGGTACTAAAATTTAGGTGAGTTCCCAATACTTCATGCAGACTTTGCTAAAAACGAGGGGTGAACTGAGATCATCGATCTGACACTATCTTTTTAGGCACACCATGCAAACTAACAATTCTTGACATGTACAACTCTGCAAGGCGATCACTTGAGTAGGTAGTTTTGGCTGGTAAGAAATGAGCAACTTTCATCAAACGATCAACTATTACCCAAATCGAATCGTAACCTGATCGAGTCCTGGAAAAACCAGTAATGAAATCCATTCCGACCTCTTCCCATTTCCACTCTAGAATCTCCAAAGGTTGCAACAGACATGCAGGTATCTGTTGTTCTACTTTTACTTTCTAACATATGTCACACAAGGCGACGAACTCTACGACTTTTCGCTTCAGATTTGGCCACCAAAACTTATTCTTAACATCCTGATACATCTTAGTACTTCCAAGGTGAATAGAATACTTTGAGTCATGGGATTAGCTGTCTTAAACTATCGACGACTGGTACATAGATACGTCCATTAATTCACAGCATATCTTGATCATTCTTAGTGAAATCTTTAAATTTACCTTCTTCCATCTTAAGCTTGATATCCGTTATCACAGAATCCTTTGGTTGGGCAATGCGAATCTGCTCCTCCAATGTAGACTAAACTTCTAAACTGACCACAAATCCTTCGGCTATCACTTCTAACTTCAGCTTCTGAAACTCTACGTGAAGTTCTAGATATTTCTCTTTTACTTCCAAAGTATTACAGTAGCTCGTATGACTTAAAGCATCTGCAACGACATTGCCTTTCCCAAGATGGTAGTGGATTCTAATGTTATAATCCTTTATTAACTCTAACCATCTTCTTTGTTTCATGTGAAGATCAGACTGAGTAAAAATATATTTTAGGCTTTTATGATCTGTATATATCTCACAACGATTACCGATGAGGTAATAATTAACGCTAAATCTTTAAAGCATGCACTATGGCAGCTAATGCCAGATCATAGGTAAGGTAATTCTCCTCATGATGCCTTAATTGCCTTGACGCATAAACGACAGCTCTTCCTTCTTGCATCAGGATGCATCCTAATCCTTGATGCGAAACATCACAATAGATATCAAATCGTTTCAAATAGTCGGCAGAATTAACAATAGGGCTGATATCAAACGCTTCTTCAATTCTTGATAACTTTCTTCACAACCTGGGATCCAAGTGAACATTTTCTCCTTCTTTAACAATTGCATAAGGAGCTTAGCAATTGTTGAGAATCCTTCGATGAAACGACGGTAATATCCCATCATTCCCTAGAAACTACGGATCTGAGTAACCGTCCTGGGTTGCCCCCAATGCAATACTGCTTGAACTTTGCCGCGGTCAACTGCTACTCCTTCGGTTGTCATCACATGACCAAGAAAATCGACTTCCTTCTTCCAAAAATCACATTTGCAGAACTTGGCATACAACTGATCTTCTCTAAGTTTCTCCATGATTAATCTTAGGTGTTCAGTGTGTTCTTCTTCTGACTTGGAGTAAACCAAAATACCATCAATGAACATAACTACAAACTTGTCCAAATATTTTATGAATACTTTATTCATCATGTTCATGAAATATGTCGGGGTATTATTCAGACCAAAGGACATGACTAAAAACTCATAATGTCCAAACCGCATTGAGAAGGTGGTCTTCGGTATATCCTTCGGACAAATCTTCAACTGATGGTAACCTGATCGCAGATCGATCTTAAAGAACGCTTTGGCTCCTTTTAGCTGATCATACAAATCATCAATTCTGGGTAGTGGATACTTGTTCTTGATAGTAACTTCATTGAGAGAATGATAATCGATGCATATTCTCATGCTTCCATCCTTTTTTCTGACAAACAAGACTAACGCTCCCCATGGCGATGGACTAGGTCTTACGAAACCTTTATCGAGAACTTCTTTAATCTGCTTCTTCATTTCTACTAACTCATCGGATGGCATCCGATAATTTCTCTTTGATATCGATGTTGTCTCTGGTACTAGATCAATGACAAACTCAATGTCACAGTCCGGTGGCATCCCTGGTAACTCTTCTGGAAACACATCCGAATATTCTTTAACAATAGGCACATCTTCCAAGGTGACGGTCTTCAGGCTATTGACTAACAGATGTCCATCACGGGTGGAAATGGCTAGAAACTCCACCTCCTCTCCATTAGGATCCTCGATTGTTACGGCTCTTCGACCACAATCTAACACAACTTTGTGCTTTGATAACCAATCCATGCCAAGGATGACATCCAAGGTTTGGGTGTCTATAACAATGAGGTTGGCTAAAAACTCAACTCTAGCTATGTGTAACTTAGCTCCTAAATATCCCAATTTAGAGCTTAACTCTGATCCAGGCGACTGAACTAACAGAGTATGCTTATGATGCATAACCTTCAATTTGTTCTTGGTTGCAAAAAATTGAAAATAAACAAATACGAAGCTCCAAAATCTAACAAAACTGATGCAGGTACTGAGTTGACCAAAAACTTACCCAATATGGCGTTGGGTGCTTCCTGGGCTCCTTCCATGGTGACGTGGTTGACACATCCTCTGACCATAGATTTCGACGCTCCTCCGGATTGACCAACAACTAGAAAGGCTCCTTAGTTGTTGCTTGGCGCTGGTGTCTTGGCTGGTGTAGCTCCAAGGTTGAAGCGTATTGGAGTCACTGTTCCCTTCTGAGGATAATGGTTGGTGAAGTGTCCTGGTTGACAGGCAAGTATAATAAACTGTTTATCCATTCTGTTGATTGTTTCCTGAATTGGTGTTGACTGGAGTAGGGTTGCGAAAGTTCTGAACGACTGGATGAGGTGCTGAGGTTGGTGCAGGCGTTCTGAAAGAGTTTTATGGCGGAAAACGATTAAACTGTTGAGGAACAATTCTTGCTTTCTGTTGAGACTGGTGGCTTCCTTGCCGAGCCATTCTGCGCTTACGGTTGTCCTCCAACTCTTTACTCTTATCCTCAAGGATCAAAGCTTTATTAACTAGCTCTTGGAAATCTGAAAAGGTATGAGCAATTAAGCCGACTTGCAGTCTGGTATTCAATCCTTTCAAGAAACGACTCTGACGAGCTTTGTCAGTTGCGACATCTTCTGAAGTATAACGGGCAAGATGAGAAAAATTATTGAGGTAGTCGGTTTCTCACATGTCTCCTTGCTTGAGAGCACGAAATTCATCCTTCTTTAGGTCAATTATTCCTTCTGGCACATGATACTGGTGAAAGGTTGTTAAGAACTCTTCCCAAGTAACATTATGTGGCATCTCATGTGCGGTACAGAAGTTCTCCCACCATTCGGCAGCAATGCCCTCCATCTGATGAGTGGCATATAGGATCATCTCATGATCGCTGCATTGGGTGATTAGCAGCTTCCTTTCAATGACGTGAAGCTAATCGTCAGCTTCCACTGGTGAAACATTCCCAGCGAACGTTGGTGGACGATTCCTTATGAACTCAGCCAACTTGGATGGTCCATGGTGATTGTGAGTGGTTGGTGTACCATTGTTGTTGCTGTTGTTATGATTGTTGTTCATATTCTACATCTGGTTCATCATTTTATACATCATATGCGTCTGAGCTGCCATAAAAGCTCCAAAGTTATATAGATCAATTGGGGGTGCTTGTGACGGAACTGCCCCTGCTGGTGTCTAGTCATTCCCTTCCGATCCATTGGTTCCAGAACCACCGGCGGCTGCGTTGTGCGTCTAAACCATCTGGTGAAAGCTCCATGAGTTAGATAAGGTAGCAAGTACAAGATAAGTTAAGAACTAATCGAGAGGGTAGATTACACCCAACAAACATAGCTTTAAGAAATCAACTAAAATACTTATATTAATAGGGGTCTTAGCATGGCTGCAACAAATGCCTACAGGCCTTTGCAGCTCATACTACACACAAGAAAATAAACGCAACCTAACACACAAACTATCGCCTAAAGGGTGACACTACTAATCTTAAACTGGCTAAGCCTAAAAACTCAAGCGAACTACTTGATGAGGTAGTCTCCACAACCACGATGGTGCTCCTACCTGCTATAGACCAGGAACTACACTAGCGTCCTTGCAAACTGATCTTGGTGCCTCGGGACTGGAACAATAGGAACAAGCATCCCTGGTGCCAGCACAACTGGCTCCTCTGGCTCTGCTGGTTTCTTAGCTTCTTTCGGGTCTTCCTCTTCAGGGCCTTCCTCTGGTTCTTCTGGCTCTTCCTCGTGCTCATGCTGGCCGTAGAGAGCTTCTTCTAATGCGGTGATCCTCTCTTCAGCCATCCGCAAGGTCTCGTAGACGCACTCCAACTCTGTGGCAGCTAGCTCCAAAGACTCCTCCTGGGCAGCGATGAACTGAGCAACGTGTACTACGGTGGCATTGCTCTCTCCATTTGTAGACGAGTAACGTGCAGGAAGGTCCACTGCGGAGGCACGGGGATGGTAGCGGAAAACTGTATCCTTAAACTCTTGAGCGTAGATGCTGTAGATCCTCAAGATAGCAAGGCGTGATGATTCTTGAACTCCTTCAGTCCAACGATCCTTCGGACTGGGATGTTCAGAGGGCAGCTGGCTTTGGTGTCCTTCCGAGTGTAGATGGTCAAACGGCATATCACTTCACACTTTCGACCATTCACCACCCAGTTGGTGCCTCGGTACATCGGTCGATCAAAACCTTTGAGCACTTGCAGAAGCTTCCACAGTTTTGCAGCAAGTCCTCCCTTGCGCTCACCATAATTCTAAAGAAGAGGCATCTGTCAAGATAAATAAGGGTAAGAATCAATTTAAAATAGTGGGGAGAGAAGATTCAACAATAGTTAAGTCAATAGAGACATAGGAGAACTTAAACAATTCAATTAATCTTGTAAGTTAATTTTTGTTTTAAAAAATAGTTTGGACACTCCAAGATAGCCGATCTAACTAAGGTCAAGACCTACAGTTAGTATGGCTCTGATACCACCTCTGTCGAGACCCAAAAATGCAATTCTGAACCCTCCCGCACGGAGCCTTCTTCATTTCTTGGCTTCTTTCGGGTCTTTCTCTACAGGGCCTTCTTCTTCATGGCCTTCCTCTGGTTCTTCTGGCTCTTCCTCGTGCTCATGCTGACCGTAGAGAGCTTCTTCTAATGTGGTGATCCTCTCTTCTGCCATCTGCAAGGTCTCGTAGACGCACTCCAACTCTGTGGCAACTAGCTCCAAAGACTCCTCCTGGGCAGCGGTGAATTGAGCAAGGTGTACTACGGTGGCATTGCTCTCACTATTTGTAGACGGGTAACATGCAGGAAGGTCCACTGCGGAGGCATAGGGATGGTAGTGGAAAACTGTATCCTTAAGCTCTTGAGCGTAGATGCTGTAGATACTTAAGATAGCAAGGCGTGATGATTCTTGAACTCTTTCGGTCCAAATGATCCTTTGGACTGAGATGTTCAGAGGGCGGCTGGCTTTGGTGTCCTTCCGAGCGTAGATGGTCAAACAACAGATCACTCCACAGTTTCGACCGTTCACCACCTAGTTGGTGCATTGGTACATCGGTCGATCAAAACCTTTGAACACTTGCAGAAGCTTCCACAGTTCTGCAGCAAGTCCTCCCTTGCGCTCACCATAATTCTAAACATGAGGCATCTGTCAAGACAAACAAGGGTAAGAATCAATTTAAAACAGTGGGAAGTGAAGATTCAACAATAGTTGAGTCAAGAGAGACATAGGAGAAGTTAAACAATTCAATTAATCTTGCAAGTTAATTTTTGTTTTAAAAAATAGTTTGGACACTCCAAGACAGCCGATCTAACTAAGGTCAAGACCTATAGTCAGTATGGCTCTGATACCACCTCTGCCGAGACCCAAAAATGTAATTCTGAACCCTCTATGTATTCTGCACTAGTCTAGGATAACGCTAGTGTACACAGTGTTAACATAGATAAATATCGATCCACACAAGATGAAACAAATAGAATAAACGAGTAATTTGAATAACAAATAACTGTTATGACCTTAAGGTCAAGTTTACATTTATTAAGCCTCACAGGCTGGCAATAAATAAATAAGCAGCGGAACAAATGAACTTCAGTGCAATCCCATCAATTCACCACAGGCAACCGACTGGAATCATGACCTAGCGATCAGCACCTTCGTAGAACTCCTCGAAGACAGGCGAAGATTCCTCCACTTCTGTTGATTGTTTATAGCAAGCATGAGTACACAACCGTACTCGCAAGTCATACCATAGAATGCTGTGGATTTCATGGGGATATGTTCCAGATCTTAGGATGATGTGACAATTGGCAATAACGTTTATGGTTTGTCGTTTCACGTGTTTTTGACAAAGTTTCAGGCTTACTGGACAGGGGCGGTCCGACCGGTCCTAGCACGGCGGTCCGACCGGTCCCAAATCGGTCGGACCGGCCATGTGGGGCGGTCGGACCGGCAATGACCTAAAAGTTCTCAGAATGGGCCGGGCCAAAAATAGGTGTTGTAGGCAAGTGAGGGGATCCCAATGCACTTGGTCTCATAATTTTTGGAGTCTCCGGTAAGAAGTTCTATTGGTTTAAAGTTTCGAAGGTTTGAATTTGAGGGCTTGAATTTCGGCTAAGTCCCAAGGGGCGGTCCGACCGGCTCACAGGGAGCGGTCCGACCGGCCAAGGGGCGGTCCGACCGGCTCACCTGGAGCGGTCGGACCGGTATCCACTTGATCATCGGCCAACTTCGTGGCGATGCTGTTTTGTTAGGTCAAGTACATGGGTTCCATGGCATATGTTTTGCATGATGCATGTTTTGACTAACATGGGTCAAGTTTTGAAGAACTTGTTCCCGAATTCGTGTTTTCTTGTCTGTGGTTGTGCAGGTTGCTTGGTGGTCAACGACGGTCAACGGCGAAGAGGATCGGGACTAGACTTGGAGAGTTGAGGTCCAGAACGATCAACGATGCCGGGTGAGGTTAATGACTCAAGCGTGACACAAGATGGACAAGGGTGACCTATTGGCGAATCCATGGCGCATGGTGAAGCGGTTTAGATCAAAAGGTTAAAGGCGGCGCTGCGGCGTGCGTGTGTGACCCGTTTGTTAGTGGGCCTTAACGGGAGCCCAAGAGAGTCAAACCCTAAGAGTTTTAGGCCTCCACTATAAATAGGAGGAGATGGTGGCTGCACCTCTCCCTCCCTCTCGCCTTTTTATGTTTCAAAACCCTAATTGTCTTTAGGGGAGTTGAGGTGGAGGCTAGGGCTCTTGATGGTTTGTGGTGAATTTCGTGATCTTTGATTGTCCACTGATCCATGATGGTGTGGATGTAATCCAGCATCAATCACGAAATCAATCTATGCAAGGTTTGCTTGAGATAAGTCTCCTTTCGTTCTTGCTTTCAATTTCGTGTTTTTAGGGCTTTCTTTGATCCGCGAGTTTGTGATTGATTCTTTCACGTGAATTAGCTTGCTGTGATATGTGTGAATCTATCTAGCATCATCTTGATCATCAATCTCTCACGAACAAGCTTTAGGATCAAGTTTTCGTTCTTGCCCGGTTTTAGACCTTCTGTTAATCAATTGACAATTGCCCAAGATCGTTCCAAGAATTATCATAATATTCGATTGTAATAGGTCCTCAATAGCATAGATAAGGTGTGTGCAAAGTTTCATAAAGATTGGAGTTGAGAATCAAAAGTTACACCTAATTGCAACCGTCATCGGTGATTTTCTTGCTTTGGATCGGTTTCAGATGCCGGTCGACCGCCCATCATCACCGGTCGACCGATTTTGAGCGGTCCGACCGCTGAGACTAACGCCGGTCGGACCGCCGGCAATCGGTCCGACCGGTTGGGTCAGAGGTCGACCGCCCATCTTGTGAGTCTTTGCAATCTTAGTTGATTTTGTGTTTTTGCTTAGGGATTTAATTGGATTCAATACTAGTCTTCATTTGATCTTGGTATATTGATCTTCATAGCTTCATCATAGCTATTGGAGTGAAATTGTGTTGAATTCATTATTTGGGAAAAAGTGAGCGTGCTCCTATTCACCCCCTCTAGTCGCCTTTTCGGTCCAACAAGTGGTATCGAGCCGGTTAGTTCAATCTTGATCTTAACAGGTCACCGAACTTTGGCGATGGATAAGTTTTCTACTAAACCGCATATCTTCGATGGGCACGACTATGCCTATTGGAAGAATCGTATGCGAGTCTTTCTTGAGAGCGAGGACAAGCTATTTGGGATGTTGTTAGAGCCCATTGATTATTCTGAAATTGCTACACCGCTTACGCAATTCTTTTGGCTAACAACAATAAGGCTAAGAATCTTTTATATGGTGCACTTGGTAGACAAGAATATGATAGAATTTGCAATCTTTCAAGCTGCGATGAAATTTGGAACACTCTCGAAACATATCATGAGGTTCGTCCCAAATCAAAAAGGTCGCCAAAGCAGTTTACAAGCGTGATACAATAAATTCGAGATGCGCCCCGAGAGAGCATCGATGACATTTTCGATCGCTTTAATAAAGTAATTAATCAAATGAAAGTCGTTGATATTGAATATTCTCAATCTGAAAATGCCACCCATCTCTTGGTCGCAATCAACACCAAGGAGTGGGAGATGAAGGCTCTTGCTATAGAGGAAAATGTTGATCTTTCAAGTCTTACTTTAGAATTGCTTTATAGTAAACTCAAGACTCATGAAATTAAAAGAGTTGATCATCCCAAGAAAGATAATTTAGCTTTGGTAGCAGATCCTCTCAAAAAGTCTTTTGATGACTCTTTTGAATCTTCTTCTGGATTTTCATTTACTTGTTTATCTGCTATTCATGAAGAGGAGCTTGAAAGTATTCCTAAAACAGAGTTAGCTCTTCTAGCTAAAAAATTCACACGGGCCTACAATAATGTGAGAAACAAAAACAGAGGTGGTCCGGTGACATGCTATGAATGTGGTGAGCTCAATCATATCCGCAAATTGCCCCAAGTGAAAGGTAAGAGCAATCATAAGGAAGGAAAGCGACTTGGAAGAAGCCTCCTTTCAACAAATCAAGGTATGAGGCTAATAAGCTTGTGAAGGCTGCTCACCGGGTCCTTGCCGCTTTTGAGGATCAATCCTTGAGCGATGTGGATACCGGGAGTGAGAAGGACAAGGAGGAGGAGATCCCTCAAGGCAAAAAGAAAGGGAAGGCCAAAGACTTCACTGGCATGTGCTTCATGGCTGACATCGACAACATTGATGATGATGAGGTATCTTTTTCGTATGATGAGCTTTCTGCTAAATATGATTCTATAGTTGAGCAATTGCTTAGTTAAGATGAAGCGCTAGAATTTGTTATGACAAAAAATAAGAAATTAGAGTCAAAGATTAACAAACTGAAAGTAGAGCTTAAAAATGCTAAGACTCTTGAACCTGATGAATGTTTATCTTGTCATGCTATGCACTCAGAAATTACTAAGTTACAAACTGCTCATAATATTTCTGTACAACAACTTGAGAATGTTAGATCTGAACTAAATGAAATTAAAAGTGCTCCTTGTGAAAAATATTTAGAATCTAGTAAATTGATTGCTTTTGATGTGTTTGATTCTAGCCCTTGCACTTCATGTTTAGAAAAGGAACGTGAAATCAAAGATATCTTAGAAGCTGCTAGAGTCAAATATGCTAAGCTTAAGGACAATATTGAAAATACTACTTGTGCTTCTTGTTCCGCTCTTAAGCTTGAAATTGCTTTGTATAAGGAGAAATCTATGGATAAAACTTGTGGTGCTTGTGTTAACTTGAGAAAAGAAAATGTTTATCTTCATGATACATTAGAGAAATTTTCTAAAGGTAAGAAACAATTAAACATGATTCTTGACAAGTCTAAAACTCCTTATAAGAAGCAAGGTTTAGGATTCAATTCTTTTCAAGACAATTCAAACCCAAAAGTCATTCAAGTCTTGGAAAAGGTTTAATTGAATTCAAAACCCAACTGCAAAAACATCTTTTAAATCTGCAGGTTTTGCCCAACCTTGTATTAATTCAAATGGTGCTTCTTCTAGTGGTACCAAGTACCATTGCACTTATTGCAAGAAAGGTGGGCATTTGATTGAATTGTTGGCGTGAGGTTGAAAAATGATAGGAAAAATTTTGATAGAATTTCATTCATGCAACCTAGAGCTTCTATGAGACATGGTAACACCGAAAAGAATAAACACGGATTAGGATTTTCTCTCATGCAAATCATTATGTTTCTAGATATCCTAATTCTAATGTTTATCGATGGCGGTCGACACCGTGTGTCACCGGTCGACCGTTTTGGTCGCCGGTCGATCGCCAAGACAACGCCGATCGACCGCCCATGGACGATTTAAGTCTCATGTTAATTTAAACATTGCTCATAACCGAATGTTAGATGAAATCAAGGATAGTACTTCGGTTTGTATACTCCTTGCGGGCGTGTGTCTCGATCTTGGATTCCTAAATCTTGTTTATCTAACTTGATGATTGAGACACATCGTTCTTTTGTTCCTTGATTTTCGGGACTACCGTGGAAAGGGGAAGAACACGTGGTTCGTCGACTCCGGGTGTTCACGCCACATGACCGGAAACTCAAAATGGTTCACCTCTTTCACACGGGCAACAGGTGATGACTTCATCACCTTTGGAGATGATACACAAGGGCGAATTGAAGGAACAGGATCAATTAGGGTGAACAACAAATTCATTCTAAAGGATGTCGCTCTTGTGGACAAGCTTAGGTATAATCTCCTTTCATTTCTCGACTTCTTGATGATGGTTATGAGACTGTTTTTAAGAAAAATGCTTGTCGTGTGCTTGATTCTACTGGTGAGCTTGTGTTTGGAATCTCTAGAGTTGGTAGAATTTTTGGAGCTGATTTTTCTGAATCTCTTGCTGGATCTCTTAAATGTTTGCTTACATCTTCTTCTGATTTCTGGCTTTGGCACCGACGTTTGGGGCACATTGGTTTTGATCATCTAACACGAGTTAGCAACCTTGATCTCATGAGAGGTTTGCCCAAACTCAAAGCTGTCAAGGATGCTGTATGTGCGCCCTGTAGGCATGGCAAACAAGTTGCCGCCTCACACCCATACGTGACTATGGTTATGGTGACGGACCGGGACGGTTGCTTCATATGGATCTTGTTGGTCTGCTAGAGTCCGATCGATCGGTGGAAAATGGTATATTCTTGTCATAGTCGATGATCTTTCTAGATATACTTGGGTGTTCTTTCTTACTTCAAAAGATGAAGCTTTTGGTTATTTTCATGACCTTGTTCTTCGTTTGGCTTCTGAGCTTCCTGGTGCTTTGAGAGCGATTCGCAGTGATAATAGCACGGAGTTCAAAAATGCTTCTTTTGCTTCTTTTTGTCTTTGGCGTGGTATTGAGCATCAGTTCTCCTCTCCACGTCCCTCAACAAAATGGCGTGGTGGAAAGGAAGAATAGGACCTTGGTCGAAATGGCTAGGACGATGCTAGATGAGTATAACACACCGAGGAGATTTTGGGCGAAGCTATTGCTCTTGCTTGCCATATTGCAAATCGTGTCTTTTGAGACCTTCTTTAGGCAAGACTCCTTATGAGCTTCGTTTTGGTAGAAAACCCTCTGTTTCGCATTTTGAGTTTTGGATCAAAATGTTTTATTCTTAAGACAGGCAACTTAGATAAATTTGAATCAAGAACTTTTGATGGGTTATTTCTGGGTTATCCTGCTCATTCGAGGGGTTTTCGGGTTTTTAATACTGAGACTAACATTATTCGGAGACTTGTAATGTCACTTTTGATGAGACTAGCCACGAGCTAGATCAATTCTTCTGCAGATGATTTACTGTGTGTGAGAGTATTTTTGTGGAGGAAGATGAGGACGAAGCTAATAGCATTCCATCATCTGCTGCTCTTGGCGCCCATATTAATACAAGAACTCGCTACATCTACTTCACCTTGATTGAGGCTCTGTTGCATCTTCATCATCGCGATACTCATGAGGTCGAAGAAAGCAGTATCTCACCCGGCGCTCCACTTCGCATTCAGAGACGGCATCCTCGGAGCAGATAATAGGTAATCTACATGAGCGAGTCACTCGCGCTCGGTATAACGATCCAAATCTCTACTCTCATTCGGCTTTTGTTGCTTCTTTTGAACCCCGCGATATATCACATGCTTTATCGATTCTATTTGGGTAAATACCATGCATGAGGAGTTAGAAAATTTTGAAAGAAACAAAGTTTGGAACCTAGTAGAACCCCTAGTGGTCATAATGTTATAGGAACCCGTTGGGTGTTTAAGAATAAACAAGGTGAGGATGGTTACGTGGTTAGAAACAAGGCGATTGGTAGCTCGTGGTTTGACCAAGTTGAGGGGTTAGATTTTGATGAGACATTTGCTCTGTTGCTATACTAGAAGCCATTCGCGATTCTCCTTGCATTTCTTGCATCAAAAGGTTTTAAATTATATCGGATGGATGTTAAAAGTGCCTTTTAAATGGTTTCATAGATGAGGAAGTGTATGTTAAGCAACCCCCGGTTTTGAGGATCCTAAATATCCAAATCGTGTTTTCAAGCTATCTAAAGCATTGTATGGTCTTAAACAAGCCCCTAGAGCACAGTATGATAGACTTAAGACTTTCTTGCTTAAAAATAATTTTGAAATGGGTAAAGTGGATAAAACTCTATTCATTCTTAGGCGTGACAATGACTTCTGCTTGCTCAAATTTATGTGGATGATATTATCTTTGGTGGTTCCTCTAATGCTCTTGTTTCGACTTTTCCGACACTATGTCCGTGGAATTTGAGATGAGTATGATGGGAGAGCTTAATTACTTTTTGGGACTTCAAATCAAGCAATGCAAGGAAGGAACTTTCATCCATCGGACGAAGTACACTAAAGATCTACTAAAGCGCTTCAACATGGGTGATCGCAAGTCAATTACCACTCCCATGGCAACTTCGATTGCTTTGGATCCGGATGAGGAAGGAGAAGTCGTGGATCAACGCGAGTACCGTGACATGATCGGCTCCCTTATGTATTTGACGGCCTCGAGACCGGACATTCACTTCACGGTATGCCTTTGTGCAAGATTTGAGCGTCTCGAGAACTTCCCATCGCCAAGCCGTTAAGCGCATATTCGGTATTTACACTCTACCCTCTTATATGGCATTTGGTATTCTGCTCTTGACTTTGTCCATTAGAGGTTTTTGATTCGATTTTGCGGTCAGTCGGTTAGATAGGAAGAGTACCTCGAGCACTGTCACTTCCTAGGCACTTCTCTTGTATCTTGGTCTTCTAGAGCGGTCTTACATTGCACAATCCATCTTTGAAGCGGAGTATGTAGTCACGCTAGTTGTCAGAGCTGATTTTGTGGATGACGTCCACTTTGAAAGATTATGGGTTAAACTTTGCTAGTGTTCCTCTTTTCGTGATAACACTACGCTATTAATATTGCTAAAACCCGATTGCAACATTCTAGGACTAAGCACATAGACATTCGCTTTCACTTCCTTAAAGATCATGTTGAAAAAGGTGATATTGTGATGCACTTCAGAGAGTCCAAGCTCAATTGGCGGATATTCTTACCAAGCCTTTAGATCAAACCGATTTTCCTTCTTAAGAAGCGAGTTAGGGTAATTTATCCTTATGGGTTGGTTTGAGGGGAGTTTGATCTTTTCTTATCTTTCCTTGTTCTTTTGATCTTTTATTGTTCTTTTTCTGAACTTAGTGATCTTTTCGAACTTTTTAGGTTTTTAGGTTTTTTAATTGCACCTCATTGTGTCATATTGCATTCATATGAAAACTCCAACAAGTGGTATGAAAAATCCAAAAAGATGCATTATAATATAAGATTTTCTGCTTATCTTTTAAAATTGATGGAGCTTTGCCTATTACCCTTTAGAGTTTTTGTATTTCAATTCTTGCTCAATGTCATGTCTAGTTCTTTGACTTGCTAGAATTATCATGCTTTTACATGTGTAGCTAAGTCTTTGCTATATGAGCTAGAACCTTTTAAACAACTCAAACTAAGAAATTGCAATTTGTGGATGTTTTAGCGAGTTGCGCAATTAGTGCTCCTCTTGTGACATTGGCCCTGTCAGAATTGCTTTGTTAGCCCTTTGATCTAAAATTGACCATTACTTGAGCGTTTGTGTTCTTGAGATTCTAAAACTGCTCATGTGAAAAATGAAAATCAAGATTGTCTTATGCTTAAATTGTGCCAAACTATTCTTACGAGGCGCTTGTCAAATGACATGAACTTGGAGATAGTTTGATGAACTGAACGATCTCATGAGGACCGCTTGTCGAAATGACATGAACCTCAAGATTTGTCGCCAGTAGAAGCTTAGAAAGAGTTTGTGGATGGCTCCTAGTCCAGGATCTTCTTTACTAAGATATACCTTTAATCAACTTTGGTGAAGCTTAGGATGAGTTTGTGGATGGCTCCTAGTCCAGGATCTTGTCACTAAGTTAGATCATTAGTCAACTTCAATATTCAATGCAAATGAGAAAAATGTTGACAAATGGGCGTTTACAAAATATTGAGCAAAATGATTCAATACGGGACTTGATTGACTCTTAATGTGGTCTTTGTTAGATTTTTGATCTCACTTTGACATTTTGACATGGCCAATTTCACTTTAGGATCCTGTTGATAAACTTCTTTGAATTTGAGCGTTGCTTAAATTGATCAAATATCTTGCTTTACTTTTGAGCCTTTGTGCTTAGCTTTGATATATATGTCTTACCATGATCTTGCTAGTACTGTAAGGCTTGATATCTTGTTTGTGCAATATTAGAGATACTAGCTTGTTCTTTTGGTAATCTCCAAAGCTTCTTGTAATCAAAAATTGAAAAATACAAAATTGAAGTCACTCCATTGCATTTCATGCATATTCCTCTTTATGCTTCTTACATTTCGCTTCTTCCTTTATTCTATATTTATTATCTCTGGATGAGAGGAAGGTGTGATTCCTTGATGAATCCATTGTCAAAGGGGGAGAAGATGTGTTAAATGAGAAGAGAAGATGTGTTAATGAGAATATATTTCTTTCTTTGGGAGAAGTTGTTGGGGAGAAGTTTGTACAAAGGGGAAAAGCGAAAATTTGAAATTTGAGGATCATAGTGAGGGGAGTTCTTGAGTTGCATTCTTATTGTCTTATTGAATATTCGAACTTGAATTGCATTCTTTTATACTCACAATGATCATAGGTCAATTGAACAATTGTTCTTTCATATGGACCTTATGTGAGAATTTTTGACCCTTTTCTCGAAATCAAAGTTTTTATGCTTACTTTTGCCTTGTCTCACATGCCTATACTATTTCGATGCCACTTGGTTATTTACATTGCTTTTTCTTGCTTATGGACCAAGTTGTGCCTTTGTGCTGCTGCGAGTAAACTCGTTTTCAAACCTCTTACTTACATTTTACGGATAATTGCCAATGTGTTCATCAAGGGGAGATTGTGGATTTCATGGGGATATGTTCCAGATCTTAGGATGATGTGACAATTGGCAATGGCGTTTACGGTTTGTCGTTTCACGTGTTTTCGACAAAGTTTGAGCTTCTTTGGGATAGGCGGTCCGACCGGTCCTAGCACGCATGGTCCGGCCGGTCCCAAATCGGTCGGACCGGCCATGTGGGGCGTCGGACCGGCAATGACCTAAAAGTTCTCGAATGGGCGGGCCAAAAATAGGTGTTGTAGGCAAGTGAGGGATCCCAATGCACTTGGTCTCATAATTTTGGAGTCTCGATGAAGAAGTTCTATTGGTTTAAAGTTTCGAAGGTTTGAATTTGAGGGCTTGAATTTGGCTAAGTCCCAAGGCGGTCCGACCGCTCACGAGGAGCGGTCCGGCCAAGCCAAGGCGGTCCGGCCAAGCTCACTGGAGCGGTCGGACCGTATCCACTTGATCATCGGCCAACCGTGGCGATGTTGTTTTGTTAGGTCAAGTACATGGGTTCCATGGCATATGTTTTGCATGATGCATGTTTTGACTAACATGGGTCAAGTTTTGAAGAACTTGTTCCCGAATTCGTGTTTTCTTGTGCGTGGTTGTGCGAGGTTGCTTGGTGGTCAACGACGGTCAACGGCGAAGAGGATCGGGACTAGACTTGGAGAGTTGAGGTCGAGCGATCAACGATGCGGGTGAGGTTAATGACTCAAGCGTGACACAAGATGGACAAGGGTGACCTATTGGCGAATCCATGGCGCATGGTGAAGCGGTTTAGGTCAAAAGGTTAAAGACGGCGCTGAAGCGTGCGTGTGTGACCCGCTTGTTAGTGGGCCTTAACGGAGCCCAAGAGAGTCAAACCCTAAGAGTTTTAGGCCTCCACTATAAATAGGAGGAGATGGTGGTTGCACCTCTCCTCCCTCTCGCCTTTTATGTTTCAAAACCCTAATTGTCTTTAGGGAGTTGAGGTGGAGGCTAGGGCTCTTGATGGTTTGTGGTGAATTTCGTGATCTTTGATTGTCCATCGATCCATGATGGTGTGGATGTAATCCAAGATCAATCACGAAATCAATCTATGCAAGGTTTGCTTGAGATAAGTCTCCTTTCGTTCTTGCTTTCAATTTCGTGTTTTTAGGGCTTTCTTTGATCCGCGAGTTTGTGATTGATTCTTTCACGTGAATTAGCTTGCTGTGATATGTGTGAATCTATCTAGCATCATCTTGATCATCAATCTCTCACGAACAAGCTTTAGGATCAAGTTTTCGTTCTTGCGGTTTTAGACCTTACATTAATCAATTGACAATTGCTCAAGATCGTTCCAAGAATTATCATAATATTCGATTGGAATAGGTCCTCAATAGCATAGAGAAGGTGTGTGCAAAGTTTCATAAAGATTGGAGTTGAGAATCAAAAGTTACACCTAATTGCAACTTCGTCATCGGGCTGATTTTACTGTTTCAGATCGGTTCTGTAGACTGCCGGTCAGACCGCCCATCATCACCGGTCAGACCGATTTTGGAGCGGTCCAACCGCCAGCACAACGCCGGTCAGACCGCCAGGCAATCGGTCCGACCGGTTGGGTACAGAGGTCTGACCGCCCGTGCTGTGAGTCTTTGCAATCTTAGTTGATTTTGTGTTTTTGCTTAGGGGATTTAATTGGATTCAATACTAGTCTTCCGCTGTACTGGTATATTGATCTTCATAGCTTCATCATAGCTATTGGAGTGAAATTGTGTTGAATTCATTATTTGGGAAAAAGTGAGCGTGCTCCTATTCACCCCCCCCCCCTCTAGTCGCCTTTTCGGTCCAACAAATGCAATTTATAGATGATGTCTTATTCCAAAGGAATGACTTCTGTGATTATTTTGTATAAAGCAACATTTGCAATTGAATACAAATAATAGATTGAAAAATATGTTTAAAACAAATAAACAGTAGTAGTTTGACAGTTATTTTCACAAAGACACAAAGCCTAATCAATTTATTTCACATAGCCATATGACTTAGATCACACGGCTTCCTTCCCAAATGTTTTATGAAAATCTAACCTCGTGTGAAATTCCCGAGCATATCCATGACCGTGGATGTGGCTATTCGAATAGATTGATTAACACACTACAGACATTATACACTTTACCCACACGATACAATCAGTGTAGCTAGCACTAATCGCGATAAAACCTTTCAGAAACATCATCTCAAGCATTGATACTCCCGGTATGCTTTACCGTGGTCCAACCCAAACACAGCGCTTGGCACGACACACACAGTTGGATAGGGAAGCGGCGAACCATCTCGCGATGTGAGTCGCCACTGAGACAGAAACACACCTCCACCCATCACTGAGATCTTAACCTACAATCTAAGTTGTCAATGTTAAGACTCCATAACTTACTAAGTTAGGCACATCCCATCAGACATGTGGTTGTACGGAAGGCCCAGTTCAATGCGCACAAAGTTAAGTCCTTAATTGACCAAGGCAACACTTCCAATTTCTAACTATACCACAAAGATTATCATTATCATTCACAAAGCTCCACCATATCACTTAGTATCCACCACTTACCTCAGTCCAAATCCTTTCCCACCCTATTGGTTAAGTGCAATACATGCTATCATAAAGTAATAACACATAGCACAAAATTTTACCCAAAGTTCCATAGCTAATTAGTCAAATTTATAATGCAACTCGAATGATATGTGTGACTCGTAGCATCGTTAAGCAATATTATTCGTCTCACCAACCCACGTTGGTGCTATCATAATACCAACTAATAATGAACCAACCTAGAGTGACAAAAGATCATGGCAATACAATAGGCAAGGTATGTATAATAAAATGGGTGAATAGTTAAACCCAAAGCATTTAAATAAATATTTAAAGTAGAATACAGTACATTGAATCAAAGTAGTTTTACAAACTGAGTTCAACATGATCAAAGGTGTAACTTGCCTTGAAATAAATCCGGGTACTGGTCTTGGTCTTGATGAACTCCTTCAAAATTCCCCGAAGTATCAACGTCTACTCGCAAACAAAACAAATAACAAAAATAAATAAAAACAGAAAGGAAAACTAACTCCAAAAATTAAATAAAAAATCAAAAAGATAGAGCTTGAATTTAGATGAATTTCGGAATTTAATGGGCTCAAACGGAGTTCAGATGAAGAAGATATAGCTTCGAGAAGTTCAAAATCTAACAAATACTCAAAAAATAATTTGAGTACTGTTCATCGAGCACTGTACATCGAGGATTGTACACCGAGCACTGTACATCGAGTATTGTACACCACATTCGACTACACGTACTCGAAAGGAGTTTCAACCGCATGGTCGGAAGGTTTCGACTGCATGGTCGTAGGAGGCTACGACTACCTTGTCGTAGAAGATTACGACTACCTGGTCGTGGAAGACTACGACTATCTGGTCATAGAAGATTACGACTATCTGATCGTAGAAAGGTCCTACGGTTCACGGGTTCACAGAACAGAGATTTGGCTGGTGGGCCCCATATGGCATAGACACGGAGTATGATGCACTGGGTTTACAACAGATCGGATCTGGTTTAGAGTTGCGGGGTGCTGACGCGGCTGATCGACCAGACACACATACGGTTCGAGCAGATGTGGTGGTGAGGTGGCAGACAAGTGTGCCCACGAGTAGATGTGGCGCGACACATCGACAAGACGACGGCGAGGCTTGGGTTAAACTGACAACGACGAACGGCGATGCTTCGTCGGTGGTGATTGCGCGCACTGGATAGAACATGCTATTGCGCACATACCGGTACTGGTATTGGCACAGAAGGTCGTCGGAGTTGGCCGGAATCGGTGACGAAGCGAAAGAGTAGATGCAGCTGTTGTCGGCAACAAACACCGGTGATGTCTCGTGGACGTGAAGGGGTGCCGAAGATAGCTCTAGTGACGACAAAGACGACGGCGTGGTTGACGACGATGAGGCGACGAAGACAACTGTGAAATATGAAGAAACGAGTGGCGGCGGCGGAAACCCTAAAACTTCCAGTGCGACGGCGCTAAAGCTCGAGGGGTGCGGCGGCTTGGGTTTTAGGATCAGGGCAAGAAGGTGAACCCAGGGGTCCTATTTATAGGCCTCGGGCGTACCGGATTTGGAAATCCCCAAATCGAGTCTGAAACAAAAACAATGCAATCTCGGGGATAACGACAGATACGATTTTAACAGAAACGGGTGCGGGAGAGATAGTGATAAGATCCTGTGCATTTTCTAGATGGGGTTTAGGTGGAGATATCCCGTGATCGTACGTGGCATCAAGCTCCGACAATGGCGAAAGCGGTCGAAGGCGATGACTCCGCGAGGAAGATGACGGGAAGGGCTATGACCACCTTACATGCGGGGCCCACCTGGCAGAGGGACAAGGGAGCGACGTGCGGCGCACGAGCGGCCTGGTGTGAGAGAAAAAGGCAGGGAAGGAATGGGCTTCGACCCGACACTGTTATGAGATTTTAAATAGATTTTTCTTTTTAGAAATTACAAAAAAGTCAAATAACAAATGGAAAATACCAAATGAACTCAGAAATTTTTTTGAAAAATCTAGAAAATATATCCAAGCATATAGAACCCAAATAAAATAGGTTTGACAATTGTTGGGGTTGTCATTAATCATATTAGATTGTTTTTATACTGAAAATCCATATTAAGCTTTATTAAAATTCAAATAAAATGCAATATTGAATTTTCCAACTACTAACTATTTAAAAGATTTTTAAAGATCAAAAAAATTAGGATTTGCAGTATCAAAGCTAACTTAAGACAAGTATATCAAAGATGCATCTAGTGACACACTTAAGAAAAAAAATGCCTTACTTGGCTGGCTGCCGAGTGCCGAGTGTCGATTGTTGTGCCGCCGCACCCTCGTGACCTCGCTGAGCCCTTGCGCCCTCACTGAGTCACCACCAACACCATGTATACTTGTACGTTCAGGGTTCATACTATGTAGCAGTGAGCAGCCAATAGAGTAGGAAACATTTTTCTTTGATTGGGCCTCCAACAAGCAATAAAGCAACAGTCCATCGAGCTATTACACGGTAGGTAAAGAACCCATACTGTTGCTCAATTTCTACCGGTCTGTGCCGCCTACACCCAAAATTCAAGCGCTGGAGCCTGTGGGTACCTGGGTTCAGCGGCACCCAAACACTGCTCCCGCCCCCTGGTCATCATGCCTCTTTCCTATCCGTCTTGTTCTGCATAATTTAACATGGTGCTACGTGTTGGTTTGCCTAATTTTAAGACGGGAGTCCCTGTCGAGATGCGCAAGGCGTTTGGAACACCTCCATGGCGTGTTACTGAAAAGAGGACAGGGGGCGCTCAGATAGGTTGGCTGATGTTCATGACTTGCATCGCCACTGTGAATATGACACATATATGTTTATTCTGAAAATAATAATATGACGCATATAAACAGCTAGTGCGTGTCTCATTAAATATTCGAGATGTATTAATCAAGTATGGTTTGATAATTATAAAAAATAAAATATGGTTTGATTGGCCAATTCCACCACCATGGATAATTTGTTGAATGTGTTTTTGCGTAATTTCATTGCTAGTAAATTAATTACTTGATGAAATACGATTAGTGGACAAAAAAATGGATGAAAGGGACTAGCTAAAGCGACAGAGTTGAACTTAAAAGAGTCGTGATTTTTTTTTAGAATAAAGAGTCGTGACATTGTGGCGGAAAAGAAGAATCCTTCCATGTCAGCATTTCCTTTTGCCGATACGTAACCCAGGCTCTCTTTCATGATCCTGACAGCTTCACTTTTTTCCTCCACAGATCTAAACGATAACCTATCCTAGCTAGTGATAGTGGATGGAGGCATGCATGCATTCCTGGAGTTATGCACAATCGCTGTAGGTTGTGAAATTTGACATGTTCAAAGCTACAAGTTTATATCAGAACGGAGCTTGCTCTAACAACTGTTTGACCTAATCGCAACAGAAATGGAGTATAAACTCCCATTTTCAGGAGAAGAGAAACTCGCCACTTTCTTGGTGACACTCGAAGCAGATTGTGATCTCTAGTTTGTTTACTCGTCGAAAGCAAAATGGTCCGTGAAAAAGATCTTTAGAGCCAAGTCGTTGTCGAAGTCATCCAAGTCCACACAAGTGCTTAATGGAAGTCGCCCTTTGATCTCGATTGAAATGGCATCTATTTTAACCAGTAGGCGTAGTCGGTTCTCTTCTTTGATCGCCCTTTGAGAAAACGGTTTTAACCGTGCTCAGAGAGTGGGAACCTTTCAGAACGTCATTTTTGCAATTTCCCCCTTCTTTTCTTTTCCCTTAACTTTTACTCCTACGATTTTCGCTTATCCTCTGTCCTCTCTGGGAGGAGAACCGACGGTAAACTTGCAGGAAAAAAAAACTCCGTGAAACGACGCAGCTTAGTCCCCTAGAAAACTCTTGTCTTCTTCCGAAAACGATTGCGACCCAATTAAGAAAGAAATTGCCAAATTAAGTGCTGACTAGGCTGCAGCAGCTGCTGCTGCTGCCAGTGCCAACCGAGCCAAAAATATCGTCGAACCCCTCGATACGGCAAGCAGTTTGTACGAAAACTATGTTGTTTTGGAAATTTTATCGACCCACCGATCAGATAAAACTGGTAATCACCGCTTACAGGATATTTAGCAAAAGTTGGACGAATTTTTTAATTAAAACTTGATTTTTTTTTCAGATGTAAAGATGAAATTGATCTAAATTTTGAATTTAAATTTAAAATTAGATAACAATTAAATAAATCCAAAAAATTATCCATTATAAAATTTTATCAGATCCAGCGACAACGCCGTAGAGTTTTCCATCACAGGTGGGAACAAAACCCACTGTGTTTGAGCATGCATATATGATGCGTCAACGTCCGGACAGATGATCTACCATGGACGGAATCTCTTCAGGTACTGCTAGTATTACATGTTGCAATTACAACTCAACGAGAACCAAAGCCACTGCTAATCAATGGCACTTGAGCATCTGATGATCTGAGTTGTTGCCGTTTTTGTACTAATGGTGACTACAAACTTAATGACAGAGTGCCATCAATTAACTATAGCGCGAAATGAAGGTTTAAAAAGTAAGGACGATGATCAACAATTGTTCAAGATTCATCAAGAGATACCATGGATTAATGATTCAAGGGGGGATTAAGCTTGATTGTTATGATACCATGGATTAATGCTAAAAGGGGGGTTAAGCTCGATTGTTATGATTCTTTGGCACTGGACGAACAAAAAGGAAGCAACAACTCTTGAAAACTTGTCATCATCCCTTGCCTTTCCTCCTCCAAAACATCATCAGAAATTATTACAAAAAATCAAGATCGAAACACCAAGATCCATGCCTCCTCTTGCAAAGAGAACAAAAATTCCCCAACTCTCTTCTCTACACACACGCGTGCCCTTATTTCTCTTCCTCTTCACTCTCTTTTTCCTTCTTATTTTCTTGTCTATGATACAGCCGTGCCTATAGTGGGTGGCTCACATCACGCGGCCACGATGCCGGTGAAGAAGATCTGCCCGCCGCCGGCGCAGGGCGACCGGGCCATCTCCGCCGCCGCCGTTGTCTTCTTGGGGACATCCGACGGAGAGGCGCTGGCGCGGCGCTTGCGCTCCTTCTCTTCTTGGAACTCATCGCTCACGATGGCGTGGTACCTGCACTCCATGCTGCAGAACGCCCTCTCCCCTCGGTACATGAAGATATCCTTCCCTTCCAGCGGCCGCCGGCACAGGTCGCAGCACGCCAAGAACTCCGCCACCCGGAACGCGTCGCCGGCGCCGGAGGACGCGGCGGAGCCTCCGCACACGCTTGTGGCGCACCGACCGCTGCATCCTAGCTCGGAGACCTCCAGCCGCGCCGCGCGGCGAGGGGACGCGATGGCGTTGGCGATGGCGACGGACGCAGACACCCTCGCCGCGGCCGCCGCGGGCTGCGCCTCGAGCGCGGCCAGGATGCCAAGCCCGACCCCGGCAGCCTCTCGGTGGCGCCACCCTTGGGGCGGCGGCGCGGCGGACGCGCGGTCCAGCGGGCTGGTCGGCGACGGAAGGCCGTCGGAAACGACGACCTTCCACGCCGAGCGTCCGGCCGGGGCGATGTCGATCTTGCGCGCCATGGCCCTGGCCTTCTCCACCATGCCTCGCTGTAGATTTGGTAGGCGAGGAGCGGTTCTTGTGTTCTGTTTGGTTTCTTAGTTGCCTGCCTTCCTTTATTGGTTGTTTTGGAGGAGTGGTTAGAACTTAGAAGAGGAGGAAGTGGGAAGGGGGAGGGTTTTCATGTATTTGTAGCCTCGGTTTGAATTTTTTATTAATTAATCTTTTTAAAATTTTATTTTAAAGTTACTTCTCGAACTTTATTTCTAATTCTGATTTTTTTGACCACGCCACCGCTCGTGATGTGATAAAATAACACTATTATGATAGTCCGTATCTGACAGTATTTTTAGTCACGTCATTACTAGTGGTAACAAAAAGTGTTATTTTAGTGGAGTTATCCTATAACGTAACAATATTGGTGTGATAAAAAGATCAGAAATTGAAATAAAGTTCAGAGGTTAATTTTAAAATAAAATTTTAAAAAATAATTAATAATAATAAAAGTGTCCTCCGTTTCATGCGTTGTTTTTGGATTTTGTTTTATTGTTTTTCTTTTTCTATTATTTTAAGAAAAGCTGATTGGTTGGTTTCTATGGTGCGGCTGGAGGAATATGGGATGGTTGCGTAGTTTGGGCACTTGCATTATTATACGAAAGCACTAGAAGCGTATGGTTTACGAAATATACATTTTGTATTTATGTTAATGTTTCGGCAGAGTAATCTAAACTAAAAGAAACGACCATAGATGTGAGATTTAAGATGTTGAGAAAATGTCTACTCTTGTTGTGTCAAATAAGTTATATGCCAAAAATACATATGAAGTAGATTAATAAAGTATTTTTGTATAATATTATTTAAATATACAAAGATAAAATATCAGGTAGAATGCTCTAATATGGTATTGCACCATATAGTGGAGTAGTATTTAGTTTAAGCTAGATGATTACTGTCCAAATTGGTTTTTGCTAATCATAGGTAAGCAAATTTGAGTTACCCCTAAGATAAAGATTTTAAAAGGGTGTTGCATGGTGAATTTTTTTAATCCATTTAACGTAAGAGAAACATTGTTACCAATATTCTGATGAGTTTGGATTAGAAAAGGTTAATCCAATCTTGAAAATTCAGAATACTCCCCAGCCGCCTTGTGAACATTGTAAAAGAGGCACAAAATCTAATAATTGGTTAATAAATTAGACTATGCACAACGAATTTTTGTGAAATGTCTCAAACTGCTTAACTTGTTTCATAGCATTAAGAAAATGGGGGAGACAGTTGAAAAACTATGCAAGCTTGATTCCTAAAATGAACTGCTACAACAGAAAATAAGACTTGACTCGTGAAAATGGATGGAATAGATATCACTAAAAAAGAAACTCTACTCAACTCAACGTCTTGTTCGAGAATTAAAATTCATAAATAACTCTGTTAATACATAATCCAATCCATTATGACATCTTTAGTAGTTAGAGATAATTTTGTCTATAACATATGTTATATTATTTTTAGAGGCAACATCTTCAATATATAGTCTCTAGCACACTCTTTAAAATTTATATTTTATAAATTTTGTTTTGCAACGGGTCCGCGTGTCAACTAGAGTACATTAATGCATTATTTTTTGTTTCGTGTTATATTATCTTGTTTCGTGCACGATAATCTATTCAGAAAGAGAACATGTGCTCTCTTTTTTTCTCGATGTAGAATTTTATTAATATAGTATAGTTAAAAGACGACGATAAATACACCATTAGATATCCTTGGACTGCTGATTTGTGTACGGGATTGGTGTGCGTAGCAACGAGTCTGTGGGAGCGGAAAGCGATGTAGAGAGAGAGAGAGAGAGAGCGCGCATGGAGGGCGATGATTGGTTCGCTGAAAACCATGGACTTGGAAAAAAAATGGTGGGCTGGTTATTGTACCATCATATAGCATGGGAATCCGCCACGTCCAATACATCACATCAATCCCTCTCTCTCTCTCTCTCTCTCTTTATTGTAGACTTGTGGTTGTAGCCACTTGGACGCAATAGCAGGTACCCCGTTTGGAGGATTGAGCCAAATTATTGGTGTTGTTATTTGTCAAGTTGTGCTACTACGAGGAGGAGAGGAGAGCACTCCAAACTTGATTGCTTCCGAGGGTAGATCCAGCCTTGATACTCGTGTATGCCCCCCTGATTTCAAATTCTATATGGAAAACTACAGTATTATAAACTGCACTATTGTTAAATAGCCTCAAAAAAATGAACAAACCCGCTGCGAGCTCCAAAACTAGCTTCTAGGCAACAAGGGAAATTAAGGGAGGAGGAAAGAACGGGGAAGGCGGATGCGTGCGAGGACACGCGGAGGCGGGGAGCAGGGGGCGACGCTGACCCGTGTCCCCGCACGCGCCTCGCCGTGCTGGGGTCGCATCGAATGAATGGGTCTGGCGCTGGCACGCGGGGCCTTGGCCTCGGCCTCGGGCAGGGTGCCAAACTGCAGTGGCACACGTACACCACCCACCTGGGGACCACGCTTTTATTCCCCGTCTGCCCTCGTGCCTTCGCTCCTCTCCGGTGTACGTTTACGGGGGGGCGTTTTTGGAAACGGAAACGCCTCCGCTGCTCCAAGGGAAAAAGGGAAAGGAACGGGGAAAGAGAACACGGGAATGGGTGACTCATCTTTTTTTTAGAGTGTGTTTGGTTGTCAGCGTAAGGATAGCTCGCAGTAGCGCACGCAATTTTCAGTTCGCTTAGTTGCTTAGTATAAAACTCTAGGCCAGAACTTGGCCCGAGGGAAACGTGGGAGGCGAGCTTCGCTGGCGATGAATGCTCGCGGGATATAGGCATAAGGTACAGCTTACATCGAACTAATAGTTAACTACGCCACACAATTGAGAGGATACAACCAGACCATTGGGAAGCGGATCCTCTGGACTAAAGGGAGAGTAGTGGTACGCATTATGTCTTTTTTTATCACCGTTCGAACCAAAATGAATCGATAATGCACGCCAATTCCGTGCACTATCTAATATTGTTCCTGAAATCACACAGTACTACTATCTAATATTGTTACTGAAATCACACAGTAATTCTGTGCACGCCAATCAAAGTACTCATCTAAGAGAGTTGATAATGCACGGAGGAAGATATGTTTTATTGATATTTTTTGGCCGAAAGGCGCCACGAGATACTACATATATTAATTGTAGCATCAGCATGCACACACGCAAGTGGAGATTGATCATCAGCATGCATGCATGCAAGGATGGCCATGGCCCCCTGTGTGTACGGCTGCTCGCCCTTTAAGTTCTAAGTTTTTTTTTTTCCCAACCACTATATTCATATGCTAGCTGAAGTCACATTCTTGAAAGAAATGTAAGAGTTCTAGAACGTTCTTAGTTACGTTAAATATGTAGCATAAAAAGACATATGTTAACTTATTAAATCAGAGTTAAAAGAAATCACAACGTTCGCTCTCAAATGCTAAAAATTCCAATGTTAATCGGTGCAAATAGAAAAAGATCTTACAAGAGATGCATGGATGCAAGTTCACATAAGTTCTATGGTTGATTGCTGATATATGATGCAACTTTCCGGTCGGAGTACCTACGCGTCCACATCATTTTATGAACATAGCGACGTCCAATTACCTGTTGACGACATCCAGGTAATTAGATGTCCACGTGCTCTCCTAACAGCCATGCTTCTTGAAGTTACCCATTGCTGCTGTATCATCCTCCTCATGCTGCGTGGATGACCCCCTAAAAGTGGCTGGAGACTACGAACAATATATATGAAGCTGATTTTAAAGACACAAGCAGACACTGCTTAGGAGACTTTAGAGAGAACCAACCCATATTACTCAACCATCTCAGAACACCCACCATAGTCCACATCATTCATCACTCACATCACATAGCAAGGGGAGGGAAAGGGATAGAGAGTTAAGGAGAGTAGTTACCCCAGTGTAATCGACAAATCGACCACCGATAGTAGCTCACCACATCCATCTCCTGCATGTATACATAAGCAGCAACAACCCACATCAGTAAACAAGTCAAACTCAAACCCAAAAACTGAAGCAATAGAGAATGGAAAAATTTGTATGTGTAAAGACTGATATTTTATCCCATCCAAACCATATCTCATGAACCAACATCATACACAGAGAACCTACCCATATATCTAACCATCACAGAACACCCACCATAGACCACATCATTTATCACACACATCATAGAGCAAGGGAGGAAAGGGATATATAGAGAGTAAAGGGGAGTAGTTACCCTAGTGCAACTGGCAAATCGACCACCGGCAGTAGCTCACCACATCCATCTCCTGCATGTATACATAAGCAGCAGCAACCCACATCAATAAACAAGTTAAACTCAAAACAAAAAATTAAAGCAACAAAGAATGGAGAGGCGGCCGGGGGAGGTCAGTGGAGAGGTAGCCGGGGGAGGTCGGTAGAGAGGTCAAAGAGGGGAAGGCAGATCTGGCAGCGGGGAGGTGGATTTGGCTGGGGAGAGGTCGATTGGACCGGCGGCGACGGCGTCACCGTAATTGTGTCACGACGGTGACACTGCACAAGACTCTTACGATAAGTGTGTCTTGTGCAGTGAATCATGGTGTCACAACCAGTGGCGACGGGAAGAATGGCGGTGTCGGAGAGAAGGCACGACTTGGGGGCGGCGTCGAGGAGGAGACTTCGAGCGGCGGCATCGAGGTCGGGGGCACTCGGGTGGGGAGGGGAACGAGCGAGAGTAAGAGCGCTGGGGAATGACGAGTTAGAGCGCAAACCCTAAAGAGCTTCTATTAATAAAGGAATACCATAGATGATTCTATAATTGAACTGTTAGTGATACTTTATCACAGATGATTCTAGTATGGAACCGTCAGTGATATGGTCTCACATCACAGACGATTCCATAATAGAATCATCTGTTATAATATTCATACATAAATGTAAATTTAGAAGTACATATGACACATTCACATATTAGTAAAGAATTATATATGAATATTTGCTGAAACTATGCTAAAATTGATAATTTTATGACAAGTAACTCAACACCTCTGCAAAGAACTTGGTATACTCATGCCTAATCCTATAGTCGTCACTGCATGAGACGACGTTGTCATCCCATCCTTCCATCACGCCGCAAATGGTGCTCGTGCACGGGTGGCCATCCTCCGACAGCACCCACACCCGGCCCGGCGGCTCGGCCATCTTCTTCCACACCGCCTCCTGGACCATATCCACAATGAGCCTCTAGCACCACATGCACTCCCGGTTGGTCCTCTTGGCCATCTCACACCCGCCGTCAGCTGACTCGCCCTCGACCTGGCTAATGTAGTGCTTCCCAACGTCGCGCATCTCGCCGGCTGTGTAAAGGAGGAGGCCAAGCACTTAGGTTGCGGCCTTGTGGCCAGCAACGATCGCTCGTTCAAGGAACACGAGGTCACACTGCATGTCTTGGGCGCGAAGACAAGAGCGAGGCCGACGATGAGCAGGCATCCGGCACTGGTCAGGTAGTTGACGACGATGAGGTAGCGCTCGTTGTCCTGCCACTTCATAGTCGGCCACTTCAACTGATATGACTTTTCAGTTTTTCTCCTTTTTATATATTTCTAGAGGAATTACAATCAGGTTCTCTATCGGAACCTGAACCCGAAATGAACACCTGAAGCTTTTCGACAATTAACTAGGATATGATACGCTACAGTCATCTTCACAAACCGACTCTGAACAATAACCAAACAGAATGCTGACACCTTTACACCTACCAAAAACAAAAGAATAGAATACGTACGTGGCTCGTAGGCTACAGAGGTCGGCAATGGGCTGAGGAGAGCTCGCGACCACGAGGCCGACGATGTGGACGACGACATCGTGAGTAAAAGCGACGACGATCGCCGACCTCCTCGCCTTGGTCCTCGCCGTCATGCTCCGCGTGCTCACCAATACACTGTATGCTCACCATGATGTGCGATGATCATTCTTCTAGAACGTCAAAGAGACGCATCGTAACGTTGGCGCACGACACGAAAAGATGCATCGTGCGGAGGCCGAAAGATTGAATTATCACAGATGTTTATATCTAAAAACCGTCTGTGAAGTATGTAACCACAGATGGTTCTTATTAAAAACCATCTATGATGAGCCCTCTGGCTTCAGTTATAAACATAGAAAAAGAAGCATCAACCATATTTATGAAAAACAATTCCCGAAAAGATGGTAATACTTTGGTTAACAACAATTTATTAGGAGCAGATTCCAATAAATCCTATCTCTTGGACTACCGTCTTTATTCGTTAATTTTATCTTACCACAAATTGTTAAGGCTATAGATAACCATCAGAAAGGCGCACGCGCAGAACTAAGAAAAAAATCACTCACAAACTTCCCATCTTTTGTTATTTCTATTTCTTCTTAAAGTTCTCATCTCGACCCCTACCCTTCTAGCTAGCTAGTAAAACCAAATTTATAGAATAAATTGTGTTTTCGACCACCGTGTATGGAAAAAATAAAATCCATGGATGATCGATCGACTACTTCAATTTAGGTGGTCAGAAAGTCAATTTGGTCTATGGATTTGAAGTCTTCAAGAAATTAGTAGAAGATCATATCCCTACAATCAGGTGAACACTTCACTGTCTATGATGTATAACTTTCGATCGATCAATCATGTGAAGTACTTCTGCATTCTTCTGCTGATTGGAAGTACTACATGTCAAGACAGTGAAGTTACACATGATATGAAACAAGGTGCTTATTGGATTACATATCTTCTGCTTTCTTCTATTGGGGAAATCAGTTTCAATTCGACCATATTAAAATATCAATCTGGCCCGATGAGAAGTGGTCGAAATTGGTTAATTAGTTATTTCTAATTACATACGGTTCCAATAAATAACTGTCTGTGAATTTAGTAGTATCATAGACAGTTCGTGTTTAGAACTATCCGTGATACTTCACATACGGTTTTCAACACGAACCGTCTGTGATATTACTTATTCACATATGCCCGCTCAATAAAAACCATATGTAATTGTATTTAATACAGACGATTTTAATTAATTATCTATGATGAAACGTTTAATATTAGATTTTTTTTTGTAGTAGTACAAGCGCACCCTAACCAAATGCATCACATGCTAACAAATTGCTGGCAGTACATCATTTTAGTGCAGTCAATGCTCAATATAAACAATTTTTAGCATAGGTTTTTTTAACCGTATTTTGGCCTAAAATAACCGTAAATTTTGGGATAGCGTACCACATAATTACTGTACTGACGTCAATCTTTCATTTCTTCACTTGACATGGAGCAAAACCAATCAGATAATTTCATCTCAGAACACCGATCGAGGTAAGAGTTCATGCCTGTGGAGTGTGGACCTCATGTTACATGTCTGACTCCACAGTTATTACTCTTCAATTAACTCTTCCATCTCTCTATCGCCTTCTTTTCCATTTGTTCCATTTCTTTCGTTCTTCTTTCTTCATCACACAACAATACTACTCGCAAACCGCGTACGCATCGCCCTACCTATCATGTCATAAATTTCACAACTAGACAAGTGAAATAATGCCCCCTGTGGACTACCACTTCATCCATCCCCATAATTCCCATCAGTTTCACAACCCTTTAACCTTTTCTCCTTTTTCCCCTTTTTTATATATATATATAATCGAATTCTGGAGCTAGACGGTGACTCCATGCAGGGGCATTCCCGTCTTTTCGGCCGTAGAGCGACGCGCTTCGGGTACGCGGAAGTCCATACCCGGTAGGTCACGTGGCCTCATCCACGTGTGCGCCCGCCGTTCGCTGCCACGCCAGGCCCGCACGGCCCCTCGCTACGCGACGGGCGACTCACCACGTCAGGCGTGGGCCCGCGACGTTGACGCCTGCCCCCCGCCTCCGACTAATGTCCGTGGGGCCCAGCCGGTGGGCGGCAATTTAACGATAAGGCCCCTGGAAAGAATCATCTCCAAGCAGTCCCTATCAATCTTGATATCGCGTGCGGCGCCTGCGAGAAGGGCGTTGCAGGATTGTCCTGATAGGACTGGTAAAGTGTAGGGGTGTGAGGGTTAAAATACTGGAGTACTATACTACTAGAGTAGCACTACGTGTCTAGTGAGAGGTGGGGCCCAGAGGCAGTGACAGGCTGGGAAAGCGACTGGAGTAGGTGAGCTATGATTCCTGTATATTGCAATAATTCCTGCCCTTTCCTTACGCCCGTTTGGCTCCTTTCACCGTGGGTCCCACTGGCTGCGACGGGTAGGCCCCACGTATACTAAGTCATTGTCTTGGATGAGCAGGCGGTGGACTTTGAAGCCGTTGGTGGGCCCCGCTTTCGACAGGGACGCTGCCGGGTCTGGTCCGGGCCACCGGGCCAGCCTTTAACTCCCGATCCGTCACAAGAATGCAGTTTTTTCTACTAAAAAATTAGAGTAAGTGGCCGTCTGATTTTTTTTTTTTTTTACTTTTATCCCCTCTACTGACATGTGGTATATGAACTTTGCTATATTCATAGTAAGCACAACTCTCTAGCACTATCAGCTACGGCACCCCGGTAGTTAGGCTCTTAATTGTTCAGTTACTTCATTCAATTTCCTTTATAACCAAAAAATAACTGACAACAATACTTGTAATGCTTGTCAACTAAGTCAGGATATTAGGCTTCCTTTTAATAAATCTCTGAGTCGTGCTACTTGCTCTTTTGCACTTCTACATTGTAATACGTGGACTTCTCATGTTCTTAGCATCTCTGGTTACAAAAATTTTATCATTGTTTTGGATGATTTTTGTCATTATAAATGGAATTTGCCCCTTTGGTTAAAGTCCGATGCTTTCGCTCACATCTCACGCTTCTGTGCTTATGCTGATACTTAGTTTTACCTCAAGGTACAATTTATCCAATGTGATAATGGTGACGAGTTTGATAACTCCTTAAGACATTTTGCCTCCTCCTTACATTGTTCCACTACTACAGAAAAGCCATCATAGACGGTTCGTAACAGTCATCACAGACGGTTTTTGAACCGTCTGAAATTTTATGTCTGTGATAACAGACGGTTCGTGGTTGGAACCGTCTGTGATAAATCTTTAGGCCTAATTAATTTTTATCGTATTTTCAGCTAGCCTCAGGAATTGCTAGCCATGCCCTCTGAAAACTAGCAAGCATAAACATATCACAGATAATTGTTGACAACTCAAAGTGATCATTTAACTCAAAATCAATTACAAAAGAATGTTTCAAGTATATATTGTCGCTAGAGTTACAAATTGAATTACAACCAGTCAAAGTGAATTACAATATTGAATCAATTGTTTTGAGGTCGTTCATCGGTGTTGACGGCGTGAAACTCTCTGGTGGTGTTAACTATGTCTGCCTTGATGAAGACGCAGAGCTCCTCGAGCGTCGTGACTGGTCCATCTCGAGTGCATTTAACTCTATGTTCAAGCCCTGTCGCTAGCAGGAGTAAAGTAGTAAGCATATATATTTAAATTTATAATTAGAAAATAATTATTACGAGATTGACAAACCTGGGGATCGTGCGTCTTAGGAGCAATCAATAGCTGCATATGATGGCATACGTAGAATGCGCATAGGTGATCTCGTTTTTGCTAGCGGCACTGCAAAAATAGAATTACATATATATATATATATATACGATCGATTCGAGACGCAATATTACGAGTATGATATATGATTATTGTGTTGTAGCGCGTCATCAAAATCGCATCCTGTGAGTCGATGTGGCGCTCGTTCCTTGTATAAACCTCCCTCGGCAACATAGCCGATGAACGCCCTACATGATTCAAAAAAGTTATCCTTATCCATTTCAAACGAAGGAAGACTACAATAGAGTTATGTGCGGAGGAAATTAACATACCTGTCGAGTATTCCTTTAAGAATGGTGAAGTCGTGATTTTTGTTGAGTAGATAGATCTAAACCATCTTTAATTCTCCCTTACCATGCTAGATCTAGAATATATTGCAATTAGGAATAAATTACTAACCATAGATAGTCAAGAACAAACGGATCTACAATCACTCTTCCCAAATCCGCATTCTCCTCTCACCAAATGGCCTCAAAGCCCCACCTTATCAAAGCCCACCTACACAATCACTCTTCCCAAAAGATTCATTCCTTATCCATTTCAAACGAAGGAAGACTACAATAGAGTTATGTGCGGAGGAAATGAACATACATGTCGAGTATTCCTTTAAGAAGGGTGAAGTCGTGATTTTTGTTGAGTAGATAGATCTAAACCATCTTTAATTCTCCCTTACCAAGCTAGATCTAGAATATATTGCAATTATGAATAAATTACTAACCATAGATAGTCAAGAACAAACGGATCTACAATCACTCTTCCCAAATCCGCATTCTCCTCTCACCAAATGGCCTCAAAGCCCCACCTTCTCAAAGCCCACCTACACAATCACTCTTCCCAAAAGATTCATTCAATTTGTAGTTCATATGCAAATGTTATTAACATTTCAATTTGGTTCGATTTGAAAACCCTGAAATAATTAAAAGGGTGATGTCGAAAGCGTATTTTTTGAGGCTTACGCTTTCTAACAGGGAAAATATATTTTGCTCTGAACTAAAGGTGGATTTTCTCATTTTCTCATTTTTTTAGATTTTATTAACTTACTTGTGGGCCCTACTAGTATGTGACTTATCTTTGTATTTCATGATTTTATTTATAAAATCTATGGTGGCCCCACATGTCATAGACTCATTAGTTTATTGCGGGAACAGAGGTGGCTGACTCACTAGAAGGTCCAAGGCGGCTGGTTGTTGGTGAACAGAGGTAGCAGCGGCAAGCTCCTCGGTGACATGTCTTCTCGGTGGAAATAAATTGAAACGAAGCACATGCACATCTTTAGGGGGACTTATAGGTGAGGAAATCAACCTTGGTGGGGTCGAGGACTCACCAGAGAAGAGCTGGCGTCGATGGCGGTGGTGGTGACAGAGAGGTCTACGGTGACAGCTTGGAGTGGACGACAATAGCTAAAATGGACCACATGAGAGGGCTAACTGAGGTGAGACGATACTAAAACTGGACACAGAGTGGCGAGGGACTCACCAGGCTTGGAGATCTCCCGCCACTACCGCAGCGCCAGAGATGGAGAAGAAGACTCTGTTGAGGAGCTACAATGCATCAGATACTGCATCGGATGGACAGAGAAGTGAGGAGTTGAGTAAGCGCACGAGCAAGACACATCATAGACGGTTTTAAGAAAAAACTGTATGTGATACTTCACAAATGGTTTTCAATCAAAACCGTCTATGATATTACCTCTTCACATACGGTTTTTAGCGCAGCCAGTCTCTAAACCAAACCGTCTATGATAAGACGTCTAATATTAGCCTTTTTTAGTAGTGTCAGCCTCATCACCTATTGCGACAATGTTTTCCCTGCCGTGTTAGCCTCATTAGCTGCCACACCACCTTCTTCTCCTGTCGCTGTTGTGGCTCCCTCTCACTCTTACAACACACGTCTCCATGCTGGCCTCAAAGTTCCTCTTCGACCACGTCTCAACCTCCTCGCCGCCCTTACTATTGAGATTTCGCTCGTGCCAAAGTATGTTCGTAGTGCAAGCATGGTCACTCAGTTTGACTCCGATTTCTCTAATCAAACTTGGGAACTTGTCCCTCCCCCACCTCGTGCGAATATTGTCTTGGGTAAGTGGATATTTCACCACAAATTGCATGCTGATGGTTCCCTCGAATGTGACAAAGCACGTTGAATTCTCTGAGGATTTTCTCAAGAACACAACATGGACTTAGATGAGACTTTCAACCCTACGGTGAAAACCAGCTACCATCCATAATATCCTATCTCTCTTTGTCCAACAATAGGTCAGTTCATCAACTTGATGTCAAAAACACTTTCTTGCATGGCTATCTTTCCAAAGAGGTTTAGTGTCGTCAATCATCTGGTTTCATCAACCCTTCCAAACCCAATCATGTGTGCAACTTAATCGACGTCTCTATGGTCTTAAGCAAGCACCACGTGTTTGGTATCATCATTTTTCTCCTTTCCTTCTACCTATCAATTTTCTTTACTCCAATTTTGATACATCTTTGTTCATCAATCGTTCTGGATGGGGTACTGCATATCTCCTTCTTTATGTTGACAATATTGTCCTCATGACATCCTTGTCGCAGTTCCTTGTGCGCATCATTACTACCCTTTAGTCAGAGTTTCCCATGTCTGATCTCGACTCTCTGCATTATTTCTTCGTCATCTCGGTGCTTCGCAATGCTTATGGTCTTTCTCTCTCTCAGGCGAAGTATGCATCTGTGCTACTCGACTGTGCCGACATGACGTCTTGTGTGAGAACCTAGGGTATTTAACTCGTAATACTTAATCATCCAATTGGTCATAGCATTACAAATCAAATATCCAGCTCTCGGTGTATTGTATACCTCCCAGGAGCAGTACACCTACACCTTTACAAAATTTAAAGCATCAATTCCACACACAAGTCATTACAATAGCACGTCTCCATAATTTACAATACAAAAGTCATTCAAAGATCATATTACACAAATAGGGTCGACCGACCAAATGACAAGATAAATAACTAAAGTTGCAGCGGAAACAAAAGCTATAAGATGGCAATAAGCAAAAGCTAATCGGCTGTCCTTACCCACAAGACAATTGACTGAAAACCCACCAAGCTAGTCGTCCTGCACGAAATCAGTCTCATAATAGTCGATCCCTTGGGGGTTCTACCTCCTTTGAATTTGTAGCAAGCGGGTTGAGTACAAAGTTGTACTCGCTAGTCTTACAGGCAAAAAAATATAGATGCATTCATGTATTAAAGGAAAGACTACTACACTAAGAGGTTTTTAGCATAAAGCAATTTTCTTTGAAATAGAGTAATAGATTGTAAAACAATTTAGCAAATCTATTTTAATTGTTTAAATAACAACGAGACAATATTTATAAACATAATTAACATCATAGAGGTGACTTCCCAATAACCACCATAACATAGCACGAATTACCGATTCGTACCACCCGATTTCAAGTTTTATTGAAAATGTTGTAGTCTAATTCTCACGGGCGTATCCAAGCATGTCCATAACCTAGGACGAGGATATTCGAATAGTCTATAGCCTGCAGGGGTGTACAACTTTACCATGATGTCAGACCGCTCCTTTTGGTAAGCTATTTAGCACACTTTCTTAGGTATACCGGCAGAGCTAAGTTTTACGAGACGTTTTCTAATATAATGCATTAACTACGAGTCGCCCATATGGATGGAAACCCATACGCTGTGTCGGAGTCATAAGTAAATCCTAGGTCAACTACCCCTTGGGGTAAAGCCTAGGACAACTACCGATGCTCCTCGGTGTGGAGAACCTGGAGAGGAGCCCACTCCCGCACACCCAACACACAAATTATTTTTAACACAACAAACACAACCTCCTGCGACTCGGAGCTAACACACACCAAAGTACTAAGTCAAGGGAGGTTCCATATCCCCCTCATGTGGTTGCACGCAAAAAATGCTTGGTATGGTGGCTCGAGTAATTCAGTCCTTGTTGACTTAGGCACCATCCACACACCCGATAACCACACCATCAACCATGTGCCCAAGTCTAAATCATTTTGTTTTCAGTTTTAGTTTTTCCAAATACAAATACATACATGAGTATCCTGACCCAAGTATTTAAAGTGTTTATATAACGACCATCGCCGAAGCGATGATCATCATGCTACCATTCTAAGCATTGCTAAGCAAACCGACTCGCATACTATACATATATATGGCCAGAGACCATCCATTGAACTCTAAATCCTTAGCAATAATCTAACTTAGGATAAGTACAAATGAGAACATTTACCTACAGCTCATGCATCTATTCGGATTAACTACTCCTAATGAAAATTAATATCAAAATAACACATACATACATACATTTGCAATCAAGATAATTTTACCAAGAGTAATAGGAACAATACGATCAGGGGGGGGGCTGCTTGCCTTGCTGGAGATACTCAACTTGATGCAGAGGATCACTCTCATATATAAAGTCGATACCTAGCGAAAGAATCGAAATGAACCAATAAGAATGGGTAACGCTGAATAAACTCTAAAAACTCATAATCATCCAAAAATTATGAAATTTACACATAAGGTAGAACATGATTTAATATGAATTTAGAAATGAAAATTATTCGATTTGGAGTTCGTATGCGAAAGTTATAGCCTAAACTATTTCTGCCGAAAGAGAAAAACTAACAATTAGACTTCGAGTACTGTTTGCTTCGAGTACTGTTCATCCGACTTCACGCGGCCGGAAAGATGTTCAACTACATGGTTGAAAGGAGGTTTCGACTACCTGGTTGGAAGGAAGCTTCGACTACGGGTAGTTGGAATGAGGTTTCGACTACCTAGTCGGAAGGAGGAATCGACTATAAGTGTTCGAAAGAAGGTTTCGACTACTTGGTCGGAAGGAGGCTTCGATTACAGATGGTCGGAAGGAGGTTTCGACTACAAGTGGTTGAAAGTACAATAACACAGAGAAACACTTGAGGCTTCACTGTTGCGCTTGCTGTAACGAGATGAAGATGGAGCTCTAGGGCTTTATATAGGCTGGATGCGGAGAGCGTGTGAGGAGAGGCCAGCAGGGTGAGCTCTGTTCATGGATCACTGCCATGGACGAGTTGAGTGATAGGGAGGGGATGGTAAGGCGATGGGGCATGTGTGACTCTGGGAGGTTACTGCCTCTATGAACACCCTTGTATAAATTTTTCAGAGTTTTTCATAAGTGAATTTTTCTGTAAAATTCTTTCAATTTTCTAATTTAGGGGTTTGACTAAAAATTAACTAGGAAATTTAAAATAGTAAATGAATTCTAAGAATTATGAAATTTTTCAAAGGAGCCACTGAGACGATCTAGAACTTAAGAAAATTATTTCCATGGACTGTTCACAAGATGTTGTTTCAAAAGTTTTAAAGGACTATGTGTTCAATGAATTAAAGCATTAGTTTTTCTAAATTCACCAACACCAATGAATGAAAATCCATGGAAATCAAATGATAACATGATGCATCAAAATTTTTAATTCTTCTTATTTTTATACATTTGAAATACAAAACCAAAATTGAGATATTACATCTTGCAAACCTTTGTCTAGACCCATCGCTATCTCGCCCAAACTTCCTGATGATGCTGGTTCTCCAGTTGATGATCGTACTGCCTAGCGTAGCATCGCTAGAGCACCGCAGTATCTAACCTTCACCGACCCGGATATTGTCTATGTTGTGTAACAAAAATGTTTACATATGCAAGACCCTCACGATGGCCATCTCCAACTGGTCAAATGAGTCCTTAGATACATCAAGAGCAGCTTACAGTTTGGGTTCCAGATTTACCCTTCTACTCCTGGAGCTCTCACTATCTACCCTGATGCCGTGTTTTCTCGGTGACAGCTAGGTGTCATGGTTCTCCTAATAGCAACACACCATCTCTCGCTCGAGCGATTGAAGCCGAGTATCGTGCGGTGGCAAACGCGGTCGCTGAAGCATGTTGCCTTCGGTAGCCGCGAACTACATCGACCCCTGACGAAGGCTAGAGGTTGTTTTCCGCGACAACATCTCCGCCGTGTACCTCTCCAGAAATCCCATGCAACATCACCGTATGAAACACTTTTGAGATCGATCTGCATTTTGTACGAGAACAGGTTGCATTGGGTCATATCCGCATTCTTTCACTTCCCGTCATCGACACAGTTTGCTGATATCTTCACCAAAGGGTTATTGTCATCGTACTCCTTGATTTTTGGTTCAGCCTGAATATTTGCGCTGCCAACATTTAGTCCGCGGGGGAGTGTTAGACATATGCATGTCTCATGCATACATACTGTCGGCAAACCCTAACAGCCTAACCGATGTATCATGTGTTTCTCTCTTGTATACGCGTGTGTACATGTTGTAGGCCTTATCCCTTGATGCTGTAACAACCGACTTGTATTGTACTACATATATTAATTGATCAATGAAACGAATACCGTGAGCGGTCATTCACCCAAACTTTCACTGGCAACATAGATTTTGAGGGCAATAGGCGAGGGTTGAATGGAGGTGGATGGCGAATATGTTAGGGCGAGGACGACGGGAGCTGCGTCTTATGAGACAACGGGGGAGCTCTTCATGGTTTTGAAGTTTTGATCATGTCGTTGATCTTGATATCAATGAACCCGGCCCATTTATGATAAATTCTATAACTCCCACTGGTGAAGTGATATGATTTGAAAGTTAATTCAATTTCAACATTTTAGTCCTTGGGCATATATTCTATTTGCATTTTCATTTTGAAATAATTTGAGAATTTATCCTAAGTTTTAATCACGAGGAATTTGAAATGCATTTGAAAATTATTATTTTAATATTATGCAAATTTCCTAATGTACAGCATGGCATGGTTTGTACCTGATGCTAGCTTATGGTTGGCAGTAACTAATCTTTAAACAGAAAACAACATTTGGTCACCTTACTGTTAAGTATACTTGTAAGAAAATTAACACAGCATCATATATAGTTGATGAAAGCAGGGGCCAAAACACCATGGAAGTAATTGCTGAGCGTATTTCATTGAAAACAAAAGGCCCAACCAAACAGTGGCATACCTAGGCATCGATACGCTCAACTCTTTTCAATCGATATGCTCAGCTTTTCCCAAGATATCACCAATGATACGGCTCCCCCAGTTTAGTTAGCACAAAGCAGAGGCATCGATCGGCGAGTAGATATGCTACTCGTTGTAGTGGGTGAAATCCTATATTTATTCTTCCCATCCTCTTTTCATCCTTGCAATCGTCTTTTGTAACATCGCGCTAAACTTTTTCCAGGAATTAATTAAGCATCGATGATCATACACGAGACGGGCCATTGATTTGAGACTTGATTATAGTTAAATGCGGGAATCCAATTAGTGAGCTGGGAATAAACTCCAGGCTTGGCTCAGCTGCAGATCTCTTTAGCGAAGCAAATCAGCAGGTAAGGCATTGAAAAAATAAGTGCTCATGCCCCTCCCTGATAAAAGTATATCAATTGTATTTGTATGCGATGACGATGTTTCGAGATTCCCACTTGTGCAACTCACACTTCATTAGTGTTTTTTCTTTTCTTTTGAGAAAGATCGTGTGACTTCCATCTGTATTCTGTACCAATATCTTCTCTCTTTTTAATAACCATAACGAGCTGGGAGGCTTGGAGTCACGCAAAGATATATGTTTTGTTTGGTACAGCTTTCATTCTTAGCTTCTCAATCGATTCTTGTGGAGTCGTACCAAACACCTTGATTCTCAAAACCACTAGATTCTGCTTCTCGCGAGAAGCTGTCTCGAAAATGAACTAAAGAACGAAGCGACCCCAAACAGATTGTCGTGAGAATCCAACCTTCAGAAACGAAAATACCCTTTGAAGTTGAAAGTTTTTACCCGCAAATGCCACTGAGTTACACAAATACAATTGAAGTATTACACCCAGGGGTGACATGGTCTATCTGCCTCTAATCCTCCCACATATGGTTTTTGGAGTAAACCTATCGGCCAAACGTTTTCAACAAACAGCTCCATATTCTCAGAGAAGTGGATTCTTAGAGAATCAGGAGCAGAATCTGAAAAACGAGAATCTGGAGCTGTACCAAACAGCACCATAATATAATACAATGTCTAGTAGTGCATTATCTCTAGTTCGGGGATCCTATCAAGTAGGATCGTCTTTTAATTCTTAAAATTGAAGGAATCAGATCATGCAATTAAGAATATTTTTGTTCATTCGTCTTGGTGCCTACTGTTGGGGTTAAAATTTTTAAAAAAAGAAAGAAGATAAAGATCTCGTTTTGGTGCTCCAAGTCTACTTACTTCCCCAACATCATTTCATTAATCCCACTAGCTCATCGCAACAAGACAGAGCACAATCAAACAGAGCAATCCCCCCCAATTAGACAAAGTTAACAATTGCAGTTATGTCTTGGAAGAAGCAACAAATGTATGTTCATAATCATAACCATATGGAGTCAGAGCATGCACACGCACTGCGTGATGCAGCAGTAACATACGGAGAAGCAAGTGAGGTCTGACAGATCGATCTACTGTGTACAGGCAGTACAATAGAATATAGCAGAGCACTATGGTGTTACTAGTATATGCAGAGTGATCACAGAATAGAGGCGAGCACTGTGATGGTGATGGGATCAATGGTAGTAATCAATTTAGGCCTAATGATGGCTCAAGGGGAGCTGGTGCTTCGCACAATAGAGCTAGCTGTCTTGCTTTCATACAGCAGGATTATTTTATGCATCACAATCAAGATTTAAATAAAGCTTTCATGAGTTAAGTAAAGGCGTAGGCTACTCTATGTATGTGCAACTAGGGAGCAAGTTGGGGAGTAGAGGACACGGTATGGGATTTTATTTATTTTTGGAACGATTGTATAAGAATAATGAATAATACGACAATTATTTGTTTGTTTTTGCCAGGAATACGATCTTTAGTTAGAATGAATCAAACGCTCAAGTTATCTAGGGGCCGGGGAATCCCCTCTGCAGCTTGCTTAATTGTCGGTTTGTGTCACCTAGCTAGTGTACCGAAAAACTATCATAGTGAAAAAAAGCTATATATGTGCCTCATTAGCATTCATCATCTGTGACGGGTCAGAAATTGTATTCTACGAGGGGTTAAATGGTAAGAATATAGATAAAATTCTATAGATCACAAATAAATATATTGATTATTATTTTTAAATCATAGGGGGAGCTCTGCCCTGCCATTCCCGCTCGCTCCGCCTCTGTTCATAAACAGGTCAAATTTCAGGTTTCGTGTGATATTTCTCATTGCTTTATGAATTATTTTTTGAAGCATGTGAAAATTTGAGTTACCGTTGCATATACAAACTTATAGGAAGTTGACCCGGCAAGTACTTGATGTAAACCATACACTTAGAGCGAAGGTGTAACCAATTATTCTCCCTAAAATAACCTGTTTGTGGTGTTTGTATGAAGGGGTTGTAACTTAGCTAAAATTTGAACTAAATCCTAAGGATTTGGGTCCAAATCCCCCATCTAAATAGGGCCAACCTTAGGGTTGAATTTCTTTCTTATAGTCGCTCCATACCTTTCAAAACTTCATCCTTTGCATTCTACTATTTTTGAATAGATTGGTGTCTTCTCTCTTTCAAAACAAAGGTATGTTTATATATTCTACGCCTTAACTATAAAAATATATTTGTCATGCCAAAATTTGGGAAGAATCCTATAGAAATTTTTACTTATTTGTGTTCTTTTGAGTAGATTGGTGTCTTCTCTCTTTCAAAAGAAACCAGTAGAGTGTACGTGCATTACAACAGAGTCCTAAAAGAGGGTGAGACGTACCAGCAGACAAGATCCTAAACAGTACAGTGAATATCAATTTCTGGTGAGCGTGTTAATGGCGACGGTGGTGTCCGACTGGAGATATGAAGCGGAAGCTAGGTCGAGGCTCGAGCCACTGCCAGTATGGACCGGCGCAACGAGCCTCTGCCTCCCACCCCTCTCCCCTCCCCCTCCCTCCATTGTCATCCTCTCCACTCCGATCCCCCTCGCCTCCTCCTCCCCTAGCACTGTCGACCAGACCCGCCGCCGCCTCCATCTCCCTTCCCCGCCGGCGCCTTTGCATGTCAACGGTGGTGGCCGACTGGAGATGTGCAGCGAAAGCGAGATAAGGAGGAAAGTGGTGGGCAATTAGAAGGGGAGAGGGCCGGTTGGGGTGGGCAAGGGACTTGCGAACGGTTTAGATTTGTTGGTTTTTTCGTACGAGGGGTGGGACAATTGTCCCATTACACGGTAGTAAATTATTTTTTTATTAGTTAAGATAAGATTTATGTTTATATCTTCCACGCCTCAACTCTTTAAGTCTTAAGACCTATTTGTAACGCCGGAATTTGGGAAGAATCCTATGGAAATTTTACTTATTTATGTGAAATTCCTTCTTTCTCAACACACCCTTGTAATTTTTAGAAATGCAGACTTTAAAAGTTGTCATTTCATATTCTTTCGTTTCAGCAGGTACAGTATATAATACTTAGAAACTGCTTCGATTTCCTTATAAATTGAGTACATATGGTTTACAAAATGCCATCCAAAGTTTATATCAAACTTTGGTGTCCATATGACAACTGGATAGCTTTGCCTCTACAAACATGCATTTGAACCACTTAAATAAAATCATATGGAAGTCAATATTTTTTTCTTCATAGGGGAAAACATAACAAGGACCGATATGCAAACCTTCATTCTCTCTCTCTCTCTCTCTCCTTTCATTTCCTTTTTTTTTGGCCTGAACTTTTCATGATTTTCTATAAGCATTTTCTGACTTCGAAATAGTGCGGAGGACGGTTTCTATTTGCAAAGATGTCAAACGGGCATCCCAATCAGCAGCCCGCACTTGTGAAGTCCCCAGAGGTGCATGTCCTGTGGAGTGTACATCTGTCCTGGCCCTCACACAAGGACTGATCAACTCCAGTTTTTCTACTAGAGCACATGTGTCTGGAGAGAGGGAGAGGGAGAGGGAGAGGAGAGAGATCAATGAGAGTTGATGCCAAAAAAGGACAAGTGTGGTCAGCATCAGAAAAGGATTTAAATCAGAAAAAAAGGGAAGAAAACGGAGAATGGGGCTCATGATGGGCCTGGAACTCGGGATTCATTTCTAATTTCACAGCCCATCGGCAGTACGAAGATCACTACGATGAATGTTCTATTACAGAATGCGTGCGATGGGCCTCTAACGGGTCACTGACTGATGGGACCCAGGGATCATATAATTTTAGGGAGACGCTTGCTATTTCAGGGACAATGTGTGTGACTCGTATATTACAAACAAGCGCTAGCTCTATCTTGTGCCGGTTTTGAAAATTGGGATGCAAAATAGATGGTTTTGAAGTTGACGGTAGAGATTATATTCCATAAATAGTTGAGGGACTAAAATTGAACTTTTTATTAAAAAAAACTGTTAGACCACGTAGACTAGTTGTAAAAGATCATATGGATAGTTCGTAAAAAACCATGTGGATTGATCGTAAATTTTGTGATGAATAATTGATTGTTGGGTTGCATTGAAATTTGCGTTTGTGAAAATTTCGGTTGTTGGAATATTTCAGTTTGGGTGGTATGATAATGCCTTGTATCGAGTGGTCCAAATGGTGATACTCGATGATCCTTTTCAACTGTACTCAGAGTTCTGGAACTCCGAGTACTGTAGCTACGAGTGCTGAGTGATAGAGTTCAGAGTATTATAGCTCCGAGTACCGAGTGGTGGAGCTCCAAGTATTGCAGCTCTGAGTACCGAGTAGTATACTCAGTCATGAGTCGAGGTGTGTATCAAGTACAAAGGAGAGTCCGAGTCACATGGTTGGAAACTACAATGCATGGTCGATGGTCGGAAGCTACAGATACTAGTTGATGGTCGAATCTACAGTGCATAGTCGATGGTCGGAAGCTACATCGACTGGATGGTCAGAAGCTGCAGGTACTGGTCGATGGTCAAAGCCATAGTGCATAGTCGATGGTTGAAGTAACAATGCATGGTCGATGGTCGAAATCTACAGTGCCGGGTCGGTAGTCGTAGGCTTTGCAATCGGTAGTCGTAGGCTTTGCGATCAGTGGTCATAGGCTTCTGATTGGTAGTCGTAGGCTTTGCAATCAGTGGTCGTAGGCTTCTGATCGGTGGTCGTAGGCTTCTGGTAGGTAGTCGTAGGCTTTGAGTGCTTCATTTCTTGTATTCTTCGAGTACCTTGAGTACTCGTGTTTGATTGGCCAGCGGTTTGACTGGCTTGTGCACAGTGGTAAGACCGGTTTTACAGAGTGATCTCGACTTGTTTTATGAAAGCATGGAAATTAAGGTCGTGGTTGATTTGGGTTCGTGTTTATTGATAGATGAGAGTGTGATATGCATGCTTGAACTGATATTGTTCAAGTTGGAGAACTTGTACCGAAAAACGTTATTTGATCTTTGCATGTGCAGGTTGGGTGTGGAGACAGTCATGGTCGATGACGAGGAGGATCGGAACTAGGATGGGAAAATCCAAGGTTCAAGTGGTCGAAGATGTCACAAGGTGGTCGGACTTACGCTGGTGCACGTGGAGATCAAATGTGCATGCATGATGCCTAGAGAAGCTACAGGAGGTGCAGTCCTGGAGGTTTTGACGTGTGAGGACTTATGGAAGGTGCTCATAACCAGAAGGTTTAGTGATTTTGAAAAACCCGTGATTTTAGGGGTTTTGGGTCCCATGATTTTCGGAAGAGATAGGCCTCCCTTTACCACTCTGCCCACCCGCACCCATCAGTCTACCCCTTGCCCTCCTCCCTCCTATCTTCTCCGCCGGGCGAGTGCCACGCCGCCTTGCTGCCGCCTCTAGCGGCGCCTCCCACCTTCTCCTCTTTCTTCTTCGGTGCCGGCCGCGCAGCCTAAACGCCGAACCACCGCTCCGGTGAAGCTCCCGCCACCATAGCCGCGTCACCTTACACTCCTCTTCTCTCCATTTCCCCCACTCTCCCCTGCCTCTCCCCCTATTCTCGCTGTGTTTCGCCATTGAAGACCCTCGACTGAAGCTTCTTCCTCAGTGATTTGAGCCGGTACCGAACGAGCTCCGGCGACGCCGTCCTCACCTCTGGCACCGCCTCGCTGTGTTCTACGCGGTGCTCTCACCATCTTTGCCGGACCACCGTCAGAGAGCCATGCTACCTTGAGCCCGCATCACCCCACCACCACCGCCCTCGCTGCCGACCAACTGTCCATACCCTAGCACCAATGAGGTGAGCACCACGCTCCCTGTTCTCTCCTCTTCCATTTCCCCTACTCTCCCCTCTCCTATCCCTCCATTTTCCCTCTTTTCGCAGTTGAAGCCTCTCGTCTGAACCCCCTTTCTCTTGTGATTTCGACGCCATCACAGCTCCTCTGTAGACACCACCACCACTCCTAGCATCGCCTACCCATGTTCTACCCCATGCCTCCTCTATTTTCGCCAGGAACCCACTAGAGTGTTGTTGCGCCTTTTGCCCTGACCCTACTGCCTCATCTTGTCCTCGCCTTCGGCCACTCCATCGCATCCCCAAGAAACCGAGGTGAGCACCAGGTTCAGTGTGTTCCCCTCTTCATCCTGGTAAAATCACTGGTGGCTGAATCGCTGCCGTTTGCCGGCGTCCTTGGGCCCAGAGCGCCACCGCGCGGGTGCTAACATGGCCTCCCAGGTAGCGTCACATGGCGCACCCGTCAGTGCCACATCACCATCCTCTAGCCACATCCTCGCCATGTGGAGCCCGTGTTATTGCCAGCATTGCACCCAGACTGTTGCACAGAACAGGTCCACATGGACCTTTGACCGATGGTGGACTTGGTCCACGACCGTGGGACCCACATGTTAGAGGCACAAACCTTTTTTCCTTTGGAAAAATAATTCAGCTGAAATCCTTTTTCCTATGCTGACGTCAGCATGACTAAATAAATTGATTTTCCTTTAGAAAATTAATTCCATAAAATCTAAAATTCCCAATTTTCATCATTTTATGTGATTTCAAACTTCCGAGAGCCCGTTATCCTTCGGTCGAGCTTCGGTTTCAATGATTTAAATTTCTAAATTAATCTAAAATCAAAATCTACCTATATATACTGAGATTATTTAATTTGTAGTTCATTTGAATTTTAATTGATTATTGGTTCTTTTTCGTGTATAGGTTTCGACGACTCCGAGGAAATTGATCTTTTTGAAGAATTAGATCCTTAAGCATATGAGCAAGGAAAGTTACATCCTTTGATCATATTGAGCCTAATACTTTAAATTATTTAAATATTATTTTAAATGATTACTATAAATTCATTTATATTCAGTTATTTAAATCCTTATTGTAAATTATAGTTATGTCTAGATCCTTTGTAGCACCAATCTTGACATTGATTCAAACATACCTTGACACCCTAGATGAAAATCTAGTTTATGCAATAGTCTGAACTAGAATAGTTTGGGAAAACTATGCTTAGCAATGCTTATACCTGAATTATTTGATTTGGAAATTTACAGCCAATGATCAAATGCTGCTTAAAATTTGTATCCATGACATTGGTTTGTCATGGGAATTTATAAATCCTTGAAAACTGAAAAAATGGAAAATCTGGTTTGTACTTGGGCAAAATGGATAGTTGGTGGGTGCAGGCTTATGCACGGGCTCAATTCGAGAATTGATTGAGGCCTAGGGTTTTATTGGAGGTCGCCCAAGTCAGTTAAGGACAAGTCTTTGAGCGCATTTTTCTAAGCCCCACCGTACTACCACATGTCCTATATGGGTATGACATTGCTAAATAATTTGTAATATTCTACTGTTAGTTGTGCTATGTTGATGTGTGGGTGTCGGTTAGATAGTATTCCCACTTGGCACAAGAGGGGCTCCTGGCGGGTGGTTAGCCTAGTGGAAGTGAAACCTTAGCGGGTACGACTACTTTGGGATGACATATTGTAAAGGCCTTGTGATATTTGCTTAGTCGCACGCCTTCGAAAGCGTGTCGTGGCCGACATATTAAGCAAACTATTTCTTGTAGGTAAAATTGTATAACCTCTACAGAGTGTAAAACTATTTGAATAGCCGTGTCTATGGTCATGGACATGTTGAGCAAAACAACTCGAAGTTAGACTTTTGTTTTGTTTTTAAAATGAATTTAACAAATGTTTTAGGATGGTTCATCCCTGTGGAAAATTTGGGCGGTTAGCTATCTGATGGGAGGGTATTCTTCACCAGAAATGTATGAAGGTTATCCCACAACAAAACTTTAGAATTTAGAAAATGAATTTTAGTTATAGAATAACTACTTTGGAACTTAGTACAAATATTTAAAGAAAACCTAGCTTTATGCAAAATCAACCCTATAAGCCATCCTTTGTCATACCCTCACGCATTATAATATGTTATTAGATGTAACTTGCGGAGTACATTTATTTGTACTCACCTTGCTTAATAAAATATTGTTTAGATGAGGAATACTACGAGGAGAACGAGAACTTGGACAACTAGGCTACGCCCCTAGACGATTACTTGTGGTAAATCATGTGGTCTACCTTATTACTGCTTCCGCTATTTTTTCCTTTTATAATATGTCCTTTTGAAATGAATTTAAGTTATTATGAATGGCTTGCATATTATGATTATACTATCACTTTTTGTTTGACTGTGTACACAAGCTACTGATCATGGGACTAGTGTGAAATGAACAGCAGATCCAAGATCTTTCGCTCTGGTGTTCGACAATTAGCTAATTAAGTCATTGAAAACTAGCCTTGCATGATGGTAGGCCGCAGTAGTGCAGGCATGAACATTGTAGACATGTTTGAAGGGGCTCCCTTCACCACGCTGTTGGGCACAAAGCATGCTGATACAACCGTGAATGGCTCACTGAGACAAGGTGTACCCGGGTGATGTGAGGGTGTTCATTCGCCGGGCTAGTGCAAGGTTAGCACTAGGTGATGTAAAGGCTTCAATACGTGCTCTATACTATTACCAAAGGTAGTGAGCGGTGGTATCGACGGATACCGAACAAACTAGAGAATTCGTGTGATGTTGGTAAAGTTGTACACCTCTGCAGAGTGTAAATGTATTTAAATAGTCATGCTTGCGGTCATGAGCATGCTTAGTGCTGTCATAATGGGTATATTCTTGGTTTTCATAAAAACAGTTTTGTTGAGAAATATGGAAAATAGTTTGTAGGTTTATATTTGAGTTGTGTGTCATGTCTATGGCTGCAAATAAGATGTGGCTTAGAGCCGAGGAGGGTGTGGCTGTTATTTATTCAATTACTTACTTGTTGTCCTTTATCTGTTTAACCGCTTTTTAAATTTTCGTTGCAAAATACTATGTATTGATATTGCAAATAAAATTTGCTTAATACTGAAAACAACTTGTAGAATAGAGCCTCATCCTTTGTTAGCCTTGCCTTTATACAAATTTTGCGATACACTATAAGTCTTGTTGAGTACACAATGTACTAAATTTTGCTTAAATTATTATTCAGAGTTAGAGGATGATCATACGTCGGACGACGTCTTCTTTGCACTTGAAACCGGTGGGTTCGATGATGGGTCTTTCTAGAACTTATCTCTTATCGATTGCCTGAGGGTTTGGATGGGCATACTGCTGGAATTTTCGACTCATTATACAATTTTGCTTTCGTTGTTACGTTTGCTAGTTTTGATACTTAAGCTTTTATTTGGCCGGTCGGTCCATGTGTTGCAAATAATGTAATCGCTTAAGTTATGTACTATATTTTCTTCATTTTGTATGTATGAATATATGGATGTGAATGACAACATTGTGGATATGTGTATTAGCCACTGATCATGAGACTAGTACGGTACACACGATGACTTTGGGTACGTATTCCACACGGGGTCCAACAATATATTTTTTCACTATGGCAAATTCTATATCGCCAATTCCAGAAAAAAAAAACAAGATCAAGCTGCCTGTCGATGAAAGAACTTATGAGGGGCTGAGTGTCTGTCGGCTATAACCTAGTATGACAGAGGTAGTGGTAGAGTGTGCGTCGACAATTGCCTTTCCCGACAGATGGTTTGATCCCGAAGACCGTTTTTCGTGGCATAACAATTGCCCTAGCATCTGTGCCATGATGTAGTCAGGTAGTGCGCCTATGAGACGGCGGCACGTGTACAAGAAGGGATGGTTGTACTAGAAGGAATGAGTTAAGATTATATTTCCTTTACAATATTACCGCTCTCAGAATTTTACTGCTCATATTACTGGGTAAAATATAACTAAATTCTAACTAATCTGATCCATTGGATAAAAAATAATAGACAACTCATATTAGATTGAGAGTGCCGTAAAAGAGCTTGTAAATAAAAGAGGAAATTCATTACATATCACTGAATAACTACATGATTTCTTATATACCACTCATTCTGAGGCTAAGTGAGACATCAGTGGTATATAGTGTACATACAAAATTGTTCAGTGACATACAAGGGATTGCATCTAAATAAAATCCCTGTGTTTTTTTTTGTACTACCCATCTAAACAGTACTTCTTTCTACAATTTTCATGCGTGTTTTTGAAACCAGGAGGGAAAACACTACGATCGAGTGGGCCGACGGAGAGCCATCGCCTCGCCCACTCTGTCCATGTCCAACTCATGGCATCCTCAAGTCGTTGGGCACCCAGGTCGAGCCCGCGCGCCAGCCTGCAGCTCGACCTCACCTCGCGGCCGTACCGTACGTAGGCCTCAACACCTCTGGACGCCACTGCTTGACTGCTTCCCTCCAACTCTCCGGCAAGGTTTGAGCCATAAATTTGTTGGACGCTGCCACGCTGGTCCAGCTAAATTCCTCCGCGACACTTTTACCAACCGTCGGCAAAGTGCACGTTGCAGGAGGGCGGGCAGTTTTTCCTGTAGTGCTCTGAATTTCCTCTAAAAAGAGAGCACGTCATGCTAGAACAAAGCCCAATTACAAACCCTTTTTTTAGGAAGATTGGCCGATTCAGAGCCTATCGAGTTTGATGATGTAATTATGTGATGTTTGGTTCTTAGATCCTAAGTCCTAACTGGCCCAAACCTACCTGCCTGAAACTGGTGCCAGCAGCCAGCCGACCTCTCGGAACCGAGTGCTTAAGTTATTCTGAATCTGTGGATCAGTGGATGTATCATGTATTCATGTACCTACACCTTCAACTCTCTCATCAACATCTGTACGTATCACTTATTAGCTTTACCTTCTCTGCGCAAGTGGTAACCTGGACTGAAGAATGATGAGTAAAAGTACCAAATAGGCAAATAACGCAGCGCCACGCTCTTTCTTCTCCCTGCCGACATTCCGAAGCAATGGAAATGAAGCCAGGATCAGGTGATACTCAAGAACTGAAGCCCAAGGTATAGAAAAATGATGGTGAAACTAGATACCCCTTTATATACCAATTTCTCATGGATGTTACACTGAGTAGTGCGAGCCTTGTGATATATGTATATATTATGTATCTATGGTAACTCATAAAGCTGTCAGTTGAGCGCTTCTGTTCTTGGTTTTTGCTTCAGCTCTTATGTGGATTCGGACCTCATCTTGTGTGCCAAGTGTCAACTGCCAACTGGCCCAGAAACACTGTAATTTTTTCCTATTTTTTTTCCCAGGTGCTTGTATACCTTGCACTCCATTTTTATTTGTTCTATTTACGTAGATGGAATATACATAAATTAACTTGCCAACAAGAGTTCTACTGGACCATCTTCAACTTCAGTTTTGTTCATCTGCTTCTAGCCGTAGTTTGCGGTGAACATTGTTCTGTAAGGGGGTGTTTTGCATGAGGGGGATTTCTTTGGGTATATACTTTTGGGATTTTAGTCTAGATTCCTATGAAATCCAGGGGGGAAAAAGTTCTCCCCTATCCAAATTGGCCCTAAATCGGTTGTCTTCACAGACATCGCCAAGGCATCAGAGAAATTCGAATCATCTGCTATCCATCCATTCTGAGATGAAGAAGTTTAAGAAAGAGAACAATAAGATGGGGCTGGATTAGATCACAGATGATCAATTAATTGAAGATCTTCTGATTACCGAGCTGAGAAGACTAATTCTATTGAATTGGCAGCCAAAGGTGGAGATTCAGGGGGAAAATGCATTTTTGTTTCATTTCCCAACCAGGCTTGATATACTTCGTAATGCAGTTATTGGTGATGTGCATGTGAAGGCGCATAAGGTGGTATTGCATTTCGTGGAATGGAATCTGAAACTCGCTCCTAAGTATCAGCTTCAAAAGGTATGAGTTCAGGTCCTAAGAGTGCCATATGAAGTACATGATTTTCGAAGCCTTTGTGTTATAGGATCGTTCATTGGCTCAACTATGAGGGTTGACATGGAAAATGTATGCAAGAATGATTTGGTTCGTATGCTGGTGGGAGTGTTGGACATAGCTGTCATACCTTCTAGTGTAGAGATTGTGGTTGGTGAATATGTCTATGATATTTTTTTTCAAAATTGAAGATGCGACGGTAGATGTTGTTGATCAAGGCATTGATTGGAGAAAGGATCGTGAATCGGGCAGGGGCAAAGATATCGAGATGGAAGATAGAGATGCTAAGAGGCTGAAGAATAATTCATATTCTAAATCGAATGCTAGTGAGAACCGCAAGAGTCAGTCTACCTCAATTACTAGGGGGACTACCTTAATGCTATTAGCATTGGATACCATCTGGGTTACACCGAGGACGATCAGAAAGGAGTTTGAGACTATTGCTCGGGGTGACAGTTTGTCCTTATTGAACGTCCAGGGGCAGTGTTTGGCCACTGCCAAAGCTTGTTTACTCTCAGATCAGAAGAATGATCCAAAAGTTGTTTCGGGTGATTGTTCTGTAGCAAAAGTTTTATTTGTTGGTCCTACCGTGCTAGGCGATTTAGCTGCCACGCCAGACAATCCCGCCACCGAGTCAGCTCCTTCCGTTGTCGCGGCAAGCTCGCCAGTAGATTGTTTCGCAGCTGCGCTAGGCAATCCCGTTGCCAAGTTAGCTCCTTCCGTTGTCGCGCCAAGCTCATCAGTTGATTGTTCCCCACACGGTGCCTCAGCAGTTCCATCCGATTTTGCTGTGTTGGGTGATTACTTTGTAGCGGAAGCTAATTGGGAGGTCCAGGAAGAGCCGGCTACAGCTGAGGATAATGTGGAGCCAAAGACTGAGTCAGTTGCTGCTGAGGATAAACCCACGGGGCAAGTCGCCTTACATGTAGTGCAGGTGGGCGACGCTTTCTTGGCTGACAGAGCCGTCTCAGCAGGGACGGGTGGTGTAGCTACAGCGGTTGAAGTCGGGATGGTTTCCTCGACTGTTGTGGTGAAGGGGCGATCGATGCTGCAGAGGCTGACCGGGTCGTTGTCTCGCCCGGCTGTGGCTGTGCTGGGTCATAATACCGAGATGAATGCTGATGGGGTGGGCTCTGAGGTTGCCGTGGTAGTGGAGCCTATGACAGAGAGGTACGCTGATGCTAACCGAGCGGTGCATGAGGTTGATTTCATGATCGCAAAGAATGCTAGTATGGTCGAGCCAAGGCAAAGTGGACGACTCAAGAAGCAGCAGTCGGGTGACGAGGACTCGGTCCAGAGGACTACGTGGCGTGCGATAATTTGTAGTCTCGAATTTGATCCAAGTAAGTCTAGTAATAAATTTTCAATTTTATCTCTTTCTGATGAGCAAATTATTGAAAAAGTTGCTAGTATTGGAATTTCTCTATGAGATGATAGTGTAGAGATTTCTAGTTCTATTAAAAGTATTAAGAACCTGGAGTTAGGAAGACTAAAAGATAATGGAATTGTAGACATTGAGGAGTTGGTGGATGAGGTTCAGGATTGCAATGATATCTCTGTAACGCCCTGGCTATTCGGAAGTCAAGATGTCACTCAACTCTAACAAAAATAATAGGGAACAGACAGATAAACACAAATAACAATTATTCTAAGACAATAAGTTATACGAAACTAACGAAAGATTTAACAATTCCAAATAAAGAAAGGAAAACACTTATAACATGAGTATAAAGTAAACATAACCAGGTTGGTTTATTACAATTTCAACAATTATCAAATAGATGACATGAATTAAACAATATCAATGAATTCTAGTTTAAGATAAATGGCGTGCATCATGCTGAACTACTCCCTCATATGATTGCTTTCCTCATCATTTACCTAAATTAACTAAATAAGCAAGGATGAGGCAAAGACTCAGCAAGTACTAAACATGATAAATCAAGCATAAAGTGGACAAGCCAACTACAACCGAAATATGAACAATTCTCGGAACACATACATGAATGAATGGAATGAAAGCATGCATTGAAGGAATGGACTGCTCAACAGCTTATACCGGTATAGCGAGTGACACACCCGTCGGTGTTCACTTAAGCCCGAACTTAACAAAGTTCGGGGATCCCAAATACCGTATGAAGAACATTTCATACGGGTGTCCAATATTGCCCACATTAGAGTGGTGAGACTTACATGCCCATACTGGAGTTGATGGGTCTTTCAATTTTCACTCCCATGGTCAAAGCGAAAATGATGCGTGCATGGAATGAATCACATGCATTGAATCTTTATCACATAAGAATGAAAATAATAAGTTGCATAGGAACATGAATAGCAAGTCTAGCAATACATCCACACACAATCATCAACATTCCATATGAAAAGACAAAGTACTTGCCTTCCGCGCTGTGACGTGCTAGGAGGCAACGAAGGTGCTCTTCCACTCACCGCCTCACCGCCTACATAAATATGTATTCACAATAAGGACAACATGGTACAACAAAGCTACCGGTGAACTACACTAACCCCTGACTATCCAGCACAACCAACTGACTCAAAACTGAAATCAAACTATTTAGCCATCTGAAGCCCTACTGGACAGTGGAACGACAAAAATCATAATTAAAGATCTGAAACTCGGAATGACATGATCCAGTGCCCAATGAAACTTAGCGAGAAAACCTACGAAACTCTAGTTGACAAGATTTTCTAATTCTGCAAACACATTTAACTAAATGGCAGTTGAAAATACCTGACACACATGTGTCCAAACAGCAGATCAGTAGCGAAGAACATGGCATAACTTTTATTTTACAAATCCAATGGAGGTGTTCTTCATCAATCTGAAAATATTATGAAATTATCTTCAGAAGTCGTTTTGGGTGACTAATCTGAATCAGACTCTAAACAAGTCATATTTCATTAAACAACTATACTGACAATTCTCGTCAGGTTTCTCAGGACAGCAGTAATGAATCGATCATAACTTTTGAACCACAGATCGGAATCTGTGATCTCGGTGGCTATGTAAAGCTAAGAACCGTGGATACAATTCTCTGGAAGGGAGGAAACTCCAGATCGGCCTCTAAGAGGTCGATACTGGACGCGCAACAATCTGGACCCAATCTGGAAATCAGAAAACAGCAAGACGGTTCAATCCTAACAATCGATTCTTCCTCCAAACAGTATCAAACAACGATGTAGACTCTTCGTTACCCTTGAAGACCCGTAGGGAGGTGATGACGACACTTGAGGAAGGCGATCTCCCTTCCCCTCACCCTCTACTTCCCTTCAAATTGGCCCTTCAAATTGGCCGAACAGATGATGTCCTCCTCCCCCTCTCGTTCTCTCGACGACCGGCAGCGGAGCAGCACCAAAAGACGAGGAGAAGCAGCACTAGGGGACAACGGGGAAGGCGCTGCGGTAGGGGAGGCGCCATGGCAGGGAGGAGGAGACGGTGGCGGCTACAAGTGGGAGAAGGGGGAAAGGAGAGGGGTGGCTAGAGTTTAGGGGGGAGGACACCCCCCTTTGGCCGGCCCCCTCATGGGCCACCCTGGGCTGAGTCCCAGAGCCCAGGTTGCCGAAAAAAACATAGAAAACTCCCCCGATGAAAAGACAATTCGGATTTTCTGATTAGCTCCCTCTTCCGGAACTTCTTCTAATAAGCCGATTTACTTTTGGGGTATCACATTCTACCCCCCTTAAACAGGATTCGACCCCGAATCTAACCGATCTTCCCACAAGAAAACTGCGACTGGAATGAAACAACGACATCCCAAGCTTGGAATTGCTTAGTTACTCGCTTAACACTCGAGCACACCAGACGATGCGTACTTCGTATAAGGACCCGAGACAGTCAACGTGATATGCCAACTTCCTAATTTCTGTAACTTTCGGAAACGAAGATAATCCAACTGAAAATAGAGAGTCCTCATCGCGTCCATTCAATGCTAACTCTCCACAAAAAGGTTAAATTCTAAATTTGACAATTCATCTCAAAACAAATCCATCTTCTAAATAGGCAGTTTACAAATGAACACCACGACAACCAAAGGAGAAATCACTCGAACGCCCAAACCAAATACTTGCGGTTTGTCTGAATTGGAAAGAATCAACACGCCAACACAGCCCCAACTCAAATTGCAGAAAACACCGGTCAACAACACAAAACTCAAACGAGAATCAAGAAAATACCTCATTATCCAATGAAACATCCTTTTCCACAGTTTCTCTCTTCTAAGAATAAAATTTCTCTCGGACCTTGAAATTCGAATTCATCGCATACCACATGAGCGTAAACCTTCATAACTTTTGCTCTAAAACTAAAAAAGTTGTGATCTTAGACTCTATGGAAAGGTAATGAAATACTATACAATAACCTAGTTGGAGAGACTTTCTAATTCAGCAAACTTATGTGTCTAATAATTAGATGAAACTCTGTAACTATAATCTATCAGCTGGAAAATACTGCGGTAGAAGAAAATTTGTAACTTTTAATTGGTTTGACCAAAATTAAAGATTTTTAACAATCTGGAAAGATTAATAAATTTTCTACAACAATCGTGTTGGGTAAAATCCCTGAATCAGCTTTTAACTAAATCATAATTAATAAAAAAGACGACTACTAACATTCGTCAGACTCTCTGGACAGCAGTAAAGAAATCAACGTAACTTTTAGACCACAACTCCGAATTAGGTGATCTTTAAATCTATGGAAAGCTGAGAATGAGATCTACAATTCTATAGGATACGAAATACTCCAATTTGGACTCTAACTATGTGAAACCTGACTAACAAGCAGATTGTAGATATCTGAACCTACGCGCAACAACACAACAAAAATCTAATCGGTAAAAGCTAAAGATCAAACCAGCCTCAACCAGTGGGTAGATCATTGTTACCCCTTGAAGATGTGGTCCAGGTTTGCTGAAGATCTCACATGAAGAACCCCATCTTCCTAGTCCTCCTACTTCTCAACCTCGGATGGCACAGCCTGTAACACCCTGACTATAAGGAAGTCAAGATGTCACCTACAATCGCTACTCTTCAAATGAACAACATCAAATCGCATGATAAGGTGAAGCAAGTATTATGAGTATATGGAAACAAGTATTCATCCTCAAGTCTTAATCAACGCAATGGAAGTAAACAGTTCAGAAAGATATGGTAAACAAGGCCATGATGGCTTATTACAATGCAACACAAATCATAATTAACGACAATAAAAGTCCTCAAGTTGTTTGATAAATGAGAGTGAGTGCAACGTGAAGAACTACCCTCCACAAGTTCATTCTTCCTTGTCATTTACCTAAATAAGACAATAAAGCAAGAATGAGCCAAAGACTCAGCAAGCAACTGTATGTAACAATCAAGCATACATGGAGCAATATATCACAAACATATTTTTGAACAACTATTGGAAACGAATTTATGAATGGATGAAGTGGAATGGTGCATTGAAGGAAATGGACATATTGCAGCATATACCGGTATAGCGAGTGAATCACCCGTCGGTGTTCACTTAAAGTAATCGTATGAAGAACGTTTCATACGACCGTCCAACGTGGCCCACATTGGAATGGTGGACTCACGTAACGTGGCCCACATTGGAATAGTGGACTCACGTACCCATCTTGGAATTGATGGGATTTCAAGTGCCCATACTGGAATTGATGGGTCTTACCAAAATAATGTATGCATGTCATGATGATCCCATGTCAATATTGAATAGTACTCATGAATTAAAAGAACATATGGCATTCATCTACAATACGAACCAATGTAAGCATTCATTCACACATCATACATGACATCAATCATTGAATACAAATTACTTGCCTGCCGCGCTGCAACGGGTTGGGAGGTAATTGAGATACCCCTCCACTCACCGCTTCACCGCCTACAATATAAAATAATCGAAATGAGGACAAGCGAGTATGGAAATGCTACACATGTCCTCCCTCAATCTCTAACCAAGCTAACCAAATAAAAGTTCAATTGGATCAATTTACCCAACCATTTCAATTATCCCTAATATGGCAGTTTTACTAGCAAATTCACCAATAAAAAACCGTAAGTCCAAAAGACAAGAAAACCAGTGCTCAAATTTTCTTAACTTAACTGGCTACAAAACTCTAGTTGATGGTAAACTCTAATTCGGCCAATACAGAGGTCTAACCATCCAATGAAAAACTACAACTGCAGTCTGCCCAGAATTCAGAACAGCCCTAAAGAAAATGCTCTAACTTTTAAACCACTGATCCAAATAAAGTGATTTTTATCAGCCTGGAAACATGGTGAAATTATCTTCAAAAACCTAGTTGGGTGGCCGACCTGATTCTTATTCTAACTAGATCAAAACCTAGGTGCAACCGACTATACCCAGCAGTTCTGACAGACAGAGCAGTACGTACTAAAACAGTCATAACTTTTAATCTACTGGGTGAAAAATCGTGATCCAGGTGCCAAAAGAAAGCTAACGAAACCAGGAACAATTCTCCAGAAGGCGAAGACCTCCAATTCTGCCTCTAAGACACCCAAAACCGAGTCACAACATTCTGGACCGAATCAATCTACTAACAGAAATTAAACGATGCTACTAAAATCATTGAATCGACAACTCAAACGCAATCAAACAGCGATGAGGGCTCTTGTTACCCTTGTAGACCCGAAGAACGACGAGGATCAACTTCCCGAAGGTTGCTCCTCTTCTTCAATGGCCGCCCAAAACAGCGAACCAGCGCGGATTGCAACGCCGGCGGGAAGAACCAAGATGTACGTGGAAGACCGGGGTGCAACTCCGAGGATCACCAATGGCAGCCACCAATGGGGAGGAGGCGCCTAGGAGGAGGAGGTGCCGAGTGGGGAGGAGATGGGGCGGCTCCAAGGGGAGGAGGTGGGGCGGCTCAAGGGGAGGAGGGAGGCTTTAGGGTTGGGGAAGTGGTGCCCCCTTTGGCGGCCTACATGGGCGGCGGCCACTCTTGGGCCACCTGGTCGTGACTCATGGCCCGGGTTGCCCGGTAATAACGTATACCCCGACTATTGGAATTTTCCGACAAAACGAATTCTTTTACTCTCTCCAACCTCTTTCTTTCTACCGAACATTTCCGAAGAGTTGTAAATCTCGTTTTTGAATAAAATCCCCAGACAAATACAACGATACAACCTAAGCTGGATAAATGAGGTATTACATTCTAACCCCCTTAGAAAAGATTCGACCTCGAATCTACGCAACAAACTTCGAGAAAGATAGATGAACAACTTAGGTAGTTACCTGAGACAAACAGGTCGGGGTATTGCTCTCGCATGCGGGACTCCAACTCCCAAGTGGCCTCTCTCTCAGTCTGATGAGACCAAAGAACTTTGACATACTTTAGAGTCTTATTCCTCAGAACCCGTTCTGATTCTTCTAATATCTTCCTTGGCCGGGACTCAAGGTAAGGTCTTGCTTGACAATCAACGGCTCCAAAGGAATGACATGATCCGGGTCTCTGAAACTTTCTCAAAGATCGAAACATGAAACACGTTGTGAACCCCACTCATAGAATCGGAAGGTCCAAACGGTAAGCTAGCTTCCCAATTCGTGCCACGATTGGGAAGGGTCCAACATACCTTAGACTAAGTTTCCCTTTGGTGCCAAAACGCACTACGCCTTTAGATGGCGATACTCTCAACAAAACTTCATTTCCCACCTCGAATTCCAAATCTCGTCTTCGACATCAACGTAGCTCTTACATCGGCTTTGGGCGACCAACAAATTTCGCTAACTTCGCCACTCTAGCCATCGTCTGCTGAACCCGGCCGGGGCCCAAGATCGCCCGCTCTCCAACCTCATCCCAAAGACAACGGGACTGTGACTTACGCCCATAGAGAACCTCGTATGGTGCGGCTCGAATCTTGGAATGATAATCGTTGTTATAAGCAAACTCGCCAAGGCTAAATGCTCTTCCCAATTACCTTTCGAGGATAAAACACAACACCGAGCATGTCTTCTAAAGTCCGAATGGTGCGCTCGATCGCCCATCATGTCTGGGATGAAAGGTCGTGCTAAGACGGAGTTGTGTGCCCAATGCACTCGCAAACTTTCCCGAATTTGGAAACGAACTTGGCGTCTCGGTCGAAACAATGGTCTTTGGCACTCCGTGCAAACGCACAATTTCTCGTACATAAAGAGGAGCCAAATCGCTTGCCGAATTGGTTGTACGAATAGGAATGAAATGTGCAGACTTACTGAACCGGTCCACAATTACCCAAATAGCATCCTTTCCTCATTGCGTGCGAGGTAAACCAACCACAAAATCCATAGATATATCGTCCCATGGCCAAACTGGTACCTCCAAGGGTTGCAATGATCCTGCTGGTCGCTTGTGCTCACCTTGACTACCGGGCACACCCACATGAAGCCACATCTGCATGCGATATCAATTTTCATCCGCTTCCACGTAAACTTTTCTTTAAATCTTTGTACATCTTGGTCTCCCCAGGATGTACGGTATAAGGAGTACGATGGGCCTCTTTCAAAATCTCCAATTTAACCTGAGACTCCTGTGGCACACAAAGGCGCCCTTTAAATCGCAAAGAATCAAATTTGTCCACACCGGTGACCTCGCTTGCCCTCGGCAACGCTTCCTCACTCGTTGGAACATCCGATCTTCTTTGTTGTGCTACTCGCACCCGATCCGGAAGGGTCGACTCTAAAATCAATCGAGTCTCGATGCATGCGGTACCCGCAGCGTAAAGAAATATCCATACGCCAAAGTCGGCAATAAGACAATCGAGGATAGGAGGTGTCGCCTTGCGACTCAAGGCATCGGCTACCACATTAGCCTTGCCGGATGGTCTTGAATAGTAAGATCATAGTCCTTGATCAACTCTAGCCATCTCCTCTGCCTCAAGTTCAAGTCCTTACGGGTAAAGATGTATTTGTGCTCTTGTGGTCGGTGAACACATCACAAGATTCGCCATACAAATAATGACGCCAGATCTTCAAAGCATGGATCATCGCAGCAAGCTCTAGATCATGGGTGGGATAATTTGCTCATGCTTCTTCATTGTCTCGATGCATAGGCACTCACTTTACCATCCGCATGAGTACACAACCAAGTCCAACTATGGACGATCTCGAATAGATAGTGAATCTCTTCCTGTGCTCGTGAAGAGTAAGAATTGGAGCAATACTAATCTATCTTTCAAAGAGCAAAAGCTGCGCCACAAGCGTCGGACCATCGAACCTAACACCTTCTCGTGTCAAGCTGGGACATCGGTTTAGCAATGGTTGAAAAACCCTCCACAAACCGCCGTAATAGCCACTAAACCCGTAAAACTTCTTACTTCTTTAACATTGGTTGGTCTCTTCCACTCAACCACCGTCGAAATCTTACTAGGATCAATCAAATACCCTTCGATTAATAACGTGACCCAAAATCCAACTTCGTAAATCCGTAACTCACATTTCTTGACTTGGCATAGAATTGATTCTTTCTTAAAGTTTCAAGTACCAACCGCAAATGGTGGGTGTGATCCTCCTCTGTCTTGGAATAAATCAAGATATCATCTATGAATACCACAACGAAATCATCAAGGTATTGATGCGACATCGCTCATGGCTTCCATGAAAATCTGCAGGAGCATTCGTTAGTCCAAAAGACATAACTTTATACTCATAATGACCATACCTCGAGAGAAAGCCGTTTTCTCAATATCCCGCTCACGAACTCGAATCGATTATAACCCGATCGAGATCAATCTTAGAAAATATCTTAGCTCCTTTCAAGCTGGTCGAAAAGGTCATCAATGCGAGGCAAAGGATATTTGTTCTTCACCGTCGCTGATTAAGCGCCGATAATCTATGCACATACGCCACCGCCATCTTTCTTCTTAATAAAGAGAACAGCGCTCCCAAGGCGAACGCTCATTGAATCATACCTTTGGACAGCAGTCGCCCAATTGTTTCTTCAATTCTTCCTGAAATGGCCGAGCCAAACGGTAAGGAGACTTGGACAAAGGCCGAGTTCCCGGAACAAGATCAATCCGGAACTCCACTTTCCTCACCGGAGGCATTCCGGGAAGTTCTATAGGAAAGACATCGGAAAACTCCTTCACAACTGGAATCTCCTCAATACGCTGCAAAGAATCAGTCTTTTCATTGAGGGAGCAAAGTAATCCGATGGTCGATGCACGACGGCTAGGGAATAGATTAGCCAGAACAAATACTGAATCAGACGGTGCGCTGCCCTGGAATACCAGTTCTTCACCGGAAGGAGCTAGCAAGGTCACCGTCTTCCAGAAACAACAAATCTTGGCACGGTATTGGAATAACCAGTCCATACCCAGGATAACATCGAATGGTGCCAATTGAATAACCATAAGATTCGCAGTGAAAACCTCATCATCTATCAGTATAGAACAACCGGGACAGACGGTAGAGCTAGAAATAAGTCCTCCTGGAGAGCTGACTACCATTGACTCAGAAATAAGCTGAAAACTCAAACCCACTTTTCTAACAAACTCCAAAGACACGAACGAGTAAGTAGCCCCCGAATCAAACAAAGACAAAGGCATCATGCGAATCAACAAGTAAAGTACTGTCACCACATCGGGACGCCCCAAGGTCTCGAGGGTGGGCATTGCGAGACCCTCGATGCACCGGCGTAAGACGACCGACACTCTGCGACGGCAAGCCGGAAACACCGCGGAGGAACAAACGACGGAGGTGCGGATGGTGCGGGATTCCAATAGAACCCGCAGAGGCGCCGAGTAAAAGCTGCAGTGGACCCCATGCTTTGGAGGGTACTTGTGGTGCAGAACCGCCGCCGAGTCTGAATCGAACCTCTGTGGAAGCCGGAGGAAGAAGCCGGACGGTCTCCCATTTGATGATACTATTGGATTTTGCTTGCACATCGAGGACTTGTGGCCCTCCGACCACATTTGGCATGTTCCTTGAAGGAACATTCAAGCTCGATGCCCGATCACCACACCGAAAACACTTCATGCCCTGACCTTGAACAGGACGCAACTGTGGGGCGAAAGATGAAGAACGTGGCGCCGAAGAAGAAGACTGCCACTGCTGAACCGGACGGGAGGGTTGGTTCTTGTGAAACCTCTTAGCAGTGGTCACTGAAAAGACCCACCACCTCCACCGAAACTCCGCTTCTGGCCACTGCCAGATCCACCAGTAGCAACAGAACCACTAGCAACATGCCCTTGCGACGAAGGAGCTCTTTCCAACTCCATCCCTCTAGCCTGCTCAACCACCGAGCTAAAGTCACGTGAGACTGTTGCTCCCGTAATCGGCGATACTCTGATTGAGGCCCCGCACGAACCTCTTAGCCTTCTCTTTATCATCACTTGCCACGGCTGGGACAAAGCGCACCAGATTGTTAAATCCGGCCTCATACTCAGATACCGACATTTTTCCTTGCACATAGGTCAGGAGTGATTGCTCCATCTTCTCGATGAAGGAGTCAGGATAAAACTGTGTCCTGAACCTCTCCACAAAACCTCCCAAGTAACAAGACTGCTACTGGAGTCCGGAAGACAGGACCCTTCCCACCAGATGTCGGCTGGCCCTTGGTGAAAGGCCACAAATCGCGCTTTGCGCGGATGCCACTCTAAGGCTCCAAAGCGACGCTCCATGTACCTCAACCATCCGCGGCTGAACGGTGTAATGCTCCGTCGAAAGTGTCCAGACGGCGACATCCACTCACTGAGGCTCATCCTAGCCTCGGGTGGAGCAAAGAAGAAGAACGAGTTCCGCCACAGTGCAAAGGCCGCGCAGAATGGCCACTGCAATTGTTGGCGGAGTTGTTGATTCTCCCTTATTAGGGTATGAATGAGATCAGCGGTTGCGGCCGGTGGCTCAGCAACCGGAGGCGCAGATGAGGCAATCTCCTCGATCAAAGACCACCAACCCTTCAGGCGAAGACGATGTAGCTGCCGGACCGCGGCCTCGACCACCACTACGGGTCGGTGGACGACCACGACCACGACCTCTACCTCTTGCCATCTAAGAACAACAACACAACAGAACGAAAATCAAATACTTAGCTCAACGAACTGATAAACAAAATAATTGGGACATAACCAAGCAATTGCAGAAAAACAATGGTGTACCCAACCCTTCCTATTGTGCACCGTGTGTCATTTTAATAATATTACCACGGACCTGAAGCCCGCTCTGATACCAACTGTAACACCCTGACTATAAGGAAGTCAAGATGTCACCTACAATCGCTACTCTTCAAATGAACAACATCAAATCGCATGATAAGGTGAAGCAAGTATTATGAGTATATGGAAACAAGTATTCATCCTCAAGTCTTAATCAACACAATGGAAGTAAACAGTTCAGAAAGATATGGTAAACAAGGCCATGATGGCTTATTACAATGCAACACAAATCATAATTAACGACAATAAAAGTCCTCAAGTTGTTTGATAAATGAGAGTGAGTGCAACGTGAAGAACTACCCTCCACAAGTTCATTCTTCCTTGTCATTTACCTAAATAAGACAATAAAGCAAGAATGAGCCAAAGACTCAGCAAGCAACTGTATGTAACAATCAAGCATACATGGAGCAATATATCACAAACATATTTTTGAACAACTATTGGAAACGAATTTATGAATGGATGAAGTGGAATGGTGCATTGAAGGAAATGGACATATTGCAAAGATATATGCAGATAGCGAGTGAATCACCGTCGGTGTTCACTTAAAGTAATCGTATGAAGAACGTTTCATACGACCGTCCAACGTGGCCCACATTGGAATGGTGGACTCACGTAACGTGGTCCACATTGGAATAGTGGACTCACGTACCCATCTTGGAATTGATGGGATTTCAAGTGCCCATACTGGAATTGATGGGTCTTACCAAAATAATGTATGCATGTCATGATGATCCCATGTCAATATTGAATAGTACTCATGAATTAAAAGAACACATGGCATTCATCTACAATACGAACCAATGTAAGCATTCATTCACACATCATACATGACATCAATCATTGAATACAAATTACTTGCCTGCCGCGCTGCAACGGGTTGGGAGGTAATTGAGATACCCCTCCACTCACCGCTTCACCGCCTACAATATAAAATAATCGAAATGAGGACAAGCGAGTATGGAAATGCTACACGTGTCCTCCCTCAATCTCTAACCAAACTAACCAAATAAAAGTTCAATTGGATCAATTTACCCAACCATTTCAATTATCCCTAATCTGGCAGTTTTACTAGAAAATTCACCAATAAAAAACCGTAAGTCCAAAAGACCTGAAACTAGTGCTCAAATTTTCTTAACTTAACTGGCTACAAAACTCTAGTTGATGGTAAACTCTAATTCGGCCAATACAGAGGTCTAACCATCCAATGAAAAACTACAACTGCAGTCTGCCCAGAATTCAGAACAGCCCTAAAGAAAATGCTCTAACTTTTAAACCACTGATCCAAATAAAGTGATTTTTATCAGCCTGGAAACATGGTGAAATTATCTTCAAAAACCTAGTTGGGTGGCCGACCTGATTCTGACTCTAACTAGATCAAAACCTAGGTGCAACCGACTATACCCAGCAGTTCTGACAGACAGAGCAGTACGTACTAAAACAGTCATAACTTTTAATCTACTGGGTGAAAAATCGTGATCCAGGTGCCAAAAGAAAGCTAACAAAACCAGGAACAATTCTCCAGAAGGCGAAGACCTCCAATTCTGCCTCTAAGACACCCAAAACCGAGTCACAACATTCTGGACCGAATCAATCTACTAACAGAAATTAAACGATGCTACTAAAATCATTGAATCGACAACTCAAACGCAATCAAACAGCGATGGGGGCTCTTGTTACCCTTGTAGACCCGAAGAACGACGAGGATCAACTTCCCGAAGGTTGCTCCTCTTCTTCAATGGCCGGCCCCAAAACAGCGAACCCGCGCGGATTGCAAACGCCCGGCGGGGAAGAACCGAAGATGTACACGTGGAAGACCGGGGGGTGCAACTCCGAGGATCACCAATGGCAGCCACCAATGGGGAGGAGGCGCCTAGGAGGAGGGGAGGTGCCGAGTGGGGGAGGAGATGGGGGCGGCTCCAAGGGGGAGGAGGTGGGGGCGGCTCCAAGGGGGAGGAGGGGAGGCTTTAGGGTTTGGGGGGAAGTGGTGCCCCTTTGGCGGCCCTACATGGGCCGGCCGGCCACTTGGGCCACTGGTCGCGAATCATGCCCGGGTTGCCGGTAATAACGTATACCCCGACTATTGGAATTTTCCGACGAAAACGAATTCTTTTACTCTCTCCGACCTCTTTCTTTCTACCGAACATTTCCGAAGAGTTGTAAATCTCGTTTTTGAATAAAATCCCCAGACAAAAACAACGATACAACCTAACTGGATAAATGAGGTATTACACAGCCCGTCTTCTCCCTTCCTCGTAGCCCCCAACGACAGCGACGAGGAAGCACCGATGGATGGAAAACGCGCCGGGGAGCTGCTGGACCTGGAGGGGAGGCGCATGGGGGAGGAGAGAGGGGCATGGGGCGGCGCACCAAAGGGGGAGGGAGGGGGCGGCTAGGGCAGCTAGGGTTTGGGGGGTGGAGCCCCCTCCCTTATGGCCGGCTCCCTCCCAGCTGGGCCGTGGTCCAAGGCCCAGGTTGGCGAATTCTTGCGAAAAATCCCGTAGAAATTTTTTTATTCCCTCTTGTTCATGCTTTCTTCCCTTAAAATTAATCAAAGTATTACATGGATCTTCGGATTTATGATATTGGCTCTATTGAGGCTGGTGATTTCTATGTAAAGTTTCATTTAAAAAATAGAGAAGATGATTTACAATAGGTTCTTGTGCCTATTTATAGTGTAGCTCAAACTCAATTCAAGGAGAAGTTCCTCAATGAACTTGTTCATGCCTGTAGGAAAGAATCACTTCCTATTTTAATTGGAGACGATTTTAATATCATTAGGAATTCCAGTGAAAAAAATAATGATAACTTTGAATCTAGATGGCCTTTTTGTTTAATGTTGTGATTAATAATCTGGATTTACAAGAAATTGAGTTATCTGGTAGACATTATACTTGGGCCAATTCGTTAAATAACCAAACTGTTGAAAAACTGGATAGAGTTTTAATGAGTACAGACTGGGAGCAAATATTTCTATTGGTCACAGTCAATGCACCTGAACGGTCTCTGTCTCATCATACTATATTGCTTTTAAATATGGGAGCGGCCTCTTATAGAGGGAATCAACCTTAATTTAAATTAGGCTGGTTGTGTAGGGAGGGGTTTAGGGAGATAGTGAATGATGTGTGGAAAAAGGAAAATAGAGGTCTTACTGCCTTACAAATTTGGCAATGGAATGTTAGATCCCTTAGACAGTATCTTTGTGGTTGGGCTAAAAATTGCAGTGGGACTTATAAAAAGGAAAAGGTAGCACTCAACTTGATAATTGATGAGCTAGATAAAAAAGCTGAGCTCTTGAGTTTGTCTAATGAAGACCTTAATCTTAAAAGATTTGCTAATGAGAGGTTGGCACAAGTTTTAAGAGAAGAATAAATTAAGTGACACCAAAGGTCCAAAGCAAAATTCCTTTTGGAGGGAGACAGAAATATACGTTTCTGTCACCTGATTGCGAATGGTAAACATAGAAGACAAATAATTTTTCAGCTCGAACAGGAGGAGGGAATCATTCGGGGTGATGTACAATTAAAAAAGTATATCATCAATTATTATAAAGGTCTTTTTGGACCATTCGAAGTTAATCATTTATCCATGATTGATGATTTGAGGAATGATATACCTCAAGTTTCGGATACTGAAAACAAAACTTACAACATCGTTCACTAAGAAGGAGGTGAAAGAAGCAATTTTTCAAATGGAACATAACAAAGCACCTGGGCCAGATGGCTACCCAGCTGAGTTTTATCAGGTGTTTTGGGAAGTTATTAAAAATGACATGATGACCATGTTTCATGATTTTCATAGTTGCTCTCTGCCTCTTTTCAGCTTAAATTTTGGGATTATTACATTGCTTCCCAAAAAAGCGGATGCTAAACAAAATGACATGATGACCATGTTAGTTTTAAAATGTTTACTAAAGTGGCCACTAATAGAATTACTAATGTAGCTCAAAAAGGTTGTTAGATCATCCCAGTCAGCATTTATACAAGGGAGATTCATTGTTGATGGAGTTGTTATCCTTCATAAAACCATCCATGAACTACAAAAAGAAAAATTGCATGGGATTGTGTTCAAGGTCGATTTTGAAAAAGCTTATGACAAAGTAAAATGACCATTTTTACTCCAAACTTCGAGGATGAAAGGCCTTTCAGCTAACTGTTGTTCCTGGGTGGAAAGTTTCGTTAAGGGAGGGAGTGTTGGAATAAAAGTTAATGATGATTTGGTTCTTTTTTCCAAACTCAGAAGGATCTTAGACAAGACGACCATATTTCCCCAATTCTTTTTAATTTTGTTGTGGACATGCTAGCCATCTTTATTGGAAGAGCTAAAGAAGGTCTACTTTCGGGAGTAGTTCCTCATTTGATTGATGATGGGTTGTCAATATTACAATATACTGATGACACTATCCTCTTATTAAACAATGATATAGAACAAACAAAAAATCTCAAACTTATTCTATGTGTCTTTGAACAATTATCAGGTTTAAAGATTAATTTCCATAGGAGCAAATTTTTTTGTTTTGGCAATGCAAAAGAAGTTGGATCGCAGTATACTCAGTTATTTGGTTGCTAAGTAGGTGTCTTTCCTTTTAGGTACTTAGGTATTCCAATTCTCTTTAGAAAACTAAGGAATGGTGATTAGAAAGGGGTTGAAAAGAGAGTTAAAAAGAAACTTAGCAGCTGGAAAGAAAAAAATATGTGTGCTGGTGGATGATTAGTACTTATTAACTCTATGCTAAGAAGCCTGCCTATGTTTATGTCATCGTTTTTTGAGGTTCCTAGAGAGATACTCAAAAGACTTGATGTTTATAGAGCTAGATTTTACTGGCATAGTGACAGTCATAAAAGGAAATATGGGCTTGCTAAATAGTGTTTAGTGTGTACACCTAAAGGGCAGGGCGGTCTAGGCATTCAGAACTTAGACACAAAAAACAAAAGTTTACTAGGGAAATGATTTTTAAGTTGCTTAATGAAGAAGGGTATGGCAAACTTTGCTAACAAGAAAATATTTAGGTGAGAAGAGTCTTTTGTAGGTGGTTAACAAGCCTAGGATTTCCCTTTTTTGGTCGGGTCTAATGAAATTTAAGGATCATTTTGTTTTTCGCTTCGGTTCATTCCAGGTTAAAAATAGAATCCACACAAGGTTCTGGGAAGATATTTGGTTAGGATACTTTCCTCTAAAATGACAATATCCAACCCTTTATAATGTGGTGAAGAAAAAGGATGATACAATAACAAATATTATGAGCTCGACTCCTTTAAATATTTCTTTTCGTGGACCTATTATTGGGCCTAAGTTACATGCTTGGAATGAGTTAATTTTAAGAGTTGCCAATTTACAATTGAGCTCTCAAAAAGATGATTTTAGGTGGAACTTGAATAAGCCTGGACTATTTTCGGTACAGTCTTTATATGCGGCACTAATTGAAAATTATCGAGCCCCCATTAGGAATTTTATTTGGTTAATTAAAATTCCATTAAAAGTGAACATGTTCCTTTGGTATCTCAAAAGAGGGGTAGTTTTAAGTAAAGATAATCCGCTCAAAAGAAATTGGAGGGGAAGCAAAAAGTGTTATTTCTATAATTCTGTATTACAGAAATAACAATTCAATATTTTTTATTGACTGTCCCTTTGCACGTCTTCTATGGTGGGCCGTTCAATGTGTGTTTAATTTATTTCCTCCTATGAATATAGCCAATATGTTTGGGAATTGTGTTAGACACCCGGGCGTGGAATACCCAAAAATCTTATGTGTATACTATACTAGTCCCAGGATTAATGGCTAGCACACACATTCACAACATTTGGCAATCACATCTATACAAACACATACTAAAGTAAAGCAAAATGATATTCTACTTAAGCTATTACAACAATTATTAAAACAACGGCCGACCAGCCAAATAAACATAGATATCAGAGTAAACAAAAATAAATAGTAGTGGAAGATATAGTAATGGTAGCAAAAGTCCAACGGCATGCCCATCTGATCCCGCATGCAACCAATAAGGAACAAAGCCTAGGTAGACCCATCATCGAACCCTCCGGTGCCGAGGGCAAAGAACTCATCGTCTGGTGTCAGCTCCTCTACAAACTCTAAACCGACAACAATAGGCATATTGAGTACAATGTGTACTCAGTAAGGCTTGTATTGTATCGCAAAAATTATATTATGATGAACCACGAATATCCTGTTCTGGCATGATCTTTAGATTAGAAGGTAAGTTTAGTAGTAGTCGCTCAAATCTCACGATCTTGGCTACGAACTCGCAAGGTTTGAAACCACGCAATCGCGAAACTGCTCGACAAGTCATTATCAACCGTGCATGAATACCTAGATGACCTGATCACGAAGATCAACTCTTGCATATACCGAAGAAGCACGCAATAACAAGGTGAAAATGCAATATGATGTATTGCAAATATGAAGGAAATTAGTATTGATAAGTGGGGTTTCGAAAACGATGTCGCTGTTGTTCTCGCCGAACAAGAGGACAAAATATAAAGTAGTAAAACTAAACTTCAACCAACAAAACCCGCCAAACCCTAAGGGTGGCGGCCACTATATAGAAGAGGAAGAGTGGGGCGGCTGTCGTGTGTACTGTTTATGCTTGAACAGTATCATATGAATAGTGCCAAACCCTAGGTCTCCAGCCCGAATTACAAGGCTCATGGCCCATTAGTATAAGTGGCGTAACACCAAGTTTCTTTACTCAAATATTGCTAAGTGTTGGCCTAAACAACTTGATATATAGTCTTCATGCCGGATTCTGCTAAGCCTCAATATAGAAATATCCATTCCTTGTATGATCATCTCCATGCTTGGTGCTGCTATCATCTCCATTTAGCTTGCCTTCCAATCTTTGATTCCTAAGTAAAATAATATCACGTGCTTTAGACAGCATCATAGAATTCATAGAATAGGGATGCACTCCAAGAAACAAAGTCACCTAATAATTTAGTTGGCGAGCACGTGCTCTAGTAATTGGTCCTTGCACATTAGAAGCAGTAGGGATGGTTGTATCAGTGGAAGAGATATCCTCATCATCCTCCCCTCCTTGAATTGGAGTCGTTCTCGACTCAAGGTCATCTCCTGCTCCTAAGTATGGCTTTAAATTTGCAATGTTAAATGTGGGACTAACGCCAAAATCTGCCGACAGCTCAAGTTTATATGCATTATCACTAATCTTTTCTAACATTTTAAAATTACCATCAGCTCTAGGCATCAATTTTGACTTTCTCAAGTCAGGAAACCAATCGTTGTGCAAATGCTACCAAACAAGATCTCCAGGTTTGAATGTTATTTATTTTCTACCTTGACTACCCGCAAGTTTATATTGTGTGTTCATTCGTTCTATATTCTCTTTAGTTATCTCATGCATCTTCAGAATCAATCCAGTACATTGTGTAGCATCAATGTTTTCCTTTTTCGAAGATGGTAGAGGTAATAAATCAATAGGAGCGCAAGCAATAAATCCATAAACTACATGAAAAGGGCACATCTTTTGTAACACCCCAGCCCAACATGAGCTTGGAATGCTACTAAAATAACAAGTTAAACATAATTAACTAAAACTCTTTACCAAATTCCGGCAGAACCTCCTTTGTATAGTTACTATCTTTGGAGGTTCCTACAAGCAAATATAACAAGAGGTAGTCTAGTAAAAAAATGATCCAAACATAACCCACATAGGCTATTCATCTTTATCAAATAGACATATGAAAGTAGATCATAAGTATTCAATTTTTAAACTCCTTTATTACAGTCTAATCCAATCAAGTAATGATCGAAGCGTAATTTTAGGTAATTCATCCATCTATGAATTAATTTTCTTTTTGTTCTCATGTGTGTATATAGTGCAGCGTGCAACTACCCTAGCCCTTCCTGCCTCCCACGCATGCCGATCTCATACATGTGTACCTAAAACACAACAAACAACAAGGGTGAGTCCAAAGACTCAGCAAGCATAATAATTGGTAACAACAGTATAAGAAAGAAACCCATCAATTATACATCATAAATATATTCACCGAATAAACCACATACACATGACATGCAACCTGCTCATATGCTCTTTATGCTCTTTGTCTTTATCTTTGTCTTTTTGTATTTTACGGTAATGCAGGCGCATCCGTCAATGCACACCATGCTCGTGCCATCCGGCACAGAACTTTGCCCATACTTTGCAAGTATGAGGACCCTTGCCCATGCTCTTCAAGCATGGGGACCTATTGCCCGTCACCAACATGACGGGGACCCAACTCTGGCTTGATCAACACATGACCAAGACTTCAATAAACTACATGATGCATATGTATGAATTCTCCATTTGTCAACAATATACATCCATAACAACATTACATATGAATATCCTACTTATACTACAAAACTCACAAACATAGTCCTTCCAACTTTCAATGCAACCATGATAAACACGTAACTCGTAAAAATAGAGTCCATGCTCATTACCAGATATATGAAAAAATCAATCATGAACAATATAAATAACCATAGAATGTATCGGTCAAGTCATTCGATAATATCTAATATAACCATAATCACATTTGCCTTAACCGCGAGAGAACGTGGGACGTGCGTATAGCGCCCGGGACCCGACCCGCCCTTTGCTGAATAAATAGTTAACGCACACTAAGGCGACAGTAGCGGATCAAAGCAAAAAAATATATATAACAACCTACTCGAACTCGCGAAAGGGTCTAACTCGATTCCAACCCCAAATCCTAAACGTCTATTTGTCCCCTCAGTGGACAGTCAATTTATAAAATTCATAACTTTCACTACTGGGATCCAAATTACGTGTTCTTAGACTTTATGGAAAGGTAATTAAATTACATAAATAAACTTAGTTGGGGAGCCCTTCTGATTCTGCCATAAATAATCCCTACCAAGCCAATCTACAAAATATCAATTTTTTACGTCGGGTTCTCTGGACAGAGCACAAAAACTACCATAACTTTTTCTACGCAACTCCGAACAGGGTGATCTTGGACTCTATAGAATCACGATAAAACCAGCTACAATAGTCTAGTTGGGAAAGTCCCCTGATTCGGCCTTCTACTAGTCTTAATGTTCAGGTGAAGATCTCTGTTCTAACAATCTGACAGACAGAAAACAGCGATGGTAAAACTTGCATAACTTTTGATTGGAAACTCTAAAAAAATATTCTTTATCAACTTGGAAATCTTACAGAATTATCTACATCATTCATTTTGGGAGGAATTTCTGATTCGGCTTCAAAAAAATTCAAATGGGCCAGACAAGACAATCTGCCAATTCACGTCAACCCTCCTGGACAGTCGCGGTAAAACTACCATAACTCCTAAACCGTACGTCCAAATCAGATGATCTCAGTGCCAAAAGAAAGATAAAGGCGATACCTACAACTTTCTAAGAGGTGATAAGGTCAGAAAATGAACGCAACGTACCCAAATCTGATGAGCAAGGGCGCACAGCTGGGAGAGGTGGGGAGAGGCGGCGGCTCAAGTGGGAGGAATGGGGAGAGGAGGAGGGGATTAGGGTTTTCGGGGGTGGGAACCCCCCTTTATGGCCGGCCACACTTGGGCCCCTCGGCCATGCCCAGACAAGTTGTCAAATAAAAGCAGAAATCCCCCTTTCTTTTCAGGTATTTTCTCTTCTTTTATTGCCTTTTCTTCTCCCGGCTAAATTCCAAATTACCCGATTAAATTCCGGGGTATTACATCTTTGTGATTATATGATGCGAATGGTTGTAAGTAAACTCCACATGAGGTAAGCATTCTTTCCACATCTTCAAGTTCTTTTTCAAAACAGCCCTCAACATAGTGGACAATGTCCGGTTGATAACTTCAGTTTGTCCATCTGTTTGGGGATTACATGTAGTAGAAAATAGCAACTTTGTCCCCAATTTAGCCCATAGTGTCCTCCAAAAGTGACTAAGAAACTTCGTATCACGATCAGACACAATTGTATTGGACACTCCATGTATTCGAACAATTTCTCTGAAAAATAATTCAGCAACATTTGTAGCATCATCGCTCTTATGACAAGGTATGAAATGCGTCATCTTCGGAAATCTATCCACAATAACAAAAATACCATCCCCCTCTTTGTTCTAGGTAGTCCTAAAAAAATCCATAGAAATATCTTCCCAATGTACGCTAGGAACAGGAAGAGACATATATAAACCATGTGGATTAAGACGTGATTTAGCTTTGTGGCATATAGTGTAGCGAGACACATAGCGTTCAACGTCGCGCCTCAACTTAGGCCAATAGAAGTGATCGATGAAAATACCCTCCGTCTTCTTGATACGAAAATATCCCATGAGTCTTCCTCCATACGCCTCCTGCAACAACAAAAGACGAACGGAGTTAGCTGGAATGCATAACTTGTTAGCACGAAACAAAAATCCATTATTCACAATAAATTTATTCCAGCTTTTGCCTTCTTTACAATTCTGAAAGACATATCTAAAATTATAATCATGCACATATTGCTCTTTAATTATCTCTAAACCAAAAATTAGAAATTCAAGTTGAGATAACATGGTATAACAACGAGATAAAGCATCAGCAATAACATTATCCTTTCCTTTCTTGTTTTTAATGACATATGGAAACGATTCAATGAACTCAACCCATTTAGCATGTCTACGGTTCAGATTTGATTGACGACGAATGTGCTTTAATGATTCGTGATCAGAATGTATAACAAATTCTTTGGACTATAAGTAATGTTGTCATGTCTCTAATGTCCGAACGAAAACATATAATACCTTATCATAAGTAGAATAATTCAGACTAGACCCACTTAATTTCTCACTAAAATTTACCTTCTTGAATAAGTACACCTCCAAGTCCAATTCCACTAGCATCACATTCAAGCTCAAAAGTCTTACCAAAATCAGAAAGTTAGAGAAGTGGTGCATGTGTAAGCTTATCTTTCAAAATATGAAACGATTATTCTTGTTTAGGGCCCCAAATAAAAAGAACACCTTTCTATGTAAGCTCATTCATCGTTGCGCTAATGGTGCTGAAATCTTTGACAAGGCGTCGATACAATCCAGCAAGTCCAATAAAACTCCGCACAAGTATGACCGTGTTAGGAGTCGGTCAACTCTGTACAACTTCGATCTTGGCTTGATCAACCTCAATACCGTGTGGAGTAACAATATAGCCAAGAAACGATACTCAGTCGGTGCAAAAGGCACACTTCTCAAAGTTAACAAACAAACATGCATCACGTATAGCATTCAAAACAGCATGCAAGTGTTCAAGATGTTTCTCTAATGTTTTGCTATAGATCAATATGCCATCAAAATATACTACCACAAACTGTCCTATGAAAGCACGCAAAACTTGATTCATTAATCTCATGAAAGTACTAGGTGCATTAGTTAACCCAAAAGGCATCACCAACCACTTATATAATACAAACTTAGTTTTGAATACTGTTTTTCATTCATCACCTAACTGCCTGCGAATTTGGTGATATCCACTATGCAAATCAACTTTAGAAAACAAAGTAGAGCCACTTAATTCATTAAGCATATCATCTAGTCTTGGAATAGGATGATGATATTGAATAGTAATATTATTGATGGCTCTACAGTCAACACACATACGACATGATCCATCTTTCTTAGGTACCAAAATCATAGGAACAACACAAGCACTAAGGCTTTCGTGTACGTACCCTTTGTTAAGCAAGTCTTGCACTTAACATTGAATTTCCTTAGTCTCTTCGGGATTGGTTCTATATGGCGCATGGTTGGGAAGCGAGGCTCCTGGAATTAAATCAATTTGATGCTCAATCCTCTAATTGGAGGCAGCCCTAGGGGTATGTCACGTGGAAACACATCAGCAAACTCTTGCAAAATGATAGCAATAGCAGGAAGCAAAGAAAGAGGCATATCCTGAAAGGAAAACAAGACTTCTGTAATATTCTGAAATAATAATAATAATAATAATAATAATAATAACCTCTTAAAGGATCTGTGCGTAATTAAATAAAGAGGATACGTGAAAATAGGATATTTCAGAGTTTTTTTAAGAGCTATATAAATCGTGGGAGTGGAGTTCTAGAAACCCTAGTCATATTCTTTTGTTTTCCCGTGCGCCGCCAGCAGTCGTTTTACTATTGTGACCGCCGGCGTGTGGAGACCTTCGGTTCGCTCGCTCGCCCGCTCATAGTCGCCTGTCGTGCGCGCATCAGAGGATCGTTGCTGCGTGGGTGCTTGGGAGCTACCGCGTGCGCGTGAAGGCCGGGGCGTAGTCGCGTGCGCTTGGAGGACTAAAAGCTGCCCAATCACCTCGGGAGGACCGGCCGACTTCGTGGGTGCAGCTGGCCGCACGATTTTTCCTATCGTTTCCCGTGCGCAGGTAAAGTCACTCGCCAGTCTTCTGCCAAATAGTCCAGCGCACCCGCATGCATGGCAATCTTTGTTTGCTAGCTATCTGCATGCCATCGTGAGGCAAGGAAAAAACAGCAAGGCATAGTAGAGAAAAGAAGAAGCTAAGAAAGAAAAAGAAGAGGAAAAATTAGAAGAAAAGAAGACAAGATCCGGATTCGAGTGGGTAACGATCTGTAATTTTGTATTCTCTCTATTTTTCTAGGTTAATTAGAGATTATAATCGAGATTAATTAGAGATGTTTTATAATTTTCTAATAGAGGGGCCGAATAATGAGTCTGTTTAGCCTGCTGTTCTGTTGAACGATTTATTCGGGTACCTTAATGACGAATTTTGGGAATATCATCTACTAGTTAATTGTAGATAATTTTGATATCTTTCTATAGCATATTTAATCATGTCGAGCGGACAAGTAGAATTCGAGATATGAATTTTGGAACTGCTGTCTTTGTGGTTGTCGTCTTTCGGCGCTGTTTTGGTAGACTGCAGATTAAAAATAGTAATTGGACTAATTAGAGTTTTTGATCTACATGAAAGATGTAGATGATTGTCTAAGGGTTCCGTAGAATCCAAGAAATCGAATTTTGGTTAGGTAAAACAAAAGTTATGAATTTAGTACGACCCGCTGTCCCAAAGCTGACATATTGGTTTTCTGGGCTAAAAACGGAGGGTTAGATAATTTAATTAGGAGACTTGGTAATCTAATAAAATATAGAGAATTTTGTGTAGAATCCAGAACTGGGTAGTTGGTCGTGATCGGACTTTTGAGTCAAAAGTTACGTTCGTTTTAGTACCAAGACAGCAATGGGTAACTATTCGGTACCGGTGAAGCGTGGTATATTTGGGGACGGGTAGGAGCGATGTCTATTGATTGCTATTCTTGATGCGGTAGCTTGTATTGAAAATTTGTGTATTTAATGTAGGAGATGCGTCGTGCTTGTTGCCATCTTCTAGCCAAACCGTGCGTCGCAACTAGTAAAGGCAAGTGCATGCTAGACAGCGATCAATGATTGATCACTGTTTTCTTTATCTTTTATTACCATTATTGTTGTGCTTTTATTTTATTTAATTGCAAACAATGGAATGGTATGGTCATATCTTTGTTGACAATCATGATGAAAAATTGGATATGATGAGTATTATGAAATTATGCATGTTTGCATTCATAAGCATCTTTGCATATGAGCAGGTGATCATGAATGATCATAACTCCACGGGAGTGGAGGAGGTCCCCGATCCTTGTGGAGGAACGGGCTTGAGAGTGAATGTTGTCGCGAGCATTCACTCATGCTATACCGGATATCTGTGAAAAAGTGCATGTGGACATGTAGATTAGAGTTGCATTGATATATGAGACTAATGGGTGTTAAACAAAGGGAAGATAACAGCATGAGAATATTAATAGAAGTACCTGTGATGATAATGAAGTTATTGAAGGCTGTTGATTTATTATTGTTCGTTGTATATTGATGTGTTTGCTGAGTCGTGGACTCACCCTTGCTCTTTTGTTGTCTTTAGGTGATCTTCGAGGGCGCCGTGACTGAGAGCGAGTAGAGCACATGGAGTAGATCCATACTTCAATCACATGATCATTTGCCATAAGAATCTTTTTATTCAATGCAGGATTACTCTAGGACATGTTTAGGACAACGTTTTGGACTAGACTATTTGTTTCAATGATTTGGATTCATTGGTTGATGCTATTTTGGATTATTTACCTGGTTATATTTCCCCTTGCTTATTTACTCTTGCTTGATTCATAATTATAGATGTTCTTTTGTGGCCCATGGATATGTTTATTGATGTTTTCTTGCTGAAATTTTATAGTGTGTCAAATATTATTAGTTTAGAGAGTAGTTTAGTGGCATTCCAGGCTCAGTGTTGGGCTGGGGTGTTACAGTTGGTATCAGAGCGGGCTTTAGATCCGTGGTGAATAGATTAACAACATAGGCAAACTAAAATTGTTAAAATTTGTTTTAGTTTTAGTAAATCATATAAAATTTGCTAATGGTTAACTAACCAAAAATTTGACACACTAGTGCACAGTAGGTTAGGGAGAGGTACGAATATAGTTTTTACGCTTCCGTTATGTTGTTTATTGATGCATGATTTTATTTTGACCTTTGAACTCATTGTGTATTATTGATTGTGGTTGATAGCTATGCCGAGGGGTAGAGGACGTGGTCGTGGTGGCCGCGGTCGTGGAGGTCGGGGCCGCAGGCGAGGGTCCGTGGAGCCACCTCACATGAGAGATGAGTCGATGGCGAGGGTTCTTTGCTGACCCACCTCCGGTTGGGGTCCAGGATGAGACCCCCGCTTTGCTGAGAGAGTTGGTGGGAGAGATTCGTGCTCTTCGTCAACAAGCGCCGGCAGCCCCTGTTGCTGCGGCATCTGTTGTTACTCCTGTCGCACCTCCACCGGTACCTGAGGCGCGGATGACACTTCGAGAGTGGATGGGGTTGAGGTTGGATCCGTTTGACGGGTCGGGCACACCGGTCCAGGCAGCGGACTGGTTGCGCTACATGGAGAGGCAGTTTGGAGCTTTAGAGATGTCCTCACATCAGAGGGTCCGTTTTGTAGCCTTTCAGCTGAAAGGGCAAGCGGATATTTGGTGGGAGGGCGTGTTGTCTTCGAGGACCGCCACTCAAGGGCCAGTCACTTGGGAGGACTTTGTTGATCAGTTCAAGGGAAAGTTCTACCCCTACTCTTTTGTTGAAAAGATAGAGGTTGCCTTGACGACCTTTGCTCAGGGGAAGAGGTCTATTGCTGAGTATGAGGCTGAGTTCAACAACTTGGTTCGCTTTGTCCCTTCAGTAGCGAACGATGATCTTCAGAATTTGTCGTGCGAATAGGAATGAAGTGCGCAGACTTGCTGAATCGATCTAACACTACCCAAACTGCATCCTTCCCTCGCGGCGTACGAGGTAACGCCACCACAAAGTCCATAGAGATATCATTCCAAGGCCACTGAGGAACCTCCAAAGGCTGCAATAACCCTGCAGGACGCTTGTGCTTAGCTTTCACTTGCTGACAAACACCACAAGAAGCCACATAGTTAGCAATATCCACCTTCATTCTTTTCCACCAAAAATTCTGTTTCAGATCTCGATACATCTTAGTCTCACCGGGATGAGCGAGGTATGAGTGCGATGTGCCTCCTCAAGATATCATCTTTGACCTCCGCCTTTTGCGATGCGCAAAGGCGGCCTTTAAACCTCAAAGCACCAGAATCGTCCATGCTAAAATCACCATCTTTACCCTCATCCAGACGCTTCCTAACCTTCTGTAATAACCGGTCACTCTGTTGTGCTTCCCGCACATGGTCTGGAATAGCTGACTCAAGGATCAATCTGTGTCTCAACATGTCTTTGTGCCGCATAACAATAAGATATTCCCATGCGATCAAAATCAGCAATGAGGCAATCTAGAGTAGCGGAGTCGGCTTGCGACTAAGAGCATCAAGAACTACATTGGCCTTACCTGGATGATACTGAATAGTAAGATCATAGTCCTTGATCAACTCTAACCACCTCCTTTGCCTTAAATTCAGATCCTTCTGGGTGAAGATATACTTGAGACTCTTGTGATCTGTGAAAATATCACAAGGCTCGCCAGATAGATAATGCCTCCAAATCTTGAGAGCAAAGACAACCGCGACTAACTCCAAATCATGAGTGGGATAATTCGCTGCGTGCTTCTTTAAGCTGTCTCGACGCATAAGCAATCACCTTACCGCCTTGCATGAGAACACACCAAGACCCACTCGAGACGATCCTGAAAAGGCGTGAACCGCTTTCTGGCTCGGGAAGAGTGAGAATAGGAGAGGTCACCAACCTCTCTTTCAAAGTGCGTGGCTGCGCTCGCCACACTCATCACCACCGAATCTCACACCTTTCGAGTAAGTTGAGACATCGGTTTGGCGATGCTAGAGAAATCCTGCACAAAACGCCGATAATAACCAGCCAAGCCCAAGAAACTCCTCACCTCCTTCACATTAGTCGACCTCTTCCAATCCACCACTGTGGAGACCTTACCAGGATCAACAGCAATGCCCTGAGGATTTATCACATGACCCAGAAAACTCACTTCTGAAATCCAGAACTCACACTTCTTCAACTTAGCATAGAATTTGTGCTCTCTCAACGTCTCTAAAACCAGCCTCAAATGACGCTCATGATCCTCATTGGTCTTGGAATAGATAAGAATATCATCAATGAACACCACCACGAAGTCATCCAAATACTCGTGCAACATGTTGTTCATGGTCTCCATAAAAATAGCAGGTGCATTAGTCAATCCGAAAAACATAACTTTATACTCATAATGCCCATACCTGGTGGAGAAAGCAGTCTTCTCTACATCCTGCTCACGCACACGGATTTGATTATACCCTGACTGGAGATCGATCTTGGAGAATACTTAAGCTCCATTCAACCGATCAAACAAATCCTTAATGCGGTGCAATGGATTCAGCGAATTCAGCGACAAATTCAGTAGCGAACGATGATCTTCAGCTAGTGACACACCCGTCGGTATAGTGAATTTTTCAGCAAAAGGAGGTATAGTGAATTTAATTTTACCAAATGCATCGTTATGGTCACATACCTGATATTGATTTCTTCCCTTACCTTGACGATTTTGACGAGGCCGACGATGGTTCAGATCATTGTGAACATGAATCCATCGGTTTTTGTATCAGCAGTGTAGTTGTTTACATCTTCTTCTTCCACCTCATTTGCCCAAGAGCTGGCAGCAGGTGGTGTGCGGCGAGCAAGAGGCTTCTCCACTCTTGGCTCACCCTGGGCCATGGTTTCAGCAAGTGGATGATGTTCTAGGAGCGCAACACATGTGTGGAGCGACATGAGGTTGTCGTTGATCTTAGCCAAGGCATTCCATACGCTCTCACTGAGCGAGTGCTCAACGTGCCGCACGAGCTCTCTCGTGCGAGGTGTGAGAGACCCCTCACCCGAATACTCCAAAGAGTGGTCGTTGTTGTTTTTGCTATATGTAGATCCGCGTGACCCTGCCACTGTTAGTAGAAAATAAAGAATAAATCACAGTGTATATGTCCCTATGGACTACTTGGTTCCGGGGTTTCACAAGTCACTCTCTCACAACACATTACCAAGTTCTTATAAGCTCTTACCAATGTAGCAAGGAGGTGGTACAACCGGTGGCTGGTTCGTGTTACTCCCACTTGTGAATAGCCCAACGATTGCGAGGAAACAGTACCTACTGAGTTAGTAGGAAGTGGAGCTCGGAAGGCTAGTATGTAGTAAAGGAGTAACAATTGTTCAAAGCACTATGCAAAGTTGAAAAGTAGTTCAAAATACTAGTCACAAGTGCTGGTACTAGTCTAAACCAAGCCTACTTAGTGCAACTCGCAAGAACGACTAGGAGTAAGAACGGGAAGGCTCGCACAAGAACTATCAAAACAAGCGAGCTATGGATGAACTATGCCAATCTAAACAAGGAAAAAAAATCAAGGAAGGAGCCAACTCTAAATTTCATTTTTCTTCCTGTGATTTTCTTCTTCTCTTTCCTTTTTTTGCTATCGGTTTTTTGCCCTCTGTTTTTTTGCGAATCCGAACATGATTCAAATCTCTTCGAATTCCTTTTTCGGGCCTAGGGAGGTATATGGGTCACAAAATTTTTGTAAAAGGTAGGGGTATAAAGGTAATTAAAAGATTCTCTCTCTCTCTAAACTCTTATTTTGTGGATTTCATGGGGATATGCTCCAGATCTTAGGATGATGTGACAATTTGCAATGGCGTTTACGGTTTGTCGTTTCACGCGTTTTCGACAAAGCTACAGGTTTTCTGGTAAGGGGCGGTTCGACCGGTCCTTGCACGGCGGTCCGACCGGTCTCAAATCGGTCGGACCGGCCATGTAGGGCGGTCGGACCGGTGATGACCAAAGTGGTCAAAATGAGCTGAGCCAAAAATAGGTGTTGTAGGCAAGTGAGGGGATCCCAATGCACTTTGTCTCATAATTTTTGGAGTCTCCAGTAAGAAGTTCTATTGGTTTAAAGTTTCCAGAAGGTTTCGGATTTTGGGAGCTTGAATTTCGGCTAAGTCCCAAGGGGCGGTCCGACCGGCTCACAGGGAGCGGTCCGACCGGCCATGGGGCGGTCTGACCGGCTCACCTGGAGCGGTCAGACCGGTTTATACTTGAACGTCGGCCAACTTCGTGGCGATATTGTTTTGTTAGGTCAAAGTCATTGGTATTGTGGCATATGATTTGCATGATGCATGTTTTGACTAACATGGGTCAAGTTGTGAAGAACTTGTTCCCGAATTCGTGTTTTCTTGTCTGTGGTTGTGCAGGTAGCTTGGTGGTCAACGACGGTCAACGGCGAGGAGAATCGGGACTAGACTTGAAGAGTTGAGGTCCAGAACGATCGACGATGCCGGGTGAGGTCAACGACTCAAGCGTGACACAAGATGGACAAGGTTGACCTATTGGCGAATCCATAGCACATGGTGAAGCGGTTTAGGTCAAAAGTGAAAGACGGCGCTTCGCGAAGTGTGCGTATGTGACCCGTTTGTTAGTGGGCCTTAACGGGAGCCCAATTAAGTCAAACCCTAAGAGTTTTAGGCCTCCACTATAAATAGAAGGAGATGGTGGCTGCACCTCTCCCTCTCTCGCCTTTTTATGTTTCAAAACCCTAATTGTCTTTAGGGGAGTTGAGGTGGAGGCTAGGGCTCTTGATGGTTTGTGGTGAATTTCGTGATCCTTGATTGTCTACTGATCCATGATGGTGTGGATGTAATCCAGCTTCAATCACGAAATCAATCTATGCAAGGTTTGCTTGAGATAAGTCTCTTTTCGTTCTTGCTTTCAATTTGGTGATTTTAGGGCTTTCTTTGATCCGCGAGTTTGTGATTGATTCTTTCACGTGAATTAGCTTGCTGTGATATGTGTGAATCTATCTAGCATCATCTTGATCATCAATCTCTCATGAACAAGCTTTAGGATCAAGTTTTCGTTCTTGCCCGGTTTTAGACCTTCTGTTAATCAATTGACAATTGCTCAAGATCGTTCCAAGAATTATCATAATATTCTATTGGAATAGGTCCTCAATAGCATATAGAAGGTGTGTGCAAAGTTTCATAAAGATTGGAGTTGGGAATCAAAAGTTTCACCTAATTGCAACTTCGTCATCGGGCTGATTTTACTGTTGCAGATCGGTTCTGGAGTCGGCCGGTCAGACCGCCCGTCATCACCGGTCAGACCGATTTTGGAGCGGTCCGACCGCCAGATAACGCGGTCGACCGCCCGGCAATCGGTCCGACGGTTGAGTATAACGGTCAGACCGCCCGTGCTGTGAGTCTTGGTAATCTTAGTTGATTTTGTTATATTGCTTAGGGTTTAATTGGATTCAATACTAGTCTTCCATTTGTCTTGGTATATTGATCTTCATAGCTTTCTAATAGCTACTGGAGTTAAATTGTATTGAGTTCATAATTTGTGAAAAAGTGAGCGTGCTCCTATTCACCCCCTCTAGTCGCCTTTACGGTCCAACAAGTGGTATCGAGCCGGTTAGTTCAATCTTGATCTTAACGGTCACCGAACTTTGGCGATGGATAAGTTTTCTACTAAACCGCATATCTTCGATGGGCACGACTATGCCTATTGGAAGAATCGTATGCGCGTCTTTCTTGAGAGCGAGGACAAGCTATTTGGGATGTTGTTAGAGCCCATTGGTTATTCCGAAATTGCTACACGCTTCGCAATTCTTTTGGCTAACAACAATAAGGCTAAGAATCTTTTATATGGTGCACTTGGTAGACAAGAATATGATAGAATTTGCAATCTTTCAAGCTGCGCATGAAATTTGGAACACTCTCAAACATATCATGAGGGTTCGTCCCAAATCAAAAAGGTGCGCCAAGCTGTTTACAAGCGTGAGTACAATAAATTCGAGATGCGTCTGGAGAGAGCATCGATGACATTTTCATCGCTTTAATAAAGTAATTAATCAAATGAAAGTCGTTGATATTGAATATTCTCAATCTGAAAATGCCACCCATCTCTTGGCCGCAATCAACACCAAGGAGTGGGAGATGAAAGCTCTTGCTATAGAAGAAAATGTTGATCTTTCAAGTCTTACTTTAGAATTGCTTTATAGTAAACTCAAGACTCATGAAATTAAAAGAGTTGATCATTCTAAGAAAGATAATTTAGCTTTGGTAGAGATCCTCTCAAAAGGCTTTTGATGACTCTTGTGAATCTTCTTACGGATTTTCATTTGCTTGTTTATCTGCTATTCATGAAGAGGAGCTTGAAAGTATTCTGAAGCAGAGTTAGCTCTTCTAGCTAAGAAATTCACACGGGCCTACAATAATGTGAGAAACAAAAGAGAGGTGGTCGGTGACATGCTATGAATGTGGTGAGCTCAATCATATCAAGCAAATTGCCCCAAGTGAAAGGTAAGAGCAATCATAAGGAAGGAAAGCTACTTGGAAGAAGCCTCCTTTCAACAAATCAAGGTATGAGGCTAATAAGCTTGTGAAGGTGCTCACAGGGTCCTTGCCGCTTTGAGGATCAATCCTTGAGCGATGTGGATACCGGGAGTGAGGAGGACAAGGAGGAGGAGATCCTCAAGGTAAAAAGAAAGGAAGGCCAAAGACTTCACCGGCATGTGCTTCATGGTCGACACGGACGACATTGATGATAATGAGGTATCTTTTTCTTATGATGAGCTTTACGCTAAATATGATTCTATAGTTGAGCAATTGCTTAGTCAAGATGAAGCGCTTGAATTTGTTATGACAAAAATAAGAAATTAGAGTCAAAAATTAGCAAACCGAAAGTAGAGCTTAAAGCGCTAAGACTCTTGAACCTGATGAATGTTTATCTTGTCATGCTATGCATTCTGAAATTACCAAGTTACAATCTGCTCATAATATTTGTGTACAACAACTTGAGAATGCTAAATCTGAACTAAATGAAATTAAAAGTGCTCCTTGTGAAAAATGTTTAGAATCTAGTAAATTGATTGCTTTTGATGTTTTTGATTCTAGCCCTTGCACTTCATGCTTAGAAAAGAACGTGAAATCAAAGATATCTTAGAAGCTGCTAGAGTCAAATATGCTAAGCTTAAGGACAATATTGAAAATACTACTTGTGCTTCATGTTCCACTCTTAAGCTTGAAATTGCTTTGTATAAGGAAAAATCTATGGATAAAACTTGTGATTCTTGTGTTAACTTGAGAAAAGAAAATGCTTACCTTCATGATACATTAGAAAAATTTTCTAAAGGTAAGAAACAATTAAACATGATTCTTGACAAGTCTAAAACTCCTTATAAGAAGCAAGGTTTAGGATTCAATTCTTTTCAAGACAATTCAAACCCAAAAGTCATTCAAGTCTTGGAAAAAGGTTTAATTGAATTCAAAACCCAACCTGCAAAAACATCTTTTAAATCTGCAGGTTTTGCCCAATCTTGTATTAATTCAAATGGTGCGTCTTCTAGTGGTACTAAGTACCATTGCACTTATTGCAAAAAAAGTGGACATTTGATTGAATACTGTTGGCGTAGGTTGAAAAATGATAGGAAAAATTTTGATAGAATTTCAGTCATGCAACCTAGAGCTTCTATGAGACATGGTAACACTGAAAAGAATAAACACGGATTAGGATTTTTATCTCATGCAAATCATTATGTTTCTAGACATCCTAATTGAATGTGTATCGATGGTCCGTCTCACCATTGGTGGTCACCGGTCGACCGTTTTGGTCACCGGTCGACCGCCAAAGACAAAGCGGTCGACCGCCCATGGACGATTCAAGTCTCATTTTAATTTAAACATTGCTCATAACCGAATGTTAAATGAAATCAAGGATAGTACTTCGGTTTGTATACTCCTTGTAGACGTGTGTCTCGATCTTTGGATTCCTAAATCTTGTTTATCTAATCCCAAAGATTGAGACATATCGTTCTTTTGCTCCTTGATTTTTAGGATTACCGCGAAAGGGAAGAACACGTGGTTCGTTGACTCGGATGTTCACGCCACATGACCGGAACTCAAAATGGTTCACCTCTTTCACGCGAGCAACAGTGATGACTTCATCACCTTTGGAGATGATACACAAGGGCGAATTGAAGGAACAGGATCAATTAGGGTGAACAACAAATTCATTCTAAAGGATGTCGCTCTTGTGGACAAGCTTAGGTATAATCTCCTTTCTGTTTCTCGACTTCTTGATGATGGTTATGAGACATTTTTAAGAAAAATGCTTGTCGTGTGCTTGATTCTCTTGGTGAGCTTGTGTTTGGAATCTCTAGAGTTGGTAGAATTTTGAGTGATTTTCGAATCTCTTCTTTGGATCTCTTAAATGTTTGCTTACATCTTCTTGATTTCGGCTTTGGCATCGACGTTTGGGGCACATTGGTTTTGATCATCGACACGAGTTAGCAACCTTGATCTCATGAGAGGTTTGCCCAAACTCAAAGTCATAAGGATCTTTGTATGTGCACCACTGTAGGCATGGCAAACAAGTTGCCGCCACACCCTTCTGTGACTATGGTTATGGTGACGGACGGTGATGCTTGCTTCATATGGATCTTGTTGGTCTGCTAGAGTCCGTCGATCGGTGGAAAATGGTATATTCTTGTCATAGTCGATGATCTTTCTAGATATACTTGGGTGTTCTTTCTTACTTCAAAGGATGAAGCTTTTGGTTATTTTCATGACCTTGTTCTTGATTTGGCTTCGAGCTTCACGGTGCTTTGAGAGCGATTCGCAGTGATAATGGCACGGAGTTCAAAAATGCTTCTTTTGCTTCTTTTTGTCTTTGGCGTGGTATTGAGCATCAGTTCTCCTCTCCACACGTCCCTCAACAAAATGGCGTGGTGGAAAGGAAGAATAGGACCTTGGTCGAAATGGCTAGGACGATGCTAGATGAGTATAGCACACCGAGGAGATTTTGGGCGAAGCTATTGCTCTTCGCTTGCCATATTGCCAATCGTGTCTTTTGAGACCTTCTTTAGGCAAGACTCCTTATGAGCTTCGTTTTGGTAGAAAACCCTCTGCTTCGCATTTTGAGTTTTGGATCAAAATGTTTTATTCTTAAGACAGCAACTTAGATAAATTTGAATCAAGAACTTTTGATGGGTTATTTCAGGTTATCCCGCTCATTCGAGGGTTTTCGGGTTTTTAATCTCGAGACTAACATTATTCAGAGACTTGTAATGTCACTTTTGATGAGACTAGCCACGAGCTAGATCTATTGCTCTGAGATGATTCTGGTGTGAGAGCATTTTTGTGGAGGAAGATGAGGACGAAGCTAATATCATTCCTTCATCTGCGCTCATCAAGCGCCCATTCGATACAAGAACACCCACGTCTACTTCACCTTGATTGAGGCTCTGCTGCATCTTCATCATCAGCAGACTGCGGAGGTCGAAGAAAGCGGTATCTCACCCGGCGCTCCGCCGCATTCAGAGACAACATCCTCGGAGCAGATAATAGGTAATCTACATGAGCGAGTCACTCGCTCGGTATAATGATCCAAATCTCTACTCTCATTCGACTTTTGTTGCTTCTTTTGAACCCGCGATATATCACATGCTTTATCGATTCTATTTGGGTAAATGCCATGCATGAGGAGTTAGAGAATTTTGAAAGAAACAAAGTTTGGAACCTAGTAGAACCTCCTAGTGGTCATAATGTTATAGGAACCCGTTGGGTGTTTAAGAATAAACAAGGTGGGGATGGTTACGTGGTTAGAAATAAAGCCGATTAGTAGCGCAGGTTTCACCAAGTTGAGGGGTTAGATTTTGATGAGACATTTGCTCTGTTGCTAGACTAGAAGCCATTCGCATTACGCTTGCATTTGCTGCATCAAAAGGTTTTAAATTATATCGGATGGATGTTAAAAGTGCCTTTTAAATGGTTTCATAGATGAGGAAGTGTATGTTAAGCAACCCCGGTTTTGAGGATCCTAAATATCCAAATCGTGTTTTCAAGCTATCTAAAGCATTGTATGGTCTTAAACAAGCCCCTAGAGCATGGTATGATAGACTTAAAACCTTCTTGCTTAAAAATAATTTTGAAATGGGTAAAGTGGATAAAACCCTATTCATTCTTAGGCGTGACAATGACTTCTGCTTGCTCAAATTTATGTGGATGATATTATCTTTGGTGGTTCCTCTAATGCTCTTGTTTCGACTTTTACGACACTATGTCCAGGAATTTGAGATGAGTATGATGGGAGAGCTTAATTACTTTTGGGACTTCAAATCAAGCAATGCAAGGAAGGAACTTTCATCCATCGACGAAGTACACTAAAGATCTACTCAAACGCTTCAACATGGGTGATTGCAAGCCAATTTCCACTCCCATGGCAACTTCGATTATTTTGGATCCGGATGAGGAAGGAGAAGTCGAGATCAACGCGAGTACCGCAGCATGATCGGCTCCTTCATGATTTGTGACCTCGAGACCGGACATTCACTTCACGGTATGCCTTTGTGCAAGATTTCAGCGTCTCGAGAACTTCCCATCGCCAAGCCGTTAAGCGCATATTCGGTATTTACACTCTACCCTCTTATATGGCATTTGGTATTCTGCTCTTGACTTTGTCCATTAGAGGTTTTGATTCGATTTTGCGGTGTCGGTTAGATAGGAAGAGTACCTCGAGCACTGTCACTTCCTAGGCACTTCTCTTGTATCTTGGTCTTCTAGGAAGCGGTCTTACATTGCACAATCCATCTTTGAGGCGAGTATGTCATTCTTTGCTAGTTCTTTGAGCTGATTTTGTGGATGGCGTCTACTTTGAAAGATTATGGGTTAAACTTTGCTAGTGTTCCTCTTTTCTGTGATAACACTTCCGCTATTAATATTGCTAAAAACCCCAGTGCAACATTCTAGGACTAAGCACATAGACATTCGCTTTCACTTCCTTAAAGATCATGTTGAAAAGGTGATATTGTGATGCACTTCGAGAGTCCAGAAGCTCAATTGGCGATATTCTTACCAAGCCTTTAGATCAAACCAGATTTTCCTCCTTAAGAAGCGAGTTAGGGGTAATTTATCCTTATGGGTTGGTTTGAGGGGGAGTTTGATCTTTTTCTTATCTTTTCTTGTTCTTTTGATCTTTTATTGTTCTTTTTCTGAACTTAGTGATCTTTTCGCACTTTTTAAGTTTTTAGGCTTTTTAATTGCATCTCATTGTGTCATGTTGCATTCATATGAAAACTCCAACAAGTGGTTACAACAAATGGTATGAAAAATCCAAAAAGATGCATTGTAATATAAGATTTTCTGCTTATTTTTTAAAAAATTGATGAAGCTTTGCCTATTACCCTTTAGAGCTTTTGTATTTCAATTCTTGCTCAATGTCATGTCTAGTTCTTTGACTTGCTAGAATTATCATGCTTTTACATGTGTAGCTAAGTCTTTGCTATATGAGCTAGAACCTTTTAAACAACTCAAACTAAGAAATTGCAATTTGTGGATGTTTTAGCGAGTTGCGCAATTAGTGCTCCTCTTGTGACATTGGCCCTGTCAGAATTGCTTCGTTAGCTCTTTCATCTAAAATTGACCATTACTTGAGCTTTTGTGTTCTTGAGATTCTAAAAGTACTCATGTGAAAAATGAAATTCAAGATTGTCTTATGCTTAAAATTGTGCCAAACTATTCTTACGAGACTGCTTGTCAAATGACATGAACTTGGAGATAGTTTGATGATCCAGACGATCTCATGGGGACTGCTTGTCAGAAATGACATGAACCTCAAGATTTGTCGCCCCGGTAGAAGCTTAGAAAGAGTTTGTGGATGGCTCCTAGTCCAGGATCTTCTTTACTAAGATATACCTTTAAACAACTTTTGGTCGAAGCTTAGGATGAGTTTGTGGATGGCTCCTAGTCCAGGATCTTGTCACTAAGTTAGATCATTAGTCAACTTCAATATTCAATGCAAATGAGAAAAATGTTGACAAATGGGCGTTTACAAAATATTGAGCAAAATGATTCAATACGGGACTTGATTGACTCTTACTGTGGTCTTTGTTAGATTTTTGATCTCACTTTGTGATTTGACATGGCCAATTTCACTTTAGGATCTCTGTTGATGAACTTCTTTGAATTTGAAGCGTTGCTTAAATTGATCAAATCTATCGCTTTACTTTTGAGCCTTTGTGCTTAGCTTTGATATATATGTCTTACCATGATCTTGCTAGCTTTGTCGGGCTTGATATCTTGTTTGTGCATTATTGAGATACTAGCTTGTTCTTTTGGGTAATCTCCAAAGCTTCTTGTAATCAAAAATTGAAAAATACAAAAATTGAAGCCACTCCATTGCACTTCATGCATATCCTCTTTATGCTTCTTTTGTTTACGCTTCTTTCTTTATTCTCTATTTGTTATCCCCGGATGAGTGGAAGGCGTGATTCCTTGATGAATCCATTGTCAAAGGGGAGAAGATGTGTTAAATGAAAAGATATTTCTTTGGGAGAAGATGTGTAATATTTCTTTGCTACTCTTATTTGGAGAAGATGTGTTAATAAGAAGATTGGGGAGAAGTTTATACAAAGGGAGAAACGAAAATTTTAAATTTGATGATCATAGTGAGGGGAGTTCTTGAGTTGCATTCTTATTGTCTTAGTGAATATTCGAACTTGAATTGCATTCTTTTATCCTCACAATGATCATAGGTCAATTGAACAATTGTTCTTTCATATGGACCTTATGTGAGAATTTTGACCCTTTTCGAAATCAAAGTTTTATGCTTACTTTTGCCTTGTCTCACATGCCTATACTATTCTGATGCCAGCTTGGTCATTTACATTGCTTTTTCTTGCTTATGGACCAAGTTGTGCCTTTGTGCGAAAACTGCGAGTAAACTCGTTTTCAAACCTCTTACTTACATTTACTGGATAATTGCCAATGTGTTCATCAAGGGGGAGATTGTGGATTTCATGGGGATATGCTCCAGATCTTAGGATGATGTGACAATTTGCAATGGCGTTTACGGTTTGTCGTTTCACGCGTTTTCGACAAAGCTACAGGTTTTCTGGTAAGGGGCGGTTCGACCGGTCCTTGCACGGTCCGACCGGTCTCAAATCGGTCGGACCGGCCATGTAGGGCGGTCGGACGGTGATGACCAAAGTGGTCAAAATGAGTGAGCCAAAAATAGGTGTTGTAGGCAAGTGAGGGATCCCAATGCACTTTGTCTCATAATTTTGGAGTCTCCAGAAGAAGTTCTATTGGTTTAAAGTTTCGAAGGTTTGGATTTTGGGAGCTTGAATTTCGGCTAAGTCCCAGGCGGTCCGGCCGCTCATTGAGGAGCGGTCCGACCGGCCATGGGGCGGTCTGACCGGCTCACCTGGAGCGGTCAGACCGGTTTATACTTGAACGTCGGCCAACTTCGTGGCGATATTGTTTTGTTAGGTCAAAGTCATTGGTATTGTGGCATATGATTTGCATGATGCATGTTTTGACTAACATGGGTCAAGTTGTGAAGAACTTGTTCCCGAATTCGTGTTTTCTTGTCTGTGGTTGTGCAGGTAGCTTGGTGGTCAACGACGGTCAACGGCGAGGAGAATCGGGACTAGACTTGAAGAGTTGAGGTCCAGAACGATCGACGATGCCGGGTGAGGTCAACGACTCAAGCGTGACACAAGATGGACAAGGTTGACCTATTGGCGAATCCATAGCACATGGTGAAGCGGTTTAGGTCAAAAGTGAAAGACGGCGCTTCGCGAAGCGTGCGTATGTGACCCGTTTGTTAGTGGGCCTTAACGGGAGCCCAATTAAGTCAAACCCTAAGAGTTTTAGGCCTCCACTATAAATAGAAGGAGATGGTGGCTGCACCTCTCCTCTCTCGCCTTTTTATGTTTCAAAACCCTAATTGTCTTTAGGGGAGTTGAGGTGGAGGCTAGGGCTCTTGATGGTTTGTGGTGAATTTCGTGATCCTTGATTGTCTACTGATCCATGATGGTGTGGATGTAATCCAGCTTCAATCACGAAATCAATCTATGCAAGGTTTGCTTGAGATAAGTCTCTTTTCGTTCTTGCTTTCAATTTGGTGATTTTAGGGCTTTCTTTGATCCGCGAGTTTGTGATTGATTCTTTCACGTGAATTAGCTTGCTGTGATATGTGTGAATCTATCTAGCATCATCTTGATCATCAATCTCTCACGAACAAGCTTTAGGATCAAGTTTTCGTTCTTGCCCGGTTTTAGACCTTCTGTTAATCAATTGACAATTGCTCAAGATCGTTCCAAGAATTATCATAATATTCTATTGGAATAGGTCCTCAATAGCATATAGAAGGTGTGTGCAAAGTTTCATAAAGATTGGAGTTGGGAATCAAAAGTTTCACCTAATTGCAACCGTCATCGGTGATTTTATTATTGCGGATCGGTTCGAGTCGGCCGGTCGGATCGCCGTCATCACCGGTCCGACCGATTTTGAGCGGTCCGACCGCCAAAGACAACGCCGGTCGGATCGCCCGGCAATCGGTCCGACCGGTTGAGTATAACGGTCGAGACCTGCCGTCTTTGTGAGTCTTGGTAATCTTAGTTGATTTTGTTATATTGCTTAGGGTTTAATTGGATTCAATACTAGTCTTCATTTGTCTTGGTATATTGATCTTCATAGCTTTCTAATAGCTACTGGAGTTAAATTGTATTGAGTTCATAATTTGTGAAAAAGTGAGCGTGCTCCTATTCACCCCCCCCTCTAGTCGCCTTTACGGTCCAACATATTTTTTATCGCGTTGCCGTAAACCGATGAATCTTAGGTTTCCTTCTGGCAACACGAAACAACCTCTTTTAGCTCGCGGCGGTAGGGTGGCTGGTGGTCATAGCAACAAGTTGGCCGAACGGTGGTAGAGCGAGTTGGAGCCCCGGTAGTGATTAGTAATGGTGGCAGGCACTGTGGTGATCGATTGATTGCGGCAGTAGGCGTTTTGTTGGTTGGGCAAAGTTCGGTAGGTAACAGCGGGGCAGGGGGTGATGGGTGCCGTGGCAGCGAAGGCAGCGGCGCTGCAGGGGGTGATGAGTGCTACGGCAGTGAAGGTAACGACGACAGGGGATGGTGGCGTATGCAGAGCTGTGAATTGTCGGCAAAGACCGAGGTGGTCGAAAAAATTCGCGTGGCGAGAACTAGACGACTTGCAAGAGACTCCAAACTAGACCAATCTAGATAGAAACCAGCACAATGACTCGATGATGCAACGAAAATTCAACAACGCGAACTAACAGAAATAAATTGCAAAGGCTCAAGGGGCTCAGTTTGGATGATAGATGCAATATTTTTTTTGCAATTTTTTGGACTCTAGGTATGAAAATCAAATTTACTACTAGAAAACTGGAAACTCTCACCGATCAGCTGTAGCTCTGATACCACTTGATGAACCACGAAGGTCCTGTTCTGGCCAGATCTTTCAATGAGAAGGTAAGTTCGGTAGTGGTCGCTCAACTCTCACGATCCTGGCTACGAACATGCAAGGCTCGAAACCACGCAATCGTTGAACTGCTCGACAAGTCGTTATCAACCGTGCACAAATATCCGGATGACCTGATCACGAAGATTAACTCCTGCATACACCGAAGAAGCACGCAAGAACAAGGTATAGACACAATCTGATGTATTGCAAAGATGAATGAAATTGGTATTGATAAGTGGTGTTTCAAAAAATGATGTCGCTTTTGTTCTCGCCAAACAAGAGGACAAAGTATAAAATTAGCAAAACTAAACTTCAATCAATAAAACCCGCCAAAACCTAAGGGTGGCGGCCACTATGTAAAGGAGGAAGAGAGGGGTGGCGGCCGTGGGTACTGTTCATGCGTGAACAGTACTATATGAATAGTGCCAACCCCTAGGTGTCCAGCCCTAATTACAAGGCCCATGGCCCATTAACAAAGATGGCGTAGCACCAAGTTTCTTTACTCAAATATTGCTAAGTGTTGGCATAAACAACTTGATATATAGTCTTCATGTTAGATTTTGCTAAGCCTCAGTATAGAAATATCCATTCCTCGTATGATCATCTCGATGCTTGGTGCTGCCATCATCTCCATTTAGTTTGCCTCCTGATCCTTGATTCCTAGCTAAAATAATATCACGTGCTTTAGGCAGCATCGTAGAATTCATAGAATATGGATGCACTCCGAGAAATGAATTCACCTGATAATTTAGTTGGCGAGCACGTGCTCTAGTAATTGGTGCTTGCACATCAGAAGCAGTAGGGATGGTTGTATCAGTGGAAGGGATGTCCTCAATATATTAGATGAAAGGTTATCAAATGAATGACTATACTCTACAAGTTCTTTTGCTCAAATCCACTTTTATTTGCAATATCCATAAGTAGTAATTTGCAACAGAATTTAAAAGAATAGTTTAAGAAAAAGTAAGTGCATGACAGTAAATAAAGAATTGAATGAAATAATACCAACACCCGCAATCCTACTCGGTTGCGAGCAAAAATATAATCATATTAAGCCATAGACATGGTACTAACAAATTCAGGTTCAACCATAAAAATGGCAGTCCTGCTATAGACATAGCAAATCAGCCATAGAAATGACATCTCTGTTATGGACAGAGCAATCCAGCTGTAATACCCCGGATTCGGATCGGGTAATTAGAAAAGCAGCTGGGGAGGGAAAATGCAAACAAGAACTAAAATTTCCTGAATCGGCGGGGGGTTTTCAGCGATCTTCCGACAACCTGGGCTTGGACCACAGCCCAGGAGGGGCCCATGAGAGGGGCCAGCTAAGGGGGGGTTTTTTTCTCATTCCCAAACCCTAGCCTATCCCCTCTCTCTCCCTACTCCCCTCCCCAAGCCGCCACCCCCTCCTCCCCCTCTCCAACTGGCCGCCACCCTCCTCCTTGTCGTGCGCCTGATTTGTTCTTCAGATTTGGGTAAGTTCCGTACGTTTTCTGATCTTCTTATCTTTGAGAAAGTTGTAGCCCTTGATCTTAGCTTTCTTTAGGCATCAAGATCATCTGATTTGGAGTTACGGTGTAGGAGATATGGTAGTTTTACCGCGACTGTCCAAGACAGCTGACGTGTTTTGGCAGATTTTCTTGTCGGGCCATTATGAATTACTTAGAGGCCGAATCTCGGGTTTTCGTCTCCTAGAGTTATGTTCCTGGTTTCCTTAGCTTTCTTTTGGCACCATGATCACGAGATTAGACCCAGTGGTTTAGGAGATATGAATTTTTAACCGCACACTACTCGGTCTGTCAGAGATATTGGAGACTGTCGGTTGCTCGTCGGTTTTGATCTAGTTACAGTCAGATTCAGAACTCCCACCCAAATAGGTTATTGTATCCCTTTAAATTATCTTTCCATGTTGATAAAGATCACCTCAATTGGATCAGTAGAATAAAAGTTACGTCATTTTCTTTACCACTGTTCTGTAATCTGGACAGATTTCTGTCAGTGTTTTCAGTGACTGTTTAGTCCTCTGTTTTGGCCGAATCAGAGAACCCCGCCAACTAGAGTTTCGTAGTGTCGTGCGTTAAGATTCATTGGGCACTAGTTTCGAGTCATTTAGAATTCCAGATAATTAAATATGCTTTTTCTCGTACCGCTGATCAGAAGGGCTGAAATCTGACTGTATAGTTTATTTTCAATTCGGGTCTGTGCGGTATATTGGGTAGTCAGGAGATATTGTAGAACACCGGTAGTAATGTATTTCCACGTTGTTCTTATTTCGGGAACATTTGTGTAGGCGGTGAGGCATCGCGTGTGGGGACACCTTCATTGCTTGCTAGCGCGTCGCAACGCGAAAGGCAAGTACATTGAATCCTTTACATTGATGAATGATGTGTTTGTGTTCATGCCAATATTTCTATGATTCATGTTTTCAATCAACGAAGTTACTCAACATTCATATTCCAGTACAGATAAGTACTGCATATTAACTTGTGGTGTTTTCAATTGAATGCATGATGATGTGATGTATACGTATATGTTCTTGCACTTGTTTATGAGGTTGATATGTTTCAAATTGATAATTAAGGAAAAATGATGACATTCATATTACTTGCTTCATTCCATTCATACATGCTTTAATTTTCGTCCACGGAGTGGAATTTGAAAGACCCATCAATTCCAAAGATGGGCATTTGAAAGACCCATCAATTCCAAAGATGGGCATTTGAAAACCTATCAATTCCGAATGGGTACGCAGATCCACCATTCCAATGTGGGCCACGTTGGACACCGTATGAAACGTTCTTCATACGGTAACTTTAAGTGAACACCGACGGTGTTACACTCGCTATACCCAGTATAAATTTGTGATTAGTCCATTCCTTGATTGCATTCTTTCATTCCATCCATTCATGTATTTATTCCATTCAATCATGTATGTGATGCAAGATTTGTTCATAATTCTATTGAATTGATTTGTCCACTATTTGATTGATTATTCTAATATGGTACTTGCTGAGTTTCGACTCACCCTTGCTTTCAATGTTATTTAGGTGATCCACCCTGATGTTGATGATTTTGGGAAGGAGTAGACCAACACGCTGCAATACGTAACATTACTTGATAATTTCATTAATGGTTTCAACTTTGATATTCCTTGATGAGAGATGGACTGTATTAAGTAATGTTTAAACTTCATGTCATGTCGTTCCATGATTAGTTTCTTGATTATTTACCACTGATGTATTGACTGCTTTCACCTCATTATCCTGTTATTGATATTTGGATAGATGCATATTGAATCTTATTCCGTAAATTGTTCATATGTTGTATCCTTAGGTGGCATCTTGGCTTCCGAATAGCCAGGGTGTTACAGTTGGTATCAGAGCGGGCTTTAGATCCGTGGTTAGTAGAAAAGTATTAAAATGACACACTGTGCATAGTAGGTGGGGTTTGGGAAATCCATTGCTTCCGCATTTCTAGTGATTTGGTTCATTATGTAGTAAGTACTGTGTAGAATTGTTTCTGTACTATCTCTCATGTTGTTAATCTGTGACATGATGTGGTATCCTATATCTATGAATTATTCTATGATTGTCATGAGATGATCCTATATATTCATAATTGATTGCATTAGCTATGCGTGTCGGTAGCGGACGTGGAGCGATTGAGTTCGTGGTTGTTGTCCAGGTTTTGCGTGCTACACCACTTGCTCGTGGTATGAGAGTAGAGAAGTTCTTACCTGCTCCATAGTTACGTGTTGAGCCCGAGCTCATTGTTGAAGTTGTTGTCTTTCTCAAATTTGTATCCGGTTTTTCGTTGTAGTTTCTTGTAGTTCGTGAATTTCTTTTGAAAGGAGGGTTATAATGAGGAGGGCAAGCTCCGTGAGGTTTCGATCGTTCTTTGAAAGCAGCTTATTGTACTTTCGACTATTGTGATATTATTGCTCGCGTGAGCATAGTTAAATTACAAGATTTATCTTTTCACGGAAGTTATGCTTTACCTGTTGGAAAATTTAACTTATTTGTTCGCTTGGAATTTCGGGCGTTGGAAGATTTCTTTTGCAAAGTTCTTTATTAAGTCTGCATTGGCCTTGCATATTTCTTGTGGATTACTTTAGAAAGTCGTTCTCTTCCTTGAATTCTGAATTTGACAAATTCTTGTCCGGTGGTGGTGGATGAATTTCTTTTGGGTTCATGGTTCCTGGTAGTTGATGAGTTTCAATGAGTCTTTAATGGTATTCTGAAACCATTATTGTTTTTCGACCGTTAATTTGTTTTTACTACTGGTGATCTTCGTCAATTAGTAATATTGAAATTTCTATGATCGTTCCTTCTTTCTCCTTAGAAAAGAGCGACTCATTTACTCGTTTGATAGTTGTATAATGAGAGTTTTCTGTTGCAAGTCCGTTAACCCGAGAAAGCTTTGGCTCTACGTATTTCTATTGGATCATTCTGTTTGTTAAAGTATAATGCATCTATTTTATGAAGAATAGTGTTAAAACCCATTTGTGGTGATGTGTTGTGATTAAGTTGGAGGTTGTACTCAAACAAAGTTGTGGGCTACGGGTTTCTATTGGTCCCTATTTGTTTTTAAAAATAATCTCTTGTCTTTTGACTGCTGAACTCTCTTTACTACTTGTAAACGTTGTTATTGGCAAGATCATATATTTTGTATATGATGGTCCTATCTCTCCTATTGATTAAGGTGACCTGGTTCACCGTTTGGTATTTTGGAGAATGGAAATCATCTTTTACAAAGTTCATTGAAGAATGTTTTGACTCTGCTCGTTTCTTTTGGAGTAGTTGGAGTGTTGGAGTTTAGAACCTCTCTTTGAAAAAAAAATGTCGATACCTTTTTCTAAGGTTTTGTGGTGTTGTGTGAGAGGTTTGTTTAAGCTTTGTGTATTTCACACCATGTTTCTTTTCTAGAATAAGTTGTTATTACAATCCCTTTTAATGCTGGAGATTTATAAGACACACTTTGTCGTGTTTCCTTTAGAAGGTTTATTGATATGATAGTAATGTAAATTGATTGTTACCAGGAACGTATGTTATTGCTTTTAATGAAATGTTCAGTAATGTTGATTCTTTTATAGAGAAAGAAGTTTGACCACCTTTCTTGTTGTTTCTAAAATTATCCAATTTCAAGTTTTGTGTTCATGACCTTTTGGGGGTTCAAGTTTATTTTGGTAAACGAAGTCCGCGCAGTAAAGCGATTTGTTGCAAAGTTATAATAGTTCTTGATGATCGGCGCTTTGATATTGAATGCTCGTTGTTCTTATCAGCTAAGGTCAGACATTCTCTTCTTTTGAGGTTTATGCTTTCAACTGTGGACTCCCCTTATGTTCAATGAGTTCATTCCTTAATTGGTTTTCTCCTTGGTCCGGTGTTTGTGGCGAGTGGTAAATGATTTTCTAGTTGGTGAAAATCGTTTTCATGTGCCTCTTCTTTTGAGAAATATTCGACCCATTCTTTTCGCATGAGTCTTTCGAGGTGTTTTCTAATTGACGTTGTGAGATTGATGTTGAAACTTGTGGTAAAATAATCACCTCTGTGATACCGCCTAAATGAGAATACTTCAAGTCTAGTTTTCGTGACCTTTTGGAGTTCGTGAATATTCTGGTAACTGAAATTGTTTTAAGTAAAATGGTGTAACACCCCAGCCCAACACTGAGCCTGGAATGCCACTAAACTACTCTTCCAAACTAGTAATTATCGACACTCTATAAAATTACAGCAAGGAAAGCATCAATAAACATATCCATGGACCACAAAGAACATGCATAATTATGGATCAAGCGATAATAAATAAGCAAGGGGAAATATAACCAAGTAAATAATCCAAAATAGCATCAACCAATGAATCCAAATCATTGAAATAAATAATCTAGTCCAAAATATGACCTAAACTTTATTCAGCCTCTAACATGTCCAAGAGTAATCCAGCATTGAATGAAAAGGTTCTTATGGCAAATGATCATGTGATTGAAGTATGAATCTAATTCATGTGCTCTACTCGCTCTCAGTCACGGCGTCCTCGAAGATCACCTAAAGACAACAAAAGAGCAAGGGTGAGTCCACGACTCAGCAAATACATCAATACACAACGAACAATAATAAATCAACAGTAATCAATAGCTTCATTATCATCACATGCACTTCTATTAATAATCTCATGCTGTTATCTTCCCTTTGTTTCACACCCATTAATCTCATATATCAATGCAACTCTAATCTAGATATCCACATGCACTTCTTTCGCGTATACCGGTATAGCATGAGTGAATGCTCGCGACAACATTCACTCTCAAGCCCGTTCCTCCACAAGGATCGGGGACCTCCTCCACTCCCGTGGAGTTGTGATCATTCATGATCACCTGCTCATATGCAAAGATGCTTATGAATGCGAACGTGCATAATTCCATAATACTCATCATATCCAATTTTTCATCATGTCCATTAACAATATAAATCCATACCATTCCATTGCTTGCAATTAAATAAAATAAAAGCACAACAATAATGGTAATGGAAGATAAAGAAAACAGTGATCAATCATTGATCGATGTCTACCATGCACTTGCCTTTACTAGTTGCGACGCACGATTTGACTAGAAGATGGCAACAAGCACGACGCCTCTCCTACATTAAATACATAAATTTCAATACAAGCTACAGCATCAAGAATAGCAATCAATAAATATCGCTCCTACACGTCCCCAAATCTACCACGCTTCACTGGTACCGAATAGTTACCCATTGCTGTCTTGGTACTAAAACGAACGTAACTTTTGACTCAAAAGTCCGATCACGACAAACCACCAAGTTCTGGATTCTACACAAAATTCCCCTCATTTTCTTAGATTACAAAGTCTTCTAATTAAATCATCTAACCCTCCGTTTTTAACCCAGAAAACCGATCTGTCCGCTTCGGAACAGCGGGTCTTACTAAATTCATAACTTTTGTTTTACCCAACCAAAATTCGAGTTCTTAGATCCTACAGAACCCTTAGACAATTATCTACAACTTTCATGTAGATCAACAACTCTAATTAGTCTATTTACTATTTTTAATCTGCAGTCTACCAAAACAGCGCGAAAGCGACACCCACAAAGACAGCAGTCTTCCGAAAATCATAACTCGAATTATACTTGTCCGATTGACATGATTAAATATGCTATAGAAAGATATCAAAATTATCTACAATTAACTAGTAGATGACATTACCAAAATTCGTCATTAAGGTACCCGAATAAATCGTTCAACATAATAGCAGGTTAAACAAACTCATTATTCGGCCTCTCTATTAGAAAATTATAAAACCTCACTAATTAATCTAGATTATAATCTCTAATTAATCTAGAAAAACAGAGAGAATACAAAATTTCAGATCGTTACCGACAAGAATCCAGATCCTAGCTTCTTTTCTTCTAATTTTTTTCCTCTCTTCCTTTATTCTCTTCCTTCTCTTCTTGTTTGTTCTTTGCCCGGTAGTTGCTATACTAGTTATCTTGATTGTTTGCCCTTGCTTCGTTAGTACAGAAGCGACCACACGCCACATCACGTGACCTTGTGCTAGCAAATGGGCGACAAAGTGCATCCATAGAACCGGGACCAAGAGCCACACCAAGCATCCGCACCACCTTGTTTTCCCGCTCGGGTCACAAGCCATCGCTAGTTGGCTCGGCTCGTGAAATTCGGCATCTGGTCGATCTCGAGAAAAGTATAGACTCAGAGAGAGCGGTGATTTGGTCTGTTGAGATTGAATTTCACCGAGTCGTCACAACCAACACAAGCGCATGGACGTGCAGTCCATCGGCGTCACGCGTCGGCCGAACGACAGCTCCCGGCGAGGATCTCCATGTGCCAAGTGAAAGAGAAAAACGATGGCGATTACGGCTGGCGGCTCTCGGGGTTGGAAAAAAAAAACCAAACCAGCGGCTAAGTGGAAAAAAGAGGAAAAAGAATGCTAGGGTTTCTAGAATCCCCACAATCTTTTTTATAGCTCTTAAAAACTCTGAAATATCCTATTTTCACGTATCCTCTTTATTTAATTGCGCACAAGCCCATAAAGACGTTATTATTTATTTATTTATTTTTAGAATATTACATTCTACCCCCCTTAACAGAATTCGACCCCGAATTCTACTCGTCGTTCTGCCTAAAGAAAAACTACACTGCTGAAATTAAACAACAAAATAACACGTACCCGACGTGAACAACTCTGGGTATTGCTCGCGCATGCGAGACTCCAACTCCCAAGTCGCCTCTCTCTCAGACTGATGCGTTCACATCACCTTGACGTATACCAACGTCTTGTGCCTCAGCACTCGCTCCGACCTCTCCAGAATGCGCGTCGGACGCAACTCAATTGTGAGATCTTGCTCAATAGTCAGCGGCTCCAAAGAAATCTTATGCTCTGGGTCTCTCAAAAACTTTCTCAGCATCGAGACGTGAAACACATTGTGAACTCCACGCATGGACTCTGGAAGGTCCAGGCGGTAGGCTAACTTCCCAATTCTTGCAATAATCGAGAACGGTCCAACGTACCTCGGGCTAAGCTTCCTTTGGTACCAACCGAACAATACCTTTAGTGGGAGACACTCTCAAGAGCACTGGTCACCCACCGCAAACTCAAGTCACGCCTCCTCACATCAAGATAGCTTTTACATGCGCTCCGAGTACGCTAATGATTTCGCCTCACCATGGCCACACGCTCAGCGGTCTTGAATCGGTCCGGACCCAAAGCGCCTTCTCTCCTCGCATCCCAACAAAGCGGCGATCCGCACTTCGCCCATAGAGAACCTCGAATGGCGCGGTTCTAATCTTGGAATGGTAACTATTATTATAAGCAAACTCGCAAGTGGCAACTGGTCCTCCCAACTACCCTTCCAAGGCGAGTAACGCAAGATCGCAACTTGTCCTCCAAAGTCCGAATAGTACGCTCGACTACCCATCATGCGAGGATGAAACGCAGTACTAAGGCTAAGTGTGCCCAATGCACTCTGCAGACTCTCCCAGAACTTGGAGACAAACTTCGCGTCCTGTCAGAAATGATGGTCTTTGGCACACCATGCAGTCTTACTATTTCACGCACATAAATAGGAGCTAGATCACTCATTGAATTTGTCGTGCGAATAGGAATGAAGTCTTGCAGACTTGCTTTGAATCGATCCACCACTACCCAAATCGCATCCTTCCCTCGCGGCATTTAGGTAACGCCACCACAAAGTCCATAGAGATATCGTTCCAAGGCCACTGGGGAACCTCCAAAGGCTGCAACAACCCTGCAGGACGCTTGTGCTCAGCTTTTACTTGCTGACAAACACCACAAGAAGCCACATAGTTAGCAATATCCACCTTCATTCTTTTCCACCAAAAATTTTGTTTCAGATCTCGATACATCTTAGTCTCACCAAGATAAACAATGTACGGAGTGCGATGTGCCTCCCTCAAGATATCATCTTTGACCTCCGCCTTTTGCGGCACGCAAAGGCGGCCTTTAAACCTCAAAGCACCAGAATCGTCCATGCTAAAATCACTCTCTTTGCCCTCATCCAGACGCTTCCAAACCTCCTGTAATAACCGGTCACTCTGTTGTGCTTCCCGCACATGGTTTGGAATAGCTGACTCAAGAATCAACTGTGTCTCAACATGTGATGTGCCCGCATAACAATAAGATATTCCCATGCGATCAAAATCAGCAATGAGGCAATCTAGAGTAGCGGGAGTCGCCTTGCGACTAAGAGCATCAGCAACTACATTGGCCTTGCCTGGATGATACTGAATAGTAAGATCATAGTCCTTGATCAACTCTAACCACCTCCTTTGCCTTAAATTCAGATCCTTCTGGGTGAAGATATACTTGAGACTCTTGTGATCTGTGAAAATATCACAAGGCTCGCCGTATAGATAATGCCTCCATATCTTGAGAGCAAAGACAACCGCAGCCAACTCCAAATCATGAGTGAGATAATTCTGCTCGTGCTTCTTTAACTGCCTCGACGCATAAGCAATTACCTTACCGTCTTGCATGAGAACACAACCAAGACCCACTCGAGACGCATCTGAAAAGACTGTGAACCGCTTTCCTGGCTCGGGAAGGGTGAGAATAGGAGAGGTCACCAACCTCTCTTTCAAAGTGCAGAAACCGCGCTCACACTCATCAGTCCACTGGAATCTCACACCTTTCTGAGTAAGTTGAGACATCGGTTTGGCGGGGATAGAGAAATCCTGCACAAAACGCCGATAATAACCAGCCAAGCCCAAAAACTCGTCACCTCCTTCACACTAGTCGGCCTCTTCCAATCCACTACTGTAGAGACCTTGCTAGGATCAACAGCAATGCCTTGAGGATTTATCACATGACCGAGAAAACTCACTTCTGAAATCCAGAACTCACACTTCTTCAACTTAGCATAGAACTTGTGCTCTCTCAAAGTATCTAAAACCAGCCTCAAATGACGCTCATGATCCTCATTAGTCTTGGAATAGATAAGAATATCATCAATGAACACCACCACGAAGTCATCTAGATACGTGTAACATGTTGTTCATGGTCTCCATAAAAATAGCAGTGCATTAGTCAGTCCAAAAGACATAACTTTGAATTCATAATGCCCATACCTGGTGGAGAAAGCAGTCTTCTCTACATCCTGCTCACGCACACGGATTTGATTATACCCTGACTGGAGATCGATCTTGGAGAATACTTGAGCTCCATTCAACCGATCAAACAAGTCCTCAATGCGGGCAATGGATATTTGTTCTTGATTGTGATCGCATTAAGCGCGCGGTAATCAACACACATGCGCCAACTCCCATCCTTCTTCTCTCGTGAATGCGAGCAGAGCTCCCCACGGCGATACGCTACGCCTGATCAAACCTTTAGCCAACAAATCATCCAATTGCTTCTTCAACTCGTCCTGAAACGGACGTGCTAGTCGATATGGAGACATCGAGATGGGACGAGTACCCGGAACAAGATCAATGCGAAACTCCACGTCTCGCACTGGTGGCAAGCCCTAAGCTCACCGGAACACATCAGGTAATCACTAACCACTGGAATCTCCTCAATCTGCGAAGCCACACTCGTTTCTCAAAGAAGAGCTAAAAGAAGCCCGCCATCGCACGTTGACCGGAAAGCAGTCCGGTAATATCGAAAGAGAGCGCGAGGCGCTCCTGAAAGGTCAAAGTCTCCCACGGGTTCGTGCAGCAGAGGCATTCTACGTAAACAGATATCACGGCTCGATAAGAGTGCAACCAATCCATACCCAAGATAACGTCGAATGGCTCCATTTGAATAACTATCGATTCGCCGTGAACTTCTCTCCATCAATGACAATAGAACACCCAGACAAACAAGTAGAGCTCGCAATAATACCCCGGAGAACTAACCAACACCGATTGAGAAATCCATCAGATACTCAAGTTCGCTCTCTAGCAAACGCCGTCGAGACAAACGAAAAGGTAGCCCCGAATCAAAAGGACTAAAGCATCAAACGAATCCACAAGCAAAGTACTCGCCACCACGGGGACGACCCGCCGACTACTGTGGGCATGGCGTACACTCTGTGGCGCCATGGCGAAGAAGACGAGGTGGGCGGCGAGAGCCCCAACAATGCTGTGGCGGTGCGTGTAAGGCGGTCGTGCAACTGAAGCGGTGCGAAGGTGGTGGTGCGCGAAGAGTACCCTACCGAGGCGCCTAAGTCAAGGAAATGGCGCTATTGGAGGAGCGATCATCATCCGGAAAGATCCTCGAGAAGGACCCATCAAGAAGAAGATGGCACAGCTCCCACTTGATCACGCTTAGCGGGTTCGGCGACACACCCGCTCCTTGTGACCCGGTCGGCCACACCGACGGCAATCCCCGTCCAAGAGCACTTCAGCCAGTGCGGTGTCCATCACCGCACTTAAAGCAAAGCATGCCCCGCCTCGAACAGACGAAGAGCCGAGTACCTACAAAAGGACGAGGCGCCAAGAAGAGAACGGCCTCGATCGCTTAGACTTGAAGGATCGGTCCTCCTTGAATTTCTTGAAAGCGGTCACGAATGCACCCACTTCCTCACTAGAGCTCCTCTTCCGTCACCACCGAAGCTACCGATCCACCGAGAGGCTTGCGCCTTTGTGAGTGCATCTCCAACTCCATGCCCCGGCTTGCTCCACAACAGAGCTGTAATCACGGAGTGGAGTAGCTCCCAACACATGCTGGGTACTCGAATTGAGACCCGACGGAACCTCTTGGCTTTACGAAGATCAACGTTCAGCTACAAGGGACGGCGAACTAAGTTGTTGAACCTGACCTCATACTCAAGAATAGACCTCTTCCCCGAGCAAAGGTCGCCAAGGCAACCTCCATCTTCTCAACAAAGAGTAGGGGTAGAACTTTTCTTGAACTAATCAACAAAGTCCTCCCAAGTGACTAACCCTTGAGTGGCGGTCCTCAAGACAACACGCCCTCCCACCAAATATCTCGCTTGCCCTTTGGTGAAAGGCTACAAAACGGACCCTCGATGTGAAGACATCTCCAAAGCTCCAAGCTGTCTCTCCATATAGCGCAACCGGCCACGGTTGCACTCGACGGTGTGCCCGACCACAAACGGATCCAACCTCAACCCCATCCACTCGAAGTGTCATCCGCGCCTCGGTACCGGTGGAGGTGCGACAGAGTAACAACAGATGCAAGAAGAATGTGGACGCCGGCGCTGTTGACGAAGAGCACGGATCTCTCCCACCAACTCTCTCAAGAAAGCGGGGTCTCATCTCGACCCCAACCGAGGCGGGTCAACAAAGAACCCTCGACCATCGACTCATCTGCACTGGGAGGTGGCTCCACTGACCCCGCCCGCTGGCCCGACCTCCACGATCGCGGCCACCACGACCACGCCCTCTACCCCTCGGCATAGCTATCAACCACAATCAACAATACACAATGAGTTCAAAGGTCAAAATAAAATCATGCATCAATAAACAACATAAGGAAGCGTAAAACTATGTTCGTACTCTCTCTAACCTCATCAGGCATTAGTGTGTCAAATTTTAGGTTAGTTAACCATTAGCAAATTTTAGTTGATTTACTAAACTAAAACAATTTTAACAATTTTAGTTTGCCTATGTTGTTAATCTATTCACCACGGACCTAAAGCCCGCTCGATACCAATCAGTAACACCCACCAACATCGAGCCCGAATGCCACTAAACTACTCTTCCAAACTAGTAATTATCGACACTCTATAAAATTACAGCAAGGAAAGCATCAATAAACATATCCAGGACCACAAAGAACATGCATAATTATGGATCAAGCGATAATAAATAAGCAAGGGAAATATAACTGTAAATAATCCAAAATAGCATCAACCAATGAATCCAAATCATTGAAATAAATAATCTAGTCCAAAATATGACCTAAACTTTATTCAGCCTCTAACATGTCCAAGAGTAATCCAGCATTGAATGAAAAGGTTCTTATGGCAAATGATCATGTGATTGAAGTATGGATCTAATCCATGTGCTCTACTCGCTCTCGATCACGGCGTCCTCGAAGATCACCTAAAGACAACAAAGAGCAAGGGTGAGTCCACGACTCAAAGAAATACATCAATACACAACGAACAATAATAAATCAACAAAGAATCAATAGCTTCATTATCATCACATGCACTTCTATTAATAATCTCATGCTGTTATCTTCCCTTTGTTTCACACCCATTAATCTCATATATCAATGCAACTCTAATCTAGATATCCACATGCACTTCTTTCGCGTATACCGGTATAGCATGAGTGAATGCTCGCGACAACATTCACTCTCAAGCCCGTTCCTCCACAAGGATCGGGGACCTCCTCCACTCCCGTGGAGTTGTGATCATTCATGATCACCTGCTCATATGCAAAGATGCTTATGAATGCGAACATGCATAATTCCATAATACTCATCATATCCAATTTTTCATCATGTCCATTAACAATATAAATCCATACCATTCCATTGCTTGCAATTAAATAAAATAAAAGCACAACAATAATGGTAATGGAAGATAAAGAAAACAGTGATCAATTATTGATCGATGTCTACCATGCACTTGCCTTTACTAGTTGCGACACACGATTTGACTAGAAGATGGCAACAAGCACGACGCCTCTCCTACATTAAATACATAAATTTCAATACAAGCTACAGCATCAAGAATAGCAATAAATAGACATCGCTCCTACATGTCCCCAAATCTACCACGCTTCACTGGTACCGAATAGTTACCCATTGCTGTCTTGGTACTAAAATGGACGTAACTTTTGACTCAAAAGTCCGATCACGACAAACCACCCAGTTCTGGATTCTACACAAAATTCCCCTCATTTTCTTAGATTAAAAAGTCTTTTAATTAAATCATCTAACCCTCCGTTTTTAGCCCAGAAAACCGATCTGTCCGCTTCGGAACAGCGGGTCTTACTAAATTCATAACTTTTGTTTTACCCAACCAAAATTCGAGTTCTTAGATCCTACAGAACCCTTAGACAATTATCTACAACTTTCATGTAGATCAACAACTCTAATTAGTCTATTTACTATTTTTAATCTGCAGTCTACCAAAACAGCGCCGAAAGACGACACCCACAAAGACAGCAGTCTTCCGAAAATCATAACTCGAATTATACTTGTCCGATTGACATGATTAAATATGCTATAGAAAGATATCGAAATTATCTACAATTAACTAGTAGATGACATTACCAAAATTCGTCATTAAGGTACCCGAATAAATCGTTCAACATAACAGCAGGTTAAACAAACTCATTATTCGGCCTCTCTATTAGAAAATTATAAAACCTCACTAATTAATCTAGATTATAATCTCTAATTAATCTAGAAAAACAGAGAGAATACAAAATTTCAGATCGTTACCGACAAGAATCCGGATCCTAGCTTCTTTTCTTCTAATTTTTTTCCTCTCTTCCTTTATTCTCTTCCTTCTCTTCTTGTTTGTTCTTTGCCCAGCCGTTGCTATACTAGTTATCTTGATTGTTTGCCCTTGCTTCGTTAGTACAGGAAGTAGCCACACGCCACATGCAGCAGCCTTGTGCTAGCAGCGGGCAGCAAAGTGCATCCACAGAACCAGGACCAAGAGCCACACCAAGCATCCGCACCACCTTGTTTTCCCCGCTCGGGTCACAAGCCATCGCTAGTTGGCTCGGCTCAGCGGAAATTCGGCATACAGATCGATCTCCGAGAAAAGTATAGACTCCGAGAGAGAACGGTGATTTGGTCTGTTGAGATTGAATTTCACCGAGTCGTCACAGCCAACACAAGCGCACGGACGTGCAGTCCATCGGCGTCACGCGTCGGCCGAACGACAGCTCCCGGCGAGGATCTCCATGTGCCAAGTGAAAGAGAAAAACGATGGCGATTACGGCTGGCGGCTCTCGGGGTTGGAAAAAAAAAACCAAAGCGGCGGCTAAGTGGAAAAAAGAGGAAAAAGAATGCTAGGGTTTCTAGAATCCCCACAATCTTTTTTATAGCTCTTAAAAACTCTGAAATATCCTATTTGCACGTATCCTCTTTATTTAATTGCGCACAAGCCCTTAAAGACGTTATTATTATTTATTTATTTATTTTCAGAATATTACAAATGGTGCATGGAGATATCCTATTGCTTCTTAAGAGTTTCGTGTAATTTCGTCCTAAAGGCTCCTTGGTTTGAGTTCGCAAAGTGAGGTTGAGAATCCGTTTGCTTTTCGTGAAGTCCTGTAAAGGAAAATGCTTGTTTTGTGGCTGAGGTCATTTGGATTACATGTTTCATGAGTAGATGAACTGTTTCGAACAAATTTGGCGTGTTGAAAATTTTTATTTGTTCTTAAGTATTTCCGTGGGTTGAACTAAAGAACTTACTTTGTTCATGTGGCATGGTGTTATTAGTTCAAGAACTAATTGCTGTGTTAAACGAAAGAGTGCATAGAAGTATTTGATAATTTGAGTTAAGTTTTGTAACTTGTGATTATTTGAATCGTTCCTAAACTTCTTGCTCTTTCCGCTCAAGATATGTCGAGTTTCAATCACAATGTCTTTCCTTCGTATCGGATGTTATTTGCTATTCTCTCTTGAGGGATGTGTGCCCTCAACTGTGAACTCAGCTTTCGTTTTCCAAGATCCCCATTATCATAATATTCTTTTGGGTTCATGCTCGTTGGGATGAGCAACGTTTTTATGTGTGACGAAGCTTGTCCTTATTCACCTCTTTCTTTTGAGAAAGACCCAAAAGTTTTGTTGCGGGGTTTTACAAAACGTTTATTGGCAACTATTTTGTGGTGGTTAAGTTTTGGTAGTGGTGATATTTTACTACCAAGTTATTGGAGGAGTAGAAGAATGTGAAATGGATTTGATCTGTTTCTCTTGAGGAAAAAAAATATTGATTCACATGGAATGTTTGGCTTCGAAGTAAGTCTGAATAGTGTTACGATTGAGTAGAACCTATGGTATAGAGAAATTCCAGAATTTCAGTTCATGTTAAAAGGTTGAGGATTATCGAAGGTATGGAGACCTTGATTAATTTTATAGAGTAACGCAATTGGATAAGATTGCGAGATTATGTGGGTAAATCGTGGGAGTGGATTCTAGAAACCCTAGTCGTATTTTTCTTTTTTCCACCCAGCCGCCGCCTGGACTTTTCCGCGTCGCCCGCGTCGTATTGCGCCGCAGCGCCAAGACGCCAGACCGTCGATCGACTGCCGATCACCGCTGCTTCTTTGCTGCGTGAATCTTCTTGCCGCTGCCGCGTGGGTGCTGCTGCTGCGTGAATTTTCCGGCCGCGTGGAGATGCTTTCGGCCAGCGGCTCCTATGATTGCCGAGCGATTGCCTGCAAGAAGTACTAGCGCAGCCATGTCTTCATGAGTGCACACACCGGCTGCACATCCACTTTTTTGGTTGCTGCCGCGTGAGATCAATGCCCAGTTGACAGTGTGTGTGCCCATACGCGAGTACACATCCAATGCATGGCTACAGGTTGGTATTAATTTCCCTCCACTACACATGAATACTTCATGCATGCACGTGCTATCCCTAGCTACTAGATAAATTGTTTCCATTTGTTGTGTTGATCAGTAGAGGGAGAGAGAAGGAAAGGAGGGAGAGAGAGATAGGGGGGAAACGTGCAGGAGATCGGTGTTCATCGCCGCGGTCTCCGGGTAATGATCTATTTTTATCTCTGTTTTGCTAATTTAATTAGACAGCTTTTAGAATTTCTAATCGAGGGGACGATTAATAGATCTGTTTAGCCTGCTGTTCTGTTGAACGATTTATTCGGGTACCTTAATGGCGGATTTTGGAAATATCATCTACTAGTTAATTGTAGATAATTTCGATATCTTTCTATAGCATATTTAATCATGTCGATCGGACAAGTAGAATTCGAGTTATGATTTTCGGAAGGCTGCTGTCATTGTGGTTGTCGTCTTTCGGTGCTGTTTTGGTAGATCGGATATTAAAAATAGTAAATCCACCAATTAGAGTTTTTGATCTACATGAAAGATGTATATAATTGTCCAATGGTTCTGTAGAATCTAAGAACTCGCATTTTGGTTGGGTAAAACAAAAGTTATGAATTTAGTAAGACCTGCTGTTCCGAAGCGGACAGATCGGTTTTCTGGGCTAAAAACGGAGGGTTAGATGATTTAATTAGAAGTCTTCGTAATCTAAGAAAATATGGAGAGTTTTATGAAGAATCCAGAACAGGGTGGTTTGTCGTGATCGGACTTTTGAGTCAAAAGTTACGTTCGTTTTAGTACCAAGACAGCAATGGGTAACTTTTCGGTACCGGAGAAGCGTGGTAGATTTGGGGACGTGTAGGAGCGATGTCGATTGATTGTTGTTCTTATGATGCTGTAGCTTGTATTGAAATTTGAATATTTAATGTAGGAGAGGCGTCGGACTTGTTGCCATCTTCTAGCCGAATCGTGTGTCGCAACTAGTAAAGGCAAGTGCATGGTAGACATCGATCAATGATTGATCACTGTTTTCTTTATCTCCCATTACCATTATTGTTGTGCTTTTATTTTATTTAATTGCAAACAAGGGTTTGGTATGTCTATATCTTCGTTGACAATCATGATGAAAAGTTGGATATGATGTATATGATGGAGTTTGCATTTTTCATACATAAGCATCTTTGCATATGAGCAGGTGATCATGAATGATCACAACTCCACGGGAGTGGAGGAGGTCCCCGATCCTTATGGAGGAACGGGCTTGAGAGTGAATGTTGTCGCGAGCATTCACTCATGCTATACCCCATATCTGCGAAAGAAGTGCATGTGGACATGTAGATTAGAGTTGCATTCATAAATGAGATTAATGTGTGTTAAACAAAGGGAAGGTAACAGCATGAGAATATTAATAGAAGTGCATGTGATGATAATGAAGTTATTGATTACTGTTGATTTATTATTGTTCATTGTATATTGATGTGTTTGCTGAGTCGTGGACTCACCCTTGCTCTTTTGTTGTCTTTAGGTGATCTTCGACAATGCCGTGACTGAGAGCGAGTAGAGCACATGGATTAGATCCATACTTCAATCACATGATCATTTGCCATAAGAACCTTTTCGTTTAATGTTGGATTACTCCTGGACATGTTAGGGGTTGAATAAAATTTAGGTCACATTTTGGACTAGATTATTTATTTCAATGTTTTGGATTCAGTAGTTGATGCTATTTTTGGATTATTTACCTGGTTATATTTCCCCTTGCTTATTTATTGTCGCTTGACCCATAATTATGCATGCTCTTTTGTGATCCATGGATATGTCTATTGATGTTTTCTTGCTGTACTTTTATAGTGTGTCGATAATTATTAGTTTAGAGAGTAGTATAGTGGCATTCCAGGCTCAGTGTTGGCTGGGGTGTTACAGAATCAGAACCTTCACCCAACTAAGATATTTTAGCCCTTAAAATTATCTTTCCAAGCTGATAAGAATCATTCTCGTTGGATAAATAGGTTGAATGTTACGCCATTTGCTTTATCTCTGATCTGTATTCTGGACAGACGTAGATGGGTTGTGTTTAGCTGTTAATTAGCCCTCTGTTTTGGCCGAATCAGGGGATTCCGCCAACTAATGTTTTGTAGCCTGATCTGTTAAGATTCAGTGAGCACTGGTTTTAGGTCTTTTGGAGTTGAGATAATTAATGGTGATTTTACTAGTATCGCTGCCGTTTAGCGTAATCGGGTCATTGGGTAAACTTGGTAAAAATTGATCCCGTTGTTTGGGTGGGAGAGATAGAGGATGGAAGGGCTCTTGTAGCAATGTCATACCTTGTTATTCTTATTTCGATTATACATTTGTGTAGGCGGTGAGGCGGTGAGTGGAGGGGCATCTTCGTGTCCTCCTATTACGCCACATCGCGGAAGGCAAGTACCCTATCTTTGTTTGGTGATGTTTCCAATTGTTTGCTTGATGTTGGGATAAATTGTGAATGCCTTTTTCTATCCATCCCGATGTTTATTTCATTTCAAGAAGATGATTCTTGTGATTAAAGAATTAGCATTCATTTCAGCTTGTTGCATTCCATTACATGCAACTAACTTGTGTGGCATCCTTGATATATTATGTTGTGTGGGAATGCATACTCATACTTGTTTACACATGTTGTTGAATGCCATGTGTCTTTTCCACTAATGTGTGTTATTCATTCATACCATGAGAAATCATCATATTCATTCATAAAATTCATTATGACCACGGAGTGGATTCTTTTAGTAAGTCCCATCAATTCCAAAGATGGGCATTTGAAAGACCCATCAATTCCAAAGATGGGCATTTGAAAACCCACCATTCCAATGTGGGTAGTGTTGACCACCATTCCAATGTGGCAACTTGGACACCCGTGTGAAACGTTCTTCATACGGTGATTGGGTCCCCGCATTTCATGGCACGGGCTTAAATGAACATCGACGGTGTATCACTCGCTATACCCCAGATAAGTCGTGATTAGTCCATTCCTTCAATGCATTCGCTCATTCCATCCATTCATGTATTCATTCCATTCAATCATATATGTGTTCCAAGATTTGTTCGTAATTCAACCGGATTGTGTTGTCCACTCTATGTTTGATTATTCTTGTATGTACTTGCCGAGTCTTCGACTCACCCTTGCTTTGTATGTTTTAATTAGATAATTGAGGAGAAGACAAGGTGATTTGGTGGGGTAGTTGACTGCTGCACTTCACTTTTATCCAATCGAATAATTATTATTACCTTTCATCAAGCCAACTTGTTAAATAAATTTCCAGATTTGTAATAATCCAACTTTGGTATTGCTTGACTGCTCGTGGTATTATATCTGCTTATCCATTCTTTTCCATGAATCGTGATCGCTTATTGTCATTCTTTAGAAATTATTGTTGATTGAATCTGTATAATCCAGCTTTAATGCTATTCTTAGTAGTTTGATAGTTTTGCGTGACATCTTGGCTTCCGAATAGCCAGGGTGTTACACCTGAGCAGTGGGATGATAATTGATAGAACCCTTCTGATGAAGTATATGAACGTGCGTGCTAAGAATTTTGAGTTGTTGTTCTTGGAAATTGGAGGTAATGTCATTGTGTGCGACCTATTCTGTGTTGCTTTGAACGCCTTCAATCAAATCAATTTTGGTTAGTAGAACGAGTTATTTAGAGTATTCGGTGGATTCAATATAGCCTCTACACAATGGTGTGGATGATGTATTTCAATTTGAGCATAATTTGAGGATGTTTAACTAAGAGGTTTAAGCTCATGTGGTAGGCAGTGAATTCGAATTTCAATGTTCGAGAGAAATTTTATTCCTAGAAGCGAGGGCGTGGCAAAGGATGATTCATGGGATAATGAGGCGTTTTCGATTCTCGTTTGAGTTTTGTGTCGTTGACTTGTATTTTCCGCAATTTGAGTTGGCGCTGTGTTGGCGTGTTGATTCTTTCCAAATTCAGACAAACCGCAAGTATTTGGTTTGGGCGTTCGAGTGATTTCTCGTTTGGTTGTTGTGGTGTTCATTTGTAAACTGCTTATTTGGAAAATGGATTTGTTTTCGAGATGATTGTCAAATTTGGAATCTAACCTTTTGGTGGAGAGTTAGCATAGCGTGGGATGCGATGAGGACTCTCTATTTCTAGTTGGATTCTCTTCGTTTTTGAAAGTTGTAGAAATGAGAACGTTGGCTTATCGCGTTGACCGTCTCGGGTCCTTATGCGAAGTACGCATCGTCTGGTGTGCTCGAGTGTTAAACGAGTATTTGAGCAATTCCAAGCTTGGAATATCGCTGTTTCATTCCAGTCGTAGTTTCCTTACATTTAGATTGGCGGGCAGATTCGAGGTCGAATCCTGTTAAGGGGGGTAGAATGTAATACCCCGGATTCGGATCGGGTAATTAGAAAAGCAGTTGGGGAGGGAAAATGCAAACAAGAACTAAAATTTCCTGAATCGGCGGAGGGTTTTCAGCCATCTTCCGACAACCTGGGCCTGGACCGCAGCCCAGGAGGGGCCCATGAGAGGGGCCAGCCAAGAGGGGTTTTTTTCCTCATCCCCAAACCCTAGCCTATCCCCTCTCTCTCCCCACTCCCCTCCCCAAGCCGCCACCCCCTCCTCCCCCTCTCCAACCGGCCGCCACCCTCCTCCTTGTCATGCGCCTGATTTGTTCGTCAGATTTGGGTAAGTTCCGTATGTTTTCTGATCTTCTCATCTCTTAGAAAGTTGTAGCCCTTGATCTTAGCTTTCTTTAGGCACCGCGATCATCTGATTTGGAGTTACGGTTTAGGAGATATGGTAGTTTTACCGCGACTATCTAGGACAGCTGACGTGTTTTGGTAGATTTTCTTGTCGGGCCATTATGAATTACTTAGATGTCGAATCTCGGGTTTTCGTCTCCTAGAGTTATGTTCCTGGTTTCCTTAGATTTATTTTGGAACCGAGATCACGAGATTCCACCCAGTGGTTTAGGAGATATGAATTTTTAACCGCACACTACTCTGTCTGTCAGAGATTTTGGAGACTGTCGGTTGCTCGTCGGTTTTGATCTAGTTACGGTCAGATTCAGAACTCCCACCCAAATAGGTTATTGTAGCCCTTTATAGTATCTTTCCATGTTGATAAAGATCACCTCAATTGGATCAGTAGAATAAAAGTTACGTCATTTTCTTTACCACTGTTCTGTAATCTGGACAGATTTCTATCAGCATTTTCAGTGACTGTTTAGTCCTCTGTTTTGGCCGAATCAGAGAACCCCGCTAACTAGAGTTTCATAGTGTCGTGCGTTAAGATTCATTGGGAACTGGTTTCAGGTCATTTAGAATTCCAAATAATTAAATATGCTTTTTCTCGTACCGCTGATCAGAAGGGCTGAAATCTGGTTGTATAGTTTATTTTCAATTCGGGTCTGTGCGGTATATTGGGTAGTTAGGAGATATTGTAGAACACCGGTAGTAATGTATTTCCACGTTGTTCTTATTTAGGGAACATTTGTGTAGGCGGTGAGGCATCGCGTGTGGGGACACCTTCATTGCTTGCTAGCGTGTCGCAACGCGAAAGGCAAGTACATTGAATCCTTTACATTGATGAATGATGTGTTTGTGTTCATGCCAATGTTTCTATGATTCATGTTTTCAATCAACGAAGTTACTCAACATTCATATTCCAGTACAGATAAGTACAGCATATTAACTTGTGGTGTTTTCAATTGAATGCATGATGATGTGATGTATACGTATATGTTCTTGCACTTGTTTATGAGGTTGATATGTTTCAAATTGATAATTGAGGAAAAATGATGACATTCATATTACTTGCTTCATTCCATTCATACATGCTTTAATTTCCGTCCACGGGAGTGGAATTTCGAAAGACCCATCAATTCCAGTATGGGCATTTGAAAGACCCATCAATTTCAGTATGGGCATTTGAAAACCCATCAATTCCAGAATGGGTACGTGTGATCCACCATTCCAATGTAGGCCACGTTGGACACCCGTATGAAACGTTCTTCATACGGTAACTTTAAGTGAACACCGACGGGTGTTACACTCGCTATACCGGTATAAGCTGTGATTAGTCCATTCCTTCAGTGCATTCTTTCATTCCATCCATTCATGTATTCATTCCATTCAATCATGTATGTGATGCAAGATTTGTTCATAATTCAATTGAATTGATTTGTCCACTATTTGATTGATTATTCTAATATGGTACTTGCTGAGTTTCGACTCACCCTTGCTTTCAATGTTATTTAGGTGATCCACCCCGATGTTGATGATTTTGGGAAGGAGTAGACCAACACGCTGCACACGTAACATTACTTGATAATTTCATTAGTGGTTTCAACTTTGATATTCCTTGATGAGAGATGGATCAGATAGTAATGTTTAAACTTCATGTCATGTCGTTCCATGATTAGTTTCTTGATTATTTGCCACTGATGTATTGACTGCTTTCACCTCGTTATCCTGTTATTGATATTTGGATAGATGCATATTGAATCTTATTCTGTAAATTGTTCATATGTTGTATCCTTAGGTGGCATCTTGGCTTCCGAATAGCCAGGGTGTTACACCAGCCATAGACGTGGCAGTTAACGCAACAACTTAAAAACCTCATGTCATTACCCTAATATTTTATGACAAAACAGTTTAAAAAGCAAAGCTACCGCCATACTAGCCACACTAAGCACGCTCATGACCGCGAGCACGGCTATTCGAATAGTTTATCACTGTATGCAGGTATACAACTTTACCCATAGAATGTGGTATTCCACTTGCCTGAAATATCTCTATATCACTACTTACTACCGAAGGTAAGCAGCCTAAACCCGTTGAGTGAGTACCTCACTTGCCGGATAGAAACCCGTCAAGTGAGTCTGTCACTTCATCCAGATAGAAACCCATTGAAGTGAGCCATTCGCAGTTGTGACAGCAATAGAAATTGCTCGCACTACATCTGCCTACTAATCATGCAAGGTTATGATTTGATAACTTAGTTAGCTATGGCTACCCCATCCTAGCACATACGGTCGTACGATTAGGTCTTAGTCCCAGATTTCCTGGATTCAGTCCTTATTCGACTACGAGCGAGAACTCCACCCTATCTACTAGTGAGTCAAAACCCTCATTTTTTCATAATACAATATAACTCGTGTGCGTCTAAAACTAAGATTTTCATTTCATTTTCATCTCAAATATCAGAGATATACCATCTCTGGACATTTTTAAAATATTCCCAAATTATCAAATTATCATATTGTTCATTTATCAAATTTTCAGAAAATCTATCACACTAGTTGCTTTTGTGTGATAATCGCACTCTAAACTTCCCAAATAACATTACATAATGTTTAACTGATATTCTAATAGTTACAACAGTAGATAATCAATATTTTAAAAGGATAAATGTAACAAGTAGAATTACAACTACCATTTTCCAATAATAGCATTTTTCATACACAACAACACACATGCATAACAGGATTTACAAAACAAAGTACAATAATTAAAATATTGGGATCAATATGATCAAAGGGGGTACTTTCCTTGCTCTTGCTCTTGCTGTTATGGAAATATGATTTGTTGGTCGTCGCAATAATAACCAGAGCAATCGTCGTCTAATTTAAAAAGAGCCGAAAATAAATTAAGTAACACCAAATAAATTAAATAGTAACCAACATTAAATATCATTATATATTATGGTAGATTATGATTTTAAACAAATTTAGAGATAAGTTTCATTCAATTTGGAGATTTGTAGCAAATGTTATTAAGGTTTGAATAGGCTCGGTTTGAAAAATTCAAAGAAATTTGAGAAATACGCTTTCCAAAAGAGAAAGCATAATCCCCCGCGAGTTCTAAAGAGGTTTATAGTTTCCAATAAGGGAAAGTGTATTCTCCTCAATTTATCTAATGTTTACAATTTTCAGATTTGGAAAGCGTATTCTCCTCAAAATTAAAAGAATATTTTCTATTTTTCTTACAATTTTTGTTTGCACTGACAGGTGGGGTCCATGTTAGTGAGACAGTCCACGAGCATAGTGTATAGACCAATTGTCTATACGCACAGCGCATGGGCTCACGACGTAGGGTTCACTGTGCACTTAAAACGTGGGGCCTGCATGTCATAGACTCATTAGAAAATAACGTTTCAGTTTATGTTTTCTTTAAATGAATGACTTGGTCCCACACGGGAGTGACTTATTAACACTAAACCAACCACTAATCAAAGCTTAACATCTAATGACCATGATTAGACACACTGATGATGAGCTACAGTGCTCGTCACCGTCGTGCCGCGACACTCGCGCTCGCATGTCTCACCGGCACTGTGAGGCTTCGCGAGGCCGGAGAGTGCCCAAAACAGGATCCTCGTGTTATTGCGCTCCCGTCGGTACCGACGGTGAGACCGGAGGTGGCCTGATGCGGCTTTGCGCCGGCATTGAGCAGAGAAGCAGGTACGACAACAGGCTACAATGCAAACGAGTAGCGCCCTTAGCTATCTGGCGCACATAAGCATCTACGTGCTACCAGGATGTAACACCCTGGCTATTCGAAAGCCAAGATGCTACTAACAATATTAACATACACTTCATTTGCGGAACTATTAATCAATTTTTCTCCCAAAATCAAATAATCAAGACAAAGTACGAAGAGTATTTAACCATTCAATCACCGAATATAGCCAAGGAATCAAAAATACAGTTCATCTCATTAATCAAATAAATTAACGAAACATCTTTATAAATAGGTGATTCTTGAGGTGTGTGAAACGTGCTTGGACTACGCCCTCCCGCTAGCAACTATATCATCATGGATCGCCTAAAAAAACATAGAAAACAAGGGTGAGTCGAAACTCAGCAAGCACCATATCAATCTCACAGTGTACAAAGGAACCAAAACAATAATCAAGACATTGGAACATATCTTCCACAAATCTGTGAAACTACAACGTATGAATGCATACAAGGAATGAAAATGGACCTTCCAATCACAGATATATCAGATAACGAGTGATACACCCGTCGGTGTTCACTTAAGCCCGTACTTCACAAAGTACGGGGACCCAATCACCGTATGAAGAACGTTTCATACGGGTGTCCAAGTTGCCACATTGGAATGGTGGTCAACACTACCCACATTGGAATGGTGGGTTTCATATGCCCATATTGGATTGATGGGGCTTGATCAAATTTCACTCCCGTGGACGGAAACGAATCATGCATGAATGGAATGAATCATGTATCACAAGAAACATAAATAATGAAATCTATCCACATCATGAGCACAACGCAAGAACACTCATATATTCAACACATCATCATGCATTCATTTGAAAACAACACAAATTAACAAACGGTACTTGCCTTCCGTGCTGCGACGTACTAGGAAGCAACGAAGGTGTCCTTCCATCCACCGCCTCACCGCCTACACAAGTATTTACACGGAATAAGAATAACAAAGTATGACATTTCTACACGTATCCTGTCATACCCTCTAACCAACCCACACAACCAAGGGCTCAATTTGACAACTTCACCCAAAAGACCAAATTACTACTCTGCTGGCAGTTGTACAATAAAATTCACCATTAATTATCTGTAACTCCTAAATACCTGAAACCAGTGCTCGTCTTTTCCTAACGAACCAGGCTACAAAACATTAGTTGGTGAGATCCCCTGATTCGGCCAAAACAGAGGACCAAAATGCCCTAGAAGTCACCGACAGAAACCTGTCCAGATTTCAGAACAGTCGTAAAGAAAAGCCTGTAACTTTCAGTCTACTGATCCTATGGAGATGATCTTTATCAATCTGGAATCATGCAGAAATTATCTTCATAAACCTATTTGGGTGGCCTCCCTGAATCTGGCTCTAACTTGAACAAAACTGACAATCAACAGACAGTCCCTAAAATTTCTGACAGACAGAGTAGTGTGCGGTTAAAAATTCATAACTTCTAAACCACAGGGTGGAATCTCGTGATCTCAGCTCCAAAAGAAAGCTAACGAAACCAGGAACATAATTCTAAGAGACGTAGACCTGAGATTCGGCCTCTAAAGGCCTTCAATCTGCCGCACAACATACTGCACTATTCTGGACAGATCTGGATCCGCAGACTAAACCAATCCAAATGAACAAATGTGCTACTAAACTAATATAAACAGCGAATCGGGACTTTCGTTACCCTTGAAGACCCGTAGAATGACGAAGATCAAGCACCCAATCTGAATGGAAGTCTCCGGGAGAGGAGGTGGAAGGGGGGCGGCGGCTCAAGGGAGAGCGGGGGATGGCCGGCGGCTAGGGTAGGGGGGAGGGGCGCCTCCCCCCTTTTAAGTGGCCGGCTCCTCCCTCTTGGGCCGGCCTGGGTCGCGGCCCGCGGCCCAGGTTGGCGAAGTTTTACAGATCTCCCCTCCGAAGACTAATTTTTCCTGATTTAAACCTTGTCTTTCACTCCTTCGACCTTCTATTCTTACTAATTACGATTTGGGTTATTACACAGGATCATACCAGAAGGATGCAGAGGGGCTGCGGTGGTCGGAGACGAGCTGTTGATGGCGAGCCGAGGCGGCGAGGTCGAGCGTATGTGGGGGAGAAGTTCGGCCGAAGGAGAAGGTCCAGCGATGGTTGGAGAAGCTCGAGCAGGTCCAGACGATGCTTCAAGTACACAGAATCTGGTTGAGGTGCAGTGGTTCTCTGGTGGTGCTTGAGGCGGTGGATTTGGCAGGAGGTGAGGAAGACGACACGATTTGACCATTCATGTGAATGAAAGGCCATATTGGGTGAGGGGAAGGGATTAAGGTGTTCTGGAACATGATATGACGCGAAAGGATTGACTCGAAACCATTCAGCTCGACCGAAACTAGGGTTGCGCTCTCCGAGATCTAGAACATGATATGCGCGGGAAAGAAGTGGTGGAGCTTCCAGCGTACGGGCAGGGTTAGGCGCGGCTGGGCAGGGGGGGTGGGTGTGCGGGTTGATGACGATCGGTTGGAGTCCAAAACTGGGGGCGACGAGGTGAAACCGCGGGTGGGGTGGCGAGCTCGCTCACGACGTGCACTGACGCTCGGCAAGGTGAGGTGGATGATGAAGCCTGCAGGTGGGGCCCGCTCACCAGATAGAGAGAGAGAGAGAGAGAGAGAGTTAGGGTTTTAGGATTTTTGATTTTCTGTTGATTTATTTGCCAATTTTATGTACTGACTAAATGGCTTCAGAAATTAATGAAATCTTTTGTGTGAGCTTCTGACCTAATGTAGTTTCTACTGTAAATTTTAGAGATGATAATACTTTATGTGAATTTCTACAAAATTCATACAATTTTCTGTTTTCCTCTTTTGTAATTGTCTTTCAAAATAAGATTTTCATATAAATCCTTTTGTGAATTATTTTTGGAATAATATGCCCAAAATAATATGCCAGGTTAAAGTATGTGGCGAAGCAAATCTTCAACATTCATGGGTGGCGGTTTAGTCACAATACTTGTAGTGATTGAGTTTAAAGTTCTGTCGTCATTTGGTTGTAAGGCTTCGTGCCACCTTTAACTTTTTGGTTATTTTGGAACTTTGAACGTTGTAATAAACTGAGCTGTGTGCATTCTTCATGCAAGAGGCTGAGAGAATTCTCTCTTCCATTATCTAAAAAATCTATTTCTAATCATATATATATATATAGTATACATGATGTAACATTATGCTAGTGCATGATGCGTATATATTCTTTCCTTGTTTCAACAGAACACCCACCGGCTGGAAGACTTTGATAAGCCCCTAGCCCCCTATCTTGAGCCCCCTTTATCCTCTGAGCACGGCTCCGGTCATCGTTCTCGCCTGCGATCAAGGAGCAGGAGGCGTGCGCCCCTCGATCACCGGACCGGGGCGTTGGCTCCGCAGGCGCACGCCACCGTGAATGCGACGGTGTTCGGCGCGACCCGGGAATTGATTGCACCTTATTCAGCCATCATCATACACGGTGAGGTGAGTAAATACGTTTTTCAGGATATGCATCATGCTGTGTACATGTAGTAGCCTGGACGCTCCTCACTCTTCTAGTCTTCTCTCCTCTTCCATATGTAGAGCTGTAGTGTAAGCCCCAATCTAGCTAGACTCTATAGTACGTAGGGCGTAGACTTTTGGAAGGTGGATGCATCTAGCTTTCTATACCCACCGTCCATGCAGCCAATCACACTGCTTCCTCTCCCTAAATAGCTAGCCCACAGACAAGGAGAAGAGAGAGGGAGGGGTGTGCGTGCATGTCTATCGCTGTGTTGTGTAGTAGTTAAGGTAGTGGTGTGCCATTTGCTCATCTCCATCTTGTCACTCTGGCACATCTCTGTCTCTTCTCTTAAGTGTTAATAATGCCTTTGTTATTCGTGTCATGTATAGGTCGGCTATGTGTATAGGGGGCTTCAGCCCAAGGTTGTCAGGAGTTAAAATAACACAGATCAGTATATGGATCGTATAGAATCGGGTAAGATCGTACTCAAGATAGGGTAGGATCATGATCCTAACAGCAAACTATATCTGCATATATAAATTTTCATTTTAACTATTGCTAATTTAGGTTACAGTAGTTTAATTTGCTTTGTTTTGCTGTTTACATGTTGTTCTCTAAGGCAAAAAAAAAGTATTACCATTAATACATTGGATTTTAAATAATTAGTTTACCTAAAAATAATTTAAAAGGTTTAAAAATAAGCTTTATTGCATGTAAAATGAATAAGTGTACCCGAATTTATGAAACTAAATTTAAAAAAATATACTATAGTTTTGCTTGTCTGAAAACATAATTCAATTTTTATATAAAATATATACACTTTTAAAAATCTAAAGGAATCGTGATTCTACGATCCGATCCTGTTAAAACAAAAACGATCACACCAAAGATTGCGATCCTGACAATCTTGCTTCAGCCTGCAGAAGACTCTTGTTGGATCCATGCATGGCCAGCGCGCATGATCATAGATATGCATGAGGCTCTTGATGGATCCATGCCACTACTACAGAACAGACCTTTGGTCGGACTGCCAAATGGGCAATAGTCTCAGAGAAAATTGCGTCCGGGACCAAAAAGATCTTTAGTCCCGGTTTATAACACTAACCGGGACTAACAGTCCCCTGCCCAACGGCTCTGGTGGCAGGCTTTTGCAGGAGGGACATTTAGTCCCGGTTGGTGTTACCAACCGGGACTAAATGCCAACCTTTAGTTCCGGTTGGTACTACAATCCGGGACTAAATCTTTAGTCCCGGATTGTAGTATTAACCGAACTAGGTTGGCATTTAGTCCCGCTGGTAACACCAACCGACTAAATGTCCTTCTATTTATACTCTGCTTTGCTCGTCACAGAGCCGGAACGCCGCCGCCGCCGCGGACACGCCCGCCACGCTGTCACCACCGCCGAGCTGCTCATTCACTCAACCGTATTCACCGGCGTGTTCATGTAAGCTCCTCGATGCTAACCCCGCCGCCCATTATGAAAAATATGAAATGTGAAATTTGAATAATTTTTATATGTTATAAAATTGCCAATTAATTCATAAATGAAACTTTCATGATTTTTGTAGGCCACAATAAATTTCAAAAATCATGAAATTTGTTTTTCCACTAAGTTACACTGTGAACAGTCCATATAAAAATTTTAAGACTATTTGGACAAAGTTGAATTTATACCTATTTTATGCTTATTTATTTAATTATTATTCCATGAATTTTGTAGGCTAAATTAATGATCCAAAATTCTGAAAATTGTTTTGCCATCTAATTAGGCTATGAACTATCTGTACAAAAATTTTGGGATCAATCAAGACTTTTATTTTTACCTTATTTAATAATTATTTAAATAAATGAAAATGACTTTTACATGTGTTAGTTAGGTTAAGCTTTGAGGGTGTTTGATGAGATAAGTCTTATCTTATCAGATCCAACCTCTTGGGTAAAAATAATAAATATTAATTTTGTTTTAATAAATAAGTTTAATATTTAATTATTAAGTAATTTTTGGGTAGCCTCTATCATGTGTAATATCCGGGAAAAATTTGAAACTTGAAATTTAATTATGTGATATGTCATATAATGCAGACGATGATACGCCATTGGATGTACAATGCCGATCGCCGCCCAAAGAGTTCATTGATGGCGCATTATTTCTTAAGAGTGGCCGAGGCAAACAAGCTGATGGTTTCATGTGTCATCCATGTGCCCTGTAAGAATTTGAAGGAATATTCTAGCTCAAGGAGTCTTCACTCACACTTGTTGAAGTCGGGTTTCATGCCAAACTATATTTGTTGGACCAAGCACGAGAAACCAGGTTATAATGGAAGAAGGTGAAGAAGAACAATTGACCCTAACGACATTATTGCTCAATACGGTGACTTCGATGATACCGCAATGGGCTAAGTCAAGAAGAGGCAAAGCGTAAGACACACTCGCCAAGATGATGCTCTTGGTGATGTCATTCGTGATGCACAAAGAGATTGCGAAAGTGAAAAGGAGAAGGCTAAGTTTGACCGCATGCTAGAGGATCACAAGAAATTACTATACCCGTCCGCCAAGATGGGCAAAAAGTTGGGTACAACATCGAGTTGCTACAATGGAAGGCATGTAATGGTGTATCCGACAAGGCATTTGGGCAATTATCAAGATCCAAAAAGATGCTTCCAAGCCTAACGAATTGCCCGCCACTACGCACGAAGCAAAACAGTCGTCGCCTTTGGGATTAGAAATCCGTAAGATACATGCATGTCCTAATGATCGCATCTCGATCGTGGCAAGGACTACGAGAATTTGGATGAATGCCCCGTATGCAAAGCGTCGCGTATAAGATCAAAGAGATGACCTCGCGATGTTGAGGGCGAAGAACGCCCCAGAAGAAAATCCTCGCCAAGGTTATGTGGTATGCTCCTATAATACCACGCTCAAACGTCTGCTCATAAACAAGGACCATGCAAAGTTGTCGCGATGGCACAAAGAAGACCGTAAGGTAGACAACATGTTGAGACACCTCACGATGGGTCCCAAAGTGGAGAGCAATAGACAGAGAATTCCTGAGTTTGCAGATGACGCAAGAAACCTAAGGTTCGCTTTAAGCACGGATGGTATGAATCCTTTTGGGGACCAGAGCACTAGTCATAGCACTTGGCCTCACATTTATGTATCTACAACCTTCCTCCATGGTTATGCATGAAGCGAAGTTCATTATGATGCCGGTGCTCATCCAAGGCCCGAGGCAACCCGGCAACGACATCGATGTTCACCGAGGCCATTAGTTGAGGAACTCCTTCTTTATGGAGCAAACCAGTGTACGTGTGGGATGAGTACAAACAGAACACTTCGACCGCGAGCATTGTTGTTCAGAATAATCAATGATTGGCCCGCTCTAAGTAATCTTTCAGATGCATAAACAAGGGATACAATGCATGCACACAATGTTTTGATGACATTGACAAGATATATTTGAAAAATGTCGAAGGTCGTGGTACCTTGGCCATCGCTGCTTTCTTCCTATGAATCACCAACTAAGAAAGAAAGGCAAGCATTTTAACGGTAAGGCGTAACACCGAACAAAGCCTCGCAACCGAATCGGGAGGATGTACTTGATATGGTCAAGGATGTGCAAGTAGTCTTTGAAAGGGACAAGGCAAATAACCTGTTCGAAGATGCTAAGGGACACGCACCCATGTGGAAGAAGAAGTCCATATTTTGGGAGCTACCCTATTGGCAAGTCCTAGAGGTCCGCAACGCGATCGACGTGATGCACCGACAAAGAATCTTTGTGTGAACTCGCTAGGATTCATGGATGTGTATGGAAAGTCTAAGGATTCACTCAAGCACGACAGACTTGCAGCAAGCATGAAAGAACGAGACAACTCGCATCCAGAGAAGACAGACGATGGACGCCATTACTTAAGACTCGCTAGCTTCACTCTTAGCAAAGAAGAGAAGGAAAGCATGTTTGAATGCCTAAACAAAGATCAAGGTCCCATCCGATTCTCCTCCAATATAAAGCGATAATAAATGTGCCGAGAAGAAATTCCTACACTTAAAGTCCCATGATCGCCACGTGCTTATGACGCAATTGCTTCCGGTTGCTTTAAGAGGAATTCTACCTCCACATGTACGTCCGCCACCGTGAAGCTATGTGCATTCCTCAATGCAATTTCTCGTAAGGCAATCAATCCAATGGAACTAGCTACTCTACGTAATGATGTGGTTCAATGTCTTGTCACTTTGAGTTGGTGTTCCTCCATCCTTCTTTAATATCATGACACACCTCCTAGTTCACCCGGTCAAGGAGATTAATATTCTCGGTCCCGTGTTCCTACACAACATGTTCCCTTTGAGAGGTTCATGGAGTCCTCAAGAAATATGTTCACCAAAGTGTTTCGGCCGTAAGGAAGCATCGCCAAGGGCTACGGGACAGAGGAGGTCATTGAGTTCGTGGTTGACTTCATTCCCGACCTTGACCCGATTGGTGTTCCCGAATCGCGACACGAGGGGAGACTTAGTGGAAAGGGAACACTAGGGAAGAAAACATATATCGGCACGGGGACGATTATTTCAATAAAGCGCACTACACGCTTCTTCAAAACTCCTCCGTGGTGGAGCCGTATGTCGAGGTACACAAGGAGTTCCTACGATCCCAGCCTGTGGAAGAATGAAGCTTGGATTAGGCGCCATCACATGGAAACTTTCAATGGTTGGTTGCGTAAAAGAATGTCGTGGTGATGACAATATTGATGAGCAATCAGATTTGTTGGCTAGGCAACCATCGTGGCACATCCTCACGCATAAAGGGTACGAGATAAATGGAAATACATTTTACATCGTAGCCCAAGATAAAAGGAGCACGAACCAAAACAAAGGTGTCCGCATAGATGCCATGCACTCCAAATGGAAAGAGGCAAACATATTATGGCCGATAGAGGAGATTTGGGAACTAGACTACGACCTAATTTTAAAGTCCCTTTGTTCCAAAGGCAATGGGTGAAGATGACCGAGGCGGGTAACAATGACAAGGAGTATGGAATGACAACAAAGGACCTCAACAATATTGGGTACAAAGACGAACCATTCGTCCCTGTCACGATGTGAATCAGTGTTCTATGTGAAAGACATGTCTACAAAACCCAAGAGAGGGAAAACTACGACAAATCAACCAATGAGCTAAAACGCCACATAGTTCTTTCAGTGAAAAGAAACATCGTGGGAATTGAGGACAAGTCGACAAGTCAAGATTATGAAAGGGATGACCGAATCCCGCCTTCAAGGTGACCAAAGACCCAAGCATCCCGCTAAATGCCGAGGATACTCCATGGTTACTGATGATCATAACCAAGGGTCATACGTCAAGAAGAAGTTCACCATCGTGCCCGCTTGATATATAGTGATGTTTAATAAATAGTGTGTATTAGAGATTTTATGTAATAATTGTAACTTCGATGTTTCTATCATATTTTTCTTGTTTTTATCGTTTCAAATGAAATTCCCAAACTTGTGGTTTGAGCCCTTCATTTTGTTTATAGTTGGCTCTTCAATTCCCAACTTGTGGTCACTATAAAAGTCGCTTGAAATGTCAATAAGATAAAAGGAAATGCAACTATTATTTTTAAAAATTTATGCCTAGTATTTAATTTACTATGCATTTAACAAGAATTAGCATATTTATACAAATAAACTTAATACAAAACCCAAACTGTGGAAAACTGGCGGAATCGATAGTGGGACCTTTAGTCCCGGCCAGACACGCTCGACTAAAGGTGAAAACTGTATGGAAAATATATCCTCACAAGAAGACCTTTAGTCCCGGTCAGAAACCACCCGGACTAAAGGTCAAGCCTTTAGTCCCGGTTCAGATACCAACCGACTAAAGACCTTTAGTCCCGGCTAGTAATACCGCCGACTAAAGGTCGACCTTTAGTCCCGGTGGGTTTACGCCCGACTAAAGGTCTTTAGTCCCGCTGGTAATACTAACCGACTAAAGGACCCTCAAGATTTAAGCAACCCCTGCACCCGAGCCCCTGCCTTCCTCGCCGCCTCTCTCGCTGCCCTCGCCTCCAGTCGCCGCTAAGCTCCTCCCCGCGCCGCCTGTGGCTCCATCGCCGCCTCCTCAGCACCCCTCCACCGCCGGTGAGCCTCCCCTTCTCCCCGTGCCCTAGCTTTCTCCCTCTCTTTTCCTCCCCGCCACGCCGCCCAACCGCCCCTGCACTCCGAGCCTCCTCCCCGATGCCCCGTGGATCGGTTTCGTGTTGTATGAATTTTGTGATTGAGCAATGCATGATTTTGTGTAGGTCCATGGATTCATAAATGTCCGGATTCGGATTATTGATTCGTAAATGTAGTAGTTCGTAAATGGATGTATGGATCTTTCGTTGAATTCATGATTGAGCAATCTATCGCTTTGTCTAGCTACATTATACATTCTCGATGTATGGATCTTTCGTTGTACATTCTCGATATATGAATTCTCAAGGAATTGTTGAATGGAAAATGGTTTCTTTGGCACAACTGCTGTTGATGTATTGGTTCTTTTCTCGTAAGGTCTTGGTTTGAAGTTCAAATAGAGTAGCACCTATCATTCACATGTCCAATTACATGTCGGGTCAGCCGAAATGATTGTATACATCAAGATAGTCAAAGCTCATAACTAAATATGGTTTCGTGGTTGATCAATTTCGTTCTTGAATGTAGTTTTATGTTCTTGCAATGTAATAGATCTTGTATGCACTATTCGATATTATTGTATAAATTAAGTTGAGTGCTCTTGTGTTTGTGGAAGTAACATATGTGCATGCTATGTTGTCCTCGGACAAGCATCTGGATGTGTTGACAACGATTAAAGTCCATATTTGCTCAAATACGAGAAGAATTGCGCAAATAAGAGATCGATTCGTAATTACCATGATTGGCATTTTTCATGTTTTTAGAAGTGTTATGTTTGTCGGATATTGAGAAGTGTCATTGACCGACACTTCTCACGCATAGCCCATGTGATTCAAACATTTCAACTAAAATGTGAAATCATTGTCATGGCTAAATTTTTGACACAAAAGCATGAGTAACGCTTTGATGACTCACGATCATTCAATCAAAGCTATCCAAATGTTGTTGATGTTCAATTGCCGTGTTATTAGTGGGTTAGATAAGTTGTTGATGTTCAATTGCCGTGTTATGTTTTCATATAGTAACCTTCAAGAGATAGATCTGCATTTCTCCGCAGAGAGACGACGACACAAAGACTAAACCCTGCGGCGAGCCCTCTTTTGTTTTTCTTTGTCGATGCATGTCACGAACCGCACGCCACTTGATGCTAAATCATAACCCGATCACGAACCGCTCTAACGCCCTACACATATATTTGCGTAAATGGTCGATTCGAATGACAACATGGACGATGCCATGATGGAAATTATCAACAATGACGCCTTACAAGGTGCCCAATTCAAGGTGATGACAACAATCAAGAAGCGTATGACGGAGTCAAGATTTTGCCGATTATGAAGATGAGCAAGACAATGTCGGGCGAGGTCTATCTACAATCTCTTATGTATACATGAAATTCGAATAATTTCATTTGTCGTAAATATATTTATTTAAATCTTTGTGTTTCTACATTCGTAGCCCTCCGGATCGACGACAACAACGGGAAGAGTAGAAATGTACGAGGCCCAAGAAGCCGCTGGAGGGTCGGTTCATTCTCTCGAATTCGAGGAGGATACAGCAAAGTACTTGGACCACATGCACGTAAATTTGTCACCATCGTGGGTACCTTGTAAGGGACAGATCCCGACATGCTCGTGAATGGAAGCAAAAGAAAGTTGCTTCTCATATTAGTTTTGTCTCCGATCGTGACAAGGCACTAGTTTGGCAAGATGTCCTTCAACATTTCGCGCCGATATGTAAGATGAAGCTTTGAAGGAGAGAGTTAGGAACTGGCTATGAAGAAGATGGCCACACAATTCCAAAGGTTGGAAGAAGAAATTGTACAACACATTTATCAGAAGAACTCGACGCCAGATTTCAACACTAAGGCCTACGCTGTTGAGGCCGCTTTGGGATGAGTTTGTACAGCTCAAGACATCGAAGAGGGTGAGGCACGGTGAGAAGGAACCAACAGAATGCCCGACAAAGCAATACCACCATCACTTGGGATCGTGGCTACAGGAGTGCCATTCCTAAGTGGGAAAGAATGGAACGGAGATTCTTGCCAAGGATCGAACCAGATCAATCAACCGCCCGAGCGTGCTAAGTATTGGTTTTTCGGTCATGGGGAAGCTCGACCTAGAGACCGAAAGATAGTGTATGGCGAAAACTCCAAAGAGCAGCAGAAAGATTTGCTTATGCTCGAGGTTTACCGAGAGTGGCAGTGGCACCAACAGAGATAAGGATGAGCCGACATACGCCGGAGAGTATCGAACACTGTGGGCGAACAAGAGGCTATGGGGAGGTGTCGGGAGCATGCTTTCCTAAAGACAAAGCCACCTATAGAAGCCGCCAGAGAAAGAAGTACGAGGAGGCAGAGCGGATGCGCAGGATGGAGGAAATGGTTCATGAGTCACGGAAGTGGCTCGTGAAGCAAGAGAGCGAGAAAAACACTTGAAGCCAAAATGAATGCGAAATCAAAAGGCAAGTGCAGATAGCAAGAAGTTCCATCCAAAGGCAAACCGATCGAGCCGGAGTCAACATCACCCCTAATCGCTTGAAAAGCGCTGCGCCTCCACGGAGGTGCCAAGTGATTCAAGATGACGCAGGTCGCGCTTCCTCGTGGATGACATCACCGATCCTCTCACGACATGTGAGCCGCACATTCCAGAGGGAATGCCACACCATGGTGGCTATCGGTGTTGTATCTCGACGACCCTACGAAGACACCAAGATGCCATGGGGCATTAATACCTCCCGGATATGCTAGCGCCTCTGTGGATAGAGTTGTGAAAGGTAAAAGCAATGTGCCTCTTGACATTGAAGGAGGTGATGGGGAGAAGACTTTAGGAGAAGTGAGAAGACATTCATATGTTGGCGCAAGCGCTATATCATTATTCCTAGGGCGCCACCTCCTCCTCCTCAACAACTTAACCCTAGGTGCGATGAAAGTGAACGAACCATTTTTTCACTAATTATGTATTGGCTTAAATAACGGTTTACTCATACCACGTTGTTTTCACAGCAGTAACCTCCCCAACCTAAGTCCAATTATCCATTCACCACCGGTCACAGTGTGTTGGGCGATGACAATGAAGTGGAAGACACGGCCGCATCCCCACCGCCCCATCGCCGCACGGCGGCTCCAACGCCGACACCGCCGCCCATCGCTTCCACGGCTGGCTCCAACGCCGCCATCGCCCCATCTCCTCCACGGCGGGCTCCAACGCCGCCACGGCCGCTTCCATCGCTTCCACGGCGGCTCCAACGCCGACACCGCCGCCCATCGCTTCCACGGCGGGTTCCAACGCCGCCATCGCCCCATCGCTTCCACGGCGGCTCCAACGCCGCCATCGCCCCATCGCTTCCACGGCGGCTCCAACGCCGACACCGCCGCCCTCCGCCAAAGAAGAGGCGCACCACAAACGGGCGCTGGCCCCACCGCCAAGAAGAAAGCCTCGTGGAGAACACCACTATTTCTAAGACGATTAAACTTTCCTATGAGAAGACCGCCGAGGAAATAGATGCTTCGTTGAAAACAGATGTGGACGCTTTTCACGAAAGTCAAGGCTAAAAGTGAAGCGGCGAAACTCGAGAAGCCGACTTCTTCGACGCCCGTAAGTTCTAAGGCAAAGGGTGGACGCCACCGTAAAAGTTACGCCATGCTCGTAAGGATTCGCCACTATCGGACTATGACCGCACTCTCACCAAGTCAATTGAGGAGGCGAAGAAGAAAGAGAAGATAGCACGGAAGGGTGTTGCACACCGGGAACAATCACAACAATCAATTGCCCCGCTAGTTATTGGGAATGAATATGGTTCAAACACGAACGCATAGAACAGATATACTGAAATGTGCATTTGGATCAACTTGATGAATTTTTCATGAAATCGGTCTAAGCATTTCCTAATGCTCATGGAGCACACATCAAAAGTGCTCCTAAGTTGATCATTGGAAGAAGGAATATGTATATGGCAAGAGTCTATACAACCCCGAGAAGCTCATCGAACTTCAGACACAAATGTACTTGTTAAACAAGTGGTACATGGCGGCGTGTCGCGTAAAAGCGGATGACTATATTTGCGCTAAAATTAGAAACCATCATTACTTCCGTATGGATGACATTATAATGGTTCGCTTTAATGAGTTACACCACTATGCCACATGAACGCCTAGACAAATCTCTCATCACCGCTTTTGTCTCAGACGTGATTCTTTCTTTTAATAATCTCACTCTAGCATATGTATATGTATAAGTAATTATCCTCACACTAGCTAGCATGTCTATACATATGCAGAGACATGATGAGAGACCTCACACGAGAAACGACAAGAACATTGGTTTCGTTGATCCATATATCGTATTCAAGGACCCAAACACTCCCTACGATCAATGGAGACCTCAAACGGAGAGGAATTTCCTGAGGTTCTTGATCAACCAAAAGAACAAAAGATTTATACTCTTCCCTACAACTTTGGGTGAGTGTTGTTATCGTGTGCACATTTTACTTTACTTACTCAATCCAACATAAAGATATATATGTTGACTCTATAAACAAATGCAATTTTCATCGATACCGATTGTCTTCGATCTCTCCGACGGTCATTTGCTAATCTATGACTCGTTGAGAAAACCGCAGAAGATTACCAAGATATGATAGACATTATCCAGGTAACTTCGATCTTTAAATATTTATTCCTCGCTCTTTAACTTGCAATAGTTAATTAACGATCCAATTATTGGGCGTGGTTTGGGCTTGGTTCGCTCAACTACACCGTCCGGATCCGAAAGCGCCACTTCCCGATCCACACCGACCGGATGTAAGTTGTACTAGCTCCCGCATCTTTGCCTTATCATGCTTCACCACGCACGGATGACGAGAGTAATCTTTTATATCGCATGTGGGTTCTACTACACCACCGTGCAACAATTTGTGTGGATACTACGCTTATGAAGTTCCTCATGGTGTATGCAAAAGAACCCATCTACAGATGCGTAAAGTACGAATAAGTATATATAATAAATCCATTTTATTTATTTGTTGCTATTAAATAAATCTTATGTATATTAATACTTTTCGCTTAATGCAAATTGAAGGAGATATGGTTGAAGGAACAGTGTTGGATATGGACCGCCTCAAAGGAATTCAAGAGACAATCGCAGATTTCTTAATGAGCATGTCCTCAAGCCCTAAGACCGAAGTTCTACTTTAACCTGTGATGAACAATTGAAGCCAAACCAGATTTAACATTTGTATGACATTTAAGTGGAGGACAACATTTGTGTTGTAAATACCAAGGATGCATGAATAATGTTGTAAATTTTATGTGCATATATATATATATATATATATATATATATATATATATATATATATATATATATAGCTCCATAATATATATAGTTTCATACTTTATTTGTGTGTAATAATGTTCCAAACTAAATTATATGTGGGCGATACATATATTAGCAAATAAGAATACGATTTGAAAACCTAATGTAATTTTAAAACCAAAATCAATAATGAATTGAAATGGAAACAAAAAGAAAAAATTTAGTCCCTGCTGGTAATACCAACCGATTAAAAGGGCCATCCCCGTGGCTCAACCTCAATGGATTTTAGTCCCTGCTGGTATTACCAACCGACTAGTTGTCGTTTTAGTCCCGGCCCGGGACCCGGACTAAAGGTGAGACATTTAGTCCCGATTTCCTAGTCCCGGCTCTATAACCGGGACTAGAGGCCCTTTAGGCCCGGGACCAAAGGTCTGTTCTGTAGTAGTGTGCATGGCCTGCGCACATGATCATAGATATGCATACATGTACGTAATGGATGTCAGATGTGCTTTGAGATTGACGAGGTACGTTGCATGCATTATATGAGAATTAATTCATGGTCAGCATTTTGGCATGAGATGAGGCCGAAAATATCAGCTTGCCAGCTCATTTGTTTGACTTGGATGGGAATCTAGACCTAATTGAGATTACGTATATATTGTTTCCTATGCGCACATGCAATTTATCATGTTTGACATCAATACCATATTAGCAACCGACCACCGGTTTTCCAAAATCTGGTCTAGACCAATGTCAAAATCTCAGAAAATCATACCGGCCATTAGCATTTCTGAGGACAATATAAAATCTCATCAAAGTTGTATGTTTTTGGAATATAGAGGATCATTTGATTCAATATTAGTTTAGGCGTAGTCAACCTAAATGATTATTCACACACGAAAGATGAAGACTGCCCCTTCATTTCTGCTAAAAACATGTGATTTTATAGTACAAACCTAAAACTAGCTTACTGTAAATTTCCTAAGAACAAGAATGCTCAACTATAGCGAGTGTACCAGAAAATTACCCGATGGGAATCCTCCGCCATTTTTTAGCTTTATGTTGCAGTAATGTTTTTATGAGGACATTTACACTTCAAATCATATTACACATTTAGCATCTAAATGTGTCAAATAGCATGGCAAATAGGCAATGATTTCTTTAGGATGGCACCTCCCTAGTACTGTACAAAGGCCAAATGGGCATTGTTTTTTTTTTCCTTTTTGGAGTGATGTACCCAGGGTTCAAAATTTCGATCGATTTTCACCGAAAATTCAAAATCGGTTATACCAGACCCCCCTTGTAAATTTCCAACCAGGAAAAAAATCGGGTTCGCTAGGTTTTTTTTGTCCAATATATAGGAAATTTGTGACCATATGCGATGCATGTGCCGTGGTGGAAACACCCTTAGCCTTTGAGAAGTGAGGTTGTTGGTTTAACCCTTGGTTTTGTACTATTTTCTGTAACTTTTGTTTTAACTTCAAAAAAAAAATCAAATTTTGATTTAAAATTTAGGCCGATTTTTTTATTTTTTGCCAAACCGGCCCTACCGGACCCCCTCACCCCCACCACGTTAAAAATATTTGAACCGGTTACTCAAACCCTGATGGTGCCTCCCTAGCTAGTACTGTAAAACAATCCAAATAGGCATTGATTATTATTTGCGATGGTATCTCCCTACTGTAAAACATCTCAGACTTTAATATGTGTCATTCTGAAATCAAGTTGAGTTTCAAAACATGATATGAACTACTTAACATATGCTAATTGTAGTCAAGAATTTCAATTTCTTTTATATTACTGTTAAGCTGGTAAGGAATAGGAAAAATATAGAAGGCAAATAAATATTCTTTTATCTTGTATGGTAGGTTAGGTTGGCTAGTGTTTGAACCTATCATTGTCTGTTTATTCCATTGTCAGATGTGTGCATGATTATGCCAATGAAAAGTTTTTTTTTTTAAAAAAATCTTTCTTGCAAAATTGACCAAACCCCTAATAATTAAATAGAGAAAAAGGAAGGAAACTTCGGGTGTAAGCATTTTCTTGCTTGCAACTTGCAAGCTATGTGAATAGGATCAAGAAAATTGAAGCCTTTGCCCAGATAAGTGAGATGCCACACCATTTGGACTAGCTAATGTTTGACTCGGATTAATTTTGTTTGCAATTTTTTTTATCTTAAATTAAGCTAATTAATCTACATGTGTGTACAATACGTACACACGTACGAAAGCCTGGTTGATAAATGTTAAAGCTTACTCCAGCAACATGATGTATATGAACCTAGGTAGGATATGCAGAGAGGTTGTGTAGCTAAGATAGGATGTTACGTCCATCCCTGCAAGCACAACAATGGCCGTGCATGGCAGCAAAATAAATGCATGCTCGCTATCATACGTACAGCAGCAACAGAAGAAATGGTCCATTCTTTGATCTCGTGCCTATTTTTTCCTTCCTACACATGCACTTACCATGGTCAAAGGCCCACACTATATAGGCCGGGTTTGGAGCAGGAGAAGAGCCCGGTCGTATGTTTCGTTTATGCTGTGTCGTGGTGTCAGATTCGGATTTTATAAATTTAATTTTTTTTGTAAAAATATTGTATTATGTTTTGGATCAGTAAACTGATACATCACTGAATCATTTCATACACGATGTAAACTGAACCAAACATTATATTACAGACATCAAAGTCACATAGACCATATCGGGTCGAGTTTTATATTAAGGGCCGAGCAGACCAAATGATTACACTATAAAGATAGCAAAAGCGGTAGTGGAAGCAAAAGGATAGAGCGCATCTCTCAACAGGCAAGCGACTAGGAAAACCCGTATGCGTCCGATATTAACTAAAGACTTGAATAATATTTGATGCACGCAAGCACCATCAGAGTCAGCTAGACTGAGGCGAGACCCAGACTAAACGAACTACACTACTCTTCATCATCTCTAGGGCCTCCAACTTCGGGATCCTCATAGTTTGTGTAGTTTTCATGAGTTCCTGCTTCTGAGGGTTTGAGAGAAAGAGCGAGGATGAACACAACTTTCTTGCTCGCGAGCCAACATAAAGAATGTAGTAATGATACATGCAAGGCTTAACAATGATGGTTTGGGTTCTTTTACTTGCTAAAATCAGCGTTTTCAATTACAATATTTAGATATTCCCATGACGCAATAGTTTAACCAAATCTCATTATTAAAAAGAGATATTGTGTAATAGTTATAACGACGAAGGCTACCTCCACCTATGCTTACATTTTGAGTGGAGTCACCTGCACATATTAACATCACTGGATACGACGACCTAGGAAAAATCCACACCACATGCTAGGTAAGCCCAACACAACAATCATCCCACCCACAAAGTATTATAAATAGAACTAACTCTTATAAGTTCCCATGCCTGCCCTTGACCGTGGGCACGACTGTTCGAATAGTTTATACTCTGCAGTAGTTGTACATCTTTACCCACAAGAGATAATTATCTTGATATGTACACACGTTTCCTTAGACATGTGAATCAAGGGGAGATTACCACAAGGCCTTTACAATGCCTCCCTCAATATTTGTTACACTCGCTAAGGTTTCACCTGAGAAGGGTTACACCCCCACACCTGCATCAACCCTTACCCATACCACCTCTTGCGCCGTCTTAACGACTTTCGTCGTGCACCCCGACCCATCGCCGCGAAGTTTTACGGTGTCGCGAGTTATCTACCTAGTGCAACTCGTACTAACAGATATAAATTATTTAGCCAGGTCGACACCATTATAGACTTGCGGTTGTACTGTTTTACAATGGGAGGTCAACACATGATTAAGTCCTTAGGGTTATCTGGGTGGTACATACGACATTCAATCAATCCAACATTCCATGGGCTACATTAGCACCCACAATCATACCATCCACCATACCAGCCGCCGAGAAGGGGTAATAGCAGTTATTAGGGTTTTTAAGGGGCAAAATACATTAACTCAACCATCTCAGTCATTTGTCCAAAATGACTTTCCAAATCCAATTTTATGATTTTAAGAGATGATGATTAGGGCATTTAATGCCCCGGCACTTAAGCAAAACTAGCATGTCGCTTAAGTACAACATATAACTAGTAATTACCACATAGTTATTGGGGTGACATGGAATAATGGATGCAGTTGCCAAAGGATGATATAATAATTAATTAATCATCAAATGGGTATTTAATTACCTTAAAGTTTAACATACATTTTCTTAAAGATTTAAAGCATGCAATTTTGGTAGTTGAAAGGAATATAATTTGGTAAAATGTATATTCAAAATGATCGAAGTATTGACTCGCCTAGATTGAAGGGGAGAGAGTCTTGAAAGTCTTGTGCTTGGTCAAACTTGAGAGACCATGTGAGAAGTGTCCCCATGCGAGTGATGAGTATTTGACGCTGTTGTTGAAAAGTTTGTGATTTGATTCACTGCCGTTGAGCTGCTGCTGCCGTGTTTCTGTTCTGTACGGAACTTCCGCCCTGGGTATGCGGAAGTACCGATAATCGGAACTTCCGGCCTGGGAAAGCGGAACTTCCGATTATCCTGAGCAATGTGTTCTGTTTTGGTTTGGTGCGGAGCTTCCAGCCTGGGAGCGGAACTTCCGCCTTGGTGAAATCGGAACATCCGTTTGTGCGCAGAACTGAGCAATGAGTGCACAGTTTTGATTTTGAGTTGTGTATGAGTTTGAGTTAAATGCAAATGATGATTCTATTATATCGAGCAATGCTATGTGATGTGTTTCTTATCTGTGCTGGTTGCAGGGCATCGAGGCAAAGTCGTGGCGAGACACGTGGAGACCGGACTAGACGCAGGCAGCGTTGAGGTCAGAACGATCAAGGTGTGTCGAAGACGGCGTGCACTCGAGACGGTTGCAAGTCGTGGACAACAAGGAATGCGGGACCTTCCAAAAGGTGCACGAGGGGCGAAAGGGTAATTTCGCAAGGCGGCACAAGTGGAAGCGGGATCCGTTAGGGTTTAGCTGGCGTAACGGGTTGGAGACCCGTTAGCCAAGGGCTATAAATAGAGGTGAACCCCTGGTTGTTTTGGTGACTTTTAGAGAGAGAATTAGGGTTAGCTTTTTCTAAAGAGCCTTTGGAGAGGTTGTTTTGCTTTGTGGCTTTAGTTGTTGAGATGGAGAGAATGAACTGAATTTCTTGTAATCATTCCTCTATGTTTGCCTCTGTAATCTTTGATTCCGAGAAATGAAATCTCTGATGTTTGTTTATTTGAGTATGCCTCTTTTCTTCTCTCTGTTCTCGTGTTGAATATCTAGGGTTTTGGTAGAACTCTTGATTTCTCTTGTGAGATGGCATGAAACTTGATATCTAGAATCTTATGGACATTGCTAACATATCCTCAAAGTTTCATAAGCCGAGAATCTAAGAATCTTGCGAATTTTGGTTTTTGGTCTCTCTTGCCAAATATTCAAGAAATCTGATTTTACTTTGATTAATGGATCTTTGTCTGCGATTCCTTCTCAATGAGGTCAAGGTGTTGTTTAGGATGATGTCCTGTGAGACTTGACCCGAGAAGAGTAGCAATCTTTGAGTATTTCGGATTTTTGGAAATTTCCAGTACGTGTTGTTCTTACATTCGAACAATCGGAACTTCCGATTTTACAGTGAATCGCCGCTTCGAACTTCCCCATCGAAGACCGAACTTCATGATCTTGGAACTAAAGCAGGGATAATCGGAACTTTCGATTACCAACAGAACAACCCAGATTTCTTTTCCGTTTCTGGCTTTGGTTCATTTCTCTTATCTTGATTATCTGTGGGTATTGTTTATCAGTATGAATACTTAAGAGGGGAAGATCTTAATTTTTAAGGCACCATTCACCCCCCCTCTGTTACCATTTGGTCCTTCAAAACTGGAGATCTCGTGCGTTATAACGGAGGAGAACAAAGCTTCTGAAGTTTTGGCTTTGAGTACTGCTGGTTCCATGTAATGTTCGTTTCGAGTACCGTGACTTCGAGTATAGTTCATTTCGAGTACTATTTGTTTTGAGTACCACTGACTTCGAGTACTGATCACTTCGAGTTGACACGGTCGGAGGGAGGTCTGACTGCACAACATAGTCGGAAGGGGTTTTGACTACTTGAAGTAGTCGGAAGGAGCTTCGACTACACGACGTAGTCAGAAGGAGCTCAGACTACGTGACTACATGTGGTCGGAAAGGGTATCGACTGCACGTAGTCAGAAACGGTTTCAACTACAAGTGGTCAGAATGGGTATCGACTACATGTGATCGAAAAGGTTATCGACTACATGTGGTCAGAAGGATTATCGACTACATGTGGTCGAAAAGGGTATCGACTACATGTGGTCGGAAGGGGTATCGACTACATGTGGTCAGAAAGGGTATCGACTATAGGTGGTCGGAAAGAGTATCGACTACATATGGTCGGAAAGGGTTTCGACTAAAAGTTGTCGGAAAAGGTTTCGACTACAAGTGGTCAGGATGAGTTTCAACAACGCAGCATGGTCGGAAGGAGTTCAACAACGCGGTGTGGTCTGAAGGACAAGAGAGAGAACATGGCACGGAGAAGGGAGCTTACCACGGCAAAGAGGGAGGTCGGAGGAGGTCAACGGGACGATGAACGGCGATGGAGGAGCTCGCGGTTGGAGGCGAAGAAGGATGACAATGATTGGTCGTCCGGGACTAAAGGAGGAGAGGCAATGCAGCGGCTCCTGCAACGCAAAACTGAAATTGAGTGATGGGATTGCTTCAAGGAGCTATGGGGCACTAATTGATGTGGGTAGAAGAGGGGGCTGCTCTAGTGCAGCGAGAACCGAAATGAGGCACGCGTCGGCTTGAACTCAGAGCTCGGGGCTTCAACAAACCACAACAACACAAGCGGGAGTGGAGGAGTTGGGTGGGAAGGAGGTGAAAGCGGGCTGCTAGGGGCTCGTTATAGTCGAAGGGGAGGGACTGAAGAGCCGCTGGAGACTCGGAGGCACGCGGGTTCCTGAGGCAGTCGTGGGAACTCTGGGCGGAGAGGATGGGGGTGCAGGAAGGCGTAGGCGGGTGCAGCATGGGGAGGTGACGGGAGCGATGACTCGGGCGGGCCGAAGCAGGTGGTGGAAGCGACAACGTGCAAGGAAGTGGGAGTGGAGCTGATCTCATAGCGATGGCAGAGGCGACACGAGAAGTTGGGCATCGCAGACGTCGAGCGATGAGGAGGCAGGGTGCTGGAGTCCACGGGCAGGTAGAGCAGGCGGCAGAAGGGGGTGGAGCAAAGGAGTGTGTTGTAGTCAATGGGAGCTGGTGTGGTGGCAGGGCACTGGGCGCAGGCTGGCGGGTGGACGATCCGATCGATTAGACAGGACGAGGCAAGGGAGGTTGCCGGAGTCAAGGTGGTAGAGGGAGCAGGTGGGGGCGACGCAGGCGAGGCGGGCGCTGGGCCAGGGGGGAAGGGGGGGGGCTTGGCCCGGCTGGGCCGAAAGGGAGAAGGAGGAGGATGCGCCGGGGAAAGGAAGAGGGGGAGGTGGGCTGAGCATAGGAGGAGAAAGATGGGTCGACCCAAGGGGAGAGAAAGTGGGATGAGCCCAAAGAGAGGGGTTTTTGAATTTGAGGTAGAAACTAGAGATTTTGAAAATACAACTTAAGTTGAGATAAGTTTTTGAAACCCACCAACAAAAGTAATTACTATTTATAATCCGAAAATAGACTATTACAAACCTACCCACCTTAAACAGAATCTCAACCTCGAGATTCGAGCTACTCCGAGAACAGGGACAAAAAATCCAAATTGAGCTGGTCTTCGCGCTCCCAGGTGGCTTCTCTTTTTGAATGATTGCTCAATTGAACCTTGCAAAGGCGAATGATCTGCTGTCTGGTAAGCTTCTCCACAACGTCGAGAATCTTGATCGAGTGTTCTGGATAAGTTAGATCTTTCTGAAGTGCGATGGTTTCGACAGGAGTCTGCTCTTCAAGTACTTTGAGATATTTCTTGAGTTATGAGACGTGGAACACGTTGTGGATGTCTGACAGGCTTTCTGGTAATTACAGTTGATAGGCCAATTCTCAATGCTTGGCGGCAATTTGGAATGGGCCGATGTATCTTGACGTTAGCTTGCCTTTCACTTTAAATCTTCGGATTCCACAAAGCGGTGATACCTTGAAATACACATTATCCCCAACTTCAAAGGTCAACTCCCTTCGACGGTTGTCGGCATAACTCTTCATACCGCTTGAAGGCGGTCTCTGATCAGTCAAACTTTCTTTTCTGCTCTCTGCGCGCTTGAAGGCGGTCTCTGATCAGTCAAACTTTCTTTTCTGCTCTCTTGAGGGTATTTGGAAGACATAACCTTCTCCTGACTTTGACCAATGCAGAGGAGTTCTGCATTTTCTACCATAGTTGGCTTCAAATGGTGACATCTTCATACTCGACTGAAAACTGTTGTTGTAGGCGAATTCTGCATACAGTAGATATTTCTCCCATTCTACGGTAAATTCCAAGGCATAAGCTCGAAGCATGTCTTCCAGGATATAATTTACTCTTTCTATCTATCCATCAGTCTGGGATGATATGTCGTGCTGAAAGCAAGATGTGTTCCAAGTGTATCATGCAGACTATCCCATAAATGCGAGGTGAACTAAGAACCTTGATCCGAGACTATCCTCTTGGGTACTCCATGTAGACACAAAATATGAGCCATATATAACGCAGCAAATTTGTCTGCTTTGTAGGTGGTCTTCACAGGGATGAAATGGACGACTTTCGTTAATGTGTACACTATGACCATATCGAATCACATCCGAACTTGGTTCTTGGCAGACCCGTAATGAAATCCACTCCAACTTCTTTGCATTTCTATTGAGGGATTTGTAGCGGTTGAAGCAATCCTCCGGGTCTCTGGTGTTCTGTTTTGATTCGCTAGCACACATCGCAACAGGCTACAAACTCGGCGATGTCTCTTTTCATTCGCGACCACCAATACAGAATCTTCATGTCTAGATACATCATGGTGTTGCCTGGGTGCAGTGTGTAAGCTGACCTATGGGCTTCTTTCAGTATCAAATCCTTGAGTTCCTTCTTGTGATGAACAAAGAGACATTTCCTATACTATAAGACTCCTTGCGGATCTTTAATCATCTTGGGGGCTTTTCCTTTGGTTATGAGGTCTTTAAATCTCTGGACTCCAAGCCGTCCTTCTTGAGCAGTCTTGATTTGCTCTTCTAAAGTTGGATGTACTTCCACAGCAGCGATGGTGCCTTACTCTATTATCCCAAGGTTGAGTGCCTCAAATTCCTTGTAGAGCTCAAGTTGGTGTTCTTGAATCATGACATTGTTGCAGTAGGATTTACGGCTCAATGCATCGGCTACTACATTGGCATTTCCAAGATGATAGTGAACATCCAAATTGTAGTCTTTAATCAGTTCTAGCCATCTTCTCTGTCTGGGTGAAAATATACTTGAGACTCTTGTAGTCTGTAAAGATATTACAATAATTTCCAATCTTGTAATGCCATCAAATCTTTAGGGCATGCACTACTACTGCTAACCTAAAGTCATGGGTTGGATAGTTGTCTTCATGGGGACGGAGTTGTTTGGACGCATATGCCACATATTTTCCTCCTTGCATAAGCACGCAGCCAAGACCTTGACACGAAGTATCACAATAAACTTCAAAATTCTTGTTTATGTTTGGTAGGATTAACACTAGTGTAGAGGTTAATTTATTCTTCAATTGTTGGAAACTTTTTTCACAAGCTTCTGTCCATTCATACTTCTTTTCCTTTTTAAGAAAATGGGTCATTGGCCTAGACAGCTTGGAGAATCCTTCTATGAAGCATCGGTAGTATTCGGCCAACCTAAGGAAACTACACACTTCAGTTACTGAGGTAGGCTGCTTCCAATCCAATACAACTTCTACATTGGATGGGTCCACCGCGACTCCTCCAGCGCATACAATGTGTCCGAGGAAACTGATCTCATGAAGCCAAAATTCGTATTTGTTGAACTTGGCATAAAGCCGATTCTCTTTAAGCTTTTCTAGAACCAAACACAGATGTTCAAAGTGTTCTTCAATGGTCTTAGAGTAGATTAGGGTTTCGTCTACGAACACGACAACAAACTTGTCCAAATATTCCACGAATACCTTGTTCATGAGGTTCATGAAGTAGGCTCGCGCATTGGTCAAGCCAAACGACATAACTGTGAACTCATATAGGCCATATCGGGTGGTAAAAGCCGTCTTGGGAATATCTTCATTTCTAATCTTAATTTGATGGTATCCTGACCTCAGGTCTATCTTGGAGAAAACTGCTGCTCCTGATAATTGATCGAATAGATCATCGATGCGGGGCAAGGGATACTTGTTCTTGATGGTCACCTCATTAAGGACTCTGTAATCTACACGCAATCTGGCAGTGCCATCCTTCTTTCTTACAAAGAGTATGAGCTAGGTATAATAAATCATTTTTCTAGCAAGTACTCAAGCTGGGTCTTAAGTTCTTCAAGCTTATCAACGGCCATCCTATATGGTCTCTTGGCAATTGGGGTTGTCCCTGGTTTTAAGTTGATCATGAACTCAACATCTCTCTCTGATGGCATACTAGCCAATTCTTCTGGGAAGATCTCTGGATAATCTTGGACTACATGTGTTGTCTCTAGGGACAACCCTTCAAGGTGGTGGATTGCCTGATCCAGAGGAGACACTGCTACAAACATGGGCTATTTTGGACGCTTCATTATAATTGGTTACAAAGGAACTGTCTGTATTGTACTCATCATAAACGGTTCCAAAGGAACGGTCTGTGATAAATAATTACTACAGACGATCTGTAAATAGAACCGTCTATGATAATTCACATATGATTCTTAAGAATAACCGTATATGATAATCGCATATGTCACAGGCGGTTATTATTAAAATCCATCTGTTAATTATCACAAACAGTTCTAAAAAATAACCATCTGTGATACTGCAAGCGTCACAGACGGTTCTTAATAAGAACCATATGTGATATACCTACCCAGCTACTTAACAAATATGCCATAAATTATAACAACGATACATGCACACACACACACATACACACAATCTTCTCTAGCCACTTGGTAGGGTCCAGAATGCACTCCATCTTCAACTCTAGCATACCCCAGACACTTGTAAAATTATCGGTTTTTTTAGTGATACTTCTCATGCTAGCAGGACAAAAACAGAAGATTTTTTAGATATGAAAGGAACTATCACGGGCGGTTTAGTGTGATAAACCGTCTATGATATGTATCACAGATGGTTATAAACTCCAATAGTCCGTGATATATAATTATCGCAGACGGGTATAACAAGAACCATCTATGATATTTATTTATCACAGACGATTTGTAATTAGAGCCGTCGGTGATGTATATCACAGACGGTAATTAACAATAACCGTCTCGATAAGTGCGACTGCTTTAAAGAAGATAGCAAGTACGCATAAGAAAGCAACCAAGCCCATCATGAAGTATGATTTTTTTCATGGGGTCGTCCACGCAGCATCAGGAGGATAAGACAACAGCTATGGCTAACCTATTGAGACTGCAAGTTAAAGAAGCATGGCTGCCAGGAGTGAGCGCATGAGGAGGCCAGTTGTGTTTGGAGGAATGCCAGCGAAATAGTTTCTTCATGCACTCTCCTAGCAGCCATACTTCTTGAACTTATAGGCTCGATGAAGTTGGTCGTGCTACTGTCTTATCTCCTCATGCTGCGTGGATGACCCAAAACAAAAGATCATGCTTCGTGGTGGGCTTGGTTTCCGTCTTATGCATACTCATCGTCTTCTTCGAAGCAGCCATATCAGAGAGAAATGAATACTAACCTTAGATCACCAAGAACAAATAGCAAATCTACGAGCACACTTGAAAATCTATGATATTTCTTTCGCCAAACGCACTCCAGAGCTAACCACCTCCTTCAAAGCAGCCGCATATATATCAGAGACATTTCTCACTACAGATAGATCTAGATCTAAGGGAACAACTAGATATGACACATGTCACAGATGGTTATTGTTAGGTTTTGAAAAAATACCGACTATCATAATTTAGAGACCGTCGGTGAGGTCTCGGAATGTCACAGATGGTTTTTGTTAAGAACCTTCTGTGATACTTATCAAAGACGGTTCTTAACAAGAACCGTCAGTGAGGCCTAGGATTATCACAGACGGTGGTTATTTAAAACCATCTTTGATACATATCACATACGGTTCTTTTTTAAAATGGTTTGTAATATGCACAATTAAATATCTGGTCATTCCAACTCCACACAGATCTGTCTATAGTGAGATCTATCTTTGATATGCGCGCTACTGCTTTGAAGGAGGCAGTCGACTCTGGTGTGTTTTGATGAGGACATCAACCCTAAGGATGCAACCACTACATCGACCCACTACATGGCATCCTCTACTTCAACCATATCTTCTCCAATTAGACTTCAGCCATAGCAGTGCCATATTCCCCAATTGGACTGAGATACTTCTACTCCTACGAGCCGAGCTATGTGTACATCCCATAGGCTATGTAATGTATGGGTTGACTTGGCCCATGAGGCCTGTATGCTACCGGCCACCCTAGGTAGGCCGTAATGTTCATGTGAACAGTAGCCATGAATAGTCCCACCAGCCCTAGCGTTTCCACCTCCTGGCTGCCCTCCTGATATAGGCGCCGCCAACCTTTAACAAAATTCAGGTTTTGTTGATTAAAGTTTAGCTTTGCTACTTTATACTTTGTCCTCTTGTTCGGCGAGAATAACAGCTGCATCGTCTTCGAAACCCCACTTATGAATACCAATTTTATTCATATTTTAAATACATTAGATTGCGTTTTTACCTTATTCTTGCGTGCTTCTTCGGTGTACGCAGGGGTTGATCTTCGTGACCAGTTCATCTGGGTATTCATGCATGGTTAATAACGAATTGTCGAGCAATTCAGTGATTGTGTGGTTTCGAGCATTGCTAGTTCGCAGCCAGGATCACGAGAGTTGAGTGACTTCTACTGAATTTATCTTCTCATCAAAAGATCGGGCCAAATCAGGACCTCCGTGGTTCATCACGCTTGGTGAAAGAACTAAATACCATAGATTTACAATTGTGGTTGTAGATCTATTTATTCTTGGTGATCTAAGGTTAGTATTTGCTTCTAATTATATTCATTATAATCTAAAGAGATCGATGATAGCATAGATGGAAGAGTACGTAGTTGCATGGATTAATCTAATTTATTACGTGCGTAGCGTAGATGGACCGAAGCTGGATGTACATTGAGAACCATGTGAGTGAAGAGTACATTGATGGTGTGTTTGCTTTTAGAAGAGCTACCGAGTAGGATACGTTGAAGAATTGGATAAAATTTATGTACTGTCCATGCATTGATTGTGATAATCTGAAGATGTTTACAAACCTAGCGTAGATCCAAGGACACTTGATTCGAAGGGGTTTCAAAAAGGAGTATACATGTTGGACCAGTCTGTAACACCCCAGCCCAACCTGAGCTTGGAATGCTACCACTGTAACAAGTCTACAAATGGAACTAAGACATTTCTTTCTAAATTTCGGCAGAGTCTCCTTTGTAAATCAAACTATCCGGACATTCGCGCAAATAACAACAATAATAACCAAATATCCAAACACGCGTACTAAACATGTTCATGAAAGAAACAACCATAAAACGCTATCCAACTCCAATAGAGGTTGTCCACGACATAGAACCGTGATAATTCCTACTCCCGCCCATGCATGCCGTCCACAACAAATGTACCTTAAAAAAACAACACGGCAAGGGTGAGTCCAAGACTCAGCAAGGCCAATGATACATAGCATAACAAAATCATTCATTATCCAACAGTGTATCAACATCATGAATCAAATCAACATACGAATGAGTGAATGCACATGCACTTCTCTTTTGCTCATACCGGTATAGCGAGTGAACACCCGTCGGTGTTCACTTATGCCCGCGTTCTACAACACGCAGGGATCCAAAGTGTTGGAAATATGCCCTAGAGGCAATCATAGAGATGATGATATTTCGTTGTATCCATGATTTAATAAATGTTCCTTGAATATTGCCTTTGTGTTGATACTTGTTTGTGAAACTCTTTACTTGTATGGTTATTCTAAAGTTGTCCCTAGTCGGAGTTCATGTGAGGACACACGTGAATGGTGGATTAGCACATGTATCGGTTGATGACTATGTTTCACAGGTCATAGACATGGAGATGTCAAACCAATAATGTGGACACATGTTTAGAACATGGGGTTGGACCGACCCAACATGAGACATAACAATTATACTTATGGTTCTCTCTACACAACGTGTTCACCTTGTCCTTAGACCTAAGATTGTCGCATGTACTTGAGATGTGAATCGACCTACTTAGGGGCTATCAAACGCTACTCCGTAACTGGGTAGTTATAAAGGTAGTTTTGGGTTTGTCATGAAGCATCTTTGCGAGGCATGGTCATCAAGATGGATTTGCCCTCTCTACGAGAGAGATATCTGGGGCCCCTCGAGTGATCGGATCCGAAATGCGTGGCCATGCTACTTAAGGTTAAGAGTTAACCTAGTAAGGCATTCGGATCACAAGATCGAGAAAGAGTGGTCACTTGGAGCTCGGCCAATATCGTGAGGCAAAGGGATTGGCATGTACATAACGTTGTGTTGGTTTGTCTGATATGATCTTTGTGTACGTTTAGGAGTTGGGATGTCTTGCTAGAGGCCTCTACCAACTATTGACCAAGTATGTGTACTCGTGTCTATCTAAACGTACGCGAACCTAGAGGGTCACACACTTAAGGGGCTGAAGCTTAATTCGGATTAGATCCGAATTAGAGTGGGCATTGAGTCCTAATGGGCCTCTATTGGTAGAAGCCCATTGTAAGGACATCTATAAAAGGAGGGCAAGGGCGCTCAGGTTGGGGCGCAGTTTTTTCAGGACCCTCAAACCCTGGCCGCCACCTCTCCCACGCCCTAGTCGCTCGCGCGGATCTAGCAGTCCGGCGTGCGTCGCTTTTCTCCAGTACGTGTGGATACCTTTGGAGGCGCTGCATCTGTAGCGTTTGGATGAACCGCAAGAGGGGAGCTGTACGTGGGACGCCGCGACGAGGACGAGGAAGTAGTACGACTACTCTGCCCCGACGTGCTGCATCAACTTAGTACGACTACTCTGCCCCGACGTGCTGCATCAGTTTCCGCACCTACGCGTCTAGTGGTAAGACCGTGATCTATAACTGCAGTGATCTTGGTTTACGGGTAGAATTTTTATTAATTTACGCTAGTGTAGCCTACCCTTAACCCTTCACAAAGCCCGTTTGAGAACAAGTCAACCGGGGATCCATAATGCCCACTTTGGAATGGTGGGTCTTACAATCACCACCCACTCCCGTGGGTGTCGCAAGTCCACAACTTGCATTCATGAGTGCACGTGATGAACAATAAAATGACAGTAATCGAATTTTAGTAATCTAGCCATCATGAACAAATACATATCACCATAAATCAGTACATCGAATAAGCATATGTTACCACGATTCATCATATGGAACAATCACATAACAACCACAATATAGGTGCACTTGCGTGTTTCTTTCTTTCCCGCTACGGCACACGAGGAAGCAAAATTGTTGTCTTTACTCTGGAACACCGCCTCCTACACAAGCATAGCGGTAACAATAAATACGATGACTGATGGACTCCGTTTATACCCCTTAATCTAACTCCTCAAGACCTATGACTAAAAGAGAGGTCTTTATACCATGTTGCTCGATCTGCCTGAGACTTGTGAAAATTGTAATAAACTCAAGATGAACTTAAAACGGGCAGATCACAAAATTGCTGAATTTCAAGCTGCACTACTAGAGCCTATTGTTTCTTGTTTAAAGCTGTCCTAAGTTATCTGAACTAGAATCAGATCCAAGCGGTTTCAAGAAATGATTGATCACGATAATAAATTGGCTCAAGATGCTTCTAAGGACCTTGTTAGCTCACCATGCAATCAATGTAATAAACTAAAATGTGATTTGATTGTTTTGGATGAAAAATGTGTGAAGCTAACTAAGGACCTTCTAGAGACACAATCATCTGCTTGTATTGTGTGTGCTAGGAAGAAGTCTAAGGGTTTGGTAGAGACGCCTAGCAACGTGAACCAATCTGCTAGCAATAGGATTTGCCCTCAAAGTCTTTGTGCATGCACAAGCCAATCTTTCCTCTATTTGTTGGTTCTTCTTACGCTCCCTTACCTTCATTGTTTCTTCTTCCCCTGCTCTTCTTGCACTCTCTCTTTCGGGAGTGTCAGTATCTTATGAACACTCTCGAGAGGTTTGTAGGAGGCAAGAAGAAGCTTAATCTCATTCTAGACCAATCTAAGATTTGCAGATTTAATCAGGGTCTAGGATATGACTTTCATGATGATATGAGGAAGCATCCACCTGTCGTGCTCAGAACCATAGCACCAGGTGTGATCAAAACTAAGCCCAGGACTGAGAAAGTAAATTTCAAATCAGCGGGTTTTGTTCAAAGGATCTCTGACAGCAAGGTGATTCCACCTGCAGCTTCAGCCTCTCTGAAGGCGAAGTATCATTGCACCTTCTGTCAGAAGGATGGACATTTGGTTGATCATTGCTTCAGCGCGCCAAGATCGCGTAGAGACCATGTTGATTCTTTTAGGCGCGATCATGGTGACCCTGCACCATGAGTGCACCTAAGACCAACATGAGGTCTAGGTTTGATCTGACTCGTGATTTAGGGCAGCATCGAGGACTTGGCTTTTCTGAGTTTTCTGACTTTCGTCCTCATGCTCCCTTTGATCGTGACTTCCGTCGCTTTGAGGGTAGATCTCGGTTTTCCTTTCGAGATGTCTACCCGCGGCGTGATCAGCATGTTGCCAGAACTCCGACTAGCTCTTCCATAGCAATGATTCAAGAAGCGGCTTTCAGTGTCCGCACTCGGACCATCGACTTGTTGAGTGACAGAGCGTAGGGTAGATAGAGGTCGTCTTGCTTGACTACTTCATCACATTCGCCGTGTTACTCAAGATTGGGTGCCAAAATCATCGTTGATTCACCCCGATCGAGACTTTACTCTGCTTGACTCGTGGTCGCAAATTTGGGAAGGAAAGGTGCGGATTGTAGACTCCGGTTGTTCTCGCCATATGACTGGAGATTCTCGTTGGTTTTCTTCCCTAGCCCGTGCTCCAGGTGATGAGACGATCACCTTCGGAGATGCTTCATTTGGGCGCGTCATCGCTAAAGGTACTGTGAGCATTAATGATTCTTTTATTTTAAAAGATGTTGCCTTAGTAAGTAAGCTGCAGTATAATCTGCTTTCAGTCTCTCAGCTTACCGATGACGGTTTCGAGGTGAGCTTTAAGAAAAACAATTGCAAAATTCTTGATTCTTGGGTAGCCTAGTTTCGGGATTTCGATATGGGAGGATCTTTCGTGCTGATTTTTCTGAGTCTTCTGGTGATCCTCTCCGGTGTTTAATTGCTTCTGAATCCCGTGATTTGACCTTCTGGCATAGGAGACTAGGTCATATAGGTTTTGATCATTTGACACGAGTCAGCGGCCACGATCTCATTCGTGGTTTGCCAAAACTCAAGATGGTCAAGGATCTGGTTTGCTCTCCATGCCGACCACGGCAAGATGGTTGCCGCTTCTCACTCTCGATACACGGTGACAATGACTAGTGCACCGGGACAATCGCTCCATATGGATACTGATTGGTCCAAAAGTCTGATCGCGGGAGGAAGTGGTATATTCTTGTAGTGGTCGATGACTTCTCGAGGTACTCTTGGGTGTTTTTCTTAGCCTCGAAGGATGAGACGTTTACTCTTTTCGTGATCTTTTAGTAGGCTTTCGTTGAGCTCCCGGGTGCATTACGAGCAATTCGACCGATAATGGCACCGAGTTCAAGAATTCCTACTTTGAGAGTTTTGTGGTGAGGCAGTGTAGAGCGCCGGTTCTCGTCTCCATACGCCCCCAACAAAATGGCGTGGTGGAGAGGAAGAACCGTACCTTGGTCGAGATGGCGGGACGATGCTTGATGAGTACTCTACACCTAGGAAGTTTTGAAATTTGAGTCAATTACTATCGCTTGTCATGTTTCTATGAGTTTTTCTTGGGCACTCTTGCATCGCACTTCTTATGAGTTGAGATATGGGCGAAACCCAGCGTCTCGCATTTTCGTGTGTTTGGTTGCAAGTGTTTTATTCTCAAGTCCAGGAACCTAGATAAGTTCGAGTCACGATCTTGTGATGGGATCTTTACGGGTTACTCGACTTCTTCTCGTGCCTATAGAGTGCAGGCGCGAGTCTAGTAAAATGGTAGAAACAGGAAGTGACCTTCGATGAGGCGGTCAGGGACTAGGCCTCGATATCTCGAGTTCTCTAGAGCGCCTGAGTCCATCTTTGTGGACGAAGAGGAAGACGGTGATGAGGGTTGTCTACGATCCAGTTCTTCCTCCTCCTCTTGAGGTGCCTTCTTCCTTGCACCTCGAGGAGATCGCCTTACCTTACGCTTCTTCCAAGCTAGTGGCTCTGCTCCTATCTCATCGCTAATGAGGTAGAGGCCACTTCTTCATCTCACCCTGGACCTCCAAGACACATTCAAAAGGACCATCCTTCAGAGCAGATCATTGGAGACCTCTTCGAGCGTGTCACACGTTCCAAAGCTGGCTTGTCTCTTTTCTGTCTCCATTCTGCCTTCGTCGCCTCATTTTAGCCCAAAGACGTTTGTCATGCTCTATCCGACGAGTCTTGGACAAACGCTATGCATGAGGAGTTGGAAAACTTTGAAAGAAACAAGGTGCGGTCCCTTGTTGAGCCCCTCAAGGTCACAATATCATTGGGACCAAATGGGTGTTCAAAAACAAACAAAGTGAAGATGGGTTAGTCATTCGAAACAAGGCTAGGCTGGTAGCTCAGGGGTATTCTCAAGTTGAGGGTCTAGATTTCGAAGAGACCTTTGCCCCTGTAGCTAGACTTGAAGCCATTAGAATCACGCTTGCCTTTGCGACCTCTAAAGGTTTCAAGCTTTACCAGATGGATGTCAAGAGTGCCTTCCTCAATGGCCTTATTGAGGAGTAAAGTCTATGTCGACTGACCTCCGGTTTCGAGAACCCCAAATACCCTAATCATGTCTCTGAGCTTTCCAAAGCTTTGTATGGACTCAAGCGGGCTCCCTGAGCTTGGTATGAGAGGCTTAAGTCCTATCTCACGAGTCATGGTTTTGAGATGGGTAAAATTGACAAGACCTTGTTCATCCGCCGTCTTGGCACTGATCTTTTGCTCGTCCAGATCTATGTGGATGACATCATCTTTGGCGGCTCCTCACATACTCTCGTGTCTCAGTTTTCTGATGTTATGAGCTCGGAATTCGAGATGAGCATGATGGGCGAGTTGAGCTTCTTCCTTGGCTTCCAAATCAAAGCAGACTCGGGAGGGTACTTTTCTTCATCAAGGCAAATACACTCGAGACCTCCCAAGCGCCGACATGAATGATGGAAAGCCAAGTATCAACTCCGATGGCATCTGGTACCGCTCGATCCGATGAAGACGGCGAACTCATTGACCAAAAGGAGTTCAGAGCATGATAGGCTCTCTCTTGTACCTCACGGCCTCGAGACCGGACATACATTTCTCTGTGTGTCTTTGTGCTCGATTTGAGCTTCTCCTCGCGTATCTCACCGTCAAAGCGGTGAAGCGCATCTTCGGTACCTTCGAGCTACCATTGACTATGGTATCCGGTACTCTTCCTCTTCTTGTCTATCTCTTAGAGCCTTCTCCGATGCGATTTATTTGGTCAGAGGATAGATAGGAAGATCACTTCGGCACTTGCCAATTCATTGGCACTTCTCTTGTCTCCGGTCGTCAAGGAAGCAATCCGGTGTTGCGTGATCCACCGCAGAGGCCGAGCACGCTGTCTTTGCGACGATTCTTTGTAGCCAAGTGCTTTGGATGGTCTCGACCCTGCAGGATTTTGGGTTATCTATCGACTGTGTTCCACTCTTTTGTGATAACACGTCTGCGATTTGCATTGCCAAGAACCCAATGCAACATTCACGGACCAAGCATATTGACATCGATATCACTTTCTTGAGACCATGTAGAGAAGGGTGACATTGTGCTCCAGCCAGGAGAGTGAGCACCAGTTGGTGATATCTTCACTAAGCCTCCGGATGCTCTCGGTTTTCACTCATGGGAGGGCTTGGGTGGTTTGTCCTTACTGACTGTTGTGAGGGGGAGTTATGTGCTACTACTGTATAATATTATATTATATTTTTACTATTTCTCCTTTCTGGTTGCATTTCTTTTAATATTTTGGGTCGAAGTCCTTCCAGCATAGGTTAGAGTGGTTCTCTTGCCAAATTGCTTTGATTGCTATTTCTTGTCTTGTGCTTCTAGGATGTTGCTTATTAGTCGTCTCTTCCTTCTCTAAGTAGAGCTTACTCACTTCTTATAGGTTCTAGCAGGGTCGGGCCACCCTTGGGTAGACAGGGATGTTGTTTGCTCCTTAGTGTATGAGTTGATCGGTGATAGTCCTAGAATCATATGGGGTAGATAAGAACATGTCTGAGCGATAGTTTTCTATATATTTTCTATGCTCTAAAGGATCGCTTTTCTGCATTTCTCTTATCGATTCTCATTTTATTCCTTTGTTCTGTGGGGAGTTCATCTTGGTAATTCTGTTCTTAAATTTGTCATAACTCAACTGAATTAAAAGATGCATCTCATTCTGAAGGGAATCCGGTTTTTCCTGCATTTCATCCTGCATTGCATTATAATAAAATGGAGCCTTGTTTATTATCCTTTATGATCATTTTCTTTGGTTTACATCCTACCATGATTTATGCTAAACTGCTAGATCTATCATGACTTTTTATGTGTAGTTTAGTCTCTGCCATGCTAAGGTGATTAAAAATGCTAAACTTGAATTAAAATCTTGTCATGATAGCTCTTGAGACTAGTCTAGTTGAAGCTATCCTTTTATGATTTTCGCCATGTCAAGTAGGTCGAGTTGAGTCTGAATCTCTTTTGAACTTTTGAGTAAGCTATGTCGGTTTGTTAAGAAACATGACTTATCTCTAATCTCTGGTCTAAAAACTTCAAAAGCAAAAATGATCTTTTTTGTGCGAAAAAACTGATCTCACCAAATCTTTCTCATGAGACGGCTTGCCATTGCACTAGGCATAAACTCAGGGGGAGCCTTGGATGACCTAAGATCACCTCCTTAAGTCTGTTGCTTGGAGTGGTCGCATAAGGCTTGGGATCTAGCACATGGCTAAGATTTGAAAAATTGGTTGAAGCTTAGGAGGCAGTTGTGGATGGCACCTAGTCCAGAGCTTGCTTTACTAAGATAAAACCATAAAGAGCTTTCAGAAAAAGAAAAATGTGCTAAAATTGTTTATCATTAAAAGGACCAGGTTCTGGATAAAATGAGTCTTTCTTCAACTGGTAGCACTCTAAACTGTTCGATATGAGTCTTCTTGGTTCAACTTAGATTATTTGACATGGCTTGTATATATCATCCTTGGATATCTTTAGCTAGACTTCAATCTTGGTTTATTTGACTTGCTAAAGAATTGGATCATTAATCAGAATTATGGACTTTCTGACTTAGCTTTTCTATACATCAATTGTCATGATCTTGATAGCATTCTTCTGTGTTATGGCTTGGTGTAATTCTCTAATAATCATTTTGGATAATCTACATGGCTCCTAATGCTTAAAATGAACATCATATAGCCTTTTCCTCCCTTTTCTACATCTTGATGATTTTATTGCCAAAGGGGGAGAATTTTGGAGAAAAAAAAGCCTTCTGGAGAAAAGCCTTGAGTTTTATGCGAAAATTGCTCTTTCATATTGCTCCTTCATCTCATCTCAAGTCTTTCTCTTTTGTCAACTTGGTCGTGAGCTTATCTACTCTTGTTTAGACCGTGGTTGACTTTAAACTCAAACTCATCTTATGCTTTTTCGGTGATTGTCAATATACTCATCAAGGGGGAGATTGAGAGACCATGTGAGAGGTCCTCCACTCTGAGTGATGAGTATTTGACATTGTGGTTGAATAGGTTGAGAGTTGAGTTTTTCGGTTTGGACATTTACTTCTTTGAATCGGAAAATCGAACTACATTGTGTTTGGAGCGGAAGTTCCGATGATCTAACTCTGGCGTTGGAAATAGGAACTTCCGATTTACAGGTTTTGAGTTTGGTGAAGGAAATCGGAACTTCCGCACAAGGTAGCGAGTGTCCGATATCTCGACATTGAGTGTTCCTACGAGATGGTAATCGGATTTGAAAATCGAAAGGCGGATGTTCGAAGATCGGAAGTTCCGCAGATGTTAAGCGCGAACTTCCGATAATCCCGACAACCCACGGACGTTAGAAATCGGAACTTCACGTGGTAAGTCGCGGAACTTCCGATTGTGTCGAGCTGTGCGCAGAAGGATAAATTGTGATTTTGATTTTGTATGAGTTTGAGTCTTATACAAATGTTGATGCTATGATATTGTGCAATGCTATGTGATGTGTTTTTGCTTGTGATGACTGCAGGGCATCGAGATGGAGTCGTGGCGAGACACGTGGACCGGACTAGGCGCAGGAGGCGTTGAGGTCAGAACGGTCGGGATGTGTCGAAGACGGCGTGAATCTTGAAGCGGTTGCGAGTCGTGCACAAGAAGGAAGACGGAGGCTTCCAGAGGGTGCGCAAGGGGCGAAATGGTCTTTTCGCAAAGCGGCACAAGTGGAGACGGTTCCGTTCGGGTGTAGCGGGCTTAATGGGTTGGAGGCCCATTAGCCAAGGGCTATAAATAGACATGAACCCCTGGTGCTAGGGTTAGATTTTGAGAGAGAAAATTAGGGTTAGCTTTAGCAAAAGGGTTTGGTTTGCTTTTTGAGAGTTTGTTGAGTTGAGAGGATGAACTGAAAATCTTTGTAATCATTCCTCTGTGTTTCCTCTGTAATCTCTTGATTCTATCAATGAAACTCTGAAGTTTTGATTACTCGTTTATGCCTCTCCTATTCCCTTCCTGTTCATGTTGAATATTTAGGGTTTTGGTGTATCTTTTGACTCGTCTTATGAAATAGCATGAAACTTGATATCTAGAGTCGTTTTGATATGGCTAATGTATGCTCAAAGTTTCATGAACTAAGAATCTGAGAATCTTGTCTATTTTGGTTTTTGGTCTTTCTTGCCCCTCCTTCAAGAAATCCGTTTTTGGCTTGATTATTGAATCTTTGTTTGCGATTTTTCTCCATGAGGTCAAGATGTTGTTTAGGATGATGTCCTGTGAAACTTGACCTGAGAAGAGCATTCAACATTTAATATTTCGGATTTTTGGCAAAAACCCGAGCGCACTGTTCTTCGGTCAGGACAATCGGAACTTCCGATTGTCCACGGCGAATTATCATGAGCGGAACTTCCATCGATCCGGAACTACCGGGTGCGGAACTATCACGGTAGAATCGGACCTTCCGATTTCGGCGAAACGATCAAGTTTGTTTTCATTCTCTGATTTTGCTTCACTTTTCTTAAGAGATCCAGAGGGCTTTGTAGATTTGTTTTAAATACAGTAAAGGGGAGTTCTTAATTTTTATTGCACCATTCACCCCCCCCCCCTCTGTTGCCATTTCGGTCCTTCAGCCGGGGAGGGGGAAGGAGCTGTGGAGGAGATGATGGCACAGGGGGAAGGTGAGGACGGGCGGCGCACAGCAGCAAGGGGGGTGGGGGCGGCGGCTACTAGGGGAAAAAGGGGGAGGGTGAGGAAGAGTTTAGGGTTTTGGGGGAGGTGAGAACCCCCCCCCCTGGCCGGCCATAGGTGGGCTGCCTCTGTCTTGCATGACCCGCGCCCAAAGTTGTCCAAATAATGCAGAAAACCCCCTCTTAATTTTAGAATGTTTACTCCTTTCTTTTCCCTCTCTTCTCCCAGCTGAATTTCTAGTTAACCGATTCATTTCCGGGGTATTACATAGTCACGGTGATGCGCATATTATACCAGAATTAGGTAGTAACATCGTCGAGGGAGACAACGATATGTCGCCAGATGTGGACTGTGCTTTCGACGAGGGTAGATCGCACAATGACAATCTAGATCAGATGCTACGCGATGTAGAACGGGACTATAGTGAGAGAGGGAGAGAGAGTTTGATAAATTCAAGGGCTTAAAGGACTTGGCAAAACCTTTGTTCCCAGGCTGCAAGCTGGAATACACAAGGTTATCATCCGTGCTTGAAATGCTGAAATTGCAGGCAAGCAATGGTTGTTTCGACAAAAGTTTCACAGCGTTACTAGGTCTCCTAGCAAACATCCTTCCAGAGGGAAACGTGTTGCCCAGAATAACCTACCAATTCAAGGAGGTTCTTTGTCCATTGGGAATGGAAGTAGAAAGAATACATGCATGCCCGAACGATTGTATCCTCTACCGTAAAAAGTATGCAGACATTCATGTATATCCGGTGTGCAAAGCATCCCGATACAAGCGTAAGAATGACTCGATGAAGACGAGGGCATCAAGGTGAAGCAAGGACCTCCTACTAATGTGTTGTGGTATCTACCTATAATTCACCATTTGAAGCATTTATTTGCAAACCGAAAAGAGGCAAGATTATTGTGTTGGCATTCGGAGGAGCGCGAGAAAGATGGAAATATAAGATACCTTGTTGATTCTGCCTAGTGGAGAAATTTTGATAGGAGCTTCGAAGACTTCGGTGAGGAACCGAGGAATATAAGGTTTGGGTTGAGTACAGATGGAATGAATTATTTCGGTAACATGAGCAGCCGACATAGCACCTGGCTCGTGAGTCTGTGTATGTACAACCTTCCTCCTTAGCTGTGTATGAAGCAGAAGTATATTTTGATGTCACTACTTATCCAAGGGTTGAGGCAACCTGGGAACGATATTGATGTGTACCTAGCACCATTCCTGGAAGGTCTTGTGACACTGTGGAATGAAGGGGTATAGGTATGTGATGCGTACAAATGAGAGAACTTCACTTTAAGCACCATGTTGTTTTGCACCATCAATAATTTTCCTACCCTTGGTAACCTGTTGGGGTTCAGTACAAAAGGAGCCAAAGCATGCCCACATTGCTTACATGACACCGGAGTGTGTGGCTAAACAACTCGTGCAAAACTATGTGCATGCGTCACAGTAGGTTCCTTCCCATGTATCACCCATACGGCAAGATGAAGAAACAATTCAACTGAAATAAGGAGGATGGTTCACCTTCAAGGGATTTTAAAGGGAAAGAGGTCTATGATATGGTTAAGGATATCGATGTTGTGCTTGGAAAGGGATGTAAATTGAGGACCCGTCAAAAGAATATCTAGAAGAAGCGATCAATTTTTTGGGACTTACCTTATTGGAAGCACTCAGAAGTTCGCCACTGCATTGACGTCATGCACGGGGAGAAGAATATATGTGATATATTGATTAGTCTTTTATTGAACATTCGTGATAAAACAAAGGATGGTGTCAACGCACGACATGACTTGGTTGATATGAACATAACGACCGAGTTAGCTCCGAAAGAGACCGATAAAGGATGAACGTACCTTCTTCCAGCTTGCTACACTCTATCCAAGGTTGAGAGAAAGGAACTGTGCCAGAGCTTATATGATGTGAAAGTTCCATCCGGTTACCCCGCTAGCATGAAGAAACTTGTTTCTATGGAAGATTTGAAATTAATTGGTATGAAGGCTCATGATTGTCATGTGCTAATGACACAAATGCTTATTATTGCAATTAGAAGTATTTTACCGAACAAGGTTCGAGTGGCAATCATTAGGTTGTGTTATTTCTTTAACTCAATTGCTTAGAAGGTCATCGATCCCGAAGGACTAGATGCTCTACAGGCCGAGGTGGTGACGACTCTATGCCATCTTGAGATGTATTTCTCTATGTTATTTTTTGATATCATGGTTCATCTCATTGTTTACCTTGTGAAAGAGATAAAAATATATGGCCCTGTGTTCCTACGTCATATGTACCCGTTCAAGAGGTACATGTGAATTCTCAAGTCCTATGTACGAAATAGATATCAGCCCGAGGGCAGCATCATCGAAGGTTATGCAACCGAAGAGGTCATTGAGTTCTGCGTTGACTACATGGCTCAGGTGGAACTGATAGGTGTGCCTCTATCTTGTCACGAGGGGACGCTGGAGGGTATCGGGACAATCGGAAGGAAAGCAATGACTCCCGATTTGCATGCGTACGCTCAAGTCCATTTCACGATCTTGCAACACATGACCCAAGTGTCCCCGTATATAGATGAGCACAAAGGCATACTACAACAGAATCCAGGCCGATCGAAACTTTGGATCATGAGAGAGCACAACCACCGATTCAACGAATTGTTAAAGGTGTGATTCACTGGGAGGCCCTCATCAAGTGATGATATGCTACCTTGGTTGGCAAGAGATCCAAAATTTATAATTGTGACATGGCAAAGATACGATATAAATGGGTACACATTTTATACGACAGCTCAAGATAGGAAGAGCACAGTACAAAACAGTGGTGTCCGCATAGATGCATTTCATGAGAAGCTATATACCACTAGGTTGATCTCCTACTATGGTTTCGTAGAGGAGATTTGGGAGCACGACTATGTACTTTTCAAGATCCCCCTAGTTCGGTGCCATTGGGTCAAACTTCCATATGGTGTGAAGGTCGACAAGTACGGTGTCACTACTGTGGACCTTGAATGTATTGGATATAAGGATGAACCATTCGTAATTGCTAAGCAAGTTGTTCAAGTTTTTTATGTAAATGACCCGGCAAGTAAGAACCGCAATGTAGTTCTTGATGAAAAAAGAAGGATTGTTGGAGTTGAGAATGTCATGGATAAGAAAGAGTATAATCAATTTGACGAGTTGCCTCCTTTCGGAGACCACATCAAGCTCGAGGAAGAACTCAATTAGGAAGCTAGCTATGCGCTTCGATCAACATGAAGGGCTTTTTAAAATGAAATAACCAAGTGGAATGATCCCATACGGTGAACACCTATTTGAAAAATTGTTCCATTCTAACTAAGAAACTTGGCATGAAATTAAGGAATTATTCCATTGTAATTGATTCACTAATTAAGAAATTATTATATCTGTGATTGTATCTGCTTTCTTGTTTTTAGAGGGCATGGCTAGAATTTTCTGAGGCTAGCCGAAAAACAGAATAGTAATTTTTCAGCTATAGAAGGAACTATTACACGCGGCTTAGTGGAACAAACCGTCTATGATATATGTAGCATAGACGATTCCTAAGGCGCCAAAACATTTCGCTTCCCGCACACGCGTCCAAAAATTCTCGCGTTGAGCATCACAAATGGTTTAATAGAACTGTCTGTGATACTTATCACGCACGGTTCTTAAATATAACCGTCTATGATATCCTCACTTATAGCAGACAGTTCTGGAATAGAATCGTTGGTGATATGCTTACGAGCATGTGGTGGTCGTAGCTTTCTTATCACACACGGTTCTTAAATATAACTGTTTGTGATATGCTCACTTATCACAAACAGTCCTTAAATAGAACTGTCTGTGATATGCTTACGACCAGGTGGTGGTCGTAGCTTTCTTATCACATATGGTTCTTAAATATAACCGTCTGTGATATGCTAGTTTATCACAGATGGTCCTGGAATATAATCGTCTATGATACGATCGCTTGTCGTAGACGGTCCTGGAATAGAACCGTTTGTGATATGCTTACGACAAGGTGATGGTCGTAGCTTCATTATCACACACGGTTCTTAAATATAACCATCTGTGATATATGATATCACAAACAGTTCTCCTAGAGAACCGTCTATGATATACATTTATAAGTCGGGGGTCTCACTAGGGTTTGTGCCCTTACTCCTCAGAGCACACTCTCCAGTCCGCCTCCCCAACGCCCATACTTCCCATCTTCCTCTCGAGCCTCCTCTCTCCGCATCATCGTCCCAGTGCCGTCCTCCTACCCGCACTGGCGTCCTGCCTCTGCGACCCCTGACCTCCTCCCCACGCCGGCATCCTCCCTCTACAACCTCTATGATGCCGCCCTTGACCTCGACGACGCCTCGCTCCCCCGACCTCAACTCCCTCTTCGTCCACACCTCCCATCAAGGCACAATCACCGCTTTGGATTGTGCTAGTAGAAGTTTCAAACTGTGCTGTTTTGATTGACTCTAGCTAGCACTATGAGATATTGCTTTGTTAATCTTGCGAGATAGCAAGTAAGCGAGATGGCGTCCGCACTGTCTTCCCCGCCATCATCGACGTCGCCGAATGCATCTAGATCTTTGAGAAAAGTGGTACCTAAGCACGGGCCAGAGGAATATCGAAAATGCATGTGGGCCGAATGACCATCACGACCAATACAACATTACGCCGCAGTGGTTTGGCTTGCCAGACTTTGCAAGCCTAGTACATGTGGTAGACTGATGAGGCGAGGGAAGACTAGCCTACTAGATTCACCGTCAGCTACAATGAGAACCATTTCCACCACAAGCGAGGCTACTTCGTTGTGTGCTTCCAAAACTTATTTGATCTATTCAACCTCGACGCCTCGATGCCTTCCTTATATGATGTTGGACGCCATAAGTATGTACAATCAAGTTCTACATTCACGCAAAACCGATAAATGTCATAACTCATAGTTTATGTATAGATACAAGATGCAACAAACCAGACGATCACGACAACCCGTGGGTTTCCTCGACCTACATTTGATCTCAGAGCAATGCATCCACGAGGATGCAAACTACATCGAGAAGTATATAACAAAGGGATTGCATACTCACTGTGACAAGGACTACATACTGGTGCCCTACAACCAGGGGTAAGTGCTTCACTACTTGCTATACAAATTTCATATGTTCTTTATATGTAACACGAACTTAGGTTTAATGACTAGAGTGACAGATATGAGTAGGTTACACTGGATCCTTTTAGTCATTGTACCAAAGTGGAACAAGGTAATATACCTTGATTCCCTAGTCAATAACAACCATGACTTCACCATTGTGCAAAAATTACTCGACAGGGATGCATATTTCCTCCATACAAAACTCTATTGTAGTATTCCTTCGTTTGAAATTGTGGATATCGTGAGGATATGTGCACGATCTCAGGATGATGAGTCAATTGGCAATGGCTTTGTTGGTTTGCAATTTGTCGTGTTTTCGGGTTTGCTCCAGGGCTGTCAGGCCACGGGCGGTCCGACCGGCTAGGTCGCCGGTCCAACCGGCTAGTGGGGAGGTCTGACCGGCAGTGCTTGCCGGTCCGACCGCAAAAATGAAAAGTGGTTTTTGGAGCTGAGCCAAAAATAGGTTGTGTAGGCAAGTGAGGGGAGTCTCCTGGATGTGGTCACATCATTTTTGGAGCTCCCAGTCAAAAGTTCTATTCAGATTGAAATTTCGGAAGGTTTGAATTTGGTGAAAATTTGGCTAAGTCTTTTGGCGGTCCGACCGCCATTGTGGATCGGTCCGACCGGCCTGGAATCGGTCGGACCGGCCTTGTGGGGCGGTCAGACCGCCGATGACTTGGAGGTTAGCCAAGTTGGCATTGAGTTGATTTGAATGTGTTTTATGGATGGACTTCAATGCTTTATTGTTGTATATTGCATTGTGGAACTAACGTGGGTCAAGTTGTGAAGAACTTGTTCCCGGAAACGATTTGTTTGTCTATTGCTGTGCAGGTGGCTTGCAGGTCAACGACGTCATCGGTGAGGTGGATCGGGACTACGCTTGGAGAGCTGAGGTCCAGAATGATCATGGATGCCGGGTGAGGTCGTGTGACTCAAGCATGGTGCAGAATGGGCAAGATGGATCGAACGGGTAGTTCGATATAGCTGGTTGGATCAGGTGGTGCGGAAGTCGGAGCGAGTCTCTAGGAGATTCCGATGGGATTCGGACAGGAGAGGCTTGGCGACGTGATGAGAACCGCTGATCAACCTACATGTGGTGAAGTAGGCGATTGCTTCAATAGTTATGTGTGTGTGGGTCCCATGTGTGAGTGGGTCCCAAAAGAGAAACCCTAGGTCTCTAGTATAAATAGAGAGGGGGGAGATGAAAAACCCCCAAGCATTCATTTGGCCCCTTCTTCCTTTTTCTAGGGTTTGGAGGAGAGGAGAGGAGAATCTAGGGTTTGGAGAGGTTGTGAGTGTGCTCCTTGTGTGAGCTCTTGTCCTCCTTTGTGGAGAGGCTTTGTAAGCATCTAGTGTGATCAAACTATCTTGTGATGCTTAATTGAAAGATCAATTGTCCCCTTTGTGTTCTTCTCTCTTTTTGAATGATTTTGGTGCTTCCTTGATTCAAAGGTTTATGCTTGGTCTCTTGGCATATTTTATCTTGCTTTGATGTGTGGGAATATTCCTAGAGTCATCTAGATCATCAACCCCCACAAGCAAGTCTTGAATCAAGATTTTCATATTTCTAGGGTTTGTGCACTTCTTTTGTAAAACCTTGAGAGATCGATTCTGCGGAGTGGATCTGAAGGATCGTCGCTAGAAATAGGTCTCTAATATCATTAGGGAGGTGTGCTCGAAATTTGGTCAAGTTTCATTGGTTGAATCAAAAGTTGGATCAAATTTCGTTTTGGAGTTGGGCTTGATTTTGAGATTGGATGAACGGTCGACCGGTTGTGTAACGGCGTCCGACCGCCGCTTTCGAACCGCTAATATGCGCTGGTCGAACCGATATCCAACGGTCCGACCGCCGATTAGTAGCCGGTCCGATCACGATTGATCGTCGTCGATCGCCTGTGGTAGCGGTCGGCCGACCGATACTCGAGCCGAAACAGTGAGTTCTTTTCTCCATTTGTGTTGTGTGGTTGAGGGGGTTATCAAATCCAACACAAGGCTTCCACTGTGCGATTACTGATCTTCTTAGCTTTCATAGCTAAAGGAGTAAAGTTCGTGTTGTATTTGATTTAGGCGAGAAAGTTGAGAAAGCGCCTATTCACCCCCCCTAGTCGCCTTTACGGTCCTACAAGTGGTATCAGAGCCGGTTAGCTCTTCTCATAGATCTTAACCGGTCTTTGGAGCCATGCCGACTGACAAGTACTCAACCAAGCCACATATTTTTGATGGAGTTGACTTTGCATATTGGAAGGCTCGTATGCAAGCATATATCGAGGCTCAAGGGCACGCTATTTGGCTTAAGGTGAAAAACCCTTATGTCGTGCCAGCCGATGACGATATGATCACTCCATATGTGGAGGCCAACAGCATGGCTCATAATTATTTGATCCAAGGCCTTAGTCGATCTGAGTTTGAGCGTGTTGCTCACTTGCGGTCGCTCATGAGATCCGCGGACTCTTTGTGACTATCACGAAGGGTCCACTGCGATCAAGGAAGTGAGCAGAACCACTCAAGAAAGTATACTCAAAGATCGAGCAAAGGCCCGTGAGTCTTTGGATGAGTGTGGGAAGATTTTCTAAGATTCTTCATGATCTCGCGTTGTTGACTTGGTATTTTCTCGAGTCGAAAATGCACTTGACTTTGGGTGCTCTTGATGTGAAGGTGCGGGAATGAAGATCACTTCCATCAATGACAACACTGTCATGAGTGAGCTTACCATGGATAAGCTTTACTCGAGGTTGAAGACGCATGAGATTGATTTTATCTCGCGTCTCCCCAAGACAGAGTCGATGGCATTAGTGGTCGACAAATCCAAGGGTTGTTCTTCCGAGTCTCTGATTGTAGCTCATCGGTTTTTCATTATCCGCTTGACATTCTTTAGCGATGAGCAACTTGAGAAACTGCGAGGATGACTTAGCCTCCTATCCACCAAATTCACAAGAGCGTATAACAAGGTGAGGAATAGGAGGAGAAGTGGACCTATCACGTGCTTCGAATGTGGTGAGCCAAACCACATTCGTTCGAGATGCCCCAAGCTAAAGGGCAAGGAGGAGAAGGAGACACGAAGACATCCCCAGGAGAGGGATGCAAAACCCAAGAAGACAAACTATCGGAAGTTTGTCAGCCGGGTCCTTGCCGCTCTAGAAAATGTAAACATGAGCGATGTGGACTTGGAAATGGAGGACGACGAGAGTGACCCCCGTGGCAAGAAGAAGGCTCATGACTTCACAGGCATGTGCTTCATGGCTAAGAACAGCCACGACAGCGACTCCTCCAACGATGAGGATCCCTTTAGTGATCCTGATGAGGTATGCCCTTCTATTGCTGACATGAAAAGGGCTTTGGTGCTTGCTGAACAGAAATTGCATAAGCAAGTAAAAATGATTAAGAAGCAAGACATTATGATTGATAATTTGAACCTAGAAGTTGTTAGGCTTAAATCTATTAATCCTAATGATATTTGTGATTCCTGCACTAGCTTGCTTAAAGATTTGACAAGCTTGAAATCTGCTCATTCCTCTCTTACTAATCAACTAAAAGATGCTCTCGATGAACTAGAATCTCTCAAGTCTAGTTCTGCTTGCTTAGATGCCATTTCACTTGATGTGACTGCCATGGAAGCTATTCCTTTAACTTGCTCGAACTGTGCTTTACTTGAATTAAAATTGGATAGCGCCCTGAAGGAATTGCAAAAATTTGATGCTAGTCACACATGCTCTCATTGTAAGAATAATAGGATTAAGATGCAAGAGATGATGAAATCTTTGGTTTACTCTAGAGTTGCATCTTGTGAAAATTGTCCCAAGCTTACAATTGAGATTGAAGCCTTAAACAAGACTCTTGAAGAAAAGGCTAAAATTGAAAGATCCATATCTTTTACTGCTTCCAAGAAAGTCATTGATTCTAACTCTTGTGTTTTGAATGCTTTGAAGTTGAAACCATGATTGGTCAGATTCAAGAGGCATTTAGAGTTAAATTTAAGGAGCAGTTGAATAGGATTAAGGAATCCTATTGTGTGTCTTGTGAGGCCTTCAAAGTGGAAGTGGCTCTTCTTAAGAGTAAACGTGATGAGGTAATCAAGTCTAGAAAGTGCACTAGATGTGAGAGTCTAATTAAGGGGAATGATTACCTCAAGGTGACTCTTGAGAAGTTTTCGAGTGGGAAAAAGAAACTCAACATGATTCTTGATCAATCCAAGGTGAGCGTGAAAAATAGTGGTCTAGGTTTCAATCCCCTAGAGCATTCCAAGAAAAACCCACCTAGGATTGCTAGAGTTGTGAAGAATGGTGCATTTGAGCTAGAACCTCCTGAGTCATCCAGGGTTGTTTTCAAATTCGCTGGTTTTTCTCAAACTCTTTCTGGCAAGAAAGGTGCTTTTACTCCTTTAGTACAGACTTCTCAAAAGGTCTAGTACCATTGCACTTTCTGCATGAAAGAAGGCCATACTGTTGAGTTACCTTAGGAGAGCAAAACTTGAGAGAAAAGAGAGGATGAGCGCTTTGAGATCCATTAGAGGAGTCCCTTCTCCAGCTATCGTCTCTAGAGCTAGGCAACCTGTTTATCGTACCACCTATAGGCCTAGATTTGTAGAGAACTTTGTAGACTCTTTTGGTGGGTCTAGGCAGCATGTTGGGTTAGGACATCGTGAGGAGAGACCACGGGTAGCACCTAGATAGGGGGAGTATCGATCTTTTGGTAGATCGTTTCGGAGAGGTCTAGGTGGTTCTCATGTGCATCCTTATGATTTTATTCCTGATCATGTTTCTGCTTTCTCTTCTTGCTCCCAGACATCGTGCTTCTCAATACTGGATTCCTCAATCATTTATCACTAACCCCAGTACTGAGGCACAGATGTTTTCTGATTGTGCTTTTTAGGTCCGTCGTGCGAGGAAGGAGGACATATGGCTTGTTAACTCCGGGTGTTCTCGACATATGACCGGAGATTCTAGATGGTTCTCCTCCCTCACACGTGCATCCGGCAACGAATTGATTACCTTTGGGGATGCTTCTACCGGGACCGTGGATCGCAAAAGGCCTTGTCTTGGCGTCAACGACAAGTTCATGCTTAAAGACGTCGCTTTGGTAAGTAAGCTGAGGTATAATCTTCTATCTGTTTCTCAGCTGCTTGATGAGGGTCTAGAAGTGAGGTTTAAGTGTGGTGAGTGTAGAGTTCTAGATTCCTCGGGTGAGCTTGTTTTCGAGATCTCCAGGTTTGAGAAGATCTTCTGTGCAAATTTCAGTATCTCTTCAGTTTCCAGTCCTAGGTGTCTTGTAGCCTCTGATTCTCATGATCTTGTTTTGTGGCATCGTAGACTTGGGCATATAGGTTTTGATCATTTGTCTAGAGTCAGTTGCAAGGACTTGATTAGAGGTTTGCCTAGGTGAAGGTCATTAGAGATCTTGTGTGCTCATACTCAGAGACATGGTAAGATGGTGTGCGCTTCCCACCCACCTCTTACTTTGGTAATGGTGATGGACAGTGATGACTTCTTCACTTAGACATAGTTGGTCCTTCTAGAGTTGATCATTTGGTGGGAAATGGTATATCTTTGGTGGTTGTGGATGATTACTCCGGTATTCATGGGTTTATTTTCTCGCTTCTAAGGACGAAGCATTTGGATTCTTTAGAGATTTGGTCCTTAGACTTCTTTGTTGATATTCTGGAGCTTTGAGAGCCATTAGAGTGACAATGGGACAGAATTCAAGAATTCTTCTTTTCTACCTTCTGCACCGATAGGGGATTGAGCATCGTTTTCTTCTCCTAGAGTTCCCAGTGAGAATGGTGTTGTAGAAAGGAAGAACAGGACCCTTGTAGAGATGGCTCGAACTATGTTAGATGAGCATTCTACTCCTAGGAGATTTTAATGAGGCGATCTCTCGCTTGTTATATCTCCAATAGGGTTTTCTTGAGATCTGTGGTTGGGAAGACCTCTTATGAGCTTAGATTTGGTCATTCTCCTAAAGTCTCTCATTTCAAGATTTTTGGTTGCAAGTGCTTCATTCTTAAACATGGCAACCTTGATAAATTTGAGTCTAGATGTTTTGATGGCATATTTCTTGGATATCCTGCTCATTCTCGTGGCTATCGTGTTTTTAATGTTGACACTAACAAAAGCTGTTGAGACTTGCGAAGTCACTTTTGATGAGGCTAGTCACGGTACTAGACCCGATGCTCAGTGTATACTGAGATCCACGAAATTCAAGGAAGCATCTTCGTCGATGATGACTCGAGGATGAGGAACCGAACCATCCTCCGCCTACCTCGAGAGGGTGGAGAGCCTGCTACTACTACTCCAATTTGGTGGCGACCTCCTCCTATCCTCACCGACGATCCGAGTGGCTCTGTTCCTACCTCAACAACTCATGGGGTAGAGGCCATACGCACTGGAGCACCTCTTCGTATTCAATGACAACATCCACCGAGCGGATGATTGGGGATCTTCAAGAGCGAGTCACTCGCTCGTGTTTATTTCTCATGATTCTCCTGCACACTCTGCTTTTGTCGCTTCTTTTGAACCCCGAGATATCACCCATGCTTTATCTGATGCCTCTTGGGTCAATGCCATGCATGAAGAGCTTGAGAACTTTGAAAGGAACAAAGTCTGGACTTTAGTTGAGCGGCATTCTGATTCTCATGTTATTGGAACAAAATGGGTTTTTAAAAATAAGCAAAGTGAGGATGGGTTGGTTGTTCGCAATAAGGCTAGACTCGTAGCTCAAGGTTATTCCCAGGTAGAAGGCTTAGACTTTGAAGAGACCTTTGCTCCTGTAGCTAGATTGGAAGCCATTCGCATTCTTTTAGCATTTGCAACATCCAAGGGTTTCAAGCTTTTTCAAATGGATTTTAAAAGTGCTTTCTTGAATGGTTTCATAGAAGAAGAGGTCTTTGTCAAGCAACCTCCTGGTTTTGAAAATCAAAAATTCCCAAACCATGTTTTTAAACTCTCTAAAGCCTCAGATGGATTGAAACAAGCTCCTAGAGCTTGGTATGATGAGCTTAAGAGTTTCTGCTTGAAAATGATTTCAAAATGGGAATGGTTGATAAAACCTTGTTCACTCTCGTGCATGGCGGTGATTTCTTGTTGGTTGATTTATGTGGATGATATTATATTCGGTGGTTCTTCTCATGCTTTGGTGTCAGATTTTGATTCGATGAGCGGTGAGTTCGAGATGAGCATGATGGGAGAGTTGACATTCTTCCTTGGTCTTCAAATCAAGCAACTGAAAGAAGGCACCTTCGTTCACCAGAGTAAGTATACAAAGGACCTTCTTCGGCGCTTCAATATGGGAAGCAGTAGGCCAATGTCTACTCCCATTGCTACAACCACCGTGCTGGACCACGATGAGAATGGAGAGCCCGTGGACCGGAAGAGTACCGCAGATATGATTGGCTCCTCCTCTATCTTACTGTACGAGTAGGACATACAATTTGCCGTATATCCGTGCGCTCGCTTTCAGGCTTCCCCTCGTGCTTCTCATCGTCAAGCAGTACGTCGTATCTTCAGGTATCTTCAAGATACTCTTGACTTTGGACTCTGGTATTCTTCTTCTTCTGCTCTCTCAATTCGAGCATTTTCGATCTTGATTTTATGGGTGTAGAGTGGATAGGAAGAGTACTTCTGGCACTTGTCATTTCTTGGGCACATCTCTTGTTTCTTGGTCTTCTAGAAAACAGTCTTCTGTTGCACAGTCCACAGCTGAGGCCGAGTATGTAGCTGCCGCCAGTGGCTGCTCTCAGGTTCTCTGGATTTTATCCACGCTGCGGGACTATGGGTTATCCTTGAGAAGTGTTCCTCTTTTCTGTGACAACACTTCTGCGATTAATATTGCCAAAAACCCAGTGCAACATTCCAGGACTAAACACATTGATATTCGATTTCATTTTCTGAGAGACCATGTTGAGAAGGGTGATGTTGTGCTCCATTTTGTAGAGTCAGAACAACAGCTTGCAGATATTTTCACTAAAGCTCTTGATTCTTCTCGTTTTTGCTTTCTTTGGGAGAGTTAGGGGTTATTAGTCCTATTGGGCTGTTTTGAGGGGGAATCTGCTCTTTTTGCATTCATTGTATCATAATGCATGTTTCATTTTAAATTGTCTTGTACTGTAAAATAAAATCTATGGAGCTTTGATTATTATCCTTGTATGGCTTGATTTCATTCTCTATACTTTGTCATGTCAAGGGATAGTCTGCTAGACTTCAGTTATGGCTCTTCGTGTTTGAGCTTAGCTTTCATCTTGCTAGCTTTATTTCTGTGAGCAAATTGAATCAAATCATGTTTTGTTGGATCTTGTGACTAGTTTTGCTCTAGTGATCCTCTTATGATTCTCGCCATGTCATATAGGTTGAATTGAGTCTTGAACTTATTTTGAGATGAAAATGAGCTTTTTATCTTCTTAAGTCAAGCAAATGAAAAATGAGATTTTATGTGCGAAAAAACTGATCTCACCAATCCTTTCTCATGAGACGGCTTGCCATTGCACCAGGCATGAACTCAGGGGGAGTTTTGGATGACCTAGATCACTCTTTTAAGCTTATCGCTTGAGATGGTCGCGGCAAGGCTTGAGATCTAGCACAGTGAAAAAATCCTTTTAGAAAAATGCTCAAAATGCTAAGTGCTTGAGTTTTGCTTCAAAAGTGTACTCTTAATGCTCAAAATGCCTCAGTTCTCCTTTTGAGTCTCTTTTTACTTATAGACATGGCTTGACTCATTTTTGGTTGCTGTTAGTGAAACTATGATATTGAGCAACCTTTCATGGTTTTAATTCGTTTAATCTCAGATTACTGCTATCTTGGTTTTAGCTTTGCAGTACATGTTTTGCCATGATTGAATATAGCTTCTACTCTTTATATGGCTTGGTATAATACTTGTACTGTCTACTTGGTTAATGGTCATGGCTCCTTTTACTAAAGTTCAAAAATAAAGTCATTTCTTCATGCTCTTTCTTTTCCCATGCATCTTGATGAATTCATTGTCAAAGGGGGAGAAAGATTGTAGAAAAATGATGTTTTGGAGTTGGTTTCATACATAAAAGAACACATATAAAAAAATGAACCTTTTGAAAATTTGTGATCATAGTGAGTTGAGTCTCTGGTTTTATTGCCTGTTTCTGATTTTAATTGCAATTGAAGAAGACTCTCAATGATCAAAGGTCAAATAGAACTTTTTGTCTTTCATATGGACCTAAGTGAGATTTTTGGCTACTTTCTGGATTTGAATCCTCTTGTGCTTTCATTGACTTATCTCACTTGCTTATACTATTCTGAAGCCAGCTTGGTCGGTTCCTAGGCTTTTTGTTGCTTATGGACCAAGTTGTGCCTTTATGCGAAAACGGCGAATTTTTACTTTTCATTTCGAAAAACCACATTTTCTGGAGAATTGCCAATGTGTTCATCAAGGGGGAGATTGTGGATATCGTGAGGATATGTGCACGATCTCAGGATGATGAGTCAATTGGCAATGGCTTTGTTGGTTTGCAATTTGTCGCGTTTTCGGGTTTGCTCGAGTTGTCGAAGCCACAGGCGGTCCGACCGGCTGTGTCGCCGGTCCGACCGGCGATGGGAGGTCTCGGCCGGCAGTGCTTGCCGGTCCGACCGCAAAAATGAAAAGTGGTTTTTGGAGCTGAGCCAAAAATAGGTTGTGTAGGCAAGTGAGGGGAGTCTCCTGGATGTGGTCACATCATTTTTGGAGCTCCCAGTCAAAAGTTCTATTCAGTTGAAATTTCCAGAAGGTTTTGGAATTTTGGGCTGAAAATTTGGCTAAGTCTTTTCGGGCGGTCCGACCGCCGTTGTGGGATCGGTCCGACCGGCCTGGAATCGGTCGGACCGGCCTTGTGGGGCGGTCAGACCGCCGATGACTTGGAGGTTAGCCAAGTTGGCATTGAGTTGATTTGAATGTGTTTTATGGATGGACTTCAATGCTTTATTGTTGTATATTGCATTGTGGAACTAACGTGGGTCAAGTTGTGAAGAACTTGTTCCCGAAAACGATTTGTTTGTCTATTGCTGTGCAGGTGGCTTGCAGGTCAACGACGTCATCGGTGAGGTGGATCGGGACTACGCTTGGAGAGCTGAGGTCCAGAACGATCATGGATGCCGGGTGAGGTCGTGTGACTCAAGCATGGTGCAGAATGGGCAAGATGGATCGAACGGGTAGTTCGATACAGCTCGTTGGATCAGGCGGTGCGGAAGTCGGAGCGAGTCTCTGGTTGGATCAGGCGGTACAGGAGAGGCTTGGCGACGTGATGAGAACCGCTGATCAACCTACACGTGGTGAAGCAGGCGATTGCTTCAATAGTTATGTGTGTGTGGGTCCCATGTGTGAGTGGGTCCCAAAAGAGAAACCCTAGGTCTCTAGTATAAATAGAGAGGGGGGAGATGAAAAACCCCCCAAGCATTCATTTAGCCCCTTCTTCCTTTTTCTAGGGTTTGGAGGAGAGGATAGGAGAATCTAGGGTTTGGAGAGGTTGTGAGTGTGCTCCTTGTGTGAGCTCTTGTCCTCCTTTGTGGAGAAGCTTTGTAAGCATCTAGTGTGATCAAACTATCTTGTGATGCTTAATTGAAAGATCAATTGTCCCCTTTGTGTTCTTCTCTCTTTTTGAATGATTTTGGTGCTTCCTTGATTCAAAGGTTTATGCTTGGTCTCTTGGCATATTTTATCTTGCTTTGATGTGTGGGAATATTCCTAGAGTCATCTAGATCATCAACCCCCACAAGCAAGTCTTGAATCAAGATTTTCATATTTCTAGGGTTTGTGCACTTCTTTTGTAAAACCTTGAGAGATCGATTCTGCGGAGTGGATCTGAAGGATCGTCGCTAGAAATAGGTCTCTAATATCATTAGGGAGGTGTGCTCGAAATTTGGTCAAGTTTCATTGGTTGAATCAAAAGTTGGATCAAATTTCGTTTTGGAGTTGGGCTTGATTTTGATCGGGTGAACCGGTCGACCGGTTGTGTAACGGGCGGTCCGACCGCCGCTTTTCAGATCGCTAGTACTGCTGGTCGAACCGATATCCAACGGTCCGACCGCCGATTAATAGCCGGTCCGATCATTGATTGATTGTCGGTCGACCGCCGTGGTAGCGGTCGGACCGTCGATCCGATTGTAACGGTGAGTTCTTTTCTCCATTTGTGTCGTGTGGTTGAGGGGGTTATCAAATCCAACACAAGGCTTCCTTTCAGGCGCTTCGATCTTCTTAGCTTTCATAGCTAAAGGAGTAAAGTTCGTGTTGTATTTGATTTAGGCGATAAAGTTGAGAAAGCGCATATTCACCCCCTAGTCGCCTTTACGGTCCTACAGAAATGTCCGTGGATAAATTTTTGGAATCACGTAGGTCGTTTAGCGCCTATGTTACCGAGGGAGGGACACACAATGAACCGGGCACCACACTGTGACACAACACAAAATTTTCAATACCTGGTGCAGCAGAATAATCATATATCACACTTCGTAATCTGGACTCTCAAACTGACTATACCTATTTCATATATCACAATTCTATTTTTGAAGTGCCACCAACAACTATGTCAAGGCAAGATATGTGCATTCTACCTTTGTCGTCATTTACTGGAAATCACAAGTACTAAGACGAAGGATCCATAGGTTTGTCAGTCAATCTCTTAATAATTATTTTTTAATTATAAATTTAAATATATATGCTTACTACTTTACTCTTGCTAACGACAGGGCATGAAAATACCAGAAAGTAGCTTCCATCTGGACTTACTCGTCGAAGTTCAAGGACGGCTCGCTACCTTCATCACGGGGGAGATCATTAAAGAGAGTTGACTGTTTTAACACGACGACTCTAATGTATGCTAATTCACTTTGAGTTGTAATCAAATCACTTTGTAATTAGATCATTAAAGTGATTTTGAGTTTGTAAATCACTTTAAGTTGTTCTATATCAAATCGATTGTGGTATATTTGTTTTCTACTTGCTTGTTTTCAGAGGGCATGGCTAGCATTACGTGAGGCTAGCCGAAAAATTAAAATATATTTAGGTATAGAAAGAACTATCATAGATGGTATTATGGAATAAACCGTCTGTGAATGATATTCACAGACAGTTACTACTAACAACCGTCTGTGATATGTATACAACCATAGATGGTACTACTAACAATTGTCTGTAATATGTATCCAATCACAGATGGCTACCACTAACAAAAGTCTGTCATATGTCGCATATCACAGATGGCTACTATCAAAAGATATCCTACATATCACAAATACTTTTTTGTGGAAGTCGTTTGTGATAGTATGACTTTACAGATGGTTTTAACAAATAACCGTATGTGATATCCCATATATCACAGACTGTTTTTGTTGGAAACCATTTGTGATAGTAGGCCTTCACATATGGTTTAAAAAAACGTCTGTGATATGTGGGATATCACAGACGGTTATTTGTTGAAACCGTCTGTGAAGGCTTACTATCACGGACGGTTTCCACAAAAAAGAATCTGTGTTGTGACTTTTCACAGATAGCTCACAAACCGTCTGTGATAACCACCTGTTATCAGAAACAAATAGATTCAAACGGTTTAAAAACCGTCTGTGATGACCCTCTCTGTAGTAGTGAGAGGAACGATCCATACTAAGTTTGATTGTGGTTCCCGGGCTCTTGGTGTGCACCACTTTTCTGTTGGTACAATCTATTAGTCCCTGGTATTCGGCCAACCAATCCATCCCTAGGATGATATCTAGAGTTTGGGATTCTAGCACTAGGAGGTTTCCTAGGAATCCAAAAAATTTCAAAGCAATCTCTACTCCGGGACTTACTAAGGTAGAAAATAAGGATCCCCTAGGGGAACTAAGTACCACTGATTTCTTTAACTTACAAGTTGGCAACTTAAGCCTTTCAACAAACTTTCTCAAAACAAAATAATGCGAAGAATAATGCAAAGATCCAAAATCGAACAAAACTTGTGCGGGTGCTGACTTAACTAAGAAGGTACCCATTAGCACTCCGGTGGCTTCCTTGGCCATGACATGGTTCACACGGCCGTGGTTTTGTGTGGTGGTAGACCTTGATGCCTGCGAAGTCTGATGACTCTTGCTTTGATTTGGCGCATGGCCTTGAGTTGGTGGAGTTCTTGGGTTGAACTTCGCGGCAGGGTTTTGGCGTTGCGGGCACCGGTTGGCGAAGTGTCCATTCTCTCCGCAGTGAAAGTAGTGAAGATGAGCTATCGGGTTCACCGTTGCAGGCTGTCCAGCGGGGTGAAGCATGCAGAATCCATTCCCATTGGGACGCGGGGCTGGAGTTGGAGTCTTTTGTGGCAAGGCTATAGACGGTCTGAACGATGACATGCCATGGAAGGTTGACTTCTGGGGAAAGCTACTTTGTGGCTCCTAAAATGTCATCTTCCTTTTGCGGCTGGCTTCGGCCGTCCTCTTCTCATTCTCCAAGATAAGTGTTTTGTTGACTAGACGGTGAAAGCTTGGGAAATCTTGAATGACCAGTTGGCCTCTCATGTCATCACGCATCCCTTCCAAGAAGCGGTCGATCCTTTCCTCTTCATCGGCTATGTCACTGGGAGAGTAGCAGGCGAGCTGGTTGAACTTAGTGAGGTACTTGTTAATTGACATGTGACCCTGATTCGAAGCTCTGAATTCATCCTTTTCAACCTCATGGTACTAGCGGGCACAAAGTTGGTTCTGAATGCGGCCTTGAATTCAGCCCAAGGAATTGATTACCTTGCAGATTCAATCTCGTCTAGCTGCACTTCAGCAATTTCTTCGCCCCGGCCGGGTCTTGCTGATTCTCAACCTCAGGTGCTGCTGCTTCTTCCTCTTCTTCTACTGATTCTTCATCGGCTACTGGGCTTTCACCACCATGGGCAGCGAGGTAGTTCTCCTACCATGCAATGACAGCTCCTTTTAGTTGATGGGTGGCAAAGTCCACCTTATCCTCCTCTGAGCATCGGGCGAGATGAAGCTTCTTCTCGGTATCTCTGAGCCAATCCTTAGCTTCCAGGGGTTCATTTGCTGCAGCGAAGGTGATGGGTCTTGTCCTGAGGAAGTATGGAAACTTCAAATGGTGGCTGACCAGTCCTGACTGCTGACTAGCAAGCAAGGCTTGGAGAATATGCATCTGTTGGAACATGACTTACGCCATGGTCGGGTTCGCTGGTGGTGGGCGAGGTAGATCTTGACCACGACCATGGCCACATCGTCTTCCTCGGCCTACCGCAAAGACACCACATCTTGGGGTGGCTTCTCTCTTTGGTGCCATCTGAAGAAACAACTCGGCTTAAAACTAGAGGAGATATATGAGGGTGTACTAGCTCTCTAGAGCACACACAGAAGAACTTGAACCAAACGAAGAAAAACGAATTAAGTACAATACAAAGCCTAGAGTGGCTGCATTATATTAAGAGGTTAGGTGTTACATGACTCCTGAAACATACATATAGGCCATGCTAAGCCACGACACAGGATACAACCCGCAACACCTACAAAAGAAAGAAAACAGGGAATGCTTGCAATCTAAAAGACTGCCAAGCAAGCACTGCCAACTAGTCTTGACTAGACCTGACTACTCCAATATGATGATGAAGACCTCGGGGTCGATCTCTCCTTCCTAGAGGGGCAGGAGTAGCAGAAGGGTGATTCTAGCAGAAGATCCTCGTGCATCCGGCTCAGGCGGGTGCAGGTGAAGCATGCTGCATCTTGGACTACTTCATCACAGCTGCTCTTGGGATGCCTGGGCCTGAAGGTGTGAGTAACAAACTCACCTTCCCTAGCATAGAAGAAAACCTCCATGGCCCACAACTCTTGGTCCAGAATCTGGGTCTTTCAGCCTCTAAAGATCGGCTTGGTGTGGTAGCTCAGGTGCAGCATGAGTTGGCGGAGGATATCAATGAACTCGTTGGTGTTTTCTCTGTGAGAGAGAAAGTCCCATAGTCTATCAAACAACGGGGTAGCCATCTATAATTTTGAAACAAGAGAAGGTTAGTAAGCCCGATGAAAGAAAAGGTATGTTTAGAACTAAGAGTGATGAGTAAAAGCAAATAAGTACGCTATATTTCATGCAAAACTTTTCTTAGTTTTTGCAAATAAGACTCAAGTCCTTAAGCACGCCCAGTCTAACTAAGACTCCTACAGTCATATGCTCTGATACCAGTACTGTCGGACCCAGATTTCACAAATTCAAATCTTCTATGAAAACACTGTGCTATTCGGTGGATTAGTACATAGAACTCACAGATACATCACTGAATCATTTCATACATGATGTAAACTTAACCAAATATTATATTACAGACATCAGAGTCACATAGAGCGCATCGGGTCGAGTTTTACATTAAGGGCTGAGCATGCCAAATGATTACATTACAAAGGTAGCAAAAGTGGTAGCAAAAGCAAAAGTTTAGAGCGCATCTCTCCACAGGCAAGCGACTGGGGAAAACCCATGTACGACCGATATTAACCAAATACTTGGATAATATTGGATGCACGCAAGCACCATCGGAGACAGCTAGACTGAGGTGAGACCCAGACTAAATGAACTACACTACTCTTCGTCATCTCCGGGGCCTCCAACTTCGGGATCCTCGTAGTATGCGTAGTCTCCGTGAGTTCCTTCTTCTAAGGGTTTGGGAGAAAGAGAGATGATGAGCACATCTTCCGTGCTCGCGAGCCAACACACAGAATGCAGTAATAATATATGCAAGGCTTAACAAGGATAGCTCAGATTCTTTTATTTGCTAAAAGCAACGTTTTCAATTACAGTATTTAGAAATTCCTACGACGTTGCAGTTTAACCAAATCTCATTTTTAAAAGGGATATTGTGCAATATTTATAACGGCGAAGGCTACCTCCACCTATGCTTACATTTTGAGTGGAGCTACCTCCACATATTAACATCACTTGGTATGACGACCTAGGAAAAATCCACACTATAGGCTAGGTGAGCCCAACACAACAATCATCCAACCCACAAAGTTTTATAAATAGAACTAACTCTTGTAAGTTCCCGTGCCTTTCCTTGACCATGGGCACAACTGTTCGAACAGTTTATACTATACAGAGGTTGTACATCTTTACCCGCAAGAGATAATTGTCTTGATATATACACATATTTTCTTATACATGTGAATCAAGGGGAGATTACCACCAGACCTTTACAACGCCTCCCTCAGTATTTGTTACACCCGCTAAGGGTTCACCTGAGATGGGTAACGCTCCCACACCTGCATCAACCCTTACCCAGACCCCCTCTTGCGCCCTCTTAACAACTTTCATCGTGCACCCTGACCCATCGCCGCGAAGGCTTACGGTGTCACGAGTCCTCTAGCTGGTGCAACTCGTACTGACGAATACAACTTATTTAACTAGGTCGACGCCATTATAGACTTGTGGTTGTACTATTTTACATTGGGAGGTCATCATAGGATTAAGCCTTTAGGGTTATCAAGGCGGTACATACCACATTCCACCAATCCAATATTCTATGGGCTATATTAGCACCCACCATCATACCGTCCACCATACCAGTTGCCCAAAAGGGATAATAGCAGGTATTAGGGTTTTTGAGGAGCAAAATACATTAACTCAATCATCTCAGTCATTAGCCCACAATGACTACCCAAAACCAATTTCACGATTTTAAGAGATGGTGATAAGGGCATTTAATGCCCTAGCACTTAACCAAGACTACCATGTCGCTTAAGTACATTTTATAAATAGTAATTACCACATAGTTACTAGGGTGACATGGAATAATAGATTCGATTGCCAAAGGATGGTATAATAATTAATTAGTCATCAAATGAGTATTTAACTACCTTAAGGTTTAACATACATTTGCTTAAAGAATTAAAGCATGCAATTTTGGTAGTTTAAATGGATATAATTTACATAAAATATAGGTTCAAAATGATCAAAGTATTGACTCACCTAGAGTGAAGGTGAGAGAGTCTTGAAAGTCTTGTGCTTGATCAAACTTGAGATATCCCGCGTCTCCGAACTCTACTCGAACAAACATACTGGAAAAGAATAAATAAGAAAATGCAACAAATAAATACACAATAAATAGAAAATTAACTCTAATTTAAATAATACTAGTGACATTAGCAAGGTCTTGAATTTAGACAAATTTAGAAACAAAAATCACCAAAATCGGAGTTATAACGGAGTAGAACGGAGCTTCTGAAGTTTTGGCTTTGAGTACTACTGATTTCGAGTACTTTTCATTTCGAGTACTGTTTGCTTCGAGTACCACCAACTTCGAGTAGAAATCACTTCGATTTGATGTGGTCGGAGGGAGGTTCGACTACACGATGTAGTCGGAAGGGGCTTCGACTACACGACTATAGTCGGAAGGGGCTTCGACTACACGACGTAGTCGGAAGGAGTATCAACTACATATAGTTGGAAAGGGTATCGGCTACATGTGGTTTGAAAGGGTTTCGACTGCAAGTAGTCGGAAAGGGTATCGAATTCATCTAGTCAGAAAGGGTATCGACTACAGGTGGTCGGAAGGAGTATCGACTACAGGTGGTAGGAAGGGGTATCAACTACAGGTGGTCGGAAGGAGTATCGACTACAGGTGGTCGGAAACGGTAACGACTACATTTGGTGGAAAGGGTTTTGACCACAAGTGGTCGGAAGGAGTTTCGACAACGCGGTGTGGTTTGAAGGACAAGAGGGAGAACAGGGCAAGGAGAAAAGAGCTTACCACGACCGAGAGGGAGATTGGAGGAGGTCGGCGGACGGTGAATGACGGTGGGGGAGCTCGTGGTCAGAGGCGAAGGAAGACGACCATGACGGGTCGTCCGGGACTGAAGGAGGAGAGGCAATGCGGTGGCTCCTGTGACACAAAACTAAAATCAAGTGAGGGGATTGCTTCAAGGAGCTCTGGGGCATGAATTGACGTGGGTAGAAGAGGGGGCTACTCTGGTGTGGCGAGAACCGAAAGAAGGTGCACGACGGCTTGAACTCGGAGCTAGTGGCTTCAGCAAACCACATCAACACAATCGAGAGTGGAGGAGTTGGGTGGGAACACTACTACAAAAAGGCTAATACTGGACGTCTCATCATAGACAGTTGACTAAAACAATCTGTATTAAATACAATCATAAACGGTTTTGGTTTAGCGACGTCTGTGTTACTGGTTGCGCTAAAAACTATATGTGAAGAGCTAATATCACAGACGGTTCGTATTGAAAACCATATGTGAAGTATCATAGACGGTTCTGAATAAGAACCATCTGTGATACTTCACATATGCTTTTCAACATGAACTGTCTGTGATTTCCCGTCCTCATCACAGACGGTGAGTACTAAAAACCGTCTGTGATAATTATCTCCCTGATTTTACCATGGCTTGAAGAAATGCCTTACTCTCTTATTTTAACATGGCAAATAAAATAATAGATTTTACCATGGTAATAAAATCACAGAGTTAGACATTTAAAGTCATTGTAAAATCACAAACGGTTCATGTTGAAAACCGTCTATGAAGTATGAGAGATGGTTCTGAACAAGAACCGTTTGTAATATTATATCACAAACGGTTTTGGTTTGAAACTTTATGTGATTTGCAGCGTGGGAGGGCGAAATTTTTTGAACCCACGCGTGGGAGGCAAAATATTTTGGCGTTGTCCTTATATATTATAGCCACCCCACCTTGTCTTCAATCAGTCTCTCCCCCCTCCCCAAACCGAGCTCCGATGATCGCCCTCGATTCCCCAACGCGGTTCTGCAATGTGACGCAGTCTGCTGTTTCACGGCGCCTCTGGTGAGTAGGCATTGTGGCTCGACTAGTACTGCCAGATCTGGCCACCCCCTATCTTGGCCTCAGGTGAGTATGATGTTTTGCCACCAAATCCCCATCCTGGTTTCCTTCTCACTCTGATTTTGTCCCCTGCATCCTGTCAGATTTCGTTCTCAACGAGGACCCTCATCTGTTGTCGACAAGGGAGGCCAGTTCGGTTCGAGATGGACGCCTCTACTCGACCTCGTCCTCATCAGAGAGTGAGACATTGATTGAGAGAGAGAGTATATTTTAATTACCTTCTCTCAAACTATCGAAAGAGCATATGGAAACTACTATCCAGCAATTGATTGGTTTGGCTAAAAATTCAATTTTTTTGCAATACAAAAAACGATCACAGACGGTTATTGTTCAGAACCGTTTATCATATCTTTTTTCACAGACGGTTAAAAAACTGTCTATAATGACCACATTGTATCACTGACCCTTAAAGTCAGATGGTTCAAAAAATCGTCTATGATGACGATTTTGAACCGTCTGTGATTACCTTTTCTATAGTAGTAGAAGGAGGTGAAAGGGGGCTGCTCGGCGCTCTTTATAGTCGAACGGGACGGAAAGAAGAGCTGTTGGATACTAGGAGGCGCGCGGGTTCCCAAGGTAGTCGTGGGAGCTCTGGTCGGAGAGGACGAGGCGTAGCGCGGGGAGGTGACAAGAGCGATGACTCGGGCGAGCCGAAGAAGGTGGCCGAGACGACAAGGCGATGCGGTAGGTGGGTGCAAGTGCGCGTGTGTGCAACGTAGCGTGCGGGCAAGGCGCGGGTGCTGATGCGGCGGTGAGACAGGTGACAGGACGGGGCGACGAGCAGCTCTGGCGCGGCCAAGCACGCAGGGAAGTGGGGGCGGAGCTAACGTCACGTCGACGGAGGAAGCGACTGTGGGGCCCAAGCAGGTGGCGGAGGTGACACGAGCAGGTGGGCATCATAGGTGCCCGGGCGATGAGGAGGGGATGCCGGAGTCCACGGGTAGGTGGAGCGGGTGGCGGATGGGACGGAGCGAAGGAGGGTGCCGAAGTCAAGGGGAGTAGTTGCGGAGATAGGGCGCCGGGTGCAGGCGGGCGGGTGGACGGTCCAGTCGATGAGATGGGATGAGGCAAGGGAGGTTGTCGGTGTTAAGGTGGTAGAGGGAGCAGTGGGGACGACAGGGCGACGCGGGCGTTGGGCTGGAGGCAGGCTTGGCCTGGTTGGGCCGAAAGGGAGAAGACGGAGGATGGGCCGGGGAAGGGAGAGGAGGACGTGGGCTCAGCTCAGGAGGAGAAAGACGGGTCGGGCCATGGGGAGAGAAAGTGGGCTGAGCCCAAAGAAAAAGGGGTTTTTGAATTGGAGGTAGAAACTAGATATTTTAAAAATATAACTTAAGTTGAGATAAGTTTTTGAAACCCACTGACAAAAGCAATTAGTATTTAAAATCCGAAAATGGATTGTTACACGTTGCTTGCAAATGTACATGTTGCAGGTATTTTCAGGCTTGAACACTACCACAGAATGGATATTTCCTCACAGTTTAAAACCGTTAGCAAAATAGGAAAAACCGTCAGGTTTAATTTTCCTGACGGTTAACCGTCAGGTAAATCCCCTCAAGCCTAGGTGGTCGGAAATGTCCAATTTGTCTGACGGTTAACCGTCAAGAAAATATTTGCTGACGGTTTTTCCATATTTTGCTGACGGTTTTGCGAACCGTGCATAAAATAAATTTTGTTGATGGGTAAGAACCGTCAACAAACTTAAACTTGACGGTTTTAGAAACCGTGTATAAAATGAATTTTGCTGACGGGTAAGAACCGTCAACAAAATTAAACTTGATGGTTTTTTGATGCGTAAAATGCATTTTGCTGACTGGTAATAACCGTCAACAAAATTAAACTTGACGGTTTTGGACCGTGCGTAAAATGCATTTTGTTGACCGGTAAGAACCGTCAACAAAATTAAACTTGACGGTTTTGGACAGTGCATAAAATGAATTTTGCTGACTGTTGTTTTACCCGTCAAGAAAATGTAATTCTGACAGCGCATTAGCAGAAATTCTCAGTTGATCACATTTTCATACAGATCTATATCATAAATCCACAATACATATCTATGCATCATAAATCCACAATCCACATCCATGCATCATATGTAATCTGCAATACACATCCATACACCCATACACAAATAAGAAGTTCAAGCTTATTATTTCAAGCCCAATACCATCCATAAGGTTCACTTGCAGAAAGCAACATCGTAATCCACACAAAAGACATCTAAAAGTCCAGTACTACCACAATACACCTAAAGGACTAATGTCACATACGAGTAATATCAGTCCATCTAAAAGTGCAGCAATACCATGTTCAACTATTCAAAAGAGCTAGCAAGTCATCAAAGATCATAAAGACAAATTAGTTGTATTTATCGCGGTCGATGTTGTTGGCATCATGATTGTTGCCGCCATTAATGTCAGCATTGCAGTTGTCACCATCATTGTTAGCATCATTGCCATCAATGGCATTCTCATCCGGTGCTGAGCCCACATGGGAGGATCCAGTCCCAGTCCTGGCCCCTTCCTGTAAGGTGACTATAGTAGGCCAACATTATGAGTATTGAAGCACAACATACAACAATATTTTTTTTGGGGGGGGGGACAAAGATAACTAATGACAGGTGGAAAGTAACTGTAAATAACTCATCATAGACTGTGCTGGATAAGATGTACATAGGACATGAACATATTATACTACACATACGTATTCAGTGACGTCGATAGCAAGAATGGCAAATTAATACAAAACAATAATCACGTATACAAATATAAACCAATAATCACGTATACAAATTCCTTTGCTAAGAAACTCTTAAGACATGTCCCACTGCGATTGACATCATAGTCTGCCTTAGCACAATTAAAACCATTAGAAGTGCTAACAGAAGAGCTAAAACAACCCACTGAACACTAGCATTATGAGTCTGCCTAAGCACAATTAGAACCATTATAATTGCTAAAATAAGAGCTGGAGCAATTGAAATATATGACAAGCCTATTTTTTAAAAAAATAGTTGCACGCGTGGAAAAAAATTCCAGACAAGGCCATTGCCACCTTACCATGAACATATAACTAAATGGGAGGTTAAGCTCATGTGATAGAACACTCAACATGAGTCCACTCGCTCACTGCTGCACTGCTTGTTACTCTGACACACCGAAAAGTATTAGTCTCTAGTCCAAATTAGTCCTCCAAATGATAGAGGTTTGGACAACCTTGTAACTTTCATAAGATATTGTTTGTAGCATTGGCAATAATTTTAGTTGGTAAGTATTTCTTACATGTGATTGTGTAGATGTTTCATGGCGTAGCATCTCTAGTGGTGGTTCTTCACCGATCTTCTTGAAAAGCATCTACATTTAGAAACTTTACAAGGTTAACTGCAAACATATACATTAAAATAAATCATGATACACATCTAGATTATTTCACTATTATTGATTGGTCATCCATCTGGTGACAATTCAGACCACATGATTGAAATGCACAAAAATGGATGGTAAATAATCAAGCTAACACTAATGGACAGCTCAAACCTATCTATGCACAGTTCCAGTACAAATACATGGATGATCATATTCATTCAATTCATCGTTCCTAACGATAAGGCTCTCACCATGTGTTGTCCATGTTTGATAATTTATCGTGAACCCATATTTACTCAAGTGCAACTCGACAGTACACCTGTTGTGCCTAAAATAGTTCTGACACATTGCGCACGGACACTTAATGGTGTCACCTTCAACTAAACTTGGATTAGAGAATGTACGATCCAAGAATTGTGTGGTGTGATCAATCCATTCATTAGAGGGAGCTTTACCACGCTGTCAGCCAATATACATCCATTCATGGTCTGCCATGAAATAGTTCTGTGTTCAACAACTTGAATATGTTAGTTCTAAATTTATTTGACACCGACATGACACAATTAAGTTGGTTATATTATCTGATACTACGTATCTTGGATGTGTATTGTATGAATATCATATGATGGTATGCCCAAATTACAGAATCTGCACATAATTATTAATTTAGCAATAAACATATGATTTCTATTACTCTCCGTAACAATGCAAGATGGACCGAAACTGGATGTACATTGAGAACCGTGTGAGTGAAGAGTATATTAATGGCGTGTTTGCTTTTAGAAGAGCCGCCGAGCAGGATATGTTGAAGAAGGGGATAAAATATATGTAACTGTCCATGCATTGATTATGTAATATGAAAATGTTTAACAACCCGGCAGATCGAAGCTCACTTAATACGAAGAGGTTTTGAAAAAGGATATACATGTTGGAGCGATCCACGGTGAAGAGCAGATTATACGGAAGTCGAAGAATGACGACATCGCCGAGGAAGTCAACGATATGCAGGGTATGGAATGTGCTTTTGATGAGGATAGATCGCATGATGACAATCTGGATCAGATGCTACGCGATGCAGAAGGGAACTACGGTGAGAGAGAGTTTTGTAAATTCGAGGGCTTAATGGAGGACTCGGGGAAACCTTTGTTCCCTGGCTGCAAGCCGGAATACACAAAGTTGTCAACCGTGCTTGAACTGCTGAAATTGAAGGCAAGCAATGGTTGGTCCGACAAGAGTTTTACGGCGTTGTTAGTTCTCTTAGCTAACATCCTTCCAGAGGGAAACGTGTTGCCCAGCACGACCTACCAAGCTAAGAAGGTTCTTTGTCCATTGGGAATGGAAGTAGAAAGAATACATGCATGTCCGAACGATTGTATCCTCTACCGTAAAGAGTATGCAGACATGCATGCATGTCCCGTGTGCAGAGCATCCCGATACAAGCGGAAGAATACTGCTAAGGCGAAGCAAGGACCTCCTGCTAAGATGTTGTGGGATCACCACGTTTAAAGCGTTTATTTGCGAACCGAAAGGAGGCAAGATTGATGCGTTGGCACTCGGAGGAGCGTAAGAAAGATGGGAAGCTCAGACACCTGCCGATTACGCCAAAGGAGAAACTTCGATCGAGCTTCAAGAGTTCGGTGCGGAACCGAGGAACATAAGGTTAGGGTTGAGTACGGACGGAATGAATCCTTTCGGTAACATGAGCAGCCGACATAGCACCTGGCCCGTGAATCTATGTATGTACAACCTTCCTCTTTGGCTGTGTATGAAGCGGAAATACATTTTGATGACACTACTTATCCAAGGGCCGAAGCAACCTGGGAATGATATTGATGTGTACCTAGCACCATTCTTTGGAAGATCTTGTGACACTTTGTGGAACGAAGGGTACATGTATGGGATGCGTACAACGAGAGAACTTCACTTTACGCGCCATGTTGTTCGCACCATCAATGATTTTCACGCCCTTGGTAACCTATCGGGCTTGATACAAAAGGAGCCAAAGCCTATCCGCTTCGCTTAGATGCTACGGAGAGTGTATGGTGAACAACTCGCATAAGCTGTATATATCGTCACCGTAGGTTCCTTCCGAGGAGTCACCCATACCGCAAGATGAAGAAACAATTCGACGGAAATAAGGAAGACGGTTCACTTCAAGGGCTTTTAGTGGGAAAGAGGTCTATGATATGGTTAAGGATATCGATGTTGTCCTTGGGAAGGGACGTAAATTAAGAACCCGTGAGAAGAACATCGGAAGAAGCGGTCAATTTTTGGGACTTGCCTTATTGGGAGTACTAAGAAGTTCGCCATCGCATCGACGTTATGCACGAGAGAAGAATGTATGTGATAGCTTGATTGGTCTCTTTCTTTGAACATTAGTGGCAAAACAAAGGATGGTGTTAACGCGGCGTGACTTGGTCGATATGAACATAAGGACCGAGTTAGCACCGAAAGAGACCGATCAGACGAACGTACCTTCCCCGACTTGCTACACTCTGCCCAAGGCCGAGAAATGAAGCGTGTCGAGCTTGCGGTGTGAAAGTCCCGCTTGGTTACTCCGCTAACATTAAGAAACTTGTTTCTATGCAAGATTTGAAAATAATTGGTATGAAGTCGCATGATTGTCGTGTGCTGATGACACAAATGCTTCCTGTTGCAATTAAGAGTATCTTGCCGAACAAGGTCCGAGTGGCAATCTTGAGGCTGTGTTATTTCTTCAACTCAATTGCTCAGAAGGTCATCGATCCCCAAGGACTAGATGCTCTGCAGGCCGAGGTAGTGACGACTCGTGTCATCTTGAGATGTATTTCCTCCGTCATTTTTCGATATTATGGTCCATCTCATTGTTCACCTTGTGAAAGAGATAAAGATATGCGGCCCTTTGTTCTTCGGCAATTTGACCCGGTCCAGAGGTTCATGGGAATTCTCAAGTCCTACGTTACGGAATCGATCTCGACCGGAGGGCAGCATCATCGAAGGTTATGCAACGGAAGAGGTCATTGAGTTCTGCGTCGACTACATGGCTCGGTGGATCCGATTGGTGTGCCTCTATCTCGTCATGAGGGGAGACTGGATGGTATCGGGACCATCGGAAGGAAATCAATCACTCCGATCGATACGCACGCTCAAGCCCATTTCACGGTCTTGCAACACATGACCCAAGTGTCCCGTACATCGACGAGCACAAAGACATGGTACGCCAATGTAATCCGCACGGTCGGAGGTTTGGATCACGAGAGCACAACCGTCGGTTCAACGAATGGTTAAAGCGCGAATCACTCGGAGGTCATCAAGTGATGATCTGTTGCTATGGTTGGCAAGAGGGCCACAGATTTACAATTGTCACATGGCAAGGATCGACATAAATGGGTACACATTTTATACGGTAGCTCGGGATAGGAAGAGCACAAGTCGTAACAGCGGTGTCGCATAGATGCATTGAGACCGATGGGTCGAGGAGCTCGTACTATGGGCAAATAGAGGAGATATGGGAGATCGACACGTGCTTTTCAAGATCCCCTATTTCGGTGCCGTTGGGTCCATCTCCCACGGTGAAGGTCGACAAGTGCTGGGCGTCACTACCGTGGACCTCGAGCGTGTCGGATACAAAGACGAACCATTCGATCTTGGCTAACCAAGTTGTTCAAGTCTTCTATGTAACCGACCCGCAAATAAGAAGCGTCACGTAGTTCTTCATGGAAAAGGAGGATTGTCGGAGTTGAGAATGTAATGGGCGAGGAAGAATACAATCAATTTGACGAGTTGCCACCTTCGGAGACGGCATCGGGCTCGAGGAAGAACCCAAAGTGAGGAAGCTAGCTATATGCGTCGATCATCATGAAGGGCTATATTTTAATTAAGAATTTACTCCATTGTAATTAACTAATTTATTCCATTGTCATGTGTTAATGTGTTATGGACTTATGATCTTTAAATTGATGACAATTGTCAAGTAATTAATTCCACTTGTACGAACTCGATACCACTTATGAGAAAAACACTTGATACCAAGAATAATTGATTCCATTGCAAATACTTGGTACCACTTGTAAGCAATAATTGAATTTTGCAAGGTGCTCGAACTTCTCTTCTATTGATCTTCCATGAAAGCATTCCAAAGAGAAGAGAGAATTTTGATTGACATGAGAGAATTGTGGATACCATTTTAACGAATAAGATATAGAGGATCAACTTGATCACCGGAAGTGGCCACAAAGATTTAGAATTGAATGAAGAGAGATGGTGACTTGACTTGTCGAGAAATCGGAAGTTCCGCAGATTCAATGGAGGAAGTTCGAAATCGACGTTCCGGACCTTGAGTCTGGTTGTTTGAACATCACGCACGGCTCTTCAAAAACCGTCTGTGATGTTTCCACATCACAGACGGTTCTTCGAGGGAACCGTCCGTGATGTGGAAACATTCGCATCACGAGGCGGTTCTTGAGGGAACCGTCAGTGATGTTTCCACATCGCAGGCGGTTCCCTCGAGAACCGTCGTGATGCGTGTTGATATATAAGGTTCGAGGCGATAGGGTTTTGATCTAACCCTATCGGTGTCGCCCTCTGCGCCGCTTCCTCTCCGAACGCCTCCCGACCCCGCGCCTCCTCCCCGACCCGGTGCCTCCCAGAGCCCGGCCGCCTCCTCTCCGAACGCCTCCCGACCCGGCGCCCTCCTCCCCGACCCGGCGCCTCCCGAGCCCGGCCACCTCCGCCACCGCCACCTGCTCGGGTAAGTTCTCCTCCTCCCCTGCCGCCACTGAGCTCCTCCCCCACCGTCTTGGTGTAGATCCACGTTGGATTTGCTAATTAGACGAAAACGTGTAGTATATTATAAAGTATTTTGGTTGCGATTTGCTAATAGGCTAGATTTTTGGATGGTATAAAACTAGGATTGCCGAGGACTCGTTTGGAATGTGGGGATTTTTTTCTAAATCCTAGGGGAATTGTATTGTTTCTGTTAAATTCCTGTGTTCCTAACATGCCCTAAATCGCCCTAAATCCTTTGAGATTTGCCGCTGCCTGGGAGAAGATCTTGTTCTCTTTCTGTGTTCCCCGTTCTGACGTAGGATTGATTGCAGCGAACAAATGTTCAGGTATATAGAAGAGCTGTAATGAAAAGTTGTTAAGTTTTGACTCGTTCTCCCCAACAAGCTGCTACCTTACAAAAACCTGCAAGCAAAAACCTGCACAGTAGTTTAGCTATGAATGGATGACCTGGGCTGCTGGAGGTCAGCTATGCATGCATTTGCAGAATCAGCTCGCAGCGCGCGCCGTCGGGGGTGTTCACGATATAAATATGTAAATCTGGATGATCAGGATTACGATATAAATGAGAGAGTGGAATATTTAAGGTAAGTGTGTGCAATCAATTTCTACACTCACGTGATACCGATAAATATCATAACTCATTGCTTATGTACAGATACATTATGAAATGTGCCCGTCGAATCAAAGAACCGGTGGGTTTCCTCGACCCACACGTGGTCTCTGAGCAAACAATCAACCAAGACGCATCCTACGTCGAGAATTACATAAAAATAGGATTGCTTGCGCAGAACGATAGGGAGTACATAATGGTACCCTACAACCAGAAGTAAGTGCTTCAATATTTGCTATACAAATTACGTTTCAACATAGGTTTATGACTATAGCGACATACGAGTAGGTTCCTTTGGATTCTTGATTCTTGTGCCAAAGAGGAACATGGTATTGTACCTTGATTCTCTACTCAACAAAAATCACGACTTCACCATTCTTAAAGTATTTATTCGAGAAAGGTAGGAATCACTGTTAAACATAGATCATTTAACAATGCAAAAAAAATTAATGAACGAAATAAAAGATCATCTGTTTTTGTCCTTAAGAAATCAGAATCACAATATAAATATAATCGGTCGAAACAAGAAAGGTAGAACGAAGTTACATACACTACAACACCATGTAGAATCCAAATTTTGCCATTTCCGACTTACAATATACTAGTTATAAGTATTAACCCGCAGCACATGATATCGATCCAATTCACATCAGACAAAAGTAAAATTGCAATAGTACAGACAGATGCAACAATTAATTCCAACACACAGAGACGTCAAATACCCTAAAGGTAAGCAACCAAAAACTAGAATTACAAAAGACAGAAGGTAGAACTTACGGTTCTTTATGCCTTTTTTGGGGCAAGGGTTCTTCTATGTCTACTTGTGGGCTCCTGGTATTCACCAAAAAATTTAATTCAGTACACTATTACAAAAAGCACATACAAAGAACAAGGACATGCAAAATAATTGCACTTTAAATTGGTTTCTTCCTTGCCTACATGACACATACAACTAAATTATTCCAACAAGTACTCTTACAAAATAAATATTGTAACAAAAGACACATCATTAGAACATAAACAAAATTAAAGTTATCAACCTGTCTAGGAGAAAAGAATAAAGTGGGTTCAAACTATAAATTTGATGATGCATGCCAAGCAAGACCATTCCAATTCATAATCCATTCATGATACAGCCACAAGCATTCATAAATTCATAATCCATACATGATACAGCCACAAGCATTCATAAATTCATAATACATTCACAGTATCTTTTGAAAAACTATCGATGCTTGTTGGCCAATTGCCAGCTGCCCACATGCTTACAAACAGTGTTCTACTTCTGCCTGGCGGCGGACTGGTTACTAGGGTCGTTGCGGGGCCGTCAGCGTAATTTCTGGCCGTAAGGTTTTCTCCGTTTTCTAGTAGTGTAAATTCCAAATTATCTCCACAACAAAGCACCAATCAAGTAGTACTATAACCCAGCCAGAAAAATATAAGAAAAAGGAATGAAAAAACATGCATATAACCAGTTGGAAATCACAGAACATTAGTATGGATAGATACCTACATCATCAGTACCTTGTCACCATTATGTACAATCAAGTCACCCAATGCTCATTTTAGCAGCCCAAATCATGGGATCATCAAGAGATTAAAGGCAATTAGTACTAGTATTAACCATACCATTAACTCATAAGCATCACTTCAATCCTAACTTTCAGTCTCGTATTTGTTAAAAAAAGGCAGAGAAGCTCGGTTAACTTCAGGACAACATGATTGTTATGTACTCGAACCTCTGTCACGCTTGCTTGTTGTTTTGTGCCCTCCACTATCATATGCTTCTTAGTTTCTTTTGCAATTGATGTGCTTCTTTTTCAATCTCAGAGATGAGACTATGCCATATCATCCCTATCTTTTGAAAAATAGACAGAGAATAGGGGCTATGAACGTTTGTCATGTGGGTTAACAAACCACACAATTTACTGTACTGTGATTCCGTAAGCATCAACGTAATTTCTCCATTCCACTAGAGTCAAATGGCAGGCTTATAGATAATAAACAAGAGAAAGAAAAAAAAAACATAGCTTGGTCTCGCACTCTTGCTCATTGTATATCTGGTACCATCAGTGGCTATCATTTTTATTTTATGTAATTTCTTATATTCTTGGTAACTCCGGAGAAATTTTATAAAATATGCTGCTCGTGACTTGGGGAACATTTTAGGATTTCAACATCTCTGACTCTGGCTAATTGACTACAACTATGAAAGCACAACTTTATAGCATTTAAATACTTCAGGGACGAATGGTAAAAACTACGCCTTCTAAAAACACGTTACTCCAACTTGAAAGCATTTAAATACTTCACGGTTGAATTGTAAAAACTACGCCTCCTTTACTCTGCTCGATTCTACAATTCAGTACAGGCTGCACTCTCCTCATGAATTCGATTCATTTTTGTAGGTTCTCATTTCCAAAACTGCTAGAAGTTGTAACTACCAAACACATGATCCTGTCACACCTAGTTGTCTAGTTGAGATAGGCAAAGGACACCGATTGGAGGTCGTTAGTGTCATGGTATCCATTCTTTTGCACATCCTCTTGCATATCAAGGGAAAACATGGTGCAATAAGGGTTGCTTTCATCAAGGGAAAACATGGTAGCTGGAAAATGCTACCAGCCATTAGTGAAGATCCAGGTGACAGTACAAGCTTACCACTCTGAGTAGCGGCCTTGCAATTCTGGCCTTTTCCCTTCCTGGTAAGCTATCTTGAAGAGCAGAGTGAGATCACCGTCGATATCTCGTATCACTAGCGACCTGTGGATGGATTACCTCTATTGCAGAAGAAGCATCACTGCTGAATGCCTTCTTGACCTTAAATTCAGAATAAACCGAGTCAATTCCCCAATTCATTATTCCATTCGAAATTTACCTGCAGTACTCAAAGCAAACTACTGAACAACAAGAAACTAGCAGCAAGTGACGAAAAGTGGCTGGATTACCAACAGTGACACCACATCAGCACTACTGAACAACAGAGTGGAGGTGCCGGCGGCCGGAGATGGCGTCGAGGTGGCAGGTGCGGTCGGGGGTGGAGGCGGCGGACTGGGGAGAGGCACGGCCGGAGGTGGAGGCGGCGGACTGGGGAGAGGGGCAGCCATAGGTGGAGACGGCGGACTGGGGAGAGGCGCGGCCGGAGGTGGAGGCGGCGGACTGGGGAGAGGGGCGGCCGGAGGTGGAGGCGGCGGATCGGGAGAAGCGGCCGGAGGTGGAGGCGGCGGATCGGGAGAGGCGCGGCCGGAGGTGGAGGCGGCGACCTGGGAGGGAGCGGCCGGAGGTGGAGGCGGCGGAGCGGGAGAGGCGGGAGGAGGTAGATCGGGAGAGGCGCCGGAGGTGGAGGTAGCGAATCGGGAGAGGGTGGCCAAGGTGGAGACGGCGACCGAGGAGAGGGGCGGCTGAGGTTGAGGCGGCGGATCGGGAGAGGCGCGCCGAGGTGGAGGCGGCGGATCGGGAGAGGGGCGGCCGGAGGTGGAGACGGCGGACTGGGGAGAGGCGCGACCAGAGGTGGAGGCGGCGACCTGGGAGGGGAGTGGCCGGAGGTGGAGGCGGCGGATCGGGAGAGGCGCGCAGAGGCGGAGGCGGCGACCTGGGAGGGGAGTGGCCGGAGGTGGAGGCGGCGGACTGGGGAGAGGGGCGGGAGGAGGCGGCGGACTGGGGAGAGGGTTGGGAGAGGCGGCAGACTGGGTAGAGGGGCGGGAGGAGGCGGCGACTGGGGAGAGGGGTGGCGACTGGGGAGAGGGGCGGGAGGAGCTAGGGATTTGAGGATTGGGGAGAGAATGACGCGCTCGATCGGCTGAAAAAAATTCATGTGCCGCGTGTGACTGATTAACCTGACGGGTGCAACCCTAAAAAAACAAAAAATTGACGGTTTTATTAAAACCGTCAGTAAATTAGATATTTTGCTGACAGGTTTACTATTCCGTGACCAAAATAGTAAAATTTGACGGTCATTGCGGGCCCGTCAGCTTAATGCACGTAATACCTGACGGTCGTTGCGGGCCCGTCAGCGTAATTTCTGGTCGTAAGATTTTCTCTATTTTCTAGTAGAGGAAGTGCTGTAAGAACAACTTACCATTGTCTTGGTGAAAACTTAAAAAACAATTACTTGAAGGTTATATTGCAAGATTTGATATTGCGAAAAAAATATCGCCAGATTTTCCATTAAAAAAATACTTTCATAACATTGCAAATTTCATTAATTTAAGCCAATATAAAGTTACAAAAATAATAGTCAAAATAACATCTCAGAGACGACGAAAAATTCAATAACTTTATTAAAAAAAAGGAATGGAGTATTAATTAGTTCTCTACACCATAATAAGTCGAATGTATATGGCCGGGCAGCCCTTCTCCATTCAGTTTTGGATATGTACGTATTAATTAGTTCTCTATAGTAGCCTTTGTTAACATATCTGTGTGTGAGAGAGAGACCCATGCATCGTACATAGCCAATCATTCTATCAGCAAGTAGGGTACAATCAGGGATGGGAGGAACTTCACTTGCAGCTAGATACCATTGATCATCTATATATTTAATGTTCGTATTCTATGTCAATCTCAATCGGTCCATGAAAGAATAAATCATGCACTTCTATTTGCTGTGTCTATTTGTAGACTACCTGCTTATCTTTATGTGATTGATTGATGAATCTTATCACTTTCTCAAGTCAGTTGTGTGCTGCAGCAGAACGATGGAGTTGGCCATATTTGAAACGAGCCATATTGCTAAAAATCTTGACCTCGAATGCCAGGACATTTTGTACATTTATCCCTGAGAGGTGGGGGAGACTTCAGACTTGGGCAAAGAGTCAATGTTATTCAAGTACCAAAAAGATGACCCACCGTTGTGTGCTGCCTGTTCTATCTACACTATCTGCCAACCTACCTACCATAAGACCATATGAGTATGGCATGCATTGCCAAAAGGATAACATGGCATCCTAACAAACTATATATGCTTCCAAGTACCACCCTATTTATATCACCCCCATCACCCTCCCTCACACCCTACCTTCCCATTCATCTCCTGTTCCCTTAGCAAGAAAGAGAATCTCACTAGCTAGGAGAGAGAGAGAGAGATCGTGAGATGAGGAACCACAAGCTAGATCCTACCACTTCCTCATCTTCAAAGAACAACAGTAAACAAGAACAGCCACACCTTTCTGGGGCTTACATTAGGAGCCTTGTGAAGCAACTTAGCTCCTCATCTACAACAAGATCCAAAGATCACAGCACCATGGGCACCAAACCACATGACCAACCACAGCAAGAAGAGCAGCAAGTCCCCCAAACAACACCACCACCACAGCAACAGCAGCAGCAGCAGCAGCAGCCACACAAGAAGCAGGTGAGGAGGAGGCTGCACACAAGCAGGCCATATCAGGAGAGGCTACTCAACATGGCAGAGGCCAGGAGAGAGATTGTCACAGCTCTCAAGATCCATAGGGCCTCCATGAGACAAGCCAAAGAGCAGCAGCAGCAATCGCTGCAATTGCAACAACTACAAGAGGTTCAGGTAAAGCAAGAGCAAAGCCAAGCAACTGGAGCTTCTGCACCTCTGAGCTATGCTTCCTTCTCAGATTACTGGTACAACTCCCCATTTGCACATTTCACAGCTACTACTAGCTATTCATCTCCACTCCCTTACCACACACCGGTTGCACCCATGGTTGATGGTTCTGACCATGCTTTAGATCACTTGGTGCCTCTCCCTACACAACCATTAGGGCTAAACCTTAGTTTCCAGGGTTTCAATGGAGTTGTCGGAGATGATGCCAAGAACAGTACTAGTTCTTTTCATCCTCCATTACTCCAACCATCGCCTACTTCCTCCTACTCGGTCTACTCTTCTCCATCGGTGACGATGGCGAGCCACGACATGTCGGCCGTCACCATGGAGAACACTTCATTTGCAGCTGATGCATCGCTGCACCGAGTGCTGGATAACGAGGAGATGGCAGCTATCTACTCGATCGGGGAGCAGCATGACATCGAGTGGAGCGACACCGTGAACCTGGTCACGTCGGCGTGGTGGAGCAAGCTCCTCGAGAGTGTCGAAGGTGGTGGCAACGAGGCCGCAATGGGGGAGGAGACCGGAGGCGCTGTGAACACAGTGGAGGACGCGCTGACACACATACCGGATTGGTTTAACGACAGCCTTGGCCATCAGGGCACCACAGAAAGCAATCCTGATGTCGTGGGGATGCAATTGAGTGAGTACTACGACTCTGGGGGCTATGGCGAAGACGTCTCCTTGCCGCGGTAAGTGACCACTTTCTCTGTTCAAAACTGTATAGAATTCAATTTTTTCCCCATGGATCAACTGCAAATCAAATTGAATTCTACTTCATAATTCACTTTAATTTGTTGTTATATTGTAATAGCAGGAAGCACGCATGCATGTGGTGATTGACAGATCTATGTTTGCCATTGATTGTCTAATGGTGAATATTTCTCTTTGATTTGCAGTATGGACATAGGAGAAATCGAAGGATGGGATGCGGAGTGGTTCTCATGATCGTCTATCATAGGGGGAGCAACTCGTTAAAGTTTTGAGCGAAAATTTCTCCCTTTTTCTGACATGCATTTCACTGTATCTCGAATAATGAAAACGCTGCATGATAAGTAATATTGAGATGGCAAAGATTTTGATTGCATGGATGATGCCTTTATTTCACTTCCTGAGTGTTGTTGTTGTGTAATCTCTCTTTGGGTTCAATTAACACATCTTTGGTAACTGTAATTTGATACATTATTTATTTAGGCCAATGTACCAATCATTGTGATTTGGTCGTCCTATGCTTTCAAATTTGTCACTTGAAGTCGCTCTACTTGATTGTCAATTTGTGATCAAATCGGTCGTTCAATCTTTTTTTTAGACCAAAATAGGTCCTTCAATCTGGTAGTTCATTTTTAACTTCGAGATGACCATTCTACGTCATGCAATTTTGAGGAAAGTCAAATGGTGTAACTAATCATATACAATTTTCACTGTAAGATATGCATATGACATATATAGAGCCATGTAATCGCAGGGTGTTACAGCTAATTTTACTTAACTTGTTGTAATTAATAATAATGGGGACATGTACAGTACAAACTCAAAGGTAGTTGCAATTGTGCAAGTACTTTGGTTTAGGTGCAAATCATCACCAAAAATTCAAATGTAAAATTATAGAGGTAATTCTCAATTTTCTCAGCCTTTATACAGAATCTTAACCTCAAAGTTCGATTTAGGTTATGAAAAATATAATATAATAATTTTTATAAACTTTAAATACAAAGAGAAAAGAAAATAAATGAAGGTAAAAATTATTACTCACAGACAACCTATCTTTTTTCCTCTCTAGCAAAATTGGAATCTGAACTACTCTCCGCAAACTATCTCCCAAAAATTTTACCCAGCCCACAAACTATAACTTAATTGAGTCTATATTACATATGTCCCCTTGTAGTAATATTTCAAATAAAGAACATTGTTTAGAATTCTGGAGCAGTATTTTAAAAGGTTAGTTGCAAACTAAATTTTAATATTATATATATATATATATATATATATATAATATTAAAAATTAAATTACATGTCCTTGATTATTGCACATTATTCAATATTCTCATTGATAATAAATAAGTTTCACCTTTTTTTCCCAGCTGCACTGTCTAACACTTTTAAGGATACATACACGTTAGGACAACTAGTCATCAACCCGTGCACGTGCACGTTTAGCAATTTAAAAATGCACTCTTCATTTTTATTTCAAAAGTACATTAGATATTTTGAAGAAATAATTTTTTAATATTAGTATAGCCTATATTTTAGTAATTTTTTATCATGAATATAAAATTTCAAGCTACATGAATCAGAACTGAAAGAGAAGTTGAAAACTACATTTTTTTACATTTTCTCTAATAGAATTATTGTTGGAGCTTATAATAGTGCCGCCAGATAATATATATTTAGATAATAAAAAATAGATTGTTTTTGTCTCCGTGTCAGCAACTATATATATTGGCTGGAGAAGTTATAACAGAGAAGAAAAAAAAGAGGGAAATATATTAATTAAAACAAGGAAAATATTTTTATGTATATCCATGTACGAAAGCAATGCCAGAACATTTATTTTCTTTGAATGTTTCTAAGTTAATTGCTTTGTACAATTTGATCGTGGAACAACATAACATATAATTGTATCAGACTCGTATACAGGTAGAACGATAGAGCCTTAGGCCACAAGATGCATGGATGAGATTTTTTTTTCTTCGATTAATGTGAGATTCTCTAGCTATATATTTTTTCTACCTAGGATTAAGGCGGGAGCTCCTAGAGGAGCCTCTAATTAGTATAGAGATATTTTCCACCTAAGATTAACATGAGCTTCTAATTAGTATAGAGATATAGATTTACATATTTTAAATAATATTTTTTGACTAAAAAATATACTGGGAAAAGAAGATAGAAACCCGTGTGTGTGTGTGTGTGTGTGTGTGTGTGTGTGTGTGAGAGAGAGAGAGAGAGAGATGGGTGCCAATGTATTATTTTCCTAGTGCGATACACCATAGAGAGCCAAGTTAAGAAGTCACATCCGGACTCTAGAGTTGTAATAGGATGCTTTGTGCATGCACACATGCCATGAAATTTTTATTTAGTTTCCATGTCGAAAACGTTTTGTAATACATATAAATCTAACTCGTAGATGAACTAGGTAAGGAAGATTGAACTACCTTGATTTTCTCCTTTTTACAATTAATGTGGGAATTTCTAATCTTTTTTTATTTTATCTGATTAATGTGGTAATTTCTAGCTTATTATTTCCTATGATTAATGTGGGAACTTCTAGGAGAGTCTTCAATTAGTATAGATATTGATTGATTGATAGAAGGTCATTGCTAAAAGCACGAACAAGGTTTATTAAACTTTTCTTTATGTTGTGTCAACAAGCAACGCTGAACTTCCACACAAGTTTCTTCTATAGCAACTTAACAAAACTAGTGCAATTGTCTCATATGAAATATCTCCAGGCAATTTAGTAAACTTTTTTAAAAAACTTTTGGTAGGAGGAACAGCTTGCCAGCGAACTGTGACATAACGATAACTTGTGGCATATTATCTCTCTGGCTGTGATGACCAAAGTATGTTTCTCATCGGCCACAAGTTAGCTGGATTATTTGTGTGAATTTTTCAATACGATTTTCAATATTTGAACTTGTTACTTATAGATTGTGAGTCTTAAGATGACTACTAGCCAATTTTTCCCCACCTTCCAAACAAAAATGATAACAACTTGCCCAGTTTGGCCGCAACATATTGCATAGGATCTCGTCATCGAACAATTATAGGTTGGCACACTGCGATGCTGCTCTCTGCTAATGTGTGTATGTCAATGCAAGAGTTGCTGTTGTTACCCCACTCTAGTTGACACATAGGGACTAGCATGATACATATCTCCTGATCTATGTACTTTACTGCATCACAGTCACATCTCACTTTTTCAGTCTGGTAAATTATATACGTACACAGAGCCTACAGGAGCAGACTGGCAGGCAGAAGAATTGGTTGTAGCCTGACATGCTTGATCAGAGAAGTGTAAGCAAGCATGCATGCAGCTATGCAAGACCTTAGTTGGTAGTACGAGGAGAGTAACCAAGTCAGCTTCTTCTCGCTTTCACTCCCTCCATACATTTTAAATTTAACTGTTTTTTTTTCTTTTTCGAGGTCAGTGTATGCTCATCTGTCAAAATTCAATTGTCCTTCATGCTTCGTTTCACCAGATTCAATTGTCGTAGGCATATATAGTGAGATAGCTTATGGTCAATCGTGTGCATGGGCAGAAGTGATTCCAGCAGGCAGGGCTTCATCAGGCATCAGCATACCCTCCACCGGTGCCAGAACCCCTCACCCACATCAACCTTCGGCTCCTGCCATCTGGCGACTATGGCTTCCTCAACCAGAAGAAGGACTGAAGGAGCAAGGAGGGAACAAAGTCATTGTGAGCCTTGCCGAAGCGGCAAAGCCCACAAGGCCCAACGCACATCCGCTGATCCACCCCACATCTCAACCGGTCAACAATCCCTACCTCACGTTCCTTGTTCCATTCCCAAATCCCCATTCCAAAATTCCCAAATTCATTTGAGTGATTGAGGAGAAGAGGTCGAAAGGGATGAGACACATTCGAGGGGAACCACTGCGGCGCCACCAATAGCAAGAAGAGGTCAAGGTGCCGAGGCAGGGAGTCAAGTGGGGGAGTCACCACGGTGCCGCGCTGGTAGCCGAAGGAGGCCGAGGTGCCAAGGTAGTACTACTACACAAAATCTCATTACAGACGGTTCTAAACCATCATCACAGACTGTTTTTTGAACTGTCTGAATTTATGTGTCTGTGATAACAGAAGGTCATCACAGACGGTTTTCAAACCGTCTGTGAAAAAAGGTATCATAGACGGTTATTGTTCAGAACCGTCTGTGATAGTTTTTTCTATTGCAAAAAAAAATTAGATTTTGAATGTTTCATAGTTGGTACCATCACATTTTTTGTGAGCTTTCCATCTTTAGAGACTCTTGAAAATACATGAAAAATATATCACTCCCATACAAAAACCTTCCTGACCTCCCCCTTGCGGCCTGTGAGTACCCCAATGTTGCCCATCTTGACCATGGCGTCGGTGAAGAGGGTGCTGAGGAGGCCCGAGTAGTAGTCAACGACATCGACGGTGGAGGTGTTTTTGTAGAGCATAGTGTCGGAGGCGATGACAGCGAAGCCATTGCGGATGTGAGCCACTGCACCTATTTACCATTTACGTACGTGCACCCATAGGTTAGCTACCATGATCGATCGAGTCATCGAGGAAGAAGAAGATTGTTTGCTTACAGCTGAGGAGGACGAGGTCCTTGTCGTGGAAGCCTGCGGCGGCGAACTTGGACTGAAGCATGTCGACGGAGATGAAGTCCAGCAGCATGTCGGTGTCCCGCACGTTTGACACCCTCCCCAGTACATCCCGCCTCGACTCGGCTATTATTTATAAGGACAACACCAAAATATTTTGTCTCCCACGCACGCGTTCAGAATTTTTCAAACTCCCGCGCTGCGAATCACAGACGGTTTCATACAAAAACCGTCTCTGATGACATAGAACCGTCTGTGATAAGTATCTAATCACAATGGTTTGTATTAAGAACCATCTGTAATTTTACCATGGCCTGGAATTTTACTTGCTCTCTGATTTTACCGCGACATGCAATCCTCTGCCATGGTAGTCAATCCTCCGCCGTGGCACACAATCCTCTGCCGTGGTAGCCAATTCTCTGCCGTGACACGTAATCCTCTACCGTGGTAGCCAATCCTCTGTCGTGGTAGCCAATCCACTGCCATGGTAGCCAATCCTCTGCCGTGGCACATAATCCTCTGTCGTGGCACACAATCCTCGTCCATGGCACACAATCCTCTACCGTGCAAATCCTACCATGGTAGTGGATTGGCTACCACGGCGGAGGATTACGTGCCATGGTAGTGGATTGGCTACCACGACAGAGGATTGGCTACCACGGCAGAGGATTGTGTGCCACGGCGGAGGATTGGCTACCATGGCAGATGATTGCATGCCACAGTAAAATCAGAGAGTAAAAATTACAGACGGTTCTTAATACAAATCGTTTGTGATTAGATACTTATCACAGACAGTTCTCGTCTGTTCTTCTTCAGAACCGTTTGTGATAAGTATCTCACTACGGACGGTTTGTATTACGAACCGTCTGTGAAGTATCACAGACGGTTCTTAATAAGAACTGTCTGTGATGACTTAGATTATCACAAATGGTTCATCTTAAGAACCGTCTGTGAATTATCACAGACGGTTCTATTTACAAACCGTCTGTGATAATTCTGTATCACAGATGGTTCTTACAGAACCGTCTGTGATGAAGCGCCTAGTATAGCTTGTTTTGTAGTAGTGTAGGGAACTAGGCGGGGGAGCCACTGCGGCACCGCGCCTCCGTCGGTAGTCGGAGGAGGCCGAGGCAGGGCACCTGGTGGGGGAGCTGGAGGAGACGAGGATAGGATAGAGGAGTCCGGATCTGGCCATCTGGGGTGGGGGAGCCGAAGTCGACTGGAGGAGGGATATGGGGTGGGTGGTGGAGCTAGAGCCCAGAGGAGGTGAGGAGGAGGGGTCTGGGCAGACCTCTGGAGTTTGTACTGAAGGGATACGATAGGATACACTAGCTGGCATTTCAAAAATTATAGCACGTAAACTAGGTAGCCATGCAAGTAAGAGATCATAGATCATTATCACTAGATGCGCAGTGCATCAGAAGAAGAGTTGGAGTAGTCTGATCCAACGTCGAGTGCGTCCATGTAGTGGTCGTAGTCGATCGTCTAATGTCTTCGGCACCGATCATCTCCTCTAGCAACCTATCACGCTCCTTGCGTTCGTCGTAGATCGTCATCGATCAGCGCAACAACAATCACAGCAGCGTCTCTATGGTATCCACATATCTAGGGGTGGAACGCCTATGAAGGTGTGCTAGCAGCAACGTACGCGCATGATAGGGCCTTCGGGGAGATGGCGGTTAGTGTTTCAGTGGAGGAACTCTTATGTCCCAACAGCCCCATGCATCCCTTTATAAAGAGCTCATAACGGATCCTATTTGAACTGGTTTATTCTAACCCATTAAGTATGTGACCCTGTAGAATCATGCGTAATCGGTTGTGACTCAAAAACTCCTTTCCGACCACAAGTCGTTAGCGGTTCCTAGCATAACATAACTATTCCCGAATACACATAAGTATTATATCAGATGAACCTTATGCAATATGATATGCGATTTGGTCCTTATCACTCATGACCAGCTCGTATCTCCATACGACCAGTTCGTAACAACTTACGACCAGTTCGTCGACCAATTAGTGATCATGTACGACCAGCTCATGACCAATTCGTATCTAGTCGGACTAAACGACACTACTACGGAACACGTCATCACAGACGGTTCGGAACCGTCATCACAGACGGTTTCTGAACCGTCTATATTTGTTCGTCTGTGATAACAAGAAGTTATCACAGACGGTTCAAAATCGTCTGTGATACTAATATCACAGACGGTTTTTTGTTCAAACCGTCTGTGAAGGCTAGTATCACAAACGGTTTCAATTAAAAACCGTCTGTGATACTAAATATCACATACGGTTTCAATTAAAAACTGTCTGTGATAAGTAGATATCACATACGGTTTTAATTAAAAACCGTCTGTGATGCTAGAAATATCACAGACGGTTTCAACAAAAAATCGTCTGTGGTAGTGAGTCATCCAAACTACATTTTTGCTGTTTTTTGGCTAGCCTCAGGAATTGCTAGCCATGCCCTCTGAAAACAAGCATGTACAAAAACAGATACATCACAGATAATCAATTGTTGACAACTCAAAGTGATCATTACTCAAAATAAATTACAAAAGATCGAATTTGTTGAAGTATTGTCGCTATAGTTACAATTGGATTACAATTGAGTCAATTATTTGCGTGAAACTCTGGGTCGGCGATGGCGTGAAACTCTCCTTTGTTAACTATTTCTGACATGATAAAGGCGCATGGCTTCCCTCGAACGTCCGCGATATCGTGCGCAACGAGTCCATCTAAATCAATTATCAAGCCCTGTCGCTAGGTCAAGAAAAATGGTAAGCGTATATATTTAAATTTACAATTAGAAAATAATTATTTCGAGATTGACAAACCTCGGGATTCTTCATCTTAGCACTCATGATTTTCTCCATATGATGGCAAACGTAGAATGCACATAGCTCATCATTTTTTTGCTGGCGGCACTGCAAAAATAGAATTACATCTATACGTATAGTCAGTTGAAGACATATTATTATGAAGTATGATATAGGATTATTGTGTTGTAGTGCGTACCAGAAATTTCGTCTTGTGTGTTAGTTGGCCGCTGGATCCATTGTATTTTCCTTGTTGGCTAACATAGGAGATGAACGAACTACATTATTGAAGAAAGTTATCCTCGGGCATTTCTGTAACATCCCAAATTTTAGAGCTTTAAAAATCTTTTAAATAGTGGTAGTGAGAAAATTCACCATTTGGATTTATTGGAATATTAATTTAAAAAGCTTAATATGGACTTTAAGGACAAATTGATTTAATGTGCTTAATCCCAACATCAACAATTGTCAAAACTATTTTATTTAGATTCTATATGCTTGGATATATTTTATAGAATTTTCTGGAATTTTTCCAAAGTCTTTTGCTATTTTCTATGGGCTAATTGTATTTTCTGGATTTATTAAAAAGAAAAACCTATTTTAATTCCTTGAACGATCTTGGGCGAAGCCCAACACTATTACATCGTAGCGCCCGACCAGCACCCGCCGCGTTCGCTTTCAACCGTTGGATCGCCATCGCGGTTGCGCTCGCTCATGTGCCGCGCTTTCTCGCTCTCGCCGACAAGAGGCCCGCGATCGAGTCGTCGTCTCCGCGGGGTCTTCTTCCTCCTCGCGCGCGTGTGTGCTGCCGCCATTACCGAGAGCTTCACTCCCGTACGACAACGGCGATTCTCTCGCTGATTTCTTGAGCCGACCCCACCAAAACGTGTTCCGGTTATTCCATATCCGCTCCAAACCAAATCAAACCCGAATCGGTTTCAATCTCGAAAATCTTGGAATTCAAAACCCTACTGCTTTGGACCCGAATTGGGGTTTCAAATCTCGGCGTCTCGAGCCTATAAGTACCCCTTAGCACCGCTGGACCTCCGCAACCCTTAGCCGCCACTCGTCGCCCGATCGCTCTAGCGCCGCATTTCAAGCTTTAGGGTTTTCGCCGAGCTTCTTCTCCGGTGGTTTCTTGCCGCCGTCGTCCGCTCTTGCTCCACCGACCGCGTTGTGATCGCAAGTCTCGGGCTACCTCGCGGCGCACCTCCTCGTCGCCGAGCATCACGGAGCGTCCGTCCGACAAAACCAGTGATCTCTCGCCGCTTCTTCCTCGCCACGGCCGCCACCGTCGCTTCAAACCATCGGTAAGGGTACCATCGGTGCGCAATAACCTGTGGAACCTTCGTACCTTTGGTCACCGGCGACTCGCCGCTAATCGCCGGTGAGCCCTTGGTCCCAGAGCCGCCGCTTGGTCGTGCGTCGTCGTCGCCAGCCCACGCCACGCCCGTCACCTCCAGCGCTTGCGTGTCATCTGCGTGGCCGCCACATCAGCGCCGCGTGGCTCAGTCCACCGCCACCCCTCACCCTTGGCTCGGTGAACCCGATTCACCGTGAGTTCGAGAGGCGGCGATGGGTCCCACTGTCGAGACGTTTTTAATTATTTCTTTTTCCGGTGGAAATTCATTGCTGACGTCAGCCGACGTCATTAATCCGAATTTCCTTTATAAAAATAATTCGGGAAATTCAAGAAAATCCAAATTAGGGTTTAATTGATTTTCCAATCTTCCAAAGCCCATATCTTTTGCATCCAAACTCCGATTGTGCCCATTCAAATTTGTAAATTCATATAAAATTAAGATATATTTAATGGTGAATTGTATTTGAATTTTTGGAGTTGTTTTGCCTCTTTTATTTATTTATTTTTGTTTCTTTTGTCTCGTTTTCGAGTAGACGTCGATACTTCGGGGAATTTTGCAGAAGAAGGAGCACCTCAAGACCAAGACCAATATCTAGATCTATTCCAAGGCAAGTTATACCTTTGATCATTTTGAACCCAGTTTTCAAAATACTTTGTTTCAATATATTGCATTCTATTTCAAGTATTTATTTAAATGCTTTTGGGATAGCTATTAATCCAAATTGTTATACCACCTTGTCTATTGTATGTCATGATCTTTTGTCACCCTAGGTTGGTTCATTATTAGTTGGTATTATCGTAGCACCAACGTGGGTTGGTTAGATACGATTAGACTGCTTAGCCATGCCACGAGTCATCATTTCATGTGAGAGTTGCAATTATAAACTTGACTAAGTGATTATGGAACTGTGTGATGAAACTGTGTGTGCTGCGTGCTGTTACTCGTTGATAGCATGTGTTGCATTTAATCAACAGGGTGGGAAAAGATTTAGACTGAGGCAAGTGGTGGATTCTGTGTGAATGGTGGAGCTGTGTGCTTATTAAACTTTGTGATTTGGGTTAAAACTGGAAGTCTTGCCTTGGTCAATTAAGGACTTAACTTTGTGCGCCATTGAACTGGGCCTTACTGTACGACCACATGCCTAGTATGGGCTGGGCCTGACTTAGTAAGTTATGGAGTCTTGACATTGACAACTCAGGTTGTATTTAAGCTGTGTGATGGGCTGGAGGTGTGATATGTCACATCGCGGGACGGTTCACTGCATCCCTGTCCAATGGTGTGTGTCGTTCCAAGGGCTGTGTGTACAAATTGGACTGCAGTAAAGCACACCAGGAGTGTCATTGTTTAAGATGAAGTTTCTGAAAGGTTTTGTTATGGTCAGTGATCGCTACACTGGTTGTATCGTGTGGGTAAAGTGTACAGCCTCTGCAGAGTGTTTAAATCAATCTATTCGAATAGCCGCGTCCTCGGTTATGGACATGCTCGGGAATTTCACACGAGGGTAGATTTTCATAAAACAATTGGGAAGGGTCGGTGTGTGAGATAACTTGTTGGTGTGTGAAAGAACTTGATTAGACTATGTGTACTTTGTGAAATCAATTGTTAACTTATTATTGTCTATTTGTTTTGAATTATGCTTTCAATCTATTATTTGTATTCAATTGCAAATGTTGCATTTCGCAAAATAACCACGAAGCCATTTCTTTGGAATAAGCCATCATGTATAAATGCATTCGTGGTAAGACTTGCGTAGTACGGTGTGTACTCACTCTTGCTAAACAAATCAACGAATGGAGGAGTCGTCTTTGCTTTTGAAGAAGAGTTCTCGAAGGTTGAGCGTTAGGGTCTTGATCGATCGGTTGCTCGTGGTAAATTGATGGAGCCACCGGAGTTTATTTCGTTTCATTGCAGCTTTATTCTCTTATTGTCGACCTTGCATGGCTTAATAAATGTAAAACTCGACCATAAGGTCCCAACATTATTTGTTATTCAAAGTACTCGCTTATTCTTATATTCGTTGTATGGATGTGATATTTCATCGATGTTGACACTGTGACCACTAGCGTGATCCTCGACTAGTGCGAGAATACACGAGGGTCCAGATTTGCATATTTGGGTCCCGACAGAGGTGGTATCGAGCCATATTGATCGTAGGTCTTGACCCTAGTTAGATTGGCCGTTCTTAGTGAGTCCAAAACTATTTTCTAAAGCAAAATTAACTTACAAGATTAATTGAACTCCTTAACTCATCTCATGTCTCTCTTGACTCAACTATTCTGAAATTCTTTCTCTCCCATTGCTTTAAAGTTGTTTTCATATCCTTGTCCATCTTGACAGATGCCTCGTCTTGAGTTATGGAGAGCGCAAGGGAGGACTTGCCGAGCTTTGGAAGTTGCTACAAGTACTTGGAGGGTTCGATCGCCCATTGTACCGTGGCGTTGCTTGGATTATGAACGGCCGAGATCGTGGAGTGATCGCCATTTGACCGTCTACGCCAGCGTAACACCAAGGCGAGCAAACCACTTTGAACATCTCACTCGAAGGAGTATTTGGATTGAAGCAATCCAGAGTCTTCACGCCTTGCCATCCCGAGGATCGCAACATCTACTCGAGAGCTTCGTGACACGCTTTTCCGTTATCATCCCCGCACTTCGACGAGATCTTGCCGCACGCGTTTTCCGTCTCGAAGGAGAAGACAACGCCACCGTCGTGCATCTCGCTTGATTCGCCATTGCGTCGGGAGGAATCGTTGGAGTTAGCCGCACAGAGTGGAGTGTACCTATGAGACTCTTCGAGAGTGAAGAAAGGATCGCCATATTAGAAGAAACTCTTTATGGACGACACGATCACGAAGAAGACATCAAGAGGAAGACCCGAAGAAGGCGATGGACCTTTGAACAGAAGAGCCAGCAGAGAGCAAGCAGAGCTGAAGCACCAAGAAGACTGCACTGTGGACACTGCTCCTATTGCACCATCCCCGGGACATCAGGATCAGTTTGCGAGGATGCCAGCTCACTTTCAGTCTACAAAGAAAGTGAGCACCGTCAAGGTCATGAGGCTATTTGATTGAGTAGTCTGTTCGCGTTGCTTGAGCTTAGCCGCTTTATGTCTTGAGTCGCCCTTTAGGCGGTAGTTTGGTGTGCTTAAGTTCGTCCTTATTCTTGTGTGCAAGTATGAGCTGCAAAGGCCCTTAGGCATTTGTTGCAAGCCATACTATTATCTTAATCAATATAAGAGTTTCAGTTGAGCTTTCTTAAAATATGTTGTTGGGTTTTACCTACCCCGATTAGTTCTACACCTTATCTCGTGCTTGCTACCTTATCTAACCCCGAGATTCACCGGATGGTTCGAGACTCGTCAAGGCTGCGCAAGTGGTTCCGATACTCCGGTATCAGAAGGACAGGAACAGACCCCCGGAGAAGCAGTTCCACCACAAGCACCTTCAGTCGATCTGCAGAATTTTGGAGCATTCATGACAGCTCAGACCCAGCTGATGTACACCATGATGAATCAGATGCAAGCTATGAATAACCAGAACAACAACAATCAAGATCACAATGGAGCCCCAGCTTGCTCATGGTCACAATGGATCATCCAAGTTGGCGGAGTTTATGAGGACCCGCCCACCAACCTTTTCGGACATGTCTCACGGTGAAGGCGATGATTGGCCGTGTTATTGAGAGGAAACTGCGATCACTCAATGCGGCGATCATGAAAAGTTCTCTCGCCTCTCACGGATGGAAGGCATTGCCGCCGAATGGTGGGAAAATTTTGTGCTTGCGCATGGAACGCCGCAAGACATTACATGGGAAGAGTTCACTGGCGCCGCCAAGATATCATGTACCGAAGGAATCATGGATCTAAAGAAGGATGAATTCCGTGCTCTCAAGCAAGGAGAAATGTCAGTGATCGACTACCTCAACAAATTCTCTCAACTTGCTCGATATGCTGCAGAAGATGTTGCCACTGACAAGGCTCGTCAGAGTCGTTTTCTGAAAGGATTGAACACTGGACTTCAAGTCAACTTGATCGCCACACCTTTCCTGATTTTCAAGAGTTAATCAACAAGGCTTTGATTCTAGAGGATAAGCGCAAGGAATTGGAAGATCATCGTAAGCGCAGAATGGCTCAGCAAGGAAGTCACCAACCCCAGCTGAGGGCAAGAATGATTCCACCGCAGTTTAGCCGTTTTCCACCACGAGTCGCGGACCACCGCACCAACTTCAAAGACTCGCCCGATTGCTCGAACTTCCGCAACCCAAAGACCAGTCAACCCCAATCCAAGAAGCAACCCACGTATACAACCGAGTTTGCTTTACGCCGTCGGCCGGGGCATTTCGCCAACCGATGTCCGCAGAATGGGACTATCACCCAATGACGCTTCAACCTTGGGAATACACCACCAAGACGCCAAGTACAAGGCAACCATCAAGGAACTTCTCTAGCTACCGGTCAATCCGGAGGAGCACCGCCATCGAGTGGTCGAGGCCGTGTCAACCACGCCACTCTAGAAGGAGCCCAAGAAGCACCGACGTTGTCTTCGGGTAAGTTTCTAGTAAATTCGAGACCGCATCGCCTGTTTGATTCGAGCTTCGCATTCGCTTGTTTCGAAATTTTTGCAACTAAGAACAAATTGGAAGTTATGCATCTTAAGCATACTCTGTTAGTCCGATCGCTCAAGCGAGCTAAGTTCTAAAGTTGGATGTTTAGGAGCTAGGCTACTCATAGTCGGAGTTGAGTTTCTAGCCAACCTAATAGTTCTAGACACTCGGACCATAGATGTCATCCTTGGTATGGATTGGTTATCCAAACATAAGCGATGCTAGATTGTGGCAAGAGCCGTGACAATTGAGGATACCACAGAAAGAAAGTAGAATTTCTAGCCACCTCAAGACGTGATGGACATTTGGTAGTCAACGATCAAGACAGTTTCTTTGGAAGACGACTGTAGTCGAGATTACCGGATGTATTTCGGAAGAATTACGGGAATGCCACCGGACCGTGACATTGAGTTTGTCATCGATCTAGTGCCAGGAACAGCACCAATTTCCAAGAGACCCTATCGGATGCCAGTCGATGAACTTGTGGAAATGAAGAAGCAGATAGAAGAACTACTGGAGAAAGGTTTTGTAAGACCTAGTTCGCCGCCATGGGGAGCACCGCTTTGTTCGTCAAGAAGAAAGATGGAAGTATGAGAATGTGTATCGATTATCGTTCTCTCAACGAAGTCACCATCAAGAACAAGTACCCATTGCCCAGAATAGATGATTTGTTCGACCAGATGAAAGGAGCCGGAGTATTCTCCAAGATCGATCTACGATCAAAGTTACCATCGATTGAAGATTTGTCCTAAGGATGTACCAAAGACGCTTTCTCAACCCGGTATGGACATTATGAGTTTTTAGTCATGTCTTTTGGATTGACTAATGCCCCTGCCTATTTCATGAACATGATGAACAAAGTGTTCATGGAATATTTGGATAGGTTCGTAGTAGTATTCATTGATGATATTTTGGTATATTCAAAGTCAGAAGAAGAATATACAGAACATTTGAGATTAATCCTAGAGAAGCTCAGAGGACATCAGTTGTATGCCAAGTTCAGCAAGTGTGACTTTTGGAAGAAGAAAGTTGATTTCCTCGGTCATGTGATGACAGCCGAAGGAGTAGCGATTGACCGGGAAGGTTAAAGTCAGAATGAATTGGGAGCAGCCCAAGACGGTTACTCAAATTCGTAGTTTCTTGGGAATGGCGGGATATTATCGCCGTTTTATTGAGGGATTCTCAACGATTGCTAAGCCTCTTACGCAATTGTTGAAGAAAGAGAAGAAATTCATTTGAACCCCAGCTTGTGAAGAAAGTTTTCAAGAATTGAAGAAACGTTTGACTTCATTTGATGCTAGTTTTTGGGATATCGATAAGGATTTTGATATCTATTGTGATGCTTCGCGTCAAGGATTAGGATGTGTTCTTATGCAAGAAGGAAGAGAGTGCCGCTATGCGTCAAGGCAATTAAGGCCTCATGAAGAGAATTATCCTACCCATGATTTGGAATTAGCTGTAGTAGTGCATGCTTTGAAGATTTGGCGCCATTATCTCATCGGTAATCATTGTGAAGTCTACACGCATCATAAGAGTTCAAGTACATATTCACTCACCGACTTGAATATGAGATAGAGAAGATGGCTGGAATTAATAAAGGATTATAATCTTGGAATCCATTACCATCCTGGTAAGGCCAATGTAGTTGCAGATGCACTGAGTCGCAAGAGCTACTGCAATGCTTTGGAAGTAAAAGAGTTGTGTTCGGAACTTCAGGAGGAATTCCAGAAGCTACAGCTAGAAGTTGTTCCGGAAGGATTTGTGGCCAATTTGGAAGTACAGTCTACTCTGGAGAAACAGATTCGTGAAGCTCAACCTAAGGATTCTGAGTTTGCTGATCTCAAGAAGATGTCAGAAGGAAAATTTAAAGACTTCACCATAGATGATCAGGATATACTGTGGATCAATGGACGTATCTGTGTACCAGATATTGATGGATTGAGACAGCTGATTTTGAAGGAAGCCCATGATTCAAAGTATTCGATTCACCCTAGAAGTACTAAGATGTATCAGGATGTTAAGAATAAGTTTTGGTGGCCAAACTTAAAGCGAGACGTCGCAGAGTTCGTTGCCTTATGCGACGTGTGTCAGAAAGTAAAGGCAGAACATCAAAGACCGGCAGGTTTGTTACAACCACTGAAGATACCAGAATGGAAGTGGGAAGAGATCGGTATGGATTTTATTACCGGTTTACCCAAGACTCAATCAGGTTATGATTCGATTTGGGTAATAGTGGATCGTTTGACCAAAGTTGCCCATTTCTTGCCAGTCAAAACCACTTACTCAGGAGACCGCTTGGCGGAATTGTATATGACAAAAATTGTCAGTCTGCATGGTGTGCCTAAGAAGATAGTGTCAGATCGAGGATCTCAATTCACCTCGTTTTCGCGAGTCTACATGAAGCCCTCGAACTCATCCAATTGCGATCGCTTATCATCCACGCATGGATGGATGATCGAAAGAGTCAACCGGATATTAGAAGATATGTTGAGAGCCCGTGCCTTAGCTAATGCTACCGGTTGGGATAAAAGTTGGCGTATGCGAATTCTCGTACAACAACGCTTATCAAGCCGGTTTGCGAGATGTCACCATTTGAAGCTCATGCGGTCGTGCTGCAGAACTCCGCTGAATTGGTCGAGACAATTGAACGTGTAGTGTTCGGGCCGATATTATTCAGAAGTCAAGAACAAGTTGCTATGATCGAGAGAGGTTAAAGATAGCCCATCCGAGCAAAAGAGTTATGCCGATAATCGTCGCCGTGACCTTAGCTTTGAACCGAAGATTTTGTGTATCTTCGAGTTACTCCACTCGAGGTGTTAAGAGATTCCACACCAAAGGGAAGCTTGCTCCAAGGTATGTGGGTCCATTCAAGGTTTTGGAACGCCGTGGAGAAGTTACGTGCAGTTTGAGCTACCGCGATCGTTAGCGAGGAGTGCATGATGTCTTTCATGTCTCTCACCAAGAAGTGTCTTCGTGTGCGGTAAGAGCGGACCCATTGAGTCAATTGAATCAAGGAAGATCTCACGTACAAAGAACAGCCTATCAGGATTTTGGATATCGCAGAGCGCCGCACCAGAAGCAAGACCGTTCGTTTCTGCAAAATCCAGTGGAGTAACCACTCAGAAGGAGAAGCAACGTGGGAACGTGAAGAAGAGTTGAAAGCCGAGTTCCCTAGCCTTTTCTCTAGCTAGCCGGAATCTCAGGGACGAGATTCGTTTAAGGGGGGAGGTTTGTAACATCCCAAATTTCAGAGCTTTAAAAATCTTTTAAATAGTGGTAGTGAGAAAATTCACCATTTGGATTTATTGGAATATTAATTTAAAAAGCTTAATATGGACTTTAAGGACAAATTGATTTAATGTGCTTAATCCCAACATCAACAATTGTCAAAACTATTTTATTTAGATTCTATATGCTTGGATATATTTTATAGAATTTTCTGGAATTTTTCCAAAGTATTTTGCTATTTTCTATGGGCTAATTGTATTTTCTGGATTTATTAAAAAGAAAAACCTATTTTAATTCCTTCGAATGTTGATGGGCGAAGCCCAACACTATTCCATCGGCCACCAAATTGACCCGCCGCGTTCGCTTTCAACTGTTGGATCGCCATCGCACGGTTGCCGCGCTTCGCCGCCGCTGCGCTTTCTCGCTCTCGCCGACCGGTGGGCCGCGCGAAGTCGTCGTCTCATGGGTCTTCTTCCTCCTCGCGGCGTGTGTGTTGCCGCCATTACCGAGAGCTTCACTCCCATCGACAACGGCGATTCTCTCGTGATTTCTTGAGCCGACCCACCAAAACGTGTCTCGGTTATTCCATATCCGTTCCAAACCAAATCAAACCCGAATCGGTTTCAATCTCCGAAAATCTTGGAATTCAAAACCCATTTGTTCGGACCCGAATTGGGGTTTCAAATCTCGGCGTCTCGAGCCTATAAGTACCCCCTTAGCACCACCTAGACCTCCGCAACCCTTAGCCGCCACTCTCGTCGCCCCGATCGCCCTAGCGCCGCCGCATTTCAAGCTTTAGGGTTTTCGGCCGAGCTTCTTCTCCGGTGGTTTGCGCCGCCGTCGTGCCGCCCTTGCTCCACCGACCGCACTGTTGTGATCGGCAAGTCTCAGCTACCTCGTGCGCACCTCCTCGTCGCCGGAGCATCGCCGGAGCGTCCGTCCGACAAAACCGGTGCTCTCTCGCCGCTTCTTCCTCGCCGGTCGCCATGCCGCCGCTTCCGACCATCGGTAAAGGTACCATCGGTGCGCATAACCTGTGGAACCTTCGTACCTTTGGTCACCGGCGACTCGCCGCCAATGGTCGGCGAGCCCTTGGTCCCGAGCGCCGCCGCTTGGTCGTGCGTCGTCAGCAGCCACGCCGGCGCCGTCACCTCCGGTGCTTGCGTGTCATCTGCGTGGCGCCACATCGCGCCAGCGTGGCTCGATCCACCGCCACCTCACTTGGCTCGGTGAACCCGATTCACCGTGAGCGCAGATCGACGATGGGTCCCACTGTCAAGACGTTTTTAATTATTTCTTTTCCGGTGAAATTCATTGCTGACGTCAGCCGACGTCATTAATCCGAATTTCCTTTATAAAATAATTCGGAAATTCAAGAAAATCCAAATTAGGGTTTAATTGATTTTCCAATCTTCCAAAGCCCATATCTTTTGCATCCAAACTCCGATTGTGCCCATTCAAATTTGTAAATTCATATAAAATTAAGATCTATTTAATGGTGAATTTTATTTGAATTTTTGGAGTTGTTTTGCCTCTGTTATTTATTTATTTTTGTTTCTTTTGTCTCATTTTCGAGTAGACGTCGATACTTCGGGTAATTTTGCAGAAGAAGGAGCACCTCAAGACCAAGACCAATATCTAGATCTATTCCAAGGCAAGTTATACCTTTGATCATTTTGAACCCAGTTTTCAAAATACTTTGTTTCAATATATTGCATTCTATTTCAAGTATTTATTTAAATGCTTTTGGGATAGCTATTAATCCAAATTGTTATACCACCTTGTCTATTGTATGTCATGATCTTTTGTCACCCTAGGTTGGTTCATTATTAGTTGGTATTATCGTAGCACCAACGTGGGTTGGTTAGATACGATTAGACTGCTTAGCCATGCCACGAGTCATCATTTCATGTGAGAGTTGCAATTATAAACTTGACTAAGTGATTATGGAACTGTGTGATGAAACTGTGTGTGCTGCGTGCTGTTACTCGTTGATGGCATGTGTTGCATTTAATCAACAGGGTGGGAAAAGATTTAGACTGAGGCAAGTGGTGGATTCTGTGTGAATGGTGGAGCTGTGTGCTTATTAAACTTTGTGATTTGGGTTAAAACTGGAAGTCTTGCCTTGGTCAATTAAGGACTTAACTTTGTGCGCCATTGAACTGGGCCTTCTTCACGACCACATGCCTAGTATAAATTTGGACTCGACTTAGTAAGTTATGGAGTCTTGACATTGACAACTCGGGTTGTATTTAAGGCATGTGATGGTGGAGGTGTGATATGTCACATCGCGGGACGGTTCATTGCATCCCCGCCCAATGGTGTGTGTCGTTCCAAGGGTGTGTACAAATTGGTGGCGATAAAGCACACCAGGAGTGTCATTGTTTGAGATGAAGTCTCTGAAAGGTTTTGTTATGGTCAGTGATCGCTACACTGATTGTATCGTGTGGGTAAAGTGTACAAACTCTGCAGAGTGTTTTAAATCAATCTATTCGAATAGCCGCGTCCTCGGTTATGGACATGCTCTGAATTTCACACGAGGGTAGGTTTTCATAAAACAATTGGGAAGGGTCATTTGTGTGAGATAACTTGTTCATTGTGTGAAAGAACTTGATTAGACTGTGTGTCCTTTATGAAATCAATTGTTAAATTATTATTGTCTATTTGTTTTGAATTATGCTTTCAATCTATTATTTGTATTCAATTGCAAATGTTGCATTTCTGCAAAATAACCACGAAGCCATTTCTTTGGAATAAGCCATCATGTATAAATGCATTACGTGGTATGACTTGCAGTACGGTGTGTACTCACTCTTGCTAAACAAATCAATGAAGTGGAGGAGTCGTCTTTGCTTTTGAAGAAGAGTTCTCTGAAGGTTGAGCGTTAGGGTCTTGATCCCAGTCAGTTGCCTGTGGTAAATTGATGGGAGCCATCGGAGTTTATTTCGTTTCCGCTGCAGTTTATTCTCTTATTGTCAGCCTTGCATGGCTTAATAAATGTAAAACTCGACCATAAGGTCCCAACAGTTATTTGTTATTCAAAGTACTCGTTTATTCTTATATTCGTTGTATGGATGTGATATTTCATCGATGTTGACACTGTGAGCACTAGCGTGATCCTGGACTAGTGCAGAATACACAGAGGGTCCAGATTTGCATATTTGGGTCCCGACAATTTCAAACGAAGGAAGACTACAATAGAGATATGTATGGAGGAAATGAGCATACTTGTCGAGTATTCCTTGCAGAATGCTGAAGTCGTGATTGTTTCTGACTAGTGAATCAAGATATATCACATAGTTTCTCCTGGGTATAATGACTAAAAGGATCCAGTGGTACCTACTCATGTATGTCGCTATAGTCATTAAACCTAAGTACAAATGAAATTTGTATAGCAAATAGTGAAGCACTTACCCTTGGTTGTAGGGCATCAGTATGTAGTTCTTGCGGGTCTGAAGAAGCAATGCTACCGTTATGTAGTTCTCGACGAAGGTCGGGTCTGCTTTGATGGTTTGCATAGATATCACGTGTAGGTCGAGGAAACCCACCGGTTCTCGCCCTTCCCGGGCATTTTTCATCATGTATCTATACATAAGCAATGAGTTGCGATATTTATCGGTATTACGTGAATGTAGAACTTGATTGTACACACTTACAGTGTCCAACATCGTAGAAGCGAGGCGTCGAGGGCTTCTAGGTTGAATAGGTTGAATAAGTCGTTGAAGCCCACGACGAAGTTGCCCGTCCCGTTGAAGAAATGCTCATCCTTGTATGCGACGGTGATTCCAATATCGCACCCCTTCTTTCCGGTCTTCCGCAGGTACCAGGCATACAAAGACTGACAAGCAAATCCAGCGCGGGCTAATTGTGCGTTAGGGCACAACGGTTTTCCGATGGAGTACTTCCCGGACTTCTGGGACTTGGGAGGCGACTTAATATTCGTCGATTTCGATTTGGCCTTAACGATTGGCAGCATCTTCCTGCGAGACGACTCGGGAACCAATATGGTAGCACGCTTGTCTTGTTCCTTCGGCGTCTTCTCCACGGGAACCAATGAGATGGCCTTTTGAGGCGAAATGTGAGGTGGAGTCATGGAGGGTCCCGTTGGAGAGGAATGGTCCTGTCGAGATTCTTTGCCTTCTTTGGGTCGGGGCGATGTCATCTTGGGCCCTTTGGATAAAACTGTGCACAGCATCCCCTAGTGTTGTTATCTCTTCGTTCGGGTAAATCTCTAGTGGGACGGCCATGAAATGTTCATGTACCATGTCCACCTCCACCCTGGCGTAACCATGCGCCACCGACACCCGTCTTTGCCTTGCCCCATCCTGGTATGGATGCACCATCCCCGCCTAGCCTCAATAGGAATGGACCCAACTAACCTCAGTTGGAGCTTGCATGCCGTCGGCTCCTACAAAACGATACGCAGTTAGCTAAGGCGTCCTATAGGTCTATCTTTGGTGCACTCCATAGATGTACATTACCTTAATGCCGTCTATCGGTAATTGGTCGTTGTCACGTTCAAAATTATGCGTGGGCCGACACTACTCCGATGTCGAGGAGGGTGGTTCCGCAATAACGGGCGGCTTGCATCGGTTATGGAGTACTTGATTCAGTTGATCCTGCAAACTTGCTATTTGTCCTTGAAATTGTTGTTTTAGCAGTTCCAACCCATCGTCGTACTTGGCCTTAGATCTCTTCCTACTTCTATACATGTAGTAGTCATCTGCGAATCCATGTAGCCAACGTACGTTAACCCCCTTGCCTCGACCTGGGTGCTCCTTGTATCCTAGGGCCGTAGATAGTATATCCTTCTCCCTGTGTGCTTGGAAGGAGCCTTCGGAACTTTGGGCAATCAATTCACGCTGCAAGAGGTCATCATGTTATTATAGACACTATGAAGTTATGGACTTATAAACAACTAGGTAGTTCGACATATTTACCACATGTTGGGTCACTTCCTGGTCCGCCGGGTTTGTGAAAGAGACGCTGCCATCAGACGAGACTTTTGCCCTCGCTTTTAACCAGCTTAGGGAACGCGGGTCTGTGATATCAGGAAATAGATTCTCCTCCTCCGCCTCCCATTACGGGGTTTTAGCCGCGTACCCAGCGGTGCCGAGTCTGTGGGGGTGAGTGTTTCGTGCCTGGATTACTTTGTGCACCGCACTTTGCTTCTTAAATTCGTCCGTCGTCTTCATAGCCACAAAGGCGTCCCATGTTTCCC